>OY728123.1:2096204773-2097454773 GCA_963277665.1 Viscum album | reverse complement strand
AATACCACCCCTCACTGCCACTTCTCCTCACACTTATAAACCATGATGAATGTAAATTATCTTACAAATAATATCCCTAAGCATCTTCCCCATGTGAAGTAGATATTGGTGATAAAAAAACAAAAACATTCCCCTTAAGGATATTCTCATGGAGGAGTAGTAAAGTAGTAAAAACCTCTTCCTTTTCATTTTAATTAAATTTCAAATTATTTTCTTTTGTGATTATATCCTCACCTCATCATTCAAAATGATCATTAAAACTAATGTTTCGTATATATACGTCAATGATATGATTTTAAAGGTATATCCCACATCAAAATACAATTTGTACCTCTTTTATTTTAAAAATGAAATCATCATCT
Organism: Viscum album; assembly: GCA_963277665.1. Taxonomy (NCBI): domain Eukaryota; kingdom Viridiplantae; phylum Streptophyta; class Magnoliopsida; order Santalales; family Viscaceae; genus Viscum; species Viscum album. The sequence goes on along the minus strand of OY728123.1, from coordinate 2,097,454,411 downwards.
GCGAGGTGCCGATTTACAACCTTTATGGAAGATGGATTTTCGTTCATAAATTTGTACTTACAGTCTAGTATTGAGATGTTTTTTATTTAAAAACTATACTCTAATATATGTATTAATACATTTATGTGATTCTTTAATTATCCTATTTTCATTATACTAAATGATAAAATAAAATGATTTTTTATGCTCAATAACCGTTGTAATAATGTAAATGACTATCTGTAATAGTCATATATAATGACTACTCATCATTCCAAATAACCATATGATATTTACATATACATTAAAAAATATTTTTTTTTTAATTTTTTACATGTAATTTAAATTCAGGGTAATTATACCCATTTAACAATCACTAATATACTCATATATAAGTATACCGATCATTAAAAACATGGAAGCGAAAGATCCCTGATTATAACATTGTATATTATAACTCGTAAAAAAGTAAATAAAGGAAAATAATAAAATTATAATAAATATTATAAATATATAAATTATTTATAATCAATTAGTTAAGGTATTTAATTAAAATATCTAGGACATTAAGATCAAGTACTGAACACATTCAGATATAAGGAAAGGGATTCTACTTGAACCATACTTTTTTCCCGTCAGGTAATTATTTCACTCTCCTTACCCAAATGTAATGATTATTTATTTTTGTTTAATTCTTAATCATTAAATTAATATGTCTGATAATAATATATCAATATCATTAAAACTTGTTTATGGGTACTACTTGTTTTTGCAAGGTTTCTTTTTAACAATTTTCGATACACAATCCTGATTTAAGGAACAACTTCAATTCTTACATAATTGATAGTGAGAATTATAATCTATTTTGAGGATCCATTATTTTTTAAAAAAATAATTTTATTATTGAAGATATATATTAGTTCCCTTATTGGTTTTTACATTAAATTTTTCAAAAGAACTCCTCTTTAAAACATAAAATAGTATTTCTCAAAAAAATCCAACAAAGATTATATTACAATATTTTCAACAATATGAACTCCATTTAGGATTCTTATATTTAATTGAGATTAATATTTTATGATATTATCTACCATATTTTTTTCTATGGTTTATAAATTTTTACTCTAGATGTTCTATCATGATAAAATTCACAATTTACTCTCAATGCTTAGTTATTATGTTTACTGATTGGGGAAATTTATTCACATTCCTTATGTTTGTTTCAAGATGAATATATATGTTGATTATATTTTGACTCATTAATATGAGGAATGTAATGGAAATAATATTGGTCTAGTGGGATAGACTATATCCCCTCAGTGCATCATTAGGTCTCAAGAGATAAACTGGTATGAGTGTGGGTTAACATCTTACCTGATTATATATGGTGTCTTTCATAAATCCTTGAGGGTCTGTTTATGATGTACCTCATTATTTATTCCCTTGTTTTGAGATTATTATTTGAAATTACATGTGATTAATATAATACTATAATAACCATGGTTATATTTCACTCACATATGATCATTTATATGGTTTTATTTAACCATTTTTTATTCCTTCCACATTATGATCATGTTTATTTTTGAAGTCATGTGTTTTATGTTATTCATAATTCCAAATGGTTATGTTTATGATTACTTCCAATATATAAATTACCCTTACTGAGCATCTTAGAGCACTTTTTCTTATGTTTTTATTTTCCCAATCACGCAAAGATGAATATTATGAATTACTTGCACGGGTAATCATGGAGTTGTGAATAATTTGAAGGAATTTATATATATTTTTCCTTTCAAAATTTTAATATTAAAATTATGTTTTTATAGGGTTTTCCAAAAATAATAAAATATTTTCTCCTTTGGTATATTACTTCGTTGTAATCATACAAATTTAATAATTTTAGGCATCGTCTCTGGGATATTGGTTTCAGGGTCTTTGAAAATTCTTATTATTTTATTAGATTTATGGAACTCCCTTGTTAATTATAAAAATAAATCAAAACAATCCATGTAGTGTTTAGACATACATTAATCATAGAGTAATTAAAGTTAACCATATATCATCAAAATCATTTTGAATAATGATTCCTTCTTATTTTCATTATAATAATTCCATCGACATTTTCTATAGATCATAAATTTATAGTTTCATCCTTATTGTGAGATGTAATTCCTTGGACTCAATGTTCAATTAATTTTTATATAGAATGGTCTATGAGTAATTTGAATTGATAATTGTTATGTTTGAATCAGTACACCATCTCTCTGAATGATGTATTGTGTCCCCATTAGTTTTCAAATTATTAGGATATATTTTCTCATATTACTATTTTCCAACATCACCCACCATTTCCCAAGCAGTTTTTAATCTATTAGGGTATTCAATGTTATGAATATAAATATTCTAAAATTGTCTCTGACTACAATGGAATATTTCAGTGTGAGAATAATGTGTATCCTAATAAACAAAACCACAGATGCACCAAAATTACACAAATGGATTATTCCACTTTTCTCTCTAATAGGGTTGGTATGAACTCACTAAAACCATTATAATGTATGACATGAAGGCCTAGTGGAATGAAAACCCACAACACGGGCAGACGACACAATATATGACCTGAACGGCCCCATTATAGAATACTACTACAAATATAACAATCAATTCTATATAAATCTATACAATTGTCTCTAACTCCATAATCATGTATAGAGTATCTACATTACTAAAGTACTAAAGTACATGAGAAAATTCCCCCAAATAGGGTTGTATGCATTGTTGAAATCCCACTCTCATAATGTTTGATGGGGTGACAATACCAATATTACACGAACTCATATAGAACAATGAATACTATATATTAGTTAATATATTATCATTTATTATTTCATTTTTATTATAATTATGATTCCCAATATAGGATAAGAATATTAAATTAACTATAAATAATAAAAATCAAGAGAGAAAAATTAATTTCCATGGATGTTTTTTCCATTAAATGTATAATTGAAGAACTCATTTAAAAGAAGTAAAATTATTAGTTTTATTCATTTCAATTATAATTAACATATCTATTATTATATTAATCTATACTATATTAATATCATATCTATTAATGTTCAAAATAGTAAAAAAATTATTTTCAAAAAGGGTATTCAAAATTTAAAAAAAGTAATCCAATTCACTCTACTGAATTAATTATCTGTCCAATTGTTTAATTCATTATTAAAAAAATCTATAATTGAATTATTAAATATAAATATTTAACATGATCCCTCAACAAAATATTTTTAATTTATATTTAATTTATGATTAATATAAGTATATCATATAAATTTAATTTCCATTGCTGTTTTACTAACCTATATAACAAGGGGATGGTTAATTTTTTAATATATATATATTATAGTTATAGACCATGTTCGTTTTAAATATTAAAATTATATGAAATCCTTAGTTATTAAAACTGGATATGGGGAATGTTTTTTGTCTTTTTCCTAGGTCTAGGTGGTGTATTTAAAATGTCATAAATACTTAGAGTAAGGTGGGGTTGTAGCTAGAAGTAGAAAACACCAGTGCGTATGTATTGTTGACATTTGAAGTATTTAATATATGGCTTGGGGGGATCTAAAAATGGAATGACCAATGTCATTATTGGTTTTCAAATTAGGAGAAAATATTAATATTTTAACTACATAGAAACATTGTTTTGATAATTATTTTTTTTATTTGAATCATAATGCTCGTAACATATTTATGTGAGTATTAGGAGGTCTATATAATGATCTATTGAGTATTGGAGCATGAATGGTGAGGTTTGAAAGAAAAAATATTTAGTCATTTTGGATTCAACCTGTTTTGTACCTTCATCAGATGCCTGAACTGATTTGTGAGAACAGTTGAGGGTTAATACCCATCCATACAGTTTGTTATGCATTGTAAGTCATTGAAGTGAACCATTTTGGACGATTTATACCATCAAATAATTAAGGGAACAAGAAATGGACTATTAAATATAATTCAAGAAACAATTATTTTATATGTGGTGCATCCAAGAAATATTATTTATTTTAGAAATAAATTATTAACAAATAGAAAAAGAAGTAGTGTAAATATTAAACAATTTAATTTTTTTCTTCCCCAAACCCCCAGAATTGCAATGGAAACTAAACACCAATCCAGTTCCCTTTCAAGAATCCCATGCATATATATTTACACTCTAGGAATAGATAGAAGAAAATTTCAATATTAATGATGTTATATAAGAAAACTATATTAAATAAAATGCGTAGTATTCATCTATTTGACATTATAAGTCACCATCCATCCTCACCTAAAAAAGATCTGTGCATAGCAATAAAAATATAAAGACTCTAAAATGATTGTTGGTCATGAGTTGGAAATCCCTTACAAAATTCCAATAAAACAACAACCCATACATAATACTTAAAATAAATATTGAACACATGTAATTTCTAATTAAATTTATTAAAGTTTGTTTTTTATGATATTTTCTTATAAAATAAATAATTATTGTCATTATTTTAATATATGTATTTATATATATTTAAAACATGGGGGGCTACACATATTTAAAAACACATTAATGTATGTCTAAATAATAAAGGAAATATTATTTAATTGAGACTCATCACCAAAAAAATTACAATTTTGTTTATTTGTATAGAATGAAAAAGATAAAAATAATTTGATCAAGAATTATGGGAATCACTATGTAATTAAATTCATAACCTAGGATCTTCATACACTCTATGATCTAACAAGATATTGATACTCATTCCCATTCACAAGACACAATCCATATCACAAAATAATTTAGTTCATTTAGTGTTATACTATAGTTATAATAGGAAAATAAGTTTATATCCCTACTACCTTGGGGTTTTGTACATATCCATATAAACCCTCCTATATTCTAGAGTTTAATGGAATTTGAACCATAATCATAATAACATAATAATATAGTGTAATAGTAATCGTAACATCCATAGTTTTAATGTAACACAAAATACTAGTAAAAATGACAAACTCTACCCCACACATCAAGTCCTTTAAGTAGTTTTTTACCAAATTACATTTATAAGATATCATTCAAATCATATAAGGGTTTTAAATTTTCATTTACAATGTTCCGTTTATGATTTCTAATTTGATTTCGAAATCCAATTAACATCCCTTCTCAAAATAAAGATCCAGTATCACATTTAATTCTACATAAGTTTTCCTATTATAGTTAGACTCATGTAAATTGACATATATATAAATATGAATATTTGTTCCACTACATGAATCTACATATTCACCAAATATTTGAAAACAATTATATATATATATACCGATATATATGGGTATAACTACACACCTTTCCAAAATATATATACAAATCTCACCTTTTCAATTGAAAAATATTCATGAAATAATCCATTTATACCATATATTTCTGGTATCAATATTAAATTGCATGTTATTTTTTAATGTTATTTTAATTTAAATCTATTTTCAATGATAAAAAAAAATTCATATATTCCACGTATCTAATTTGAAAGGTCCATTAAATGTTTTATTAAAAAAGGTTGCTGAAATATATTTGTTTCTGATGCTTTCGCTGGGGCGCGCACATCCGTCTGTGAGGATGTGCAACTATTATTTTGCCGCACATTCTGGATTTCCAAAGGCAGGCGACATTCGTTCCTCATTCAGGGACATCTACTCCTTGATCGAAATGGGATTATGGGATGTTTTTTCTTCCTTCTGTGGATTCCTCCTCAAAATTAATCACCTAATCCGGGTCTCCCTTGTAGATTAATATGCAGTTCATGAAACACTTCCCAGTACCATGTTTCCATGGATTCCGGTTAATTACAATGCTTCTGTCAGGACATTACAAGGGTTTCGGTTAGGGAAGCAACCTTCAGATGGGGGAGTAGTCACATTGAGGTATCCCTGGCATGTTTGGACGCTGGGAAATTGGTGTGTCTGTCTTCTGTCCCTTATTATATGTCTTATCGAAGACACCGAATCCCGATGCATCCCACATCGAATGTGGGGAATCCAATGCCATAGGCATGTATATGATGTTTTCCTTAGCTTCCCATGTTTAACACAGGGTATGTTGCATGTTTAACGTCCAGCAGAGACAGATCGGGCTGATCATAACTCTAGCTAGAGTGGATCAGATTGAATGACCTCCATGAGGGAACACCAATGTTGGGTCCAGCAAGTGGGTGGCTTCCTAAATTCTACGAAGGGGAATGGGGTGACAAGATCTCACCAGGATGTGGCGGCCCGTTTAAGAATCAGGATGGAAAATTGTTTTGGTCTTGATCCTCGAAGATACTTCCTATATATCCACGTAGCTGGGAATCAATGTCCATGTAGTTCGAGTGTATAGTTTAGCGTCATGCGGGACGGGGGTATATGTTGGCGAACCGACGTGGAGATGGACTGGGGGTCCGATAGCTGATGGTCTTGAACCTCATGGAGGCTCCCTACATACCATGCCTTTACAGGGATCAAATACCTCATAGTTCGGGATGGATGTGTGGGGCATACACTCTATGCTTCCCAAGGTGGCGGGTGAACCGACGTGAAGATGAGGTCGGAATGACCTGGTGGTGGGATTGAACCTCATGAGGCTTCCTACGTACCATACCTTGACATGGATCAATGTTCCCGTAGTTTGGTTGGATGTCAAGGTCAGAGAACCGACATGAATAAGGACTTTGGTCCAGGTTGATGACAGTTTTGAACCTATGGGAGGATTCCTATGTTCCATGCCTTGACACGGATCAAATTCCCCATAGTTCGGGTGGTGGGAGTGTGTCGGTGAACCGACGTGAAGATGGACCCGGGGTCCGATGGGTGTTGGGCTTGATCCTCGTGAGGATTCCTACGTACCATGCCTTGACAGGGATCAATGTCCCCATAGTTCAGGTGGTGTTGGGTGTGTGTCGGCCAACTGATGTAATGATGGACCGGGGTTCTGATGGGTGTTGGGCTTGAACCTCGTTAGGCTTCCTACATTCCATGCCTTGACATGGATTAAAGTCCCCATAGTTTGGGTTGTGTTGGGATTGAACCTCGTGAGGCGTCCTACGTACCATGCCTTGACAGTGATCATAGTCCCCGTAGTTCAGGTTGTGTTGGGATTGAACTTCATGAGGCTTCCTATGTACCATGCCTTGACATGGATCAAAGACCCATAGTTTGGGTGGTGTTGGGATTAAACCTCGTGAGGCTTCCTACGTACCATTATTTGACATGGATCAAAGTCAATGTAGATCAGGTGTACAGTTTAACGTCATGCACGATGGGGATAGTGCCATGGTTGATGCTTGATCTAATCCAATGTGAGTCGTACTCAGTGTTAGAAACAAGAGACAGCAAAGGCATGACGATCACGTTGCGAAAGGTTCATCCATGGAAAGTGAAGAGGAGTGGGGATTACACTCTGAGATGACCCTTGGTGTTGGGATATACTCTTGGTTGGAGTCCTGAGGGAGACAAAGCGCAGTGGGAGAGGGACTTGGGACCGAAGAAAGGAGGGTCCTCATTCCATATCATGCCCTCTTCAAGCCATGGCATCGAGGAAGTGAAGAAGGTAAAGGGAGGTTCCTCCAGCAAGAAAAGATCGGGGCTTACACCATGGTGGCTGCCCTTCCCCTACGGACAAACGCCACTCCCAGAAGGAGGATATCATCCCTTGTAGAGACCAGGGGGTGTGAAGAATGTCCAAGGTGGGGGCACCCCACGTGAGAGGCATGGGGCTATGTCACAGTTTAATGTCATGTGTTGAGGACGAGGGTTCTTGAAAATTTAACGTCATGCATTTCGGACGAGGTGGGTTTGCTCCGCACCCATAAGACTTACATAATTGGTACCCTCTGCTACTTATGGGTGGGAAGGTACCAACAATTCCTTGATGAGGGGGTGTCATGGAGAGAACCATTGATGGGTCCATTTTAGCATGTCTATGTGAAGAGGAAATATCCATTAGCGTGCCTATACAAAGAAGAATTAGGAGAAGCACATATATGGGTGGTATCATCTAGGGGACTTTGAAGTCGCATCGTGCAACCTAGAGGGTCGCACGGGAAAAGGAATTGCCAAGAAAAGGAGTCCATAGGCAGGGACCTTGTGGAGCTCTGTTGCTCTGCATGGTGGAGGGAACTTTCGAAGGGGTGTTCTTCCCGAAGTGGGGGGCCTTAGCCATAGCATGGGGAGGAGGTGAAAACGGGAGGTGATTTGTGAATTGGAAAGGCATTCACGGAGCACAACCTCATGCAGCACAGGCTCTTCACGAAGAAAAGTTTCATGAAGCAATGTTATGTGCTAAGTACAGTGACCCTGCCTTGGCATCTGGTTCACGTGGACATGAGGGGTGTTTCCCGAAGCATAAACACTCCGCGAAGACTCGGGCCCCCTTGGGGATCCCCTTCTTTTGAGAAAGCCCTTAGGGTTCACGAAAGGCATCCCTTTCTGAAGAGGGGATCAAAAGAAGACAATAGGGAGGCACTTCGTGAAGTAAAAGTACCTTTCATAGCTCATGATTCACAGAGAAAAGGGTGCTTCGCAATTTGAGTTCTAGTAAGTTGAAAGGCCGGATTGTCCATCTTTTGGTGTCAAGGGGATCCCGGTATTGATAGTCAAGAGGAGCCACGAAGTAGAGCTTACGCGGCGCGATGAGGGCTTGGGTTGCTTCATGGCAGGCTCGCGAATGTTAGTGGAATTCACGGATCGTCACACCTCCTTTTCTTCACAGCGGGATCGCGAATGTTAGTGGCGTTCGCGGAGCATCCCGCCTCATTTGGTTCACGTCAGGCAAGCAAATGTCAATGGAACTCGCGGAGCGTCCCACATAGTTTTCTTCGCAGCGGGCTCGCGAACGTTAGGGGCATTCGCAGAGCGTCGCGCCTCATTTTCTTCACAGAAGCCTTGGTGCATGGGGGACTCCGCGAAGTGGCTTCACGGGGCAGTTCTCATCGCCCCTTCTCTTATTTTTCTTCAAATATTTTGGCACCATCAAATTCCCCCCATCAGACTTGGAGCTGCGGAGAATTAAAGGGTCGAAGTCTGAGGTCCATTAGCCAAAATCTTAAGCCGTTCGCGGTGATGGGTCATAAATATGGCTCACGAGGTGGACAGCTGATGTAGAGGCCGGGGGCGCAGCGAAGCTCGGCACGATACAGACGCGCCGTGAAGTGCCGAAGGCCGCAGCCTATAAATAGGGGAGGCTGACCTCTTTTTTTTCATTCCTTTCTCTGTTAATTTTTCCTTTTTCTCTCTCGATTCTAAAAGCTCCACGTACTCTATGACTGCTCTCTGGGAATCCAGCTTCTCAGAAAACTGCGAGTCTTTGACTCCCCGACAGCGCTACGTGAGCATGCGCCTGCAGGCCGAGGCCCAGATCCATGATTTGGATTTGTGAACAAGCTTTGTGAATAGGCTTTGTGACCCGAGCTGAAAATTTGTCAGAGTCTTTAAAACCAAATGGCCCATCAAGAAGCTGCTCAGGGGGTGCTTGTAGATGCCGCCTGGAGGGATGAGATGGAAAATTGTCTAGGCCGAGCAGAGTCGGTCTGTAGCCACTTGGACCATAATTCGTTGATGAAGCTGCTATTAGAGATCCAGATGAACTATCTGTTGTGCATGAGGCTTCCCATATATGGATTCGTGATGAGGGATGACATCCTCATTCCTGAGGTGAGTATGGATGAACTAGCTTGCGGGTTCTGGAGCACGTTGTGTCAGCGCCAATGGTTCAGGGAGGATGATGGTCATGCGCAGGAGGACTTCACACCCATAATTTCTAACAACATGTACAACAATCTAAACAAAATTGATGGGAAGGCATTAGAGCCGGAGACGTATCCTCCTCTATACCACACAATACTGAAGGCAGCCTTGAGGGATTAGAAGAAGGGGTGGTCCGAGGAGTGGGACCAGTGCCAGGGAGGCAACTTCACAGATGATTGGGCAATGTTATGTTGGGTAGGTGCGTCTTGTGGGGAGTTTGGAGAAGAGATGAGGAGCATGGGTTTGTAAGAGGCTGCCTGGGCCTCCCAATTCCACATATATCAACTAAAACAGGTGATGTCGGAGCTGTTGAGCAGATGGTCATCTAGGACCAATACATTTCACATGCACCATGAAGAGGTCGACGTCTATTTGTGGGATGTCCATCAGATTTCAGGGGTCCCAATCAAGGGGTCTATGTATGATGAGTTCCTTCTCATCATTAGTGGGTGGGAGGATCTGGAGTAGATTCGGCGGCTGGCGATGGCACTGATGGGGCTGGTCTCTGGGGAAGACAATGAATCAGTGAGAGACGTCCACTTTACGTGGTGGTTCAAGCAGTTCCTAAAATTCCTGGTGGATCGAGAGTTTCCCGTGAGGCCTTGGACTTGCCAGAAGGTGGCTCAACGGGGCAAGGATCACTCATATTGGTGGCTCGTGGAGGACAGCCAGTGGATGACCTGGGGTTTTAGTGTCAATACTGAACAACAGCTGATAGTCAGGCAGTCAGCGTTTATCACGGCCCTTATCTGTGGTTGGATCCTGTCAGTGAGGGATACCCACATGGGGGTGTGGCCCAGCACATTTAACATGGAATCCATGCTATCCCCATGAGGGTGGGTCAATCTTGGGATTCTGATGCTCACCAGATTGCACAAGATGCTATGGAATGATAGCGAGGGAAAAAGGTCACAGAGGATATGCGGGCCCTTCCACCTTCTATATGGGTGGATCATGGCGCACATCTTTGGGGTTTACGAATATCCGAACCCCATCTCGCCTCTAGGTTCAAACTTCCACCTATCCATTCTGAATTCTTTTGGGATATTTTCAGCCAAATTGACCGTACCGTTGGTACTAAACCAGGTGTGGAAGGTGGATGAGTTTAATTTTCACCTATTTCTATTGCCAACGGGGGTACTCACCGATGAAGGTCAGGGGATGAAAGTGGAATGGGATTATCTCATGGCCTTTCAAGGTGGAGTCTTGGGAGAAAGGGTGGACCACAAGCCTCTTTGCAAGCCATACATCCCATAATGGTTTGTGAGGCAATTCTGGTGCATGCAGCGACTCACTCTGCGGGTCTAATGGGAGGTTCTACACAAGGATAACCTCTGTGTGATGAGGAAATTGTGGCTCATGTCCACACAGGAAGACGGGAAAATTCGGAATGCATTGCCTCCACCTACTACCGCCTTCAGACTGGTGAAGAAGTATGCCATATGCTAGGAGGCAGCTTATCCGAGGTAAATGTTGAAGCATACAACTATTCAAGCTGGTGATGGAAGGACTTCACTATCTTGAGGATGGGGTCGGAAGGTGGAAAGGTCCTCTCACGATGGTGGGGTTGCCGTGGCGGTGAGACCTGCACCAGTTGAGGGTGAGGCAGCGGCGGTAGATCCAACAACGGCAGTAGATCCGGTGGTCCTAGGAGAGGAGAGCCATCTAGAGGGGAAGCCAACGAGGGGATTCCACATGATATCTACTCAGTCCCAGAGGAAACGGATGCGAAATATTGACATACCATAGAATGATTTTTTCCCAAAGGCCTGGGACATCTGGGATGTTAACCGGAAATTCCTCAGCCTGCCCGAGATGTGGAAACACCTGAACCATCTCGGGATGGATTTACCTGGTATAGGCCCTATCCGGGCCGGTTTCAAAGTGTCTCTGGTGAAGGTGGAGCATTATTTGGATGAGCTGTAGGACATTGTACATTCCAGGGGTGCCCCGCGTCCAATGACAGACTTGGTGAGGGTAATGATGGATCATACAGTTCCCCCACAGCTATCCGCTGCTGAGTTGAGAGAGCGCTTCCCCCAACCAGAAGAATCAGACGAATCCTCATGGGGGGGGGACGAGGTCGATGGAGGGAGCCTATTGGAAGAAGCTGAAGTCGGTGATCACGACTTCGTTCTCGAAGATTTCACTGAGGCTCCCGATGTAACATTCCATGTTTATTTCCACGGGTTCTGCTCTCAAGTCGTTATGGATTTCTTAAAAACATCGGAACCATGCAAAAGGACCTCATGAATAGACCTCATTCTCGCCCCTCGGTGGGTGCTAATGTAGGACCCTCGGTACCCGCACCTGTGGTAGTTTCTAGTTGTGTGTCTGGCGGGGCTTGGACACTCGAGGTGGCTCCTCCATAATCTTTGGACCATCCGAAAATATATGGAGGGCCACGCTTTGGGGTCCTTTCAACCTCAACTCAGGAGAGGCACTAGGTGACCGACCTCTGTAAGTCCTCTCTACTAAATTCATTACTTCCACACGTTGATCGTGCCAACTAATGTGCATTCCCTACTATGTTACATATAGTTCTTTGACTGGCATGGGCCTCTATGGAGAGGATGGTCGGGATTTTTGGTGGCACCCCTCCCAGGGGCATTCCAGTAATCGTGGAGATAGTTACCCAGCACACCCAAGATATAATGCTCCCTATCAATGGAGGGACCACCAGTGGGGTCATGTTTGAGATCATTGAAGTGGGGTCCGGTGATAAAGATTGACCGGTTAACCCATGTCCCGCCACTCCTGATATGATGCCAGATGACGTGCCTGATCCAACACTAGACGCAGATCCCGCTAAATATTTCCTGAGGGTGTACTCGTATATGAGCCTTCCAATCATTCGGACTGGGATGAGATGGCCTTTGAAAAATAGGACAACGATATAGTCCACCGTCAATCATGGAATATGATCATGCGCTTTATCAAAAAGACCCCCCCAGTCATTATGGCTGGACGATATGGATAGACTTCGCTCACAGTGGCACAAACTATGTGCTGGGGGAGTGGATTCCCACCGCCCTCACCTGCTCATCTGAGATCTTATGGCAGAGAAGATTGGGGAGTATGATTGCAGCCTCAGAATGGGTTGGCAGCGGAGGAAGGAGACAAACATCAAGAAGCTCTAAGAGGCTGAAAATGAGATCCAACGGCTACAGGTCTAGTCGGATGAGCACTCAGCCTCTCATAATGCAAAATCGGCGCTGATCTTATGATTGAAGGCACAACTGGTAGAGGCAGAAGAGAGTATGAGGAAATCATCCAAAGAAAAGGTCATCATTCAGGATGGTGTATAACGGGCCCAAACTGAGCCAGATGAATTGTTCCCCATCACTTCTGAGGAGGAGCGGGAGTGGAGCCGGCGACAGCAGCTTCTGGATGCCACAAGTCGAATGGGAGGCAGAACTGCAACTCTCTTTTGACGGAGTCAACCAGTCCATGGGAGGAATAAACCCCCAAGTGCTGTAAGGACCACAAACTCTCAAATGTTCTTTCATGTTTTGATTTATTTGGTTCCATATCATGCATGAGTCTCATTATTCGGGTTTTCCTTTTTACACATCTGTTATATTCTTGAAACATCCAGTGGTCAGTCCCTACGATCATGCGGGGTCGAGATCAATGTGAGAAACAAGGGGTGATCACCATTCTATTCCATCTGAACATAATTCTTTGACCAGGATTTGGGCATCTGGGGTTTAGGTAACCAATTCGTATCTTCCAGAAAGACATGGGAGAGGCCTGATTGGAGGATTAGGACCATAGAACAATCTACAAGCCGTTCATTCGGTGTGCTCTAGTCTAAGAGCGGGGTAACGCCAGGGGCGTTGGGATTAGTCCGAACATAGGTAAGTGGAAGGTCTGAATCATGATACCCTAAATCTTGAACACTTTGGGGGGTGGCGTGACAATAAAGGATAACTATTGACCATATTCAAAACACATTATCCTTGTTGCCTTATCCTGAAGGGAGGATGACTCTTCAGGTCCGACCACTGACCATGTTCGAAACAACGGGCTTGACTCAAAATGTCATCCATTTGTATTCCAGAACATTGGCCTAGGAAAGTATGCGAGCCATAGGCCGGGCATCCATACTGTTAGGGGGTTCCTCCGGACATGAAATAGGATGAGGGTCCGAATAAAGGGCACACAAATCGTGAAGGGTGGAGTGATGGTTTGTTCAAACAGAATATAATACTTTTGAAATTACGCCATCATGGTGAAAGCACACTAGACGGCACACCGGTATGATAATGGATAATTCCTTCATTTAGATAGGGCCTCTCTAGAGAGGGATTCGTCACCTCCCAATGTCATATTGGGACATCCCAAACTTGTTCAGGGTAGATTTATAGTTGTACAGTTCACTATGGGGGGTCTGGACAGGGGGGCGGAAAGGGGGGGAAGAACATGATTTATGATTCCTGGTGCTAGACCCTAGGTGAACTACTGAGATGTCTATATGTATCCCATGAGTATGGAAATCAATATGTACATAGCTCTTGAAGCAAAATTTAATGTCACACGGGATGAGGAGAATCTCGGTTGTGCCGGTATATATCCCACCAAAACTACTAAGCCCACTTGAGTCATGCTCGATGTGGGAAACAGGAAGTAATTGGGAACTTTCCTGACATAGGATGGAATATGTTAGGGTGAAGGGACACTCTTTGAATACTGGCCAAATTATGCTAACACTTCAATGTCGTGCACCAAGACGTGGGAATAGATAAAGCGGAGTATGTCAGAATTCCACTTGAACATGAAGAAGTGGAAATGTGTGAATCATGATGCTTGAAATCTGGATCACAATGATGGTAGTGTGGCGATGGAGGATAACTATTGACCATGGCAGAAACTTAGCATCCATATCATGTTAGCCTGGAATGGGGATAGACAAATGTGGGTCGACTGTTGACCATGTTCGAAACATGGGATCTGTCGCAAATTTCATCCAAGATCCTTAGGGATGTTGGCCTGAAATGATAGGAGATCCCTTAGGCCCATCGTCCATAGAGATCCCTTAAGCCTAAAATCCATGTCATCCGAGGGACCTTTTGGTTGTGGAAGAGGTTAAGGATCCAAATAGAGAGCCCACAAATCTTTGACATGGAACAGGATTAATGTATCCATGAATAGTCCACACTTCAGTCTCTTTGTCAAAATGCATCTGAATACGTCAACAAGACATATTAAATAGAGGGAGTTTAGTCCCTTCCCATAAGGGGATCTTAGTTTAGTATTGTAGAATTCAGACCATGGATGGGAGGAAATGTGATAGACTCATGGCGAGTAGTTACAAAAACCCGACGTGAATGGGAACCGGGTGTCTCGACCACCACGTGTTCCTTAAGATAGGTTTTAGGTCAAGGGACCAAAAATGAGAGTTGAGCTGGGCCTGAGGCAAAGTGCACTGGCATTACTACATACCCCATGGGGATGGGAATCAAGCTACACAAAGTTCTTGAAGAGGGGGCATGGTGAGGCACCAGTGTCAGGGATAAAAGGGGTGTGTGGGTGTGGCCCACACACCAAAAGAAGTGGTATTTGGTAAATCTTGTTTCTCCTTTAAGGTGAGTGGTTTTCTTTTCTGAAGCAACAATCCTAGGGTAGCAGGCCCTGGTGTCGCCACAAGAGTCAAGTCGTAGAAGGAGTTGACAAATGGCATGGCATATGAAAAATTCCCAATGTGATGTCCTCTATGATGAGGTCATCTCAATGCAGTGCGGTTTTTCATCATGCGGACATGATGCTGATGTCACTGTTTAGGGTCATGTGATAGGACCAAGCATGAATTTTAACGTTATGCAGTGAAGACGTAGCAGAGACGATACTAGGTGGGGAATGTGTACGGTGCAATGAAACATAATTGATGTGAATGGGGACATGATCCCACATCACACCGTATGCAATTCTTAGAGGGGAACCTCGGTCCAAGGGGACCAAATAGGGGTGAGAGTGAAAGGGGCTGGAGAAACTAGATCCCAACTGAACTGGACCCGAAAACGAGATGTCTGCGTGGTCCAATGTATCCCATAAGGATGGGAATCAGGCCACATGTAGTTTTAGAGGGTTCCTTTTAATGTTGTGAAGGACAATAAATAGGTTGGATAATTCTTAGAATGGGGTGTGTGTTGTGCGACTATTGAAAACCCAGTGTGAATGAGGACATAATCCCATACCATACCAAGCGGTCACGTAGTCAAAGTCCCAAAGGCGGGATAGAAAAGAAAAATTAGCAGAACTCAAGATGGACCCATAGACAAGAGGTCTGGGCGTTCCTACGTATCCCATTAGGATGGGAATCAATCTATAGGAAGTTCTGGGGAAATATTAGTTTATGGACTTAGAGCTTGGACAATGGATGGATGACATCTTTCCAATTAAGCACATACCTCGACCCGATCTCTAAGCCCAGGTGAGTCAAACTCGGTGTGGGAAACAATGTAGTAAGATCTAAATTGCAATACCTAGAATGTCCATCAAAGGGAAATTGGTGTGGATCCCCAAATGATTCCCTTACCATGACTTTGTTTCCCTGACGTGCACATGCACACTATGGAATGGTGTCAAGTGTGTCGGGGGTCACTTAGACATGATGAGGTGGAGAAGGATGTGAATCATGTAACCGACACTTTGGGCTTAATGGGGTTGGCATGTTGATTGGGGATAACTATTAACCATGGAAGAAAAGCAGCATCTATATCGCGTTAGCCTGAAGTGGGAACAAAAAATGATCATCTACCACTGACCATACTCGCAATGCGGGATTTGTATCAATTTGTTGTCTGAATCCGTCAGGGGCGTTGGCCTGTAAGGGTAGGAGATCCCTTAGGCGTGGTATCCATGTCGTTTTTTGGGGGTCCCTCTGGGTGTGAAAGGTGATGGAAGCCCTAATGAAGGGGAACACGAAACCTGGGAAACAGGTGGAATCATGTCCGACTAGAACCCAGAATTCCATGTACTAAACCCGAGTACTCCTAGGCACATTGATGAACTGTCGAAGATGGTTGAAGTGGATACTCAAGAGGGATAGGTACATGGTGTGGTCATTACAAGCCCGAAGTTAACGAGAACATAATCCCATGCCACGTCATATACTCCCCTCTCCAGGGATGGGTAGGCCTAGGGGCCATGGTGAAATGGAGATTTCTGGGAGATGGGGATGGACTCGATGTCTACACATTTGGGTGGTCCTACGTATCCCATAAGAATGGGAGTCAAGACACATGTAGTTTTTGAAGACACCCTAGGGGAAGATACCTCAACAAGGGGGGTTTACGGCATGTGAATGAGGACATAATCCCATACCACACCGTATTCTCCCATAACAGAACCTGGCCCGAGGACCCAAAAGGCCAAGGGGCCTAAGGCTGGGCCTCGGTCAGGAAGGCCTAACATACTTTCAGTTTAACATCATGCAGTAAGGATGAGAAGGGGATAGTTTATCTCATCTAAGGATGTGTATGGAGCGGTGAACAACCTGACATGGGTGAGGGAATAATATCATATCACACCGCACAATCCCATAAGGGAAAACGTAGGTCGGGGCCCTAGAAGGGCAAGGGGCCTAACATTTGGCACCGCTGAGAGTTATTTCATCGGTTGGGGATACAACGGGGTAGAATGAACCAATACACTCAATGTTTGGGATATCTCGGGGTGGCCCTAATGATCCAGGACAGCTGTTGACCACATTCGAAACAGAGCGTCCCTATAGTGTCCTGAAATGGGAGCAACAAATGAGCATCGACCGCTGACCTTATTCGAAATGCAAGACTTATATCAGCTTGTTTCTCTACATCCTCAAGGGAATTAGCCCAAAGTGGTAAGAGAGCCCTTAGTCCTAGCATCCATACCATTCAGGGGCCCTTCTGGATGGGGAAGCTGATGGAATCCCAGTCAAGGAGTAGGTGAAACCTAGCTGTACCCGTCTTTAAAATACACGAACATCTACAGGTAGAAGAACATATGGTTGGATCGAGATTAGCTCGATATGAATTGGGTAAATATAACACCCTTTCCATAAATCTTGACCCATGGGAATGGTTATGATATTTGGGTTTGGCCAATGGACAAAATGTCCGGTCATTACTACGTATCCCTTGCGGATGGGAATCAATCCATACATAGTTCTTGAAGGCCATGCAGTTTAACATCATGCACTGAATACGTGGGAGGATAGAAGAACGAGAGTGGGCACATGGTTTGACCATTATAACCATTTTTTGAGTGGGGATGATTGATCCCATATCAGGCATGTATCCTCCGATAGGACTATACCCAGGGGGATAGTCGAAAGAGACGAGTTTGGGGCTAGGCTCAAAATGAAGCGTCTGAGCATTCCAGTGTATCCCATAAGGATGGGAATCAAGTGATACATATTTCTCAAGATGAAGTTTAATGTCATGTAGGATGATGTGTAGTTTAATGTCATGCAGGACTAGATAGTTTAAGGTCATGCAAGACTAGATAGTTTAAGGTCATGTAGGACTGGATAGTTTAAGTTCATGCTAGACTACGAGGCTCGGGAAAAATATTGCTTGAGGAAATTTGAATTGGTGGGAGTTATAAGATCACTATTCATAGTAACTAGCGAATACATGCCATTTGAGTAAACCTTGTGAATGATGTAAGGTCCTTCCCATTTGGGCTCCAACTTGTGTGGTTTCCTACTGGGGATCATTGGCGCTCGGAGGGCCAACACTAGGTCACCTTGCAGAAAAGAGCGGAGGAGAACCTTCTTGTTAAAGGATCTAGCAATCTTTTTCCGATTCCTTTCCAGATTTTGCAGGGAACATAGCCTATTTTCATCATGTGCTTATAATTCAGCTAGACATATTTCGGCCACCTCATCTGGTGCCTGTTGGTCATTGACCATAGTGTGTAACAATGGCATCTGGATCGTGATGGGCAGGATGGCCTCGGCCCAATACACCAAGGAATATGGGGTCATCTGGGTGGAATTGCGAGTCATCATATGATAATATAATAGGGTGTTGGGGAGCTTGTCCGGCCAACTCATCTTGTTCTGGCCAACCATTTTCGGAAAAATGTTATAGAGGGTTTTTTTGAACTCCTCGATCTTCCCATTTTCCTACTCGTGATAGCGGGAGGTATGTATGGAGAGAATTCTGTATTTGGCATACAATTTCTTCAACTCAACTGCTTGGATGTTTGTGCTGTTATAGGTGAGCATGACATGGGGGACTCTAAATCGGTAGATGATGTTGGAGCTCACAAAATCTAAAATGGATCGAGCCTTGACTTACTCGAGTTGGACTGGCTCTGCCCATTTGGACTTGAAATCTATAGCGGTCAGGATGAACCTGCACTGGTGAGCTGCCACCGGTGCGTACAGTCCCACGACATCTAGACCCCACACTGCGAAAGGCCAAGAATACTTGGTGGAGTGGAGAGGTTCTGGTGGTCGATGCCGAAAATTATCATGAACTTGGCATGCATGACATCTCCTGGGGAAAATCTAGGTATAGGGATTTATCCACGGAGGTTGGATGGCCAGCTAGGAATTCTTCAAATGTCTGCCCCTTGATAGACTTCTGAGGCACAAACCTAATGTCAAATAGCTGGAGAATTACCGCCCACTGCACTAGTTAGCCAGTCAACATGGGGCAGTTCAGAATGTACTTCAGTGGGTCTACCCGAGAGACCAGCTGTACCTCATGGTGCTACAGGTAATGTTGTAATTTCTGTATGAAAAACAAAATCGCAAGGCAGTTCTTTTAGATGGGGGAGTATCTAGCCTCCGTATCAAGGATCATGCGTCAGAGGTAGTAGAGGTTGTTCTCTATCCCCTCATTGTTCTTCTGGGCGAGCAAGGTGTCGAGAGACCATTCTTGGGCAGTCACATAAAGGACCAGTGGCTTTCCGTTGATGGGTGGAATCAAGACCGGAGGATGCTGTAGATATTGATTGACTTCCTCGAATGAGGTCTGACACTCTTCATACCATTCATAGGCTATACCTTTCTTCATGATCCGAGAAAAGGGATTACACTTCCCACCTAGATTCGCAATGAATCAACATGTGTAGGCTAAGTGGACTTGAAATCCTCAAAGCTCCTGAATATTGCTCGGGGGGGCATCTGTCTGATGGCCTTGATCTTCTCTAGGTCGATCTCGATGCCCTGATATCGGACAAAGAAGCCGAGATACTTTCTGGAGGTGACACCAAAAGAACATTTAAGACGGTTCATCTTCAGGTGGTGGGAACGAAGGAAACAGAAAACTTTCTCATAGTCCTTGAGATAGACCTAGCGCTGGCGGGATTTAACCACCATATCATCCACATAACACTACACCAATATTCTAATAATTGTCTTGAATATGCATTGCATGGCCCACTGATAGGTGGCACCTGCATTTTTCAGGCTGAATGGCATAACCTGCTAAAAGAAAGTACCTTGAGGGCCTGAAACTGGTGGACTCCTCATCTTTGGGGGCCATCCAGAACTGGTTGTACCCAGAATTCCCATACATGAAGGATAGGGATTAGAACCGAGCTATAGAAATCAATCCACAATTCTGTCACTAGAAGCGGAAATCATACTTCAGAAAGTGGGGTTGAGATCATAGGAGTCGATATGCCTATTCTTCTTCCTGACTGGCACAGTGTTGGCCACGTACTTGGGGTACTAGACCTCCTTGGAAAAGTTGGCTCCAACGAGTTTGTCAACCTCGGCCTCGACCATGGCATCGTGAGAAGGGTGCATCTTTCTGGGAGGCTGATTGAACCAACGATGTTTTTTCAGGAGACCAAGGCTGTAGAATTCTACCTGAGGATCTAGTCCAGGAATCTTGCCGTAACTCCAGGAGAACACATCACGGTGCTTCTTAAGGATGTTCACGTATTGCTGTTTCTCCTAGAGGGACATGGCGACACTGATCAATTTGGGTCTTGGATCTGTGTCGCAACCAAGGTTCACCTGTACCAATCCATCGGCCGTGGTAGAGACGCCTTCTTCAAAGGCAGGGGAGAAACCTCTAGATCCTCTTCTACACTTATGGAGGGATCTTACGTGGGGGGGAGTTTCTTCCAAGCAACCAGAATCTGAGGGGAGGCTGGTGCCGGCTTGAGCGGAAGTGGTCAACATATCATGAGATTAACGTGCTGTTGAGACCATGGCGATGAAGGAATTTGATGTGATCCCATCTGGTCTTCAGCCCATGAGTCCATGTTTAATAACATCAAAGTAGTAGTGGTGTGTCGCCTTGAGCTGGTTAATTTCAGCCCAGTGAAATAGACATGTATGAAGTACCACCATTTCCATGAGCCAGACGTCCCAATACCATAAGGGGTAGGAGGTTCTGGGATCACTTGAGGCTGGTTTGTGTAGGAGTTTGAGGTGATTTTCCACCGTCTCTTGGACTTGGGAATAAGGATTCCTCTCGTACCCAAAATGACAAAGCATTTCCCTATGTCGGGGGGTCATGGCCTCCAACTGATGGATCATGAAGATATAGGCGTCATCCAGACCTTCCCAGGGATCACCTGTAGACGTGGCGAGATCAATCTCACTTTCCATAATCTTTTTATCCTTGATCTTCTAATAGTCAGCATCTATATACCGGGGTTTACCAGAGGAAAAAGGAGACGCATCTCCTGGGAGAATGCCTACTCGACTATTGATGGAGTATTTGAGGTGTTCGTGATACGGTGAAGGGACCGATGCATGCAGGTGGAGCCATGGCCTGGCCATCAATGCGTTGTATGTGGTGTCCTAGGAGACAACCATGAAGTCGGTACAGGAAACTAGGCCACCGAACTAGGTCTTCAAATGGATCTTGCCGATCAGGGTCTACTCGGTCCTGCCATATCCCCGGATTCTTAGGTCGGAGAGAGTGAAATCATCCTCAGACAACCCCAGCTTCCGCATTGTCCGAGTCGGGATTATGTTAATCCCAGATCCCTTGTTAATAAGACAGCGGTGGACTTCCACACCATTGAACTGACCAGTGATGTACAGTCGAAGAATGTGTCCCTGTATGGGTGGGTCTTCATCTTTACCAGAGAACGAGATAACTTCCTATCATTCTTCGTTTTCAGTTACTTCAGTGTGGAAGGCTTCTGTAGCTGCTACCTCCATCTCAAACTAGATGGGGGCTCCTTAAAGCCTCGGCGAGTGCCTCACACATGTCTGATGATAGGTGAAGAGCCTCAAGGATATAAATGCTCACTGGGATGCCTAAAAGTTGATTGAGGATATCATACTTTCACGCCAAGCGCGAACATATACTTATAGGAGGCCGCTATGCAATTGGAGGCATGGCAGGCCCTTTCGGCTGCACCGGTGGCTGGCTAGTGCTAGGTATGTACCGTTTCTCACTAGTCGATTCCTGAAGAGTAGTTGCTTGATTAGGACCTGAAAACTAAGATAGGCCTGTAGTAGGGAGAGACTGGTCGTGGTATAGACGAGGTAGCTCTGCCTGATCTAGTAGCACAAACAGAGGTGGAGGTATATCTGAGAACACCAGATGAGGAGGTTGCGTGTTCCGAGCTCTGCGCTGGGCCAGTTGTCTGGTCTCAGTGGCGTGCATGTCCTGGCTGAAATCTCTAGATGAAATGCCTTGATGTCCCATATGGTTGTGGTTCCACTGACGTTGGCGTCATCTAGGGACATTGGGGAGGTTCGCCTGGCATTCCCCCTTGTCAGGAGTCATATAGGGATTTACCAACTCCACGGTATTAACTGAAGCGTACCCCTGACTGTCACTTGATGAATCATCCACCACTGGGCGGATTCTGGGATGGATACTCATCTCAGGGGTCATGAAGTCACCAAGAGTGTGGGATGATGATGGCATTGGTGGAGCATGTTTCTTATTCTTCCACCGCCGATGCTTACTCTACTGGGAAGAGGCCGGCTGAGATGATAATGCAGAGGCTTTGTCTGTAGCTTACGAAGGCTCCGGCTGATTCAGCCATGCCCGAATAATACCATGGGCGCAAGCGACTATTTTACGAGCCATCCAGTAATCGTACTTCCAGGATTTGCACTTAAGATCCTCATGCCACTCAACTTCATCATCACTACCACTTTCTGACCTCACAAAGACACCCGCCACTTGTGTCGGGTCCGGGCCCATCATGACTATGTTGTTATCAACCTGGTCTTGGAGCTACTATTTAAACACATATAACTTCTTTAGGGTGTGCCCCGGAATCCGATGATAGGGGATGCAATTGGGGCGATCAGTGAGATTCACCTTTGCCGACCTTCTGCACTCAGGTAAGCGTATAATCCCTTGCTCTAGGGAACTACGGAAGTAACCGAGGACCTGATCATTTCTGAATGAGTAAGTCTTGTGTATTTTTTCTGGAAAGGGGGGCTCTGGGAGCCTGGACCTGATGAGGGGATGGAGGAGGCTTTCGAGGAGGCTGAGCTTGATTATCCCTCCTAGGCAGTAGTAGCGAGTTGTGCGGGGGATCCTGTTAATTCGGATGCAGTCGCAGATGGCCAAGAGGTTGCGCCTGCAGTGGCGGGCCTCTATGAGGTCGCAGAGCCGGGGTGACTGGCAGAAATTCAAGATTCCTGGGGGGTTTCTATTTGGGCCACCTTGGTAATCTTGGTTTTGGAATCCCTCCTTGCTGGTATCACAGTGGTCAGCGTACGTGCCTTACTAGCCTGTTACAGAGCTTCCTTGAGGTGCTAGGACTTATCTGAGAAGTATCGGAATCCTCCGGTGTAGTTGTGAGTGATCAGGGAAGGAACCGGTTCTGTTTTGACATTCCCTACACACATCATCAATAATTTCTCTTGATTAAGTGGCATGTCGAGGGAGTATGTGAGCCCCTTCCACCAGGTGATGATGTCTACGACTCGCTCATTGGGCCTTTTCATGCACCAGAAGTGGTCTGTGATGCTAGTCTTCCATGTGGTGGAGCTGAACTGGTATAAATATTGTCTGCGAATATCCTCCCAGCCGGTCACCGATCCAATGGGGAGCTTTCTATACCATACAAACATATGGCCATCCAATGTTTACACAAAACATCTGATCTTGGTGGCTTCCTTCTATGCTAGAGTCCCCAGTATGGGGCCACACCTGGAGGAAAAGTGGGTCAGGTGTTGTGGCAGGTCCCATGTCCCATTAAAGGGAGAGAAAGTTGGATTTCCAAAACCCGAGGGTGCAGGAATATCATCCACCTACACTGGATATGGCTTGCCATCTGGTTGGACTTCCACCTGTCGCATTTCCAATGCCTCGAGGTGGACGATCAGTGCCTCCATTGGATCTTCCTAGTGGGGGTCCATGTCTTGACGGGGATCCCTAACCATAAGTGTGTTTATGGGCTCTTCAACATGGTAGATGGGTTCAACAACTCGTGGAGAAACTGGCGGAGAGTCCTGAGAGGCAGCTGGGGGTACCCAGCCCAGATTCCTCGGATTGCCGCGTAGTTTGGGAGGGTTTGGTGAGATGTATCGTGCCCTCTTGTCTTGAGTTCCGGCTTCAAACTTTTCCATGGGAGCGATATGATCAGGTTTCCCAGAGGCATCTCACCGGGGGGAGTTGTTCCTTCCCCTGCTGCCCCGGCCTAGGATCACCATAGTCGGTTCATCGCTCTATAGCATGTTCTTCCTAGAGTTCGTCGACCAGCCTATTCTACTAAACCAGCTGCTGGTGCGACACGACCTTCTCGGGGTCTTCCTCCACCTTCTGAACTAAGGCAGACAGGTCGAAGGCCAAGAATGCTCGGACATGATCTTTACCATTACTGGCATTCCGACTGAGTACCAACGACTCGGTGGGCGCATGTAGACCTAAGAGGTTCCGCTGCTGACGAGTAATCCTCCCTGATGGGTCTAACAATTGTGGCACACCCTCAAGGGGTAAGTCTCCCTCAATAAAATCCAGCTCATCCTCCTAGTCCACGATATCGGCCATGTGGACCGTGACCTTCCTGGGGACATGTCCTCAATATCACATATCCATTCGGGCTTCCATAGAATAGGGCTGAAGAGGAGGGTAGCATACTTCCCCCGACCATGGACTTGCACATGGGGGGTAGCCTCCTCGATGATTTTATAGGGTAACCAGAAACTCTGAACACATCTTTGTTTGAGGGGCCTCTGGTGACCTGGTGACTCAGGGCACTCAGCCATGGGGAGTGCGGCCAAATCGACCAGTTGGCATTGCACACTAATTTCGTCAAAGTGCACTTGGCTCCTGGGTTACACAACCCAATGATAACTGATACATATGTGTGTTTCCAATAGGGTTTGACGGAAGCACTCGACTTCCTCTGGGGTGAGGGATTCCAGTGCACAGAAGTTCGACGCCACCGCCGGCCAAAACTTCTCCGGGAAGTGATCCGCCATAAAAATGTACCATAATTTCCTAGGCTCGGATTCTGGTTCAGGCCCCGTATTTCCCCACTTGACCACTGGAGGTGGCTAAAGAACCTATAGCGGTACGAAAGAAGACTGCTAAGATAGAATACTGGGTGGTGGAGAATATGCTGAACGGGTCGACTCGCTGCCAAACTCTGGGTCGTCCTCCAAGGAGTGCGGTGACTTGGCCAAAATGTCACGATATGAAAGGCTGGCAGCCATAGTTTCTAGCGATAGGATTGCTATTTTTGGTGATGGGTCATGCTGTTGCTCAACCGCCATCAGTACCCAAAATATCTCTCCATGATCTCTGGTCGAGGTAGAGGGTGATTCTAGGGATGATGGTGGTGACTGCACAGTCGAAACCTGTGGGATTCCTTAAATTTCCTCCTCCTAGATGTACTTGAAAAGAGAGGTGGGAATCTAGTGGACCTCACACTTCGGAAGGATGAGACTGATATGCCTTATTCTTGCCCCAGTCCTTCACATAGAGGACCGAGTGGAAGGTTCCACCGCTTAGTCGTACTTTGCTTCAGAATCCGAGATAGAGAGTGGTTTTATCTCAATCTGAAGGTTTTTAGTGTTCTTATTGTTGCAGTGATGACCCGCCTTCCTTCCCCAGGATGGATCTTTGGGGAAGGGAAAATTCCTGGCACAAGAAGGTCCTTCAGTCGTACTAGTGTTGGGGCGGGGAGTTCTTCCACCTGAGTGGGCCGGGGTGCGAGGAGCACCAGGTAAGATGTCAAAGGAGACACAGGGAGGACCTCCATGTTGTGTGATGGTATGGGTGGGACCCCCACTGGAACTGACAGGAGCACGGGTAGGACCTCCATGCCTAGTTCCCTTGGTGATGTTAGTGTGAGGCAGGTCCTCGTACTAATCAGACCAAACACAGGTAGGACCTCTGTGCTGGGTGTTGGTGAAGTGAAGTTGATCTCCACCCCTCTGGTTGACAGGTCAAATAGGACCTCCATCTGTTGCTATGAGGATTTGAGGAAGGTCCTCGCATCGGAGAGTGACTGAATGTGCAACTTCCCCACACCAGAGGTCCGTGGAAGAAGGGACAACTCTATATCCAGTGCAATGAGCGCGGGAGCGGCTCCCAAATGGGGTGATGCTACCATGGGGAAGGCCCCCATTTGATTTGAAAGTGGCATGAGGCATACCTCGAGCCGGGACTAGGTGTGGGAAAGGCCTATGTTCTCCTTGGTAGTTGCATGGGGAGGTCCCCCATACTGGGTTCCATTGTTGCGGCTTAGTCCGCGGTGGCCACTGCCTGTGCCTGCGACCATGAGAGTCGACCCAGCCGACCCGTGGGGTAGTTGGGTCCTCGATTCGGGTCAGCCGTATAGCTACCCCTCCTCGGTATTTGCAGGGGGTTGATAATGCATATCAGCGGTGGCTCAGTCCATTGTAGCCACTAAAGTTGAAGCCCCTTGATGGGCATCCGCCTCAGCCTATGCCCGATTCTAGCGTCGGGTCAGCCGGGAAAGTACCGGTGGGTAGGTAGGTATTCTACCTACACTTCAGCTCGGGTAACTAGGTGGAGGTATTGGTGCGGCCTGGTGGGGGCCCTCACTGGGAACCCCTAGGATGAAACTCTGGTCGGGTGGGCCCGAGCATATCCTACCTCATCGGTGTAGGGCATGGAGTCGAGTCATTCTTGGGAGAGGCTCTCAAAACGATTGAAGGATGGAGTGGGGAGTAGTAGCTCCCTGTTTGGCCTTCAGGGGTGGCATTGACGGCGAAGCGCATATGCCTCTAAATCCAAGCGGGCCATGTCCCTTGTAGGGATGACCCCATCCTCCTCATACCTACACCCAAGGTCATTGATTACCCTTTAATGGATAATTTCTGATGGGGAGAGGGGATGTAGGTGCCCGGTAGTTGTGGAAGTCTAGGCCGTCGTAGAAGAGGATGAACCGCACGGGGTAGAAGTGTTGATATTTCGCCTGCCCCTACGCCAGTGGGAAGAAGGTGATTGGGATCTAGATGCAGCAATTGGGTTCCTTAATGCAGGCAGATCAGCTCATTAGTACTGATAGAAAACGAAATCGACGCCTAGTGCCCCAAATCCATTCCGTCTTCCAAGACCGGTAAGCGAGATCCATGCTAAAACGTCACAAACTGAGATTCCCAAAATTTTGACTACCCCAACTTATAGTGAGTTTCACAGCAGGCCTGCTATTTGTTTCGCGGGGCCCGGTGCTAGATATATGGATCTGGTGACACCTCACTCAACTGATGTCTTGAGCTAAACTAATCTCCATATTGAGGAGAAGATCTTCACATTGGGTTCACCATTTCTGTTTCTGACGCTTTCGTAGGGGTGCGTGCATCCGTCTGTGAGAACGCGCAGCTGTTCTGTTGCCCCACATTCCTGGATTCCAAAGGCTGGCGGCATTCGTTCTTTATTTTGGTATGTCTTCTCCTTCATTGAAATGGGATTATGGGATGTTGGTTCTTCCTTACGTGGATTCCTCCTTAAAATTCGTCACCTGATCCGGGTCTCCCTTATAGATTAAGATGTTGCTCATGAAACTCTTCTCGGTTCCATGTTTCCATGGACACCGGTTAATTACACTGCGTCTGTCAAGACATTCCAAGGGGTCCGGTCAGGGAAGCAACCTTTAGTTGGGGTAGTAGTCACATTGAGGCATCATTGGTGTATCTGGACACTAGGGAATTTTTGTGTCTGTCTTTTGTCCCGTATTATAGGGATTCTCAAAGGCGCATAAGCCCGAGATCCCACATCGAATGCAAGGAATCCTATGAAATAGGAATGTATCTATGGATTTCCTCAGCTTACCATGTTTAACATAGGATATGCTGCATGTTTAACATCCAGTGGAGACGGATCGTTCTGATCAGAACACTAGCTAGAGTGGATAAGATTAAAGAACCCCCTTGAGGGAACACCGATGTTGCGACCATCATGTGGGCGGCTTCCTGAATTCTACGGAGGGGAATGGGGTGGCATGATTTCACTGGGATGTGGCAGCCCGGGTAAGAATCAGGATGGATGATGGTTTTGGTCTTGATCCTCGAAGAGACTTCCTACGTATCCTCGTAGCAGGGAATCAAATTCCACATATTTCTAGTGTACAATTTAGTGTTATGTGGTAAGGGGGGTATGTGTTGGTGAACCGACATGGAGATGGACTAGGGGGTCCGATGGCTGATGGCACTGAACCTCTTGGAGGATTCCTACACACCATTCCATGACATTGATCAAAGTCCTCGTAGTTCAGGACGAATGTGTGGGGCTTACACTCTTGGCTGACCAAGGTGGCAGGTGAACCTATATGAGGATGAGGTAAGAATGACCGGGTGGTGGGCTTGAACCTCGTGAGGCTTCTTATGTACCATTCCTATATATGGATCAATGTCTTCATAGTTCAGGTGGATGGCAGGGTCAGAGAACCGACTTGAATAAGGACCTTGGTCCAGGTGGATGATGGGTTTGAACCTCAAGGAGGCTTCCTACGTACCATGCCTTGACACAGATCAAAGTCCCCATAGTTCGGGTGGTGGGCATGTTTCGGTGAACTGACGTGAAGATGAGCAGGGTTCCGATGGGCGTTGGGCTTGACACTCATGAGGCTTCCTACTTAACATGCCTTGACATGGATCAAAGTCCCTGTAGTTCGGATGGTATCTGGTGTGTGTTGGAGAACTGCCGTGAAGATGGACCGGGGGTCCGATGGGTGTTGTTAATGAACCTCGTGAGGCATCCTATATACCATTCCTTGACATGGATCAATGTCCCCATAGTTCGGGTGGTGTTAGGCTTGAACCTCGTGAGGCTTCCTACGTACCATGCCTTGACAGGGATCAAATTCACAGTAGTTCGGGTTTTGATGGGCTTGAACCTCATAAAGATTCCTACGTACCATGCCTTGACACAGATCAATGTCCTCGTAGTTCGGGTGGTGTTGGGCATGAACCTCGTGGGGCTTCTTACGTACCATGCCTTGACATGGATCAAAGTCCTCGTAGTTCAGGTCTACAGTTTAATGTCATGCGGGACGGGGATGGTGCCATGGTCAATGCCTTCCCTAAGCCCACGTGAGTCGTGCTCGGTGTGAGAAACAAGAGACATCAAAGGCCTGACGACCACGTCGTGAATGGTGCATCTGTGGAAAGTGAAGAGTAGTGGGGCTTATGCTCTGAGGCAGCCCATGGTGCTGGAACTTAGTCCATGTTGGAGGCCTGAGGGCGACAAAGCACAGTGGGAGAGGGACTTGGGATCGAAGAAAGGAGGATCCTCTTTCCCTATCATGCCTTCCTCTATCCTTGGAACCAAGGAAGTGAGGAGAGGTAGGGGTGGTTCATCCTTCAAGAAAAGATAGGGGATTACACCAAGTTGGCTTCAATTCCCCCGCAGACAAACGCCACTCCCAGAAGGAGGATATAATCCCTTGTGGAGACTAGGGGGCATGGAGAATGTCCAAGGTGGGGTCACCCAGTGTGAGAGGCACGGGGTTGTGTCACAGTTTAACATCATGTGTTGAGTACGAGGGTTCATGGTAGTTTTACTTCATGTAGATCGGATAAGGTGGGTTTTCTCCACACCCCTAGGTCTTAAATAACCAGTACCCTCTGCTCCTTGTGAGACGGAAGGTACCGGCAATGCGGTGATGAAGGGGTGTCGAGGAGCGAACGATCGATGGGTCCACATTAGCATGGCTTTGCGAAGAGTCAATAGTCATCAGCATGCCTATTCAAAGAAGCATTAGATGAAGCCATGCTATGAGAGGTATCATCCAGGGGACATTGATGTCAAATCGTGGAAACCTAGCGGGTCGCACGGGAAAATGAATTTCCAAGGAGAGGAGTCCATAGGTAGGGTCCTTGTGAAGCTCGGTTTCTCTGCATGGTGGAGGGTACTTGTGAAGAGGTGTGATTTGAGAATTGGGGTGATGTAGCCTTAGCATGGGGCGGAGGTACAAATGGGAGGTGCTACGTGAAGTGTAAAGGCATTCGCGGAGCACTACCTCACGGAGCACAGGAACATTGCGAAGAAAAGTGTCGTGAAGAAATGTGTTGCGCGAAGTACATTGACCATGCCTTGGCATGTAGATCAAGTGTACATGAGGGGGGTTTCGCGAAGCATAAATTCTCTACGATGACCTGGGTCCCCTTGGGGATCCCCTTCATTCGAGAAAGCCCTTAGGCTTCAGGAAATGCATCCCTGTCAGAATAGGGGATAAAAAAGGCAATGGGGAGACACTTCGCAAAGAAAAAGTACCTTGCGTAGCTCATGATTCGCAGAGCAAAGGGTACTTCGTGATTTGAGAGCTATGAAGTTGAAAGGTCAGATTGTCCATCCATTGGGCTCGAAGGGAGCCTGATATTTATAAGAAGAAGGTTCTGCAAAGCAGAGCTTATGTGGCACGGAGAGGGCATGGGTTGCTTCACGGTGGGCTCGTGAACGTCAGTGGCGTTCGTGGAGCGTCCCGCCTCCTTTGCTTTGCAGCGGGCTTGCGAACGTTAGTTCCGTTCGCGAAGTGTCCCACATCCGTTGCTTCATGGTGGGATTGTGATCCTTTGTAGCGTTGGTGGAGCGTCCCACATCCTTTTCTTTGTGATGGGCTCGCGAACGTCAGGGGCATTTGAAAAGCGTCCCGCCTCCTTTGCTTCGTGGTGGCAACGGTGAATGGGGGACTCCACGAGGTGGTTTCATGAGGCAGTTCGCGGCGCCCCTTATCTTCTTTTTCTTCCAACATTTTGGTGCCAACAATATTTAACACATATTTCCTTAAATAATGAAATTATGGAAAATAAATTCTAATCTAAATGAAAACCCCAAAAAACACTATATATATTTTTAAAAACATTAGATAATTTAATATTATAATTATATTCTAAAATGAGTTATTAAAACAATGAGAAAAAATGGTCCCAATATTTTTGTATTATAAAAATGGGTAACCTACCTTAAAAAGATGAAATAATGTCTCGTGGTATTGAGAGATTCAATTATGTGTTGAACGAGACTCAAAAAAGATATTATAAACACTATAAAATCAATTATTCATGAAACATAAATTAGATTACTTTTTAGGTTTAGCCAAGAGTGGCACATAATGATGGAGGGGATAAGAATGGAATAATATATGAAATAAATGGAAGTGGAGGTTAAACCATAGATATTTACACGTAATCACTATAGAAATGAATAATGATTAAATATTATTAGATGGAGTATGAAGAGGATTATGTTGTTATTTTACTGTTATTATTATTACCATTTAATACCATATTTTATTCAAGAATGGGAAAAAATAAATATAATAAACAATTATCCAACCAAGTTCCCTAAATTTACTCACCAGTAAGCTACCCAGTTGGACAACCTAGCATTCTTAAAAAAAATTCCACAATTTAAATAACTATAAGGACCCCTTTAATTGACATTACAATTAAACCACATGGAAACAACATATTTAATGTTAACCATGTGGAATTACTATGTGGCCTTCATTGAGCTTCACAAATTTTAAAAACAATTAATGAGTATATTCTAGAAATTAAATGGAAAATACAAATTAAGTAATTAATTGAATAAAACAATGGTAGGTGTGTGAAAAATATCACCTACATAAAAAAATGTTCCCATGGAATTTAACTGAATTTAAAGGATTACATGATTATTACATTTCATTATGATAGACTCAACATGACATCTAAATCAATTAAAATGTATTAAACCACATAATTTTCCCAAAAAATCCGAAATCTAAACAATTTCTAATTAAAATACTATCATTGATGGGACTCCTAGCCCCAAAATTATAAACCAAAACAATATGTGGGAAATATAGAATGTTATGAATCAAAATTGGACTCCCCATCCTTTATGTTATGATTATTAATAGAGGTCCAAATAAAGAAGACTATATAATTCAATTAAGCCCACATGTATTTGAGTTGACAAGCATCCAAGGGTAATAATTCACACAAGCAATTGTCCAATTCCCGAAAATGTTCTATATGCATAGACCCATATAGGTTCTTCCAACCATTTATGGAAATCTATTTCATAGGTGGATGAATGATAAAACAGAACTGTAAAATAATCACCCAAATTAATCCCCAATATTAGTCCAAAGATACTCAATCTAGAACCTCCAATCTCACATATATTCATAATATCATAAAAACATCCAATCACTCACAAAATTAACACAAATCATAGATAATTTTGAATACAAATTCTCATCGATATACATGAATGATAATACTAGGAATGGGGAAATAAAACAACTCAACAAAACACTTGACACCTATATTGAGAAGGAGAGGAGGTATCCATAATTATCATACACCCATAATTACCTTGGATCTATCCTTGGGGAATGAATATGCATAAATTTTATTTCAAAAATAAATATGGTTCACATTTATTTTCAATATCCTACCTGATCATATGATTATTTTAATGTGGTCATGGCATGGAGTAGTGGCCCAGAATGGTGTTCTCCAATGATGCTACCAATGTTGTGTGGAGTGAGGATAAATGAAAATAATAATATGTTTCTAACTTTGGGGATATGACTTAATAAGATAAGTGACACTAATTGGTAAGTTGTTATGGCATGCTAGGAAAACAACCAAGGTATTAAATGTGACCAATAATGTTAAATTACCATGTTCATCGCTTGGGGATGGTTGGGGAATGAATAATTTTATCACAGACAATACACTATTAGGAGTGTAGTGGAACTACATGAGTTTGTGTATGGGTTCAACAATTTGGATGTTGATCTTTTAAGATGTGTAGATAGTAACACAACCTAAAGATATAATTAATAGGATAAATATTACTTCCCATGTAAATAGCATTCACTATTCTTTTTTAAATCCTATATAATTATAACTCTATAGTTATGTGTGTCTGTCTTGGGGTAATGGTAATTAGGGGAGAACTACAATGATTTCTTAAAAGTTGTGTGTGAGTGAAGAAAAATAACACATAAATAATATCTGTTGTCCAATGGAAAAATTCAATATTTAGATGTGTAATGCCCCGACCCCAGTTATCCAGAGTCGGTGCATTATTACATAACATTGGCATGATCACAAGAAAGATCAAATCTCGAAAGATCGATTAGTTTCGTAGCCTTGGAATAAATAGATACATTAATAAAGTTTACATTACATAATAAAATGAAAAATACAACAATATAGTCTCCATAGTCCACACTATTATCCCATCATACTATCCTTTCAGGTCATTCATAAAATACTTCTTCACATCCTGGGAAAAAAATAAAACATATAAAAGGGTGAGCTCAAATGCCCAGTAAGGATATCAATATAGAAGAAACCTTCATAAATAAGCATAAATATTTAAAGCAATGTATAACTAAAAAAATCCTTTCAAAACTTGAACTTCAGCATAGTATGGCAGAAAAAAATGAAATAATTCCATATACTTATTCACATGGATATTCTACCAGTCAAATAATCACATGCAATATCAATAACCACTTTTATAATGATGGAATACATAATGCTAGACATTCATAACCACATAGTCATGGCCTCGTGCCAAGACTACAAATAAGATTTTGTCAAGGACTTGTGCCAAGACACTAGTTTGTCTCATGAGACCTACCGATGCATCGAAGAGCTATAGTGGGCTCCACCAGTAACTTATTAAGTCCAATGCATTCCTCATATGATCAGGTTTAAACGTAACATAAACATTCGTATTAAAAATATCATACAAAATGTCAATATGTTATCCATAATCCATGAATGTTATAAAAATAACACATCCACAGTAAAACATATGAAAAAACCTTCAATAATATATTTATGTTTTGTATCATAATAAATATACTTCAAATAAGCTTAAAATCCATCAAAGTATTTTTACATATATGAAATCAAAAATATTTGAGAGAAATATCTCTTTTTTGAAATCATTTAATAGTCACATAATTATAAAATAAAACATTTACTTTGAAAATATTCTTATATGCTTTTAAGATAAGCTTAGACAATTTTATAATGGTGTAAAATAGCTGCACCCACCGTATAAGTTAAAAAAGGACGTTCTTGCCTTAATTCTGTCGAAAAGGTTAAAAAGGACCTTGTTTGGAAAATGACAGAAAGATTCCTTTATAAACTTCTTATAAAAAATAAAAAAATGGTATAAATGAATTTAACCCATATTTTGTAAAATTGTAAGAATGTTTTGAAATACATTTTTAAGTAACATGAATGTGGGTGATATAGAGGGCCTAGTAGATAATTACGTAAAAACAACCTCGGATAATGAAGAGATTGTGAAATAACTCTTACCTTGTAATTTTCCATGGTCGAGGGTTGTTTAACCTCCTGTATAATGGTGAAATAATTTTTATTATATTATACAAGAATCATGTACAATAATATGATATCATATATGATCTTTTAATACTGTTTTGTTGATAATATCTTAGTATTATCGTTGTTTCGGGTGTTAACTTACTCATTTTCTTTTATATGTTTTGTTATATAAGACACGTTTTTTATAGATAGGTTGTATCTTATTAATATCCATAATGATATAATGTACCTAAATATTATTTTTTATCATCCAAAAAAATTTAGTCTTGAGTGGATACGATGGGGAATGAACTTCATCACGTTCGTGGAGACGGTAATCCGTACGTACGCACGAGCGACAATATCATTATTTTGATATTAAAATAATATATAATTGGATGGTATATCATATATACATAATCAATTTCATGTTATATTTATTGTTTACTTTAATTATACATCATTATTATACCCATCTAAATAATAATATTTTGAATAACAATTACACCACAATGTGGAGACGGTAGGTCGTACGTACGCACGTATGGTGACATGTCATTCAAGGGATGGTTAGAATAATGAATTTGTTTGTTCCATAATTATAATAACATAACAGTATATATAAGATACTAGAGTTATTATTTTATAATAGAATAAAAAATAAAGAATAAGATGAAGAAGAAAGGAACTTGAAAGGGGTGGTGAAAACATTACCTCTTCTTCGGGTTCTTCCTTTTGATTTGATCAAAAGGGCTATTTAGGATGGCTTTATGATCAAACTAAGGGCTCTAGGATGAATTTAGGGAAGTTTAGAGAGTAAATGGGAAGGGGTTGACCGAACCCAAAGGCTTTTAAGGTGTGAAAAATTGGTTAGAAGTTGTGTCCTTTTATAAGAGGGAGGAGGGTCACCTTAGGAAAAGCTAGAAATATTATTTTATAATAAATTCATATTTGGTTTATAATAGCTCCAATGTATATTATTTAATGTTTATGGTTGGGATAGGTCTAAAACCACTTAACCAATAGGTTTTATATAGTTTTGGGTCACTATATTAACCATAGAGTTTAGTTTTAACTCTTGGTTAATTAGTTTGACACTTACCATGTCACTTTGTATTTTTATATTATATAGTTAATAAACTTACTATATACATCCAAGAGACCCCCAAGTGGTCCATTAATTATACACCTATCATTATACAAGTCCTTTTCCGAAACCATATATTTTTAGAAATTTAATATCAATTAATAATATAATATTTGTTTTAAAAACTGTTTTATGTCAATTTTGACACTATTTGGTATTTGATTTTTGAGAAACTCATAACAGTATGATTACTTAGAAAAAAGTTAATTAAAGCCATTATAACATGTCATAATTACCTATAATATTAGTGGAATTTATTAAATGACTCAAATTATATTTATTTTCGTATTTATAAAATCAATTATTTTAATATTTCACTAATAAGGTAATTACTGTATCATCATTGTGTCATAAATAAATTAAATTATTTAATGTCTAAAAATTATAAATAAAATACAATTATGTAGGAAATATTTTTATATTTCTAATGAATATTTATAGTCGAAAATATAACATATATAACCATATGTAAAATATGTTTTTTGAAAATATATATGTTTATGTCATTTTTGTATTTACTTTAACTTAATTAATATAAAGTGTCATTATCACATACAAGTGGATCCATGGGGTCCCAAAATCGACCCAAAGATGATCATGGTCGGAAATGTATCAACCAATAAGGTTATGACACATTTTAATGTAATTTATTATTATTATAATATTATTTATTTACCCTTATTTACCGGATTTACCTTTTAACCATGATTAATAAAATATTTACCGAAGTAATTATTCAAAATGTCTAAAAATAAAAGTTAACTATTTACACAATTTGGACATACGGATTCCAAATATGGAATCCATTTTTCCAAATTCAAAACATGGAAGTGGAAGAAGTTGATTTTAAATTAATTCCCATTGTAAAAACAAAAAACGTGTTTTTAAGAGATAATAACTATCAAAAGATTGACACTTGTTCATGTCCGGTTTAATTGTGAAATTATGTCCAATGACCAAAATTGTATTAAATGGTAAAAATATATTCTAAATATACTTTAAAACCACTCAAATTCATAATTTATCACTATTAATTAGTTTGATTAAAAAAGTTGTTTTTAATTAAAATTTAGTAATTTTCACTATTCATCAAAATATAAATGTTATCCGAAAAGTTTCAAAATTTTACCCGAGGCTAATTTCGATATTCCGAATCCAAAAATTAAGTCCATTTTGAGGGATAAAATTTATAAAATTTCAAATAGTGGGTATTACTATTCATAACGGCTAGTTTGATTGGTTGTGGTGTGTGTTAGAACTTGATGTTGCGTACAACACACACTACTGTATTATTCAATGAGATGCGTACCATGGAGGCTTGGGGTGTTACATTCTCCCCTCCTTCAAATAATTTATCCCTCGAAATTTCTAGAATATTATTGCATAAAAAGACTTGGGTGGTTCGTCATCATAAGTTCCTCGGGTTCCCACATTGCCTCTTCCATCTTATGGTTTCTCCATAGAACTTTTACCAGACGAGTCGTCCGGTTTCATAGCACTTGTTCTATTGTATCAAGAATCCTGATGGGCTCTTCGCAATAAGACAGATTGGGTTCCAGTTCTAATTCCTCATAGGTGAGTACATGTGTTGGGTCATGCATGTATTTCCTTAGCAGTGATACGTGGAACACATCGTGAACTTTGGAGAGACTTAGCGGCATTGCCAAATGGTAAGATACAACCCCAATTCGTTCTAGAATTTTGAAAGGTCCTATGTACCTGGGACTCAATTTACCTTTCTTTCTGAAACGTATAACTCCCTTCCATGGAGATACCTTCAAGAAAACATGATCTCCTACCTGAAATTCCAAATCCTTCCTTCGGTTGTCAGCATAGCTCTTCTGCCTACTTTGACCTGCTTTGATGTGGTTTTGGATTACCTTCACCTTCTCCATCGTTTCCTCCGCTAGTTCTGGGCCTAATAGTTTTCTTTCGCCAACATCATCCCAACAGGTTGGTGTGTGACATCTCTTTCTATATAACCCTTCATATGGTGCCATCCAGATACTTGAATGTAAGCTATTATTATAGGAAAATTCTACCAGAGCTAAATATTGATCCCACGTACCATGAAAGTCATGTGAGAAAGATCTCAACATGTCCTCTATGGTTTGAATAGTCCGTTCCGATTATCCATCTATTTGAGGGTGGTAGGGAGTTCTCAAATGAAGTTCTGTATCCAAGGCCTCCTGAAGACTTTTCCAGAATCTTGAAGAAAAATGGGGATCACGATCAGAAAAACTTGATAGGGGTACTCCATGAAGTCTCACAACATCATTAATATATAGTCTTTCTATACGTTCCAGTGGTAGATCTTCTCTTATCGCAAGAAAATGTGCTGACTTGGTAAGACGATCAACAATAAACCATATTTCATCATTCCTTCCAAGAGTATTTGGTATCCTCATGACAAAGTCCATCGTAATATTGTCCCATTTCCACTCCGGTATGAGAAGAGGTTTCATGACTCCTCCAGGCTGTTGCCTTACATCTTTCACTTGTTGACAAACCATACATCTTGACACAAAATAAGCAATCTCCCTCTTCAAATTTTCCCACCAAAATTATTCCGTTAAATCTCTATACGTTTTGGTGCTCCAAGGGTGTATAGAGAAATTGGAACTATGAGCGTCGTCTAACAATTCCCTTTTTAAATCAGGTATATCGGAAACACAAAGTCTCTTCCTGAATTTCAAAATTCCTTCTTCATACACAAATCCTCTCAATCTCCAATCATTCACAGCTTTAATCTTATTTTGAAATTCTTAATCATCGGTCTAAGAACTCTTAATCCTTTCTAGTAATGATGGTTTGGAAACCATTTGAAAAAGAACTGATGTTTCACCGTTAATGGTTATTCCCATGTCCATCTTCACTAGATCCATGAAAATTGGATCCCTTTAAATTCTAATATTGTTCAAAACTCCATGAAATTTTATGCTCAAAGAATATGCCACCTTATTTTCCTTCCATGGGTGGTAGCATTGAGCTCCTTGTAGTTGGTCAAATAAATCATCAATGCGAGGTAGGGAATACTTTTTCTTTATTGGTATAGCATTGATCTCCCTGTAGTTGATACATAACCTCATAGATCCATCTTTCTTTTTAACAAAAATAACATGGGATCCCCATGGAGAAACACTAGGGAGAATAAATCCCTTATTAATAAATTCCTCTAGTTGTTTCTTTAGTTCAACTAATTCTACAGTGACCATTCTATAAGGGGTCATCGATATAGTCAATGATTAAGGAAGTAAATAAATGGAAAACTCAACTTCTCATTCTGGAGGATGTCCAGGTAAATCTTCCGGAAACACATCTACATATTCTTTCACAATAGTTACATCCTCTATTTGAACATTAATTTCCTCACACATAGTCATTTCATTCTCTTCCTCCCCAACAATTGAATTTAGTTGAGCTACTGTGGGTGGATCTAGATAAGAATTAAGTGGTGATGATTCTGCTCTAATGATAAGGTGTTCCTTATCATCATCATCAAAAATCGTAACATCCTTTTTCTTACAATAAATATTCACATCATGGTCTGAAATCCAATACATACTGAGGATTATATAAAACTCAATAATAGGTATGACGATGAGAACAACAGATAAAGAACATTTATATGCTCTAATGGGGACTGATTCACAAAACATTGTTGCAATGATACTTCCCTTAGTATTTTTAACTGAAAACTCCCTTGTTAAATCAAATTGGAAATATCTAATTTTCTTAGCAAAGTGGGAAGATATGAAACAATGCGATTATCCAAAATCAAATAATGCATTTTCTAAACTTGAGGAAGCCATTAAATTACCTACCACCACGTCTTTCGGAGCTTCTACCTCAGCAGTAGTGATAGCATAAGCTTGGCCTTGATCCCTTGGCCATTTCTGAGGTAAGTTCCCATAACGCTTAGGAAATTCATTTTAATTATGTCCCATCTCCCTGAAATTTTGGCATTGGACCTCGGTAGCTTCGTTCTTCCCCTTGCAATCAAGAACTTGGTGTCCTTTTTCACCACACTTGTAACAGACTCCCATTCCTTTTATGAAAGTACCAGGGTGTTTCTTCCCACATTTACTGCAGGATGGATATTCAACTTTTCCCTTCTTCCCCTTATTTCCCTTCCTAGATTTTTCAGCAGATCTCTTCTTCACTTGCTTTGTTTTAAAGTCATAAGACTTAGAGAACTCATTTTTTGTCTTGATAGAACACGAGACAATGTCTTCGTACAAAGAGAAGGATTGTGAGACTAATGCTCGATGGAGAAATGGTTTAAACCTTAAAAGAAACAATAAATATTAATTCTTGGGTTGTGTATATAATCTCCAGCATACCTTGCTAACCTTGTAAAGTTATCGTCATACTTTGCGACATTCTCATCCTCCTTTTGTCTCAAACTCAAGAATTTCCTTTCCATATCTGCTTGATGGTCATGAGGAAATTATTTTTCTAAAAATAGATCTTTGAAATTCCTACATTCCATATTTGATACTTCATCATCTTCCTTCATGTTTTGAATCAATGACCACCATTGATCAGCATCTCCAGTGTGGCGGTAAACTGCCATGATAACTTTTTCTATTTAACTACCTCCCAAAGCCTGAAATATTTTCTCTAGGGAAATTATCCATTTCTCAGCTACTAAGGGATTTTTATTCCCATTGAACATTGGTGGTTGGTGCGTCATGAAGAAATCTAACATTGATCCTCCACGCTGTGGATTAGGGTGCTCCATACAGGTAAGGTTATTATTCATAACCTGAGTGTGTTGTCCCAGTATGGTGATTTTCTTATCAGCACCAGTTGCATCACCAGCTCCACTATAATTATCTTGAGCAAAAGGGAAATCCCTACATGGAGTGCGTACATTGATACAGTTTCCATTTCTTCCACAAGGCACCATTTCTAAACAATGGAATAAACTAGATCAGTTTATGAATCAAAATACATAATTCTATACTTATAAAACACTTAACATAAATTGAACTATTTATGGATATAATCCATAATCATAAAAATGTTTTCTTTGAGGAAGTATATACTCATAAACACTTGATAATGATTTGTAATGAAAATGAGAGTTATCCTAAACATATCCCCCGGGAGTGTCATAACCAATAGTGCAGCAAGGCCCTTTGTCGTGCACCAGTTCCCGTTCGAGTCTTCCTCAAAGCATTTTTTTCGGGTTTTACCCCTACTTACATCTGTTCCAGATCCACCACTACCTGCTCGTATCTATATAGGGATGTATTTCTCAAAAAACTCACAAAATCTCTACAATACCAAAATTCTAGGATGTTCTTCTATACTAATCCTCAATGTCCATCTTAGGTCTATGTGCTCTAATAAGAGTTTATCTAAATCTAGCTTCCAAGGTTTGTACTAAACATCCTCTAATACAAACTATAATGCCCCGACCCCAGTTACCCAGAGTCGGTGCATTATTAAATAACATTGGCATGATCACAAGAAAGATCAAATCTCTAAAGATCGATTAGTTTAGTATCCTTGGAATAACTAGATACATTCAAAAAGTTTACATTACATAATAAAATGAAAAATACAACAATATAGTCTCCATAGACCACACTCTTATCCCCTCATACTATCCCTATAGGTCATTCATAAAATACTTCTTCACATCCTGGGAAAAAATAAAACATAGAAAGTGGTGAGCTCAAATGCCCAGTAAGGATAACAATATAGCGGAAACTTTCATAAATAAGCATAAAAATTTAAGGCAATGTATAACAAAAAAATTCTTTTAAAACTTGAACTTCAGCATAATATGTCATAAATAAAATGAAATAATGCCATATATTTATTCACATGGATATTCTTCAAGTCTAATAATCACATAAAATATCAATAACCACTTTCATAATGATGTAATGCATAATGTTATTCTATCATAACCACATAGTCAAGGCCTCATGCCAAGACTACAAATAATATTTTTTCAAGGACTTGTGAAAAAACACTAGTTTGTCTAATGAGGCCTACCGATGCATTGAGGAGCTATAGCGGGCTCCACGAGTCACTTATTAAGTCCAATGCATTCCTCATATGATCATGTTTAAAAATATCATAAACATTCATATTAAAACTATCATAAAAAATGTCAATACTTTCTCCATAAACAATGAATGATATAAAAATAACACATCCATAGTAAAAAATATCACAAAACCTTCAATAATATATGTATTTTTTTTATCATAATAAATAAATTTCAAATAATCTTAAAATCCATCAAAGGATGTTGACATAGATGAAATCATAACTATTTGAGAGAAATATCTCTTTATTTGAAATCATTTAAAAGTCACATAATTATAAAATAAAACATTTACATTGAAAATATTCTTATAATCTTTTAAGGGAAACTTCAACAATTTTATAACGGTGTAAAATAGCCACACCTACCGTATAAGTTAGAAAAATACATTCTTACCTTAATTCTGTCGAAAAGGTTAAAAAGGACCTTGTTTAGAAAACAAAGGAATGATTCATTTATAAACTTCTTATAAAAATTCAAACAAGGGTATAAATGAATTTAACCCATCTTCAGTAAAATAGTATGAATTTTTTGAAATACATTTTTAAGAATCATTGATGTGGATGACAAAGAGGTCCCAGTAGATAATTACATATAAACAACCTCGGATAATGAAGAGATTGTGAAATAACCCTTACCTTGTACTTTTCCATGTTAGAGGGTTGGTTAAACTCTTGTATAATGGTGAAATAATTGTTATTAAATTATACAAGAATCATATACATTAATATGATATCATATATGATCTTGTAATATTGCTTTGTTGATAATATCTTAGTATTATCGTTCTTTCGGGTGTTAAATTACTTGTTTTCTTTCATATGTTTTGTTACATAAGCCACGTTTGTTATGGATAGGATGTATCTTATTAATAACCAGAATTATATCATGTCCCTAAATATTATTCTTAATCATCCAATAAAATTTAGTCTTGAATGGATACTATGGGGAATGAATCTCATCGCGTTCGTGGAGACGGTAATCCGTACGTACGCACGAGCGACAATATCATTCTTTTGATATTAAAATAATATATAATTGGATGGTATATCATATATAAAGAATCATTATCATGTTATATTTATTATTTACATGAATTATAAATCATTATTATAGCCATGTAAATAATAATATAATGAATAATAATTACACCACAACGTGGAGACGGTAGGTCGTACGTACACACGTATGGTTACATGTCATTCAAGGGATTGATAGAATAATGAATTTTTTTGTTCCATAATTATCATAATATCACAATATATAGAAGATACTGGAGTTATTATTTTATAATATAAATAACAAAGAAAGAAGAAGTTGAAGAAGAAAGGAACTTGAAAGAGGGTGGTGAAAACATTACCTCTTCTTCGGGTTCTTCCTTTGTATTTGATCAAAATGGCTCCTTAGGATGGATTTCTAAGCGCACTAAGGCCTCTAGATTGAAGTTATGGAAGTTTATAGTGTAAATGGGCTGGGTTTGGTCGAACCAAAAGGCTTTGAAGGTGTGAATAATAGGTTAGAAGTGGTGTCCTTTTATAAGAGGGAGGATAGGAACCTTAGGAAAAGCTAGAAATATTATTTTATAATAAATTAATATTCGGTTTATAATGTCTACAAAGTAGATTATTTAAAGGTTAAGGTGGGTCTAGGTCTAAAACCTCTTAACAAATAGGTTTTAGACAGGTTTGGGTCACTGTATTAACCATATCTTTTAGTTTTAACTCTTGGTTAATTAGTTTGACACTTACCATGTCACTTTGTATTTTTATACTATATAGTTAATAAACATACTATATACATCCAAGTGACCCCCAAGTGGTCCATTAATTTTACACATATCATGAAAAAATTCCTTTTTCCAAACCATAGATTTTTAGAAATTTAATATCAATTAATAATATAATATTTGTTTTAAAAACTATTTTATGTCAATTTTGACACTATTTGGTATTTTATTTTTTGTGAAAATCATAAAAGCATGATAACTTCAGAAAACATTAATGAAATAAATTATAACATGTCATATTAACCTATAAAAGTAGTGGAATTTATTAAATGTCTCATATAATATTTATTTGGGTATTTATAATATCAATTATTTTAATATTTCACTAATAAGGTAATTACTGCATCATCATTGTGTCATAAATAAATTAAATTATTTAATGTCTAAAAATTATAAATAAAATACCATTATGTAGGAAATATTTTTATCTTTATAATGAATATTTATAGTATAAAATTTAACACATATGACCCTATGTAAAAATTGTTATTCTAAAAGATATATGTTTATGTCATTTTTGTATTTACTTTAACTTAATTAATATAAAGTGTCATTATCAAATACAAGTGGATCCATGGGGTCCTAAAATCGACCCAAAGATGCTAATTGTCAGCCATGTATCAACAAATAAGGTTAGTACATGTTTTAGGGTAGTTTTTTATTATTATAATATTATTTGTTTACCCTTATTTACTGGATTTACCCTTTAACCTTGGTAAATAAAATATTTACCGAAGTAATTATTCAAAATGTCTAAAAATAAAAGTTACCTATTTACACAATTTGACATCCTGATTCAAAATATGGAATTTATTTTTCCAAATTCAAAACACAGAAGTGGCAGAAATTAATTTAAAATTAATTTCCGTTGTTAAAACAAACACCGTGTTTTTAAGAGATA
The DNA here is from genome assembly GCA_963277665.1 of Viscum album. Taxonomy (NCBI): domain Eukaryota; kingdom Viridiplantae; phylum Streptophyta; class Magnoliopsida; order Santalales; family Viscaceae; genus Viscum; species Viscum album. The sequence goes on along the minus strand of OY728123.1, from coordinate 2,097,410,024 downwards.
ATAACTATCAAAAGATTGACACTTGTTCATGTCTGGTTTAATTGTGAAATTATTTCCAATGACCAAAATTGTATTAAATGGTAAAAATATATTCGAAATATACTTTAAAACCACTCGAATTCATAATTGTTCAATATTAATTATTTTGACTAAAAAAGTTGTTTTTAATTAAAATTTTGTAATTTTCACTATTCATCAAAATATAAATGTTATCCAAAAAGTTACAAAATTTTACCCTAGGATAATTTCGATATTCCGAATCCAATAATGAAGTCCATTTTGAGAGATAAAATTTATAAAATTTAAAAAGTGGGTGTCACTATTCATAACGACTAGTTTGATTGGTTGTGGTGTGTGTTAGAACTTGAAGTTGCGTACAACACACGCTACTGTATTATTCAAAGAGAAGTGTACAGTGGAAGCTTGGGGTGTTACAAGATGAGTGACAGTGGTGGGTAATAACATGTTTTTTTTGGAATGCGTCAATGATATTACATGGAACTACTGGGATTGGATGAAAAGGTTTTTTCAGGCATACACAATTGGGTCATGTCATAAAAGTCATAGATAAAACATTAAAATGATGTTATTGTGTTATGGTGGGTGCTAAACGTTATAGAAATTAATGATGGGGTGAGTAAACTGGGTGGAACGTTTCAATATTTAGGGAAGTGGCCACAGTGAGTAATACCATCTATTTTTCTAGCAAGAATACAAGGAATTATTGAAGATACAATATATTAGATTAAATGGTTTTTAGACTAGTTATGTTTGGTTCATGATATATAAGTCTAACATTAAATATCCAAAATAGGGAATTGTGGTGTGGTCATCCTTTCATGTTATAAAATAAAGAGGATGATGGACTAGGTTGTGCAATATTATAAAATAATCTCACAGGAATACATTTGAAATGATTGAATTTTATGGTGCAAGAATAGTTTTCTGTAAAATGGGTTGGTTCCACCCTGATAGATTATATAATGAGATTATTCATGTCACAAAAATGGTGTTGTTTTATAAATAGTTATTTTATGGTGGAATTATATATTATATCTATTGTGGTGTGGTTATTCTTGAAAACGTGTCACCTTGGGAGGCGTGTTGAATTTGTATCAATATACTTAGACCCATGGGTTATGTAGGAAATTAAACCCATGATTGGAGTACTATTTTAATATATAATGTCACAAAAAAACATTCCCTTTTTGTTTTTTTGGAATGGGTGGAGCAATCATTTACAGGTTGACTATTATAATATTTAGCTAATTAGGCATTAAGAGTGGGCGTTTTCGTATCCTCCATCATTTTGATTATCCCCCATTGAGACACTTTGATTCTTGTTTTAGTTGACTGTGTTAATGAGTTATTTTTTATTAACCAAAACATGGTGTCCCTTCCAATAATACTTTTTTCTTCTTATTCTTATTCATTCTCAATATTTATGTAGTTTTTCAAAAGGTTTTGTCAAGTTTAAAACTATATTGAGTAGAAAATTCTAGAATAATTATTGTTTCATGGTAAAATAGATTATATATTTCAATCTAGGAGTGTAACAAGTTATATTCTTTTTTTTTCAGTATGTCACACGGTGATTCATTCAATTTTTTCTGTAAAATTTACTTTTTTTTGGTGACTTGTTGGTAGTATTTTTGTTTGGGTGTCGATTATAGGAGTGCAAAATTTATTCCAAGAGAAACTTTTATGTCATGTTGAAGGTTTCTCTCATGCGAGGAAACACCTAGAGATTTTAGTGATTATAAATCATTTAATTAAAGTACATTTTTAATTATAATGTCTTCTAATTAAGTTTTAATAATTTGTAAATAGAGATAGGATATTTATATCATGATGGATCTTGGTATATGAATGGATTTTTATGTAAAAATTAGAAGAGGATTATAACTATATTTTGGAAATTATTGGTTATTTTAATACAAATTAATTTGTGTTTATGGACTTACATGCATATGTTTTACTTGGGTTTTATTCATGAATTCCTAAAAGGAAAATTGTTGAGATATATAGTTCACATTTAATTTTTTTATTTGAATTTCAATAAGCTAATGTATAATTAGTGTGGTTCCTTTAGTTTTACGTGTCATGAAGTTGTGGGAGTGGGAAACCACTCTATCTAGGTATTCCTAGTCTAATGTGAGGAATCTAAAGGTCCCCATGGTAGTGAGTTGATGAAATAATATGGCATGAAAAGACTAGGTATATTTTGTGTGAGTCATAACAAGTGTAAACGAATCTGTGAAATGGGTTAAATAAAGAGAATATATAGAAATATATCATTTTTACCTATTTATAAAAGTATTGGGATGAAGGAATTAGGGTTTAAAGACACAAAATAGTGTTTTATTAAGAATTATGCATCTATTATGAATGAAATAAATATCTATTTGTGTCTCATGGTTATCCATTGAGGTAGTTAAGGAAATGAGTAAGAGGATTTGTATTTCAATATGGACTGCTGTGACCTATTAGTTGAAATTTGGAATTAGGTGTCAATCAACATAAGTGAATCATTTTAATAATATTTTAGCATAAAAAGTGTATTGATATGGATTAAATGGTTTTTATGGGTGTTTATGTATATAACATTACGTTACACATTAATAGGGTGGTAATAAGGATTGGGTTGTTGCTAGAGGATGGTTGTGATAATGGATTGAATACCATGTTATTCTTTTAATATTATGCTTTGTCATAATATATAATGAAACTATAATTATCTCTCACCCTAGGGGAGATGGTGGAATTAATTAACATGTCAAATAGAAATATATATTTTCATAGTTTTATTTGACAAGTTTGTAGATGAATATTCAATACTATATGAAAACAAATTCATAAGGATAGTAAAAGTTTAGTTTCACTAGAGATGTGGTAGAAAATATTCATGTATGGTGAATTATCGTCAACATCAACCCTAATGATACCCTTTTGTATTATTCACAAACTTACCCTACTTACAAACATTATTCAAAACATAGGGAATGCAACATTTGAATGGGTGAGCTCAAATTCCCATTATATGTAATTATAAGTCATATGAATCTGTGGTCATGTGAAATAAAAAGAGGACAATATGGGCATCAAATCATGACTATAACTTATGAAGTGTATACCAAACTACTCATATATCAAAATCATGAGTCATGGAATAAAATATTATCATTTTAGAAATGATCCCCCATAAGGTTTATATATCATCACAAATCATTAATAAACAAAAATATCACGTCCTATAATTGTTGAAGGAACCAAATTATTGATATGCAATTATTTTTTCATAGTTAACTACCAAGGCCAGTAACATATTAGATCTGGAAAGACCTGTTTCCCATAGGTAATCAAGTAATTAGTATTTCCCACTGTGGATATAAAAACACATGTTTCCAATAGTGGATCTAGATAACCTTATTTCCCACTAAGGATCAAGGCCATTTAATTTTTTCTGGTTGTTATGCTATGATATATAAATAATTACCCAATGCATTAGAGATAGATTCAGGTCCCTCCCATCTCGTAGTGAAACAATATTTTTTCTTTGACAAAATCATAAATGATTCATTATATCATAACTCTTGGAAAGAAATGGGGATCATAAAAATTTCAACATATCACAACATAATGAAATGAGTCAGGTAGCATAATCATTTAATTAGTTAAACAATGAATATGAAATGGAATAAACTGGATATCATAACAATTTTACTATAGTATATCCTATGGATAATTGATGGGGTATTTGAATATATTTTCATTATAATACTTTTATATAAAGAATACGAATGCTATTATTGGTTTCATTCTCTTGTAATTCATATGTTACATTATATGATTTCATCATAGATGAATAAGGATTTTGATATATCATTTATAACATTTCATGAGGAAGATAACTTTCAGCTATAAAGAAAAATAAATCATACTAAATTTTCTAAATCAATTTCACTGATAATAATATTAAAAAATTATAAAGTATGTTTAATAAAAAATTACTTCATGATGATGGGATATTTTTTTTGTACACAAATATTCATTTCAAAGATTCTTTAAAACTTAAATGATAATTGTTTTTTAAATTTCCATGAAGATAAATTTTAAAATATTTTAAAAAAAATTACACATGGATAAAAACATCATTAAAATTTATATTTATTGAAATCCCTATGGTTTTTGTCCTGAACCTTTTTAATATATTCAATTTTATGGAAACCTTGTTTTTTTAAATGAACCATTATATACCATTAAATATTAACAAGACTGATGTAATAGTATTATTGCCATTAGAGTGATACCATTCCCTATGAAACTATAAATAAAACATACATCTCATAAATTAAACCATTATATATTTCAATTGTATAATAAAAAACAAATTTTCTAAAAATAATAAATTAAGTGTTCGCATTTTTATAAAGAAAATTTTTTTATTTAAAATATTATATTTTATAAAAAAATTTAAAAGTAAATTTAATTTCACAAAATAGATTCAAAAATTAATAATTCTTTTACTTGTGGTTCTAAGATAATTTTAATGGACATTGACTAATTTTTCAATGTGTCCTAAAATAAATTTTCATTTTAAAATCATTATTTTTTGAATAAATGACTACTCAAATTAAAAATTAAATTGATCTTGTTTATAATGATTTTTATCACATAGATACATTTTTTAAATTGTAAAAATCTAGAAACATTATGTTTAATTTTTTGGATTTATCTAAAACATTTGATATTTTTACAGAAGTAAAATACGGTATTATATTGTATTGGATATATACATGAATAGTTAAGTCATGGATGATGTAATGATAATGTAAGAACCACAATTTAAAACTATAATAAAATATTTCAAATAAATAGTCAAAATAATCCACATTATTGATAGTCTTGAGCCAATATAATGAACAAATGAATATAACAATCAAGTAACACCAATATTCACCACTATAAATACCACCCATCACCACCTCTTATCCTAAGAATGCATAATTATAAGGACCCAACCATATAACATTACATAATAATTAATTTAATTGTTAAATCACAATGATGATCTTTTCAGGTTTAGAGTTTTAGAGAATTCAGCCATAACTATTAAATTACAATTCCAAAATTACAATGTAGACACTTATACTCACTTTTAATTTTTTTTCATAAAATAAAAACACTTGACTAAATATTCATGTCTAGTTCAATGTTATAGATAGAATGACCCTTCCTAGATCCCATCCTTGACCATATTCATCTTTAAGTCCTATGAAAATCATTTCAATACATGGGATGAGCATAAAAAGCTAAAGAAGGGTTATAAAATAAAGAAAACATTTGATCATCAATACATACCTAGCATAGGGAATTTAACTTACATTATGAAATACTATGATTTATGAATAACACTTAGTAATCAAAAATCATAAAGGTAACTTGTAGCATCCATAATATTCTTATGATGTAGCTTTCATAGTGACGTAGGGAGTTACATTTGGAATACCCATCACATAATATTCCCTAAATCTATTTGAATAAACATTCATGGTTACTTCATTCATGATACCCAATGCATTGGAGAGCTATCTCAGGCTCACTCGCCCTAGGTTAATCACAGAACCACCCGTATATGTAATCAATTTCCAAGAACCATAACATAATCATAACAGATGAACAATCATAAAGGAAAGACAAAATTTCCACATATCAATCACAATATATCATATAAATATATTGACATAAAAATCCATTATAAAAACCATTTTCAATACCAAAATATGTAAAAATAGTATATGGTATTTATTTTCCCTTTAAAAACATTACTGCTTTTTAAGGAATCAAAATATCAAATAACACTCATGGCAGCAGAAAGGTCATTGTCACCACGTGCGTTAAAAAGAAACACTCATTTTTGTTATTTAGTAAAACACTATATAAAATAATATTCCCTTTGAATGCAATGAAAAGTCAATGGGGTTTATACACCATATAAAATAAAGTAATGTATAAAAAAATTAGCCTCTATAAAAGGAGATTGAGACGAAGTCCCTTACCTCTTGTCGAACATGACGCGTTCATTCATCAATCTCCTAAATAATAAAATAAAGATAATTTAGACTTTTTCAATAACCATTTACTGTTTATAATTCATTTTACATCACATATTACCATGTTATAAACATTATTTAATCATTTAAGTTAATAATGGTTGTTTTGTCGAAATTTGGTTCTTGAGTCAAAAATGAACTTCTTATAATTACTAGTTGTTCATGTGGTCAAAGGTATATTATCACAAAAATGAGATTAATCATTTATATATCATATATATCATATATATCAAGTATAAATATGTATTTATAATAGTTCACAACATTTTGAGATAGGAAACTAAACACACCGTTCATGGAGACGGTTAGCCGTACGTACGCCTGAACACTACGTTCATTTCTATTTTGTATTTTAATAGAATGAAAAAATAATGATACATAGGTATATTATAATTCCAGTATAATATCATATATAATTTCAATAACTTCATCCTTTATATTTACCACAGATGGAATGAACAAGTCATATCCCTTTGAAGGGGAGGTAGTCCACACTTCCTCAAATGAAATTATCATATTTACCCACTTTTTTAACCATAAAGGTATTCTATAAATGAAAAATAAATAATCATAGAAATATTATAAATATAACATATATCACATATAAATATAGTTCCATATTAATGGCCACCATAATAGGTGGTATGAAAATATTGAACAATCATTGTTTCATGAGGCAGTAGTTCACCGTCCATAGATATTGTATGTTCTTTGCCCATTAGATAGAGGTGTGTGTAAGTTTAGTTCGAATACTCCTCGTAAAAACAACCTAGTATATTGAGAATACTAGTTTTGTTTTAAAATAAATTAAAAAAAGAGTTTATGGGGCTAGATAAGTAAAATAAAACAAAATAACTTAAGAGAAGATGTTACCTTTATATCGGGTAACTCCCTTTAGTATGAAAATAAAGGATTTCTTAAAGTGCCTTCTAACTAAGGTAAGGCTTATAAAAGGAATTGAGTGATCTTGATATCTTATATCGATATATTTTGGGAAATATAATGGGATTTAGAGGTGTGAGTAATGTGTTATAGGTGAGGGTTTTTTATAAGGTGTGGAGAGGATCTTTACGATGGTTTGAAAATATTATTTTATTATATAAAACTTATCAGTTTCTCAAGGTCAAAAACTCATTAATATCCAAGATAAGATTACACATGTTCAAAATAAAATCACCCAATATGAATTGGTCTAGGTTTGGGTACTGTATTATTTTTTATAATCTTATTTATTTAAATCATTGATTAATGAGGTAAACACTACATCATTATTGTGTTATAAATAATTATATTTATATGAAATATAAAAATTATAAAAAAATACCATGATATTGGAAATATTGTTAGATTTAAAATAAATATTTACAGTCTATGAGATATCTTATATAACCCCATTTAAAAATTCAATTACAAAAAAGATATATGTTTATGTCATTTTTGACTTTATTTTAAATAAATTAACAAAATGTGTTATTATCACTCCCTAGTGGCTCCATGGGTCACAAAATCGATCAAGGAAGACCATGGTCGGATATGTATCAGAAAATAGTATTAGGATACATTTTATGGTAATTTAATATTATTATAATATTATTTTTTACCCTTATTTTCTAGATATACCCTTTAACCATGGTAAATAAAATATTTACCAAAGTAAATATTCATATTTCATATAAATAAAAGACACATATTTACACAATTTAGACCAATGATTTCAAAATATGGAGTTAATTTATTCTAATTAAAAACACAGATGTGGCATAAATTAATTTAAAATTAATTCCCATTGTCAAAACAAGAAGCATGTTTTTAAGAAATAATAACTATCAAAATATTTACACTTGTTTATGTCCAATTTCAATGTGGAATTACATACAATGACCACCATTGGATTAATTGGTAAAAATTTAATTTAATACCACATTAAAACCAACTAAAAATATAATCTAAGAACATAAATAATTTATATTAAAATGCAGTTATGAATTTAAATACACTATTTTTCACTATTCATTAAAAATGAATTTTATCATAAAAATTTGAAAAATTTAACCAAACTAAATTTTGATGTTCTGATTCTAAATAATAATATTATTTTTTCAAATAGAACATATAAAAGTGACAAAAACTAGATTGAATGAGGGTTCTCTATCAAAAGGTGGTAAATCGACCTTTTAATGAATATTAGAGTTTTTATGCTTAAAATCAGATTATTTCATATTTTAAGACTCTAAAATTTATTGGATTAATGTAAAATCATTTAAAAAACATGTATAATCATATTTTAGTTAGTTTTATTCATTATCTCTAACACAATGGCTTCGTATTAACTACCATTTAAAAAAATAATATATTATTATTTTTCTATATTACTCAACATTGTGCGCAACATAAGATTTCAAAGAAACTAGTTGTTGTGTATCGGGTATTCCATCAAAAATAACAACCCCTTTAATGTAAAATTAATATTTTATTCAAAAATATTAACAAATATGTCATATATCTTTATTTACCCAGGATGTTATATCCTTCCCCCCTTTTGAAAATTGTATCCTTGCAATTTGGATTCATTTTTAAAATAAGTGGGGGTATTTATCCCTCATAGAATTTTTAAATTACCATGTTTCTGATTCAATCAATATGGGTTTTTTCGCAAAAATGTTACCTGATTAATTACTTAATTCTGCAATACATTCTCTCTACGGTCAAGAATCTTGACTAGTTGCTCCTCATTTGAGAGATTCTCTTCCAATTGACTACCTCTGGGCTCAAAAAATGAGATGGATCTGGAATATAGTTTCTCAACATTGAAACATTTAAAACATTGTGTACCTGGGATAAACATGGAGCAAAATCCACTCTTTATGCCCTCCAATGGCCCAAAGGCCTTCATTTTTTATTGAATTTTGATATTCCAGCTTTCAAGGGGTGATGTGGAACCCTTACAACGCCCATATGCGTAAGTATTACATGGATCATGGGCCTAAGAGGAATTAATTTCCCCATAGGATTAAAAATTACATACAACCCAGACTAACTACTTGGAACTACTCCTCCCCAGCATCTTCGTCGTGAAATTAGATCACCACCTTCGCATGACTATTCGGCTAGGCATTCCCATGCATGCACTAGCTCGTCCCAATGGAAGATGCCATACCCTCTCATTCTTGCAATCTGTTTATCTTCTGCTATGGTGAAATCTCCTTGCTCATCCTCCTTGTAGAGCTTGTTCCTCGTAGGTCGTATGGTTTGCATCTGCACTTATGGTGGCCCAAAGGCCTTGAGGTGGCTTGAAGGCCTTACTGACCTGAAGGCCTGGGTGGCCCGAAGGCCTTAAAGGACTCGAGGACCAAATTGGTGGCTCGAAGGCCCAAAGGGGGGCATATTCCCTGCAGCTACAGTGCCAAAAAGTACCTTCTATAGTCTCCGCTACAATACTGTAGAGTTCCCGCTATAGTACCTACTACAGTACCTGCTACAGTCCTACTATAGAACCCGGAAATAATTTCTCCTCCTAGATTTGATCTCTGGTCTCCCAGATGCCCTTATAATGTCCTTACAAACTGGGCTAAGGCTCATGTGCAAAACCCACTCTGTATGCAACTGATCTAACTTTATCCAGATGTTCATAATTTCCAATGAACTTCGGACTCAACTTTACCTGCTTACCAAAACACATCACACTTTTCCCTAGATAAACTTTGAGAATGACGTGATCACCAATCTCGAAAGATAGATCCTTCCTCTGGTTATCTACAAAACTTTTCTGACTGTTCTGAGTTGTTCTCATTTCTTCTTTATCAACTAAACCTTTTCTTCCACCTCTTCTACCAATTCTTGTCCCATCAACTTCCTTTCAACAACATCATCCAAAAATACTGGAGTGAGACATTGCTTTCCTTATAATGCCTCAAATGGAGCCATCTGTATACTAGAATGAAAACTGTTATTATATGAAAATTCAACCAAAGAAAGATGTTATTCCCAACTTCCCAGGTAATCCGGTGAACAAGAATGTATAATATCCTCCATGGTATGAATTTTTCATTCTCACATCCCATATGATTGAGGAGGAAAATATATACTAAAATTTAATTCACTACCCAATGACTTCTGAAAACCATTCCAAAGTTAAAAGTAAACCTGGGATCATGATCAGATACAATGGAGAGGGGAACTCCATGCAACCAGACTATCTCTTTAACAGGAAACTGAGAAAGTTGTTGAAGAGGCAATGTATATCGAATATGAATGAAATGAGTAGATTTATTCAATCTACCAACAATAAGCCAGATTGCATTATTACATGGTGATGTCTTCGGTAATCCCACAACGAAGACCAAAGATTTATTTTCCCATTTCCACTCTAGGACTGGTAATGAATGAATATCACATCCCGACCGCAGATGCCCTTATTTTACGCCTTTTTTGGTCCCATTTTGAATTTTTTAATGTTTAATTGTGTTGGAAGGTTTCGCGCCGGTACGTGGACACCACAACATTAGTGGTGCCCATGTGTTTTGCCCGCATTATCGTGTGTCTGCATGATGTTTTAAATAATAATAATATTTTAATTTATTTTTACAGTATTATAATTATAAACATTAGGTTTGTTGTATCATTATTTCTATTATTAGGATTGTTAAATTATTATTATTTCGATATTATTATTATTATCACAAAGATGACATTATTATAAAGTTTCTTAAAATTATTAATGTAATTTTCATTATTATTATTAAGATTTGATTTTATTTATTTATTTATCCTATCATATTATTATTATTATTATTATTATTATTATTATTATCCTTATTATTATTATCGTTATAATATATATATATATATATATATATTTCTTAAACCCTAATCCCTTCCCCCCCTTTCTTTTTTTTCACGCAGCCCCCTCCTCCCCTTTTTCGCGAGCCCCCCCCCCCCCCCATCCTCTTCTGTGTGCCGCACCGGCCACCCCCTTCCCTGCCCTGTCGCTATCCTGGACTCCCTGCCCGGTGATTCCCCCTCCACGTGCGTGCCCCCTATCCCAGCACATCCCACATGGTGTGCCTCGCCTGCCGCAGCTTCGCCGGCTCGCTGCCCCTCCAGCCTCCCTTTCACTGCGCTGGCCTCCTCCTCGCCGCACTGCCCTGCCGCTCCGGAGACCCCTCTCGCACCCCCTTCTTCTACGGCTGCCGTTCTGCCCCGGACGAGCCTCCTCCGGCCAGCGACCTCCGACTCCCTTGATCTCGCACCCTCCCTGCCCCACCGGCCTCCGCCTTGCTCGCCCGCTGCCCTACACCGCCTCCGGCCTTCCGCGCTCCGGCCAAGTTTCCTCCGGACTACCGTGAACCAGATCCATCTCCCGCTTGCCGAAGTGAGTTCTCCGATCCGGAAACCGTAACTCTGGTGGTTTTCTCATCATTTTTGGGGTTTTTCTTTAATTTAACGCAACCCTAACACCTCTATTGAGATTTGAACATTTTTCTCGTTGTTGTAGAGTATGCGACTTGTCTGTGGGGTTTCATTCTTCCTCCCATCAATGTTTCGTTCCTATCGCCCGACCTTGAGGTAGGAAAAATCCATGTGTTCCCTTCCCATTAAATTCCTTTGATACTTTAATTTTTTTTAAATTGTTTATTTAATTTACTTTGCACCATTGTTATTTGGTTCCCATGCTGAGGAATGGTTATTTTATTTTATTTAGTTTCATTGTGCATTAGAATTTTTAGTGGTATTTTCTTGTGACATTAGTGAAGTTGTTGTGAAAACCCTTCTGAACTATTTATCTGTGCTTTGGTAAACTGCAAACTGTGTAGAGAGTGTGTTTGAATGTGCGAATGATGCAAATTATGTTTTTTCATGACTTAAAAATGCGTTTTACCATGAAGAATTTTTTCTGTAAGTTTGTACCTTAAATATTTGCGACGCATTTGAGAACATCTTGATAAATTATCATAGTGTTTTGTTTAATTATGAAAAGTGTTCTTTAAAACCGTGCAGCTAATTTAATCGAATGCACAAGCTATTCAGATTATGTTTTGATAATATTTTGGTGTGTTTTGGGCTTTGTTTGAAAATGAATGGTTTTAATGTGTTTATTAAAAACTCGACGGTCTAGATTTTGAATGTATTTTTTGGTGAGTTTGAAAAAGTTAACAGTCCATTTAGTGAATTTGAATTATTTGTGTGTGTGTTTGGATTTTAAGGACTAATTTGGCTTTGAAAATGTAAATAGTATTTGTGAAACGTTTTGAAAAATCCCTCTGGACATGTCATGTTGATTTAATGGCTTGTTTTGCTCTTCTAACTTTAGTGTTACATTTTTGTTGAATCTTTTAAAAGAATATATTTTTGCAAAAATGTAAATTCCCGTTTGGCAACATAACGCATTTTAGAAATTGATTTGAATGTTTATGTGTTGTGACGCCCCGGTTGGTACTTTGGTTTTGTGATATATGTATACCTATATATATATATATACATACTGATGTGGCATCTCTACTGGGGGACTTCCCTTCAAAGTTTGTCGTGTAGCGGTGTCCGTGTAAGGGGTTGGAAAGTGCGGTGAGATGAGTCACGTGTGTGAGGGCCTCCCACTTACACAGTATTATTAAAACCGACATGGGTTCCTAGGCGTCTTTTAGAGAATTGAGTGACGGTTGCTGGATAACCCCGATTAGACGGGTTGGTCCCCCTTGGTAGGTAGTCCTTGTGGGGCGTGCCACTGGTTAGCTATTAGGGCGGCCAGTTGGTTATTGAGTATGGAGTACCATTCTGGTAGGTAGTCTGAACCCGAGTACGTCCGAGGGTTTTCTTGGGATGTTTAGGATCGCACATGGTTATTGCTAATAACTTATTATTTACCTTTACTTGCATTTGTTTTCCCTTTCTAGTTTACTTGCAGTTATCATTCACATCTTATATTATTACCTGTTTCCTTGAGAACTACTTGTCTTCCTTGTTGGTTTGATCACTTTCTATTGTACTAGTTTGTTCCAGCCTGTTTTGTTTACATGCTTCCTTGTTAGATAAATCAGGATCCTTCTATATTGATTTTCTTTATGAAATGACAAATGTTTTTTTTGGTGATGGTATATAGCATGTGTTGGATTTTTTTTAAATGAATGGAAAAGTATGTGACTTGTTTTTAAAATGTAAAAAGTTTACTTTTATAATTGTATTTCAAACTGGTGTCAATGGACTACCTTGGGAAAGGAAACTTTTGGATTCTGTGGTTTATCTTGGCAACCCTACTAAGCATTTTAAATGCTCATGCCTATCCTATATTTCAGTTGTAGGTCTTTCCTTACTCATGTTTTTCCATGTTTGGGTCACTCATCATTGGAGTGAGGTTGTTCCCGAGTTGAGTGGTGACCTGGAAGGTCACAGGGAGGTATGTGCAGTTTTGTTTTCCTTCTGCTGCTTGTTTGTTTCTCGCTAGTCTTTATTTATCTGTTTCTTTTTTTATAATGGGAAAAATCGTTCCCAACAGTTAAATCTTGATGCCTGTCACTTTTTCCCATCCTGTGGGGATCAGGAACGCCCCTTGGGACTTTCCACGAGCTGGCTCGGGTGACCGGTTCAGGTTCGACCCGGGCTGGTTCGGGACAAAATGGTATCAGAGGTGGTTCTTGTTATTTGGGTGGTCTGGTAGGTGGAGAATTGGACTGTCGGGACTCGAGAGGTAGGTACGGGAAGGACGTCATGAACCCTCCCCTGATCCGAAGCTCGATCCGCCAGGGGTAGTCCGAGAATTGATTCTTTGTCTCTGTCTGGTATATTTTGGGTTGAGAGATAACAACGATGGCAAGCCGATGTTACATCGTAATTTCACATGGAGTAGTGACCAATGTGGAGTCTGGGTACATGGTTTGAATTCCTCATAGTGGTCGATTCTTACTTGGGACATGGCCCACTACAATGTCGCCAGGTTAAGCGTGCCTATTAGTCCCTCACCCCGGTGATTGATGCAACTTGAATTTTGGTTTTTTGGGTTGGTGTAAGTGCATTTTTGGAAATGAAAAAGGGTTTTGAAAATGGGGATTCTTTATTTTAAATTATTTTAAACGTATAAAATGGGTTTTAAAACTGGAAGATCATGATTTCGAAATTAGTTGTTTTCTTGGAAATTAGTCGAGAATGGTTTTGGGTGAAACCCAAGGTCCTCTTTATGAACGTTCGCACATGTGTGAGAATGTTTGGAAAGTTCCTGTTGGTGTGTGTATGAATGGAAAGTGGATGAAGACATGTGCAACGGTTCATGGGATTACCTAGGTGTGTATTTGAAATAAGGGGTTTGACCTTTTTTTTTCTGAATTTGGTTTTTAAAGGGGAAATGGTTTGGGAAAGTTATTTTGGTTGAAAAGTGGATTGGTATTTGGAAAGTGGTCTTGAAAGAAGGTAGTTTTGAAATCTAAAATGAAAAGGGGATTCTAAAAGGGGAGTTTTGGGTTGTTTTTGGTTTTCAAGCTGGTTGTTTTGGATAAGGATGCTTTATTGATGTTTCTTCGATTGATATCTGTTTCGGCTTGGGGTATTATATGTTGTTCAGAAATGCCGCCTAGAATGTTCCACAGAGTTTTGACGAGTCATTACCAGTTATTGGTCCTTCTCGATCTTTATATGCCCTTCTTGGTGATTTGAGTATATTAGAGACAGTAGAGTGACTTGAAGACGTCGAGCGCATCTTAGGGTATTGGGAACTCCCGAGGCTGTTTGAGTGCATGTTGTTTTGAGTTTGTTCGAGGGTTCATCTTTGGACGAGTGAGAGTTATTCACCCTACCATCACTGCAAGCTGGGATGATGTGGGGTTTCATTAAATCTATCTTCATCCAAAGGTTTATACTTGAAGAGGGGAAGACAAAGAAAGTGGAAGAGCTTATTCGTAATCAACAGGGCCAATAGGCGTTGAAAGAGCATGTTGACCAATTAAAGGATCTTGTGTCTGTTTACAGAGGTAGCATCACAAGATTTGATGAAGACTCCTCCCTTCATCGGGGGTATTCTGCCGGAGATCAAAGAGTGAGTCCTCCCTTTTTTTGGGAGCATCACATTTGGGAAGTTGGTGCATGAGGTGTTCATAGCTGGGTTAGTCTCCAGAGTATAGACGGTCAGAAATCCACCGTATCTAGTTTCTCGTGAAGGTCTCTCATATGAAGAGCGGAGTGTGTCAGATGGATCTGTTCTAAAGAATCCTCCGTAGTGACTCTGGAATTCAATTCGTTAAACCGTCTAATGGTGTGTCGTCAGTGTGGATGTTTAGGGCTTGCAAAGCCATCACGTCACACCCCTCTAAAGACGTGCCATCCTTGTTGGTGTCTGGGTCACCTAGAGAAGTTTTTTACGAAGCGTCGCCTGAGGAAGATGTTGTGACCAAAAGATTCCAGGGCCTGACTGTGAGGCAGGAGATTCTTCAGCAATCAGAGCCCCATCCACAGGTCTCGGGGTGAAGCTCGCACACAGTCAGGAGTTCACGAGGGTGTGAAGGCTCATTTCGTGTTTTATGTTCGGTGTTGAAAACAATGCATTTAAAATTCCTTCTGTTCTCATTCTTCAACTATTAAAGTTTTGGTGTTGTGATAGGTCCATTGTGTCATCATGAACCTGGGATGGACTTGTTCGTTTGTAGTCCACAGAGTCTCATTTGTCAAAATATGGTGCTCTGGATCATGTGTTTTTCTTAAATCTGTGTTTGGATCTTTTGTGAGTTGATCTTGGTTTGATTGTGTTAATTTGGAGATGTAGTGATTTTAGAAAAAATCGATGTTGTGGTTATGCTCAATTTTACCTTGTGGATTAAGTTCTCCTCGGATGTTTTCTCAGGTGTTTCGGTTTTCGTCTAGGTTGAGAGATCTTAGTTTTAGAAGATCAGTTTCGCTTTTGTTACAAATGTTAGTTTGGGATAATTGGGAGTTCCCGCATCACCCACCTCGTGGGATGGTATGATTTAGGATTGAATTTCCGCACTAGTTGAGTCCCATGGTGGGGAGAACCCTTTCGTGTTCTCCTGTTCTATTGGACTGTGGTCTCTTTCATTTTTCAGCCGGACATGGAGTCATCCTTTGTCTATCATTCGATTGGGTGACTTTCTGGGGGCAGAAAGTGTTTGTGGTGGGGAGAATTATCACACCCCAACCGAAGAAGCCCTTATTTTACTCCTTTCTTGGTCCTGGTTTGAATTTTTCAAAGTTTAATTGTGTTGGCGGGTTTCGTGCCGATGCGCGGACACTGCAATGTTAGCGGTGGCCGTGTGTTTGGCCCGTGTTATCGTGTGTCTGCACAATGTTTTAAATAAAAATAATACTTTAATTTATTTTGAAAGTATTATAATTATAAACATTAGGTGTGTTGTATCATTATTATTATTATTAGGATTGTTAAATTATTATTATTTCGATATTATTATTATCATCACAAAGTTATTATTATTATAAAGTTTCTTAAAAATTTTTATGTAAAGTTCATTATTATTATTAAGATTTGATTTGATTTATTTATTTATTCTATCATATTATTATTATGATTATTATTATTATTATTATTATTATCCTTATTGTTATTATTATTATTATCCTTATTGTTATTATCATATATATATATATAATTCTTAAACCCTAATCCCTTCTCCCCCTTTTATCACGCAGCCCCCCTCCCCTTTTTCACAAGCCCCCCCCAATCCTCTTCTGTGTGCCGCGCCGGCCACCCCCTTCCCTGCCCCGTTTCCATCCCGGCCTCCCTGTCCGGAGATTCCCCCTGCACGCGCATGCCCCCTGTCCCAGCTCAACCCACACGGTGTGCCCCACCGGCCACAGCTTCACTGGCCTCCCTTTCACCGCGCCGGCCTCCTCCCCGCCGCGCCGCCCTGCCGCTTCGGCGACCCCTCCGGCACCCCCTTCTTCTCCGACTGCTGCCCTGCCCCGGACGGGCCTCTTCCGGCCAGCGACCTCTGACGCCCTCGGTCTCGCACCCTTGCTGCCCCACCGGCCTCTGCCTTGCTGGCCCGCTGCCCTACACCGCCTCCGGCCTTCCGCGCTCCGGCTAAGTTTCCTCCGGACTACCGTGAACCGGCTGCATCTCCCGCTCGCCGACATGAGTTCTCTGATTCGGCAACCTTAACTCTAGTGGTTTTCTCTTCATTTTTGGGGGTTTTCATTAATTTATCGAAACCCTAACACCTCTATTGAGTTTTTCACGTTTTTCTCGTTGTTTTAGAGTGTGCGACTTGTCTGTGGGGTTTCATTATTCCTCTCATCGATGTTTCATTCCTATCGCACGACCTTGAGGTAGGAAAAATCCCAGTCATCCCTTCCCATTACTTTCCTTTGATACTTGCATTTGTTTTTAAATTGTTTATTTAATTTACTTTGCACCGTTGTTAATTGGATCCCATGATAAAAAATGGTTATTTTATTTTATTTAGTTTCTATGTGCATTAGATTTTTTAGTGGTCTGTTCAAGTGAAGTTGTTGTGAAAACCCTTCAGAACTGTTTATCTGTGCTTTGGTAAACTGCAAACTGTGTAGGGAGTGTGTTTGAAAGTGCAAATGATGCAAATTATGTTGTATCATGTCTTCAAAATGCGTTTTACCATGAAGAAATTTTTCTTTAAGTTTGGACCATAAAACTTTGTGACACATTTGAGAAATTCTTGATAAATTATCATAGCATTTTGTTTAATTATGAAAAGTGTTCTTTAAAACTGTGCAGCTAATTTAATCAAAGGCACGAGCTATGCAGATTATGTTTTGATAATATTTTGGTGTGTTTTTAGGCATTGTTTGAAAATGAATGGTTTTAATGTGTTTATTAAAAACTCGATGGTCTAGCTTTGGAATGTATTTTGGGGTGAGTTTCAGAAATTTAAAGGTCCATTCAGTAAATTTGAATTATTTGGGTGTGTGTTTGGATTTTAAGTACTAGTTTGGCTTTGAAAATGTAAATAGTATTTGTGAAACGTTTTGAAAAATTCTTCTAGACATGTCATGTTGATTTAAATGCTCGTTTTCTCTTCTAAATTTAGTGTTACATTTGTTTTTACTCTTTTAAAAGAATATGTTTTTGAAAAAATGTAAATTCCCGTTTAGTAAGATAACGCGTTTTAGAAATTGATTTGAATGTTTATGTGTTGTGACAGCCTGGTTGGTACTTTGGTGTTGTGATATATGTATTCACACACACACACATATATATATACATACTTATGGGGTATCTCTACAGAGGGACTTCCCTTTGAAGGTTGTCATGTAGCGGTGTCCGTGTAAGGGGTTGGACAGCACGGTGAGATGAGTCACGCGTGCGAGGGCCTCCCACTTACACAGTATTATTAAAACCACCATGGGTTCCTTGGCGTCTTTTAGAGAATCGAGTGACGGTTGCTGGCTAACCCCGATTAGACGGGTTGGTCCCCCCTTGGTAGGTAGGCCTTGTGGGGTCTGCCACTGGTTGGATGTTAGGGCGGCCAATTGGTTATTGACTCTGGAGTACCATGTCGGTAGGTAGTCTGAACCCGAGTACCTCAAGGGGTTTTCTAGGGATGTTTAGGATCACCCATGGTTATTTCTATTAACTTATTTTTTACCTTTAATTGCATTTGTTTTCCCTTGCTAGTTTACTTTCAGTTATCATTCACTGCTTATACTATTACTTGTTTCCTTCAGCAATACTTGTCTTCCTTTTTGGTTTGTTCACTTTCTATTGTACTAGTTTGTTCCAGCCTGTTTTGTTTACCTGCTTCATTGTTAGAAAAATCTACATCCTTCTATCTTGATTTTGTTTATGAAATGAAATTTTTTTTGAGATGGTATATATCGTGTGTTGGATTTTTTTAAAATGAAAGGAAAAGTATGTGACTAGTTTTTAAAATGTAAAAAGTTTACTTTTATAATTGTATTTCAAACAGGTGTCAATGGACTGCCTTGGGAAAGGAAACGTTTGTATTCTGTGCTTTATCTTGGCAACCCTACTGAGCATTTTAAATGCTCAGGCCTATCCTATGTTTTAGTTGAAGGTCTTTCCTTGATCAGGTTTTTCCTAGTTTGGGATGCTCAGCGTTGGAGTGAGGGTGGTCTAGAGTTGAGTGGTGACCTGGAAGGTCACATGAAGGTATGTGCAGTTTTGTTTTCCTTCTGCTGGTTGTTTTCTTTTTTTTTTATCGCCAGTCTTTATTTATCTGTTTATTTTTTTAATGGGCCAAATCATTCCCAACAGTTGAATCTTGATGCCCGGTACTTGTTTCCATCCCGGGGGGATCGGGAACTCCCCTCGGGACTTGCTGCGAGCCGGCTTGGGTGACCGGTCCAGGTTTGACCCAGGCTGGTTCGTGACACCGAATCATCCATTTAGGAAACTATCATTACGCTTTAACCTATTGAAAAGTCAAACTCTTCACAGTAAAGTCTGCAATATCTATTTTCATTCCTTCCAACCAGTAATGCTCTTTATGATCTCTGTATATCTTAGTACTACCAGGATGAACTGAAAATAGAGAACTATGAGATTCATATAACAACTCATTCTTCAACAATGAATCGCAAGGCACACATAATCTCTTTCCAAATCTCAATATACAATCATTACCATTGTAAAAATCAGGAAACATACCATTCTGAATAAACTCTACCATTTTTTGTAACTCAAGGTGTTTCTTCTGAACTTTTATAATTCTGTCTGATAGAGATGATTTCACTGACACCTGGAACAAAACAGAATAATTTTCTACCCCACTATCTTTTATGAATAATGTTTAACAAATCAAAAACCAATGGATTTTGTTCCAAATGTAGTGTGATTAATGAAGCATTATGTTTTTGAATCAATCCTTCAGCCACATTATTTTCTTTTCCCGAATGGTAACGGATCATGCAATCATAATCTGTGATTAATATCAGCCATCTCCTCTGTCTCATGTTATATTCTTTCGGAGTTAATATATAAATTAAACTTTTTTGATCTGTATATATTTTCCACTTTACTCCATAAAATTTAATCCTACAAATTTTTAAAGGAAAAAACCCATAGCTAATTCCAAATCATGTGTTGGGTAAATAAACTCATGAGGTTTCAACTGACGTGAAACATAAGTAATTACCTGATCATTCTGCATTAGGGCACAACCAATTCCTTTCAACTAAAAATCACTATAGATAAAAAATCACCATTTCTGGAAGGAAATGCCAAAAAATGAGTATTTTTCCAATCTTTTTTTCCATTCCTAAAAACAATCATCATGTTCTTTTTTACAGGTGAACATAATACCATTTTGAGTTAACATAGTCATTGTACTAGATAACTGAGAATTTTTTTAAAACAAACCTCCATTAATAACTTGCCAAACCAAGAAAACTACATATCTCAGTTATAATTGTGGGTCTGATCCATTCTTCAACAACCATTTTTTTAGCCGGATCAACAGTTATGCCATTTTTGGAAACAATGTGACCAATGAATGAAATTTTATGTAACAAAAACTCAAAATATCATAATCTCACATTAATTTTATTTTCTTTTAAGGTTTTTAATAGAACCCTTAAATAGATTTTATGGTACTCATTAATTTTCGAATAAACCAAAATATAATCAATGAAAACAACCAAAAACTTATCCTTGAACTCATGGAAAATTCTATTCATAATATACATGAATACAACAACTGTATTGATTAATCCAAATGGAATAAATAAAAATTCACAATAAGTATTTCTAGTGCGAAACATGGTTTTCGGAAGGTCTTCTACCATTACTTTCAACTGATGTTACCACATCCTCAAATCAATCTTTGAAAAAAAATTGTGCTCCTTGGAGCTAATCAAACAAATCATGGACATGCGGAAAAGGATACTTTTTCTTAAAAGTGATGTTATTTGATGCTCAATAATCATTGAAATGTCTCATTGAACCATATTTCTTTTTAACAAACAAGACAGGGGCACCCCATGGTGATGATCTAGGTCGAATGAAAACTTTATCTTATAACTCAAGCAATTGATTTTCTAACTCTAAAAGATAATTTTGAGAAATTTGATAAGGGGATTTTGAAATTGGCATTACAACAGGAACTAAGTCAACTGTAAATTCAAATTCCTGATCAGGTATATTAATAGGAAAATCATCAGGAAACACAACAAGGTACTCATATACCACTGGTACATTATTAATCTGAATAGTTCCTTTATTTTCAACAATATGTGTAAGGTAACATTCAATTCAATCTTTTACTAGTATCTTAGCTTCCTGAGATGTTATCAAAACTAATGGTTCATTCTTGTACACATACTGAAAATAATTCTGAAAATAAATCTCTTTATCTCAACATTCAATCATAGGATAATAAAAAGAAAGCCAATGCATTCCCAAAGTAACATCAAACTCTACTAGAGGCCAAACAATAAGGTTTCCAGGTAGATTTATTCTTCACAGAAGGACATGAAGGTTCTTATAATTTCTTTTTTGTCTCAACATTTCCTCCTGGTGTTCCTATGATAACATCACAATTAATATCTTGAGATGGAATTCCCAATTTATTGGAATTTTTATAATAAATGAACAAATGTATAGAACCTAAATCAAACCAAAAATTGACATAATCTAAACAAAAAAAATAGTTTACGTGATACTACTTCATTGGATAGCCCCACTTCTATTGAAGTAGTCACAAAGGATATCTCCTCCCATTTTGGCTTGTAGTCCGGCTTCTTTCGCTCAGTTGAGTTCATCATTGGACACTAATTTGTATAATGACCCATTTAATTACATTTAAAACATTTTACTAATTGTAAATTTAATTTTCTCTTACCATAAGCCTGATCTTTTGTAGTGAAATTGTGAGCCTTATGTCCCATTTTACCACAGCAGTTGAACATACCAAAATTCAAAATACATTCCCCATCATGGTTTTTACCACAATTTTCACAAACTGAAAACATAAGTTTCTTACCATTAGAAATTTTTGAAGAGTAAATCCCTTTTTTCTGCCACCTTGACCTCTTATTCTTTTGTTTCTCACAGATGACCTGGTCATCAGAAAACCCCATTTTAGCCTTATCTACACATTGAACAATTTTTTTCATATCTTTTCAACTGGGGAGAACTAAATACCTTTGATACTTTTTATTTAATCCTATGTAATAATTTTTTATTTTACTATCAAGATCTAGTAAGAACTTTAATGCATAACATGTCAGGAGAGCGAATTTTGCTTGATAAGTAACCACTAAGTCATCCTCCTGCCTCAATTCTAGGAATTTTTTCCATACAAAGAGGAACTAGATTAGGAAAATATTTCTAAACAAACATAAATTTAAATTCATCCCAATAAAGTGCATTAATATCCTCACAATCCCAAATATATTCCACTATCAACCACCACTGATCGGCTTCCCCTTCAAAATTGTTAACATCAAGACAATCCTTTTGATGTTCTGAACACTCCAATACATCAAAAATCATTACTAGTTATTTAATCCACCCTTCAGTTAGTGAAGGGTCAGGTGATCCTCTAAATGAAGGGGGATATTGCCTCATAAAATTCTCCCCTACTGATATGTTCCTCTACAATTGATATGGCTGATCTCATTCCGGGATACCACCACCATTTATAGCCTAAGACGAATGTGCCATCACTACAAAAAATGATTCAGTTCCGATTTCAACCATCTCAGGTTTTTATTTGGAAGGATGTCTTCCTCTTGATGTTGTCCCATCATATATGCCATGTTTCCTCAACGGAAAACCATTATGAACACAAAAGCATCATTGGGGAAGCTACATAGTAATCTCTTAATCCTATACCATTTCAATCATTCCATAAATTAATTTATGGACATTAATTTTAAAATATTCTAAATCCTAAAGTTGTATAAACCTACCTTTGATACCATCTATAAGGACCCAGCATGAAATAATTACATAATCATGAATTAAATGGATAATTCACATAGATAATCACTTCTTCTTTAGATTTTAAATTAATTAGGACATAACTATTACATAACATCTCAAAAATTTCAAAGTAGACACTTATACTCAGTTTCTATTTTTTCATAAAATAAAAACTCATGAAAAAAAGAGTCATGCCTAGTTTCATGTTTTAGACAGCATGAATTTTCCTTAATCCCATTCTTAACCGTATTCATCTTTATGTCATGGGGAAAACATTTCAAAACATGGGATTAGCATAAAAAACATAGGAATGGTTATAAAATAAAGAAAGTAAACATTAGTTTATCAATACATACATAGCATAAGAACACTAACATACCACATGAAATCATAATATTTATGAATAACACATAGCAATAAAAAATTCTAAAGGTAATTTTTTGCATCCAAAACGTACTTACGTTGTTGCTTTAACTGCTACGTAGGGAGTTACATTTGGAATACTCATCAAAGTATATTACCTAAATCTCTTAGGAGAAACATTGTCATTTACCTCCATCACATTACCAAATGAATTGGAGTGATATCTCAGGCTCACCCATCCTAGGTTTATCACGGAACCACCCATATACATAAACGATGCACAAGAACCACAACATAATCATAACACATGAACCATCACAAAGGAAAGATAAAATTTCCACATATCAATCACAATATATCATTTCAACATATTGACATAAAAAATCCATTATCAAAATTATTTTCGACACTAGATTGCATAAAAAGAGTATATGGTATTTATTTTCCATTTAAAAACACTATGACTTGTTAAGGAAATCAAATATCAAGTAACGCACGTGGCAGCAGAAAGGCCATTGTCCCCACATAAGTTAAAAAGAAACGTCCCTTTTTTATTTTTTAGTAAAATTTTATGCATAAAAAATGATTCCCAATGAATTAAATGAAACATCAATGTGGTTTATACACCATATAAAAAAATTTGTGTATAAAACAAAATATACCTCAATAATTGTAGATTGAGACAAAGTCCCTTACTTTGTGTCCGACTTGACCAGTCTGTTCTTTGATCTCATAAATAATAAACTAAATTTATTTATACATAATTAAGAAACATTTTCATGTTTATTATTACTTTTATATCACCTATTACGATGTTAAAAACATTATGTAATCATTTAACTTATTAATGGTCGTTTTGTCAATATTTGGAACTTTAATCAAAAATGAACTTCTTATAATAACATTTTGTTCATGTGGTCAAAAGTACATTATTTATTGAATTATATTCATGACCTATATATATATCATATTTATATTATATATATTGTAAATATTTTTATTTATAATAGTACAAAACATTTGAAGATATGAAATGAAACACACCATTCACAGAGACGGTAAGTTGTATGTACACATGAACGTTACATTCATTTCTATTTAATATTTTAATGGAATGAAAAGAAAATGATACATAGGAATATTATAATTCCAGTATAATATCATATATAATTTCATTAAATTCATCCAATATACTTTCCACATATGGCATGAATGAGTTATATCACTTTGAGGGGGAGGTAGTCCGCACTTCCTCAAATGAAACTATTGTATTTACCCATTAAGGTGAAATTAAAGATATTATATTAATGAAAACTATAGAATCATATAAAAACTATAAATATAATATATATCACTTATAAATACACTTCCATATTAATGTCCACTATAAGAGGTGGTAGGATAAGATTGAAGAATCATCATTTCGTGAGGCAGTAGTTCTCCATCTATAGAAATTGTATGTTCTTTACCCATTAGACAAAGGTGTGTTCATGTTTAGTTAGAATCCTTCTCATAACAATGACCTAGTATATTGAGGATACTTGAGTTGTTATAAAAGAAATGAATATACATTATTTATAGGGTAGGAAATTAAAATAAATGAAAATAACTTAAGAAAAGATGTTACCCTTAAATCAGGTAACTTCTTTTGGTTTGAACCAAAAAGATTTCTTGATGATCTTTATGCCTAAGGTAACCCTTGTAAGAGTAAGAGAGGGATCTTGAGTGCTTATTTGGAATGAGTTTGGATGATACAAGAGGCTTGAGAGGTGTGAGTAATGGGTTAGAGGTGAGGAATTGTTTTAAGTGTCAGGAGGGGCTCTTTAAGAATGTTTGAAAATATTAATTTATTATATAATGATTTTCGGTTTGTAAAGGTCCAAAACTCATTACCACCGAAGATAAGATGGATAATGTTCGATATAAAATCATCCAATAAGAATTGGATAGGTTTTGGATGTTTTTATAATTTTTATAATATTATTTATTTAAATCATTCAATAATGAGGTAAACAATGCATCATTATGGTGTTAGAAATAATTTTATTAATTTGATGTATAAAAATAAAAAAAATACCATGATATATGAAATATTTTAATATTTCAAATTAATATTTATCATCAAAGAGATAATGTATATAACCCCATGTAATAATTTATTTACAAAAACATATATGTTTATGTCATTTTGGTCTTTCCTTTAAATTAATTACCATTATGTGTCGTTATCACTCTCCTATGACTCCATTGGGTCCCAAAATCACCCCAAATATTACCATGGTCGAACATGTATCACCAATAGTATTAGGACACATGTTTTGGTAATTTAATATTATTATAATTGTATTTTTTAAAATAAATCATTTTTAAATTATTTCCAATAATCAAGATCAATTAAACGGAATATCCCAATTTCATACACATTTTAAAGTAATGTTCGTTATATATTTTAATCCATTAAGATTTTTATAATATCACAGATTTTTTCATGAAAACCCAACATTATTAATTTTTTTATAAATATATACGGGTTTGAATTATTTGAAGGATCATTAATATTTTCCATTAAACCATACTAATGTGGATCATTTCTAATGTTTATTAAAAATATTTTTAAACATTTTCACATAAAATTGTCATAATTTATCATTAACTATGCCTATTTTTTAATTTGAATCGTATATATTATTGAAAGTTATTCTTCCATGGATATAATTATGGTATTCCCTTTGGTTATTACTTATTCACAACCTATTAGTTGTGTGTGGTGTATATATAATTTTTTATTATTTATAACAATTAATAGAATATTTCATTAAATATACATATTTAATATATCATGTATTTTATTATTTTTTAATCTATATATAACTTCTAAAATATTTTATTTTCATTGAATTTTGTATTAACTATATAAATATTGATTAATCCATATTTTCAACTTAATAAGGATATTTCGATAAGTAATATTGTACATGAATTAATTCTATTTGCAAAGAACTCTTTTTATTTGTACTAATGGGTGGGTCATGGTTATATGTTGTCCCTATATGCATCTATATGTATCATGAGAAAAGTAGTTGGAGACAAACTCTCTATGATTGTTTCCATGAATATTCAACTGAGATTCAACCCACAGAAATATTTTGTCTTGACTGTATAATGGTTCATTTGAAATATGCTTGATTTATAATAATAAATAATTTAATTCATTAATTATACAATTGTTAGATTCCATTATAATTTGAGTATAAACAATCTAAGTAGTCATTTTTATTCTCAGTTTGTTGATGGATTTTTTTTTGTTTTTTACCTAGTAATATTTATTATGCCTTATTGAAATATTTTTCAATTATTATTTATTCATGTAACCCATAATAATCATATGATATCACCCTTTCTTCTTCATTCATTCCATAGTTTAACATGAATAAATATTTGAATAAGTATGAAGGGATGATTTTATCTTAATTTTTTCTTTTATATGTTTAAACACCATTTTAATAATGCAACCATCTATATATGTAGTCAATTGAGAAAAAAGATGATGAATTGGTATAAGTTACTACCACATTATTCTTATCACTCTAGAGGATTTGAATTATCTTTGGATGTCCATATCTTTCAATTTCATCCTAACATTCAAAATTTAACTAAATGAGATATCTCATTTCATACCATTACTCAAGGATACTATAGAGAGAGAATATAAGTCAGAAATCATGGATAATAATATGTGTTTTTGGAGTTTTAGGAATATAAAATAAATTTTCCTTTTTATTGTTCTTTTATTGAATATTGATCAATCTACTACAAATTGGGAGATTCTTTTTGCTGAAAACGTTGTCGTCCAGGACAATGTAGGCACAAATTTTCTACAAATTACCATCTTAACTACTAATGATTATATAGTAGATAGCTAGTTTCAATATGAGTATAATCCACCATTATATGAGGTATAAAAATTATTTTGAAATTTCTTCTCTAATTGTAGGGTGATTCAATATGAGTTGATAACTCCCACTGAAAATTGATTGAAAGAAATCAAAATAAATAAAAAGGAAAATGAACCTATTATTGACAAAGTATAATCATTCCCAAAGAATGAGATTTGTAGATGGATAAAAGGTAGGATATTATCTATACCTAATAAGTTATTTTTGGAAGGTATTGTCATGATTTGGTTTAAGAAGAAGATAATGATTTTGAATAAGAGATCATATTTGGTGAATATTCCAAGGATGTTTGTGATATAATTAATCATACCCAATAAGATCACACTCTTGAAGGAATAAATATTATAAATTTTATAACTAATGTGGAATATTTAATAACAACTACTCATGACATGATAATATATCTTCATACCATATAAAAGCCTCATCACATGAAAAAGTCCTTAGAATAATAACATGATGTTGGACAAATGGATAATACATCTGTTAGGGGAAGAACCTAAAATGATGAAAATCAATACATTCTTGATTCACCCAATCAGTTTATTTTGTATAATGCTATGGAAATTATTAAACATATCAATCACTTATCAGGTAATTTTGGAATAATTTATATTTTCACTTCCTTTAATTGGAACAATGAGGAACATATACATGGAGTTATATAGATTTTTAGTCTAATGGAACTACTAATTCTGGTGCCCTTATAATCATTCAAACCAAGGAGGACATTATTAAAAAAACTCACAATCGAATCAAACCCAATCTCTATGATCCTCTCCCCTATGAATGTACCTTTTGATGAGAACCAAACTCCTACTACTCAAAAGATATATCTGTTGAATAGAATTGATTCTCATTTTTCTTATGTGATCAAACTTGATAAAGACACTTACTCTCCTAGAGAAATAGATATAATCCAATTTAGAAAACTAGAATTTCATTAAATATAATTATTTACCCACAAAAGCCCAATGGATTTCCTATTTCTGACATGAGGATGAATTTTATATCTATAACCAGGATCACAATTCGTATAAGCTTTATTAATCTCACATGTGATCTATAATTGTGCTCATCCCTTTAGGTATGCTATAATAGGGTCACCCATGAGCTATAATGGGTCTTATTCATTCATATATGCACTATCAGTCTAATATCTAAACTATAATGGGGCTTCACCGTCCATATATACTATATTGGGCTCACCTGTTTCATATAATTCTCAATTACCATTTAATCAATTAAATAGGTTAATCACAAAACCCTTTTGAAGAACTCTTTTATCCTGTACAAAAACTGTTTCCATATAAAAATTAAATTTTCATTTAAGAACACATTTTTAATACAATGATTTTCAAAAAATAGAATATGAGATTTATTTTTCATTTAAATTACATTTAGGCTTATAGAGGAATTCAAATATTCAATAACGATTATGGCAGTGGAGAATTCGATTTCCCCATATCGAAGAAAAAATTTATTTTTTTAAATTATAAAGATAATAGAATTATTTTTATAAAAATATTAATTTGGAAACACTGAATGAAATTCAAGATAGACATAAAATTCCTCTTATAATCAATTAATATTCATATAAATAAGTATGTAAATAAATTTCATGATGAAAAATATTTTATAATTAATTCATTAAATGTTAAATGAGTTCTATACTACATTGAAGATTTAAAGATTAATATACATGAATTAATACATTTAATATTGGTGCCAAAATATTGGACTAAAAGAATGCAGATAAAGAGGCATCGTGGCCTGCCTCGCGAAGCCACGGCGCGGAGTCCCCCCAAGCAACGCAGCTGCCGTGAAGCACAGAAGGCGGTACGCTCCATGAACACCCTTGACGTTCACGAACCTTCCGCGAATCAATAGAGGCGGGATGCCCCACGAATGCCCCTGACGTTCGCGAACCCTCCGCGAAGCAAGAGACACGGGACGCCCTGCCAACGCCCCTAACGTTCGCGAACCCGCCGCGAAGCAAAAGAGGCGGTACCCCTTCGCGAACTCGGTTGACGTTTGCCCCCCGCGAAGCAACCGAAACCCCCTTCAAGCCACGTAAGCTCTTCTTCGCTTCGAATCTTGCCTATAAATACCAATCTTCCCCTAATCCTCTCGGAGATAATATGACCTTTCGGCTATCAGCTCTCGAATCATGAAGCACCCTTTTCTTTGTGAACTATGAGCTACGCAAGGTATTTTATCTTAGCGAGGAGCCTCCGCATTTTATCGTTTTGATCCCCTCTTCCGAGAGGTATGCCCTTCATGAAGCCTAAGGTATTTCACAAATGAAGGGGGTCCCCAAGGGGACCCGGGTTGTTGTGGAGTGGTTATGATTCACGAAACACCCCTCATGTACACGTGATCCACATGCTAAGGCTAGATCACTATACTTCACGAAGCACACTGCTACACGACACTTTTCTTCGCGAGGCACCTGTGCGTTGCAAGACAATGCTCCGCGAACACCCTTCCACTTCGCGAAGCACATCACATTTTCACCTCTACCCATTCTAAGGCTAAGGCATCCCACTTCGCGAATTGCATCCCTTATCTTGTGCCCTCCACTACGTAGAGCGACCGAGCTCTACAAAGACCTTGCCTGTGGACCCCTCTTCTTGGAAATTCCTTCTCCCGTGAAACCCTCCAGGTTTGCATGATGTGATTTCAAAGTTCCATGGATGATACCGCCCGTGGTGTTGCTTCTCCTAATTCTTATTCTCATAGGAGTGCTAATGTATATTGATTCTTCACGTAGCCACGCTAACGTGGACCCCTCGATGGTTCTCTCTGCGACCCCCCTTTTACACGGAATTTTCAGTAACTTCCCCCCCCCCTCACAAGGAGCAGAGGGTACTGTTCATGTATGTCCTTGGGGTGAAGAGTAAACCCACCTCGTCCGAGATGCAGGACATTAAACTGACAAGTACCCTCGTCCTCAACACATGATGTTAAACTGTGACATCGCCATGTGCCTCTCACATCGGGTCCCCCTACCTTAGAAATTCTCCATGCCCCTGGCCTCCACAAAGGATGATATCCTCCTTCTAGACCACATGGGATGATATCCTCCGTCTGGGAGTGGTGTTTGTCCATGGGGGAAGCGCGGCCATCTTGGTGTAAGACCCTAGTCCTTCTTACGGAAGGTAACACCCATGCACCTCTATACTTCCCCACCACCAGGGCCATCGAAGGGCATTATAGGGGATGAGGAACCTCCTTTATTCGGTCCCAAATCTCTCTCCCACTGCGCTATGTAACCCTCGGGCCTCCATTCGGGAGTAAGTCCAAGTACCATGGACCACCTAACGTGTGAGCCCCTCTTCGCTTCCCACAGACGCACCCTTCGCGACATGATCGTCAGGTCCCTGCAACCTCTTGTTTATCAAACCGAGCATGACTTCTATGGGATTAGAGTGAGCACCGACCATGACACACCCTGGTCCACCTCAGAGTGTAAGCCCCAAACGCCCTCGTCCCGCATGACGCTAAAATGCATCCCAATCTAGTGGTAAGCCGTTGTGACCCCGCCATTTAGTTGTTCCAACACCCCTTCATGTTAGTTAAACAACCCATTTTCAACCCGAACTATGAGGACTTTGATCCATGTCAAGGGATGGAATGCAGGAAACCTCATGAGGTTCATGCCCAACACCCATTGGAACAAGGTCCTTCTTAACATCGGTTCACCATCACCCACATCCCAACCCGAACTATGACGACTTTGATCTTGTCAAGGAATGGTACATAAGAAACCACATGAGGTTCAAGCCCTACACCCATTGGACCAAGGTCCTTCTTCATGTCGGTTTGTCAACATCGTTTCTAAACTATAGGGTCTTTGATCCATAATAAGGCATGGTACGTAGGAAGCCTCCATGAGGTTCAAGCCCACCACCAGTGGACCCCCGGGTTCACCTTCACGTCGGTTCATTGAGGAAACCCATCTCGAACTACGAGGACTTTGATCCATATCAATGCATGGAACATAAGAAGCATCCCTGAGGTTCAAGCCCGTCACCCATCAGACCAAGGTCCTTCTTCACGTCAGTTCGCCGACACCCACATCCCTTCCTGAACTACAATAACTTTGATCCATGTAAAGGCATGGTACGTAGGAAGCCTCCTTGAGGTTCAGGCCCGTCACCCATCGGACCAAGGTCCTTCTTCACGTTGGTTTGTGGAAATCCTTTCTGAACTACGGGGTCTTTGATCCAAGCTAATCCATGGTACGTAGGAAGCCTCCTTTAGGTTCAAGACCGTCACCCATCGGACCAAGGTCATTCTTTACATCGGTTCTCTGACACGCCCCCATCCCACATGACGTTAAATTATATCCAAATCCATCATTAAGATTTTGTGAGCCCACCATCCAGTAGTTCCGACACCCCTTCACGTCGGTTAAACAACCCCTTTCATACCCGAACTATGAGGGCTTTGATCCATATCAAGGCATGGTAAGTAGGAAGTCTCCTCAGGGCTGAAGACCAAAACCATCTTCCATCCTGATTCTTAACTAGGCCACCACATCCCGGTGAGATCATGCCACCTCATTCCCCTCCATAGTATTCGGGAAGACACCCACGTGTTGGCCCCAATATCTTTGATCACTCAAAGGGTTCTTCAATCTGATCCACTCTAGCCAGTGTTCTAATCAGCCCGATCCATCTCCGTTGGATGTTAGACATGCGGCATGCCTCGTGTTAAACACAGGAAGCTGTATAAAACCTCAATTACATTCCAATGGAATATGATTACCCACACTAAATGTGGGATGCCTCAAGCTTTCGGGAATTAGAGAATCCCTATAATAATGGATGAAAGACAGACACACCAATTCCCCAGCGTCCAAACATGCCAGTTATGTCTCAACATGACTACTCCCCCAACTGAAGATTGCTGCCATGACCGAACCCCTTGGAATGTCCTGATAGAAGCAGTGTAATTAACCGGAGTCATTGGAAATATGGTACTGGGAAGAGTTTCATGAATAACGTAATAAATCTATGAGGGAGACCCGGACTAGGTGACAAGTTCCAAGGAGGAATCCACAGAAGGAAGAACCGACATCCCATCATCCCATTTCGATTAAGGAGTAAACACCCATGAACAAGGAATGGATGTCCGCTGCCTTTGGAAAGTGGGAATGCAGGGCAATAGCTGCACGTACACCACAGATGGATGCACGCACCCCGATGAAAGTGTTGGAAATAGAAATTGTGAAACCGTCATGAATTTCTTATCCTCAATATGGAGACTAGTAGTGCTCGAGACATCAATAGATTGACATGTCACCCGATCCATCTGTCCGGCACCGAGTCCTACAAAGAAAATAGTGGTTCCGGTGTGAAACTCCCCAAAAGTTGGGGCAGTAGAACATTGGGAATTCAGTTCTACAACATTGTTGTTGTGGATTCCTCTTTCTGGACACAGAATACGGGATGGTGTTGGGCACTGGTTGTCGATTTCTTTTCCTCGTAGTGCTGATGAGTTAATCTCCCTGCTTCCCAGGAATTGGGTTGCTGCTATAGGGACACAATCACTGCCCACCCGCCTATGTAGGGGTAGGGGAAACACCAGCACATCTGCTCTGTGTGGATCCACTTTTGCCACAACGGCGTCTACATCTAGGAATGTGGGGTTCCCACGACCCATCTCCCCATCAGAAGTCATCCAATGAAGGGTGATTAACAACCTCGTACACCATTACGAGGATGGCATAATCCCAACCCAGGATATGGCCCGCCTGGACCTGGAGGCATTCAAGCCTCATCGTCAATGCCACCCTCAAGGGCTGCGATGGGTGACCCTGCTCCCCACCCCAACATTCAATTGTTTCAGGAGCCTGTCCTCGGAACGCCTTGATGACTCCATGCCTTATGCTGATGAGGTGGGTGACATTCAGCTCAGCCCGGTCGGATTCCTGATTCAAGGGCTTCAAGAAAGGGTCCCCACCCGGCCATGTTAGCTCCACTGCCTAGCATTTCCAGAGGAGCACGTAGACTATGCGCCTGTACCACCTGCACCGGCTCGCCTGACCCGACGCCAGCGTTGGGCCCGAGTTGAGGACGGCCACCAAGGGGCACTAACATTCACAGCTACTGTGGCCCGAGCCACCACCGACGCATATCATAAAGACCCTACCCCCACTGATCAGGGGTGCTCCTACACCCAACGGGATCGAGGCCCCAACCTCCCCACAGGCAGGCTGGGTCGACTCCCCGGGTCATAGGCATGAGTGGTGATCTCCGCGAACCAACCCATAGTGATGTCACCTCGTATGGAGGTCCTCCCCGTACCACTATTCCACAATGTGTGGGCATTCCCCACTTAGATTCTCTTCATAGAGGTATGACTCATGCTACCCCAACCTGAATGAAGGCCTTCCCCCACGGCAGTGACACTCGACGAGGATTCCTCTCTTATGCCCACCACACCTGGTATGGAATTATGCCTCCTGACCCTGACTGTCGATGTGAAGGAATTTCCCATCTGGTCCCTCTCCAATATGGGGATCCTCCCTATGTTCTCTCCGTAGCTGGTGAAGGTCCTCCTCGCCCTGGAAACCAAATGGGTGAAGGTCAGCCTCGCTCCACCCACACCGATCATGGAGGTCCTCCCCATGCTCCTTCCGGTTCTAACGGTGGTTTCACCCACTCAGGTGCTGTTCAAGGAGGTCCTCCCCATGTCCCCTTTGACATTTTTCCCGATTCTCCTTTCACCCTAGCTATCTCAATTGGATTTCCACTCCTCCCTGACACTAGCACGACCCCAAGACTACATGTCGGGAATTAGAGTTGTCCCGAGGAGCTTCCTAGGGGAAAGAAGGCGGTTTGTCCCCACCACAAGAAGAATATGGGGAAGGACCAGACAGAGATCAAACTGGCCCGCTTTTCAGATTCTGAAGTAGAACACGACTCGACAGTGGAACCCTCCCCTCGGTCCTCTGTGTCAAGGACCGGGGCAGGAACAAGGCGTGCTAGCCTCATCCTTCCAGAATGTGAAGTCCACCAGATTCCCAACTCCCTTCGTTGGTACATTCAATAGGAGGAAATTTTGGGATTCCCACAGGTTCCGACTGTGCAGTCACCACCGTCGTCACCAAAATCACCCTCTACCTTGACCAGAGATCATAGAGAACTATTTTGGGGACCGATAGAGATTGAGAAATAGCATGACCCATTGCGGGTAACTGCGATCCCTGCACTAAATGCTATGGTTTTCGGCCCGTCGTATCGTGACATTTTGGTCAAGTCACTGCACTCTTCGAAGGATGGCCCGGAATTAGGCGGTCAGTCGGCTTGTTCGCCGTATTCTCCGCCGCCTAGTTTACTATCCCAGTTGTCCGACTCAGTACTGCTATCGGTTCCTCACCCACCTCCAGTTGACTAGTGGGGTAATATGGGGCCAGAACATGAATCTGATCCCAAGAGCTTCTGGAACATTGTCGTGGTGGATCACATCCCGAAGAAGTTCTGGTCGGTGGCAACATAAAACTTTTGTGCGCCGGAAACCCTTACCCTAGAGGAAGTCGAGTTCTTCCATCAAACCATATGGCCGACACACATTCATCTTAGTTATTATCAGGTGGTGTACCCTAGTAGCCAATTTCATTTAGAGGAAATCAGCAAGCATTGTCGTCTGGTCGATTTGGCCACACTCCTCGTGGCCCAGCACCCTGAGTCGCCAGGTCGACTGAACACCCTCCAACAAAAACTCGTTCAGAGTTTCAAGGTACTCCGCAAAATCATCAGGGATTCTACCCCCCCCCCCCCCCCCAAGTGCAATTACATGGCTGGGGATAGTATGCCACCCTCTTCTTCAGTCCTATCCGACGACAGCCCCACTCGTTATGCGACATTGAGGACATGCCCCCAAGAAGGGTTGTGGTTCACATGGATGACATAGTGGACAAGGAGGATGAGCTAGAGTTTCTTGATGGGGACTTACCCCCTGAGGGTGTAAAACCACTATTGGACCCATCAGGGAGGATTCCCAATTAACAGAAGAACCTCCTAGGCCTCCCTGCACCCACCGAGTTGTTGGTACTAAGACGGAATGTCGGTAAGGGTAAAGAGCTTGTCGGAGCTGTCAAGAACTCCGAACCGTCCTCCTCAGTTCAGAAGACGGACGAAGACCCCGAGAAGGCTGTGTTGCACTAGAAACTTGCTGAGAAGAAGAGGTTGGTCGACGAACTCCTGGCTGAGCGCGCTATAGAGCGGTGACCCGACTATGGTGATCCTAGGCCGGGGCAGCAGGGGTAGGAACAACTCCCCCCCCTAGTGAGATGCCTATGGGAAACCCTGATCATACCACTCCCGCGAACAGGGATGAAGCCGGAACTCATGGCATGAGGGTGCGATACATCTCACCAGACCCTCCCGAACAGCGCGACAATCCGAGGAATCTGGCACGGGTTCCTCCGGTCGCCCTGTAGGCCACTCCACCTGTCGCTCCATGAGCTGTTGAAGTCGTCTATCATGTCAAAGAGCCTGTCAACACACTCATGGATAGGGATCCCCGCCAAGATATGGACCCCCGCCCGGATGATCCTATAGTGGCACTCATCACCCGCCTCGAGGCATTGGAAACACGGTAGGTGGCAGTCCCACCATATGGAAATCCATATCCTGCGTGGGTGGATGATATGCCTGTAACCCTGGGTTTTGTAAATCCATCTTTCTCACCCTTTAACAAGATAGGGGACTCACCGCAGCACCTTGACCATTTTTTATCCAGGTGTGGACCCTTTTTGGGGACCCCAGCACAACAGGAATCCGCCAAGCTCCGATGTTTTGTGAAGACATTGAAGGCCCATGAATTCATCTGGTACAGCCGGCTTTCTATTAGATCGGTGACCGATTGGGAGGGTCTTCGCTGGAAATTCATATACCATTTCAGCTCCACCACGTGAAAGACCAGCATCACAGACCACTTCAAGTGAAAACAAAGGCCCGATGAGTGAGTCGTGGACATCATCACTCGGTGGAAGGTGCTCACATACTCCCTCGACATGCCACTGACTTAGGAGAAATTACTAACGATGTGCGTAGGGAATGTCAAAATAAAACTGGTTCCTTCCCTTGTCACCCATAATTACCCTAGGGGGTTATGATATTTCTCAGATAAGGCCTAGTGCCTCGAGGAAACTCTGCAACAAGCTAGTCAGGTGCATCCGTTGCCCCCTGTGATCCCAATAAGGAGGGCTTCCAGAGCCGAGACCACCGCAGTGGCCCAAATAGAGCCCCCCAGGTAGCTAGAATTGCTACCATTAGCACCAGCCCTACAACCTCGCAATGGCCCTCCACCACTGGCGCAGCCTAGTGCCCAGCCGCGACTGCCTCAGAATCGGTAGGTTCCCCCGCGTAACGCGCCACCACCACCAAGGCAGGACAATTAGGATCCACCTCCTCGGTAGGCCCATCCGGCCCCTCATCAAGACCAGGCTCCCATATCCCCTATCCTGATAGAAATCACCAAACATACTCGTTCAATGAGAATCAGGTCCTCGGTTACTTCCGTAGTTCCCTAGAGCAGGGGATTGTGCGCTTACCCGTGTGTAGAAGGCCGACAGAGACGAATCTCACCAATCGCCCCAACTACAACCCCTATCATCAGATCATGGGGAACACCCAAAAGCAGTGCTATGTGTTTAAGTATTGTCTCCAAGACATGGTTGATAAAAACATAGTCAGGATGGGCCCGTCCAGCGCACAAGTTGCAGGTGTCTTTGTGATGTCAGAAATCTGTAGAGATAACGAAGGCTAGTGCCAGCAGGTTACCAACCACGGATCCCAGACGTACTATGACTAGATGTCTTGTAAATATATCTCCCACACCCATGGTATTATTCGAGAACTTCTGAATTAGTCGGATCTTTCAGAAGATGTGACCAGTACCTCTGCGTCGTCATCTCAGTCGACCTCTTCCCAAAAGGGCAAGAAGCTAGGGCGCAAGAAGAAGCAACGTGCTCCACCCCTGCCATCTTCATCCCGCACCTTCAGTGACTTCATTCCCCCTATGATAGAGATTCCTCCAAGAATACACCCAGTGGTGGATTACTCCACAAGCGACAGTCAGGGGTACACTTCGGTTAATACCGTGGAGTTGGTAAATCCCTATATGACTCCTGATGAGGGGGAAATCCAGGCGAACCTCCCCAACGTCCCCAGCCGACGTCAACTTCGAAGGAACCATGGCTACATGGTCCATCAAGTCACATTAGCAGGTGATTTCATCCAGGCCGTGCACGCCACTGAGACCAGAAAGCAGGCCCAACACAGAGCTCAGCACGCGCAACCTCCTCTTCTTGCACCCTCAGATCTACCTCCACCGCCTTTCGTGCTACTGGATTAGGCAGAGCTACCTTGTCAGTACCATGACCTGTATTTCCCTGTTACAGGTCGATCTCTATTGCCCAGTCCTCATCCGACAACTACTCTTCAGGCCTTGACTAGTGAGCAATGGGGCGTACCTAGTACTACCCAGCCACCGGTCCAGCCGGAACGACCCGTCATGCCTCTAATCGCAGAGCGGCCTCCTGTAAGCAGAAGCTCACACCTGGAATAGAAGTATGATTTTCTAAAGCACCTTATTGGCATCCAAGTGAGGCTTTCTATCCTTGAGGCTCTTCTCCTGCCATCGTACATGCGTGAGGCACTCGCCGAGGCACTATAGAACCCCCTCCAGTTTGAGACAGATGTAGCGGCTGTAGAAGCCTTCCATGCTGAAGAAATTGAGAATGCTGAATTCCAGGCAGTTATCTTGTTCTCTAGTGAAGACGAAGACCATCCTATATAGGGGCACATTCATCCAGTATACATCACGGGCCAGTTCGATGGCATGGAAGTCCACGATGTCTTGTTGACATGGGTTCTGTGATTAACCTAATCCCGACTTAGACATTGCAGAATCTGGGGTTGTCTGAGGATGATCTAACTCCCTCTGACCTCAAAATCTAGGGATATGATAGGATATAGCATACCCTAGTCGGCATGATCTGTTTGAATACCCAGTTAGGTGGCCAAATTTCTAGTACTGTATCCATGGTTGTCTCCCAGGACACCACGTACAATGCATTGATGGGAAAGCCATTACTTCACCTACATGCAGCAGCCCTTCGTCGTATTACCAATGCCTCAAATACTCCCTCAATGTTCGAGTCGGCATGATCTAAGAGATGTGTCTCCTTTTTCCTCTTGTGAAGCCTGTTTTCGGGATGCCGACTATTACAAGATCATGGATAATTAGATTCTAGAAGGTGAGATTGAGCCTGCCACTGTCAAAAGTGATCCCCGGGAAGGTTTGGATGATGCCTACATCTTCCCAATCCATCAGTTGGAGGCCACAACCCCCGAAAAGGGGAAATTCTTTGTCGGTTGGGGTACAAGAGGAAGGCATATTATCAGGTCCAAGTGAAGGCGGACAATCACCTCGTACACCTAAACCAACTAGGCACGTGTGATCCCGAAACCGCATACCCTTGTACGATATCGAGATGTCAGGAACATGGAAATGACGGTACGTCATATGTGTCTATTTCACCGGGCTGAAATTAACCATATTAAGCTGACGCACCACTACTACTTTGATGTTATCAAACGCGGACCCATGGGCCGAAGACCAGATGGTATTGGGTCAACTGCCTTCATGGCTATGGTCTTAGTGGAACATGAATCTCCTAATATGATGACCACTCCCGCTCAAGCCGGCACCAGCTTCCCATCGGAGTCTGGTGGCTGAGAGACAACTCCCCCCATGGAGGATCCCTCCACATGCGGAGAAGAGGACCTATAGTATTCTCCCCCGCCTTTGAAGAAGGCATCTCTACCATGGTCGATGAACTGGTACAGGTGAACCTTGGTAGCGAGGTAGATCTGAGTCCCCCATTGATCAGTGCTACCATGTCCCTCGATGAGCATCATCGGTACGTGGACTTCCTTAAGAATCACCAAGATGTGTTCTCCTGTAGTTACGGTGAGATGCCAGGATTAGATCCCCAGGTAGTATTCCACCACCTTGGTCTCCTGACAAACCATCATGGGTTAAAGAATCCTCCCATAAAGATGCACCCTTCTCATGGTTCCATGGTTGAGGCTGAAGTTGACAAACTTATCATATCCAACTTCATCATGGAAGTCCAGTACCCCAAGTGGCTATCCAACATTGTTCCATTCAGAAAGAAGATTGGGCATCTTAGAGTCTGTATCGACTTCCGCAATCTCAACCGCCACTGCCCGAAGGATGATTTTACCCTCCTAGTGACCTAGATGTTGATTGATGCCACGACCGGGTTCCAAGCCCTATCCATCATGGATGGGTATTCTTGGTACAACCAGATACGGTTGGCCCCCCGAAGACGAGGAGTCCACCGCTTTCATGTCCCCCAAGGTACTTTCTGTTACCAGGTTATTCCCTTCAGCCTGAAAAATGCAGGTTCCACCTATCAGCAGGCCATGCACTGCATATTCAAGCCAATTCTCAGGACATTGGTATAGTGTTATGCAGATGATCTAGTGGACAAATCTCATCAGTGCCAGGATCATCTCAAGGACCTTGATAAAGTGTTCGGTTTCCTCCGCTCCCACCACCTGAAGATGAACCTGCTTAAATGTGCCTTCGGGGTAACCTCTGGGAAGTTTCATGGATTTTTTGTCAGATATCGAGGCATCGAGATCGACTGAGAGAAGAAAAATTCCATCATCTATATTCCTTCCCCGAGTAATATTTGGGAGGTTCGAGGTCTTCAGGACACATATCCTACATACACCGATTCATTTCGAATATGGATTGCAAGTGTAAGACCTTTTATCGACTCATGAAGAAAGGCTCTGCCTATGAATGGGATGAAGAGTGTCAGGTCGCCTTCAAATAATCAAGAAGTATCTTCTCCAGCCTCTGTTCCTGATGCCACCCATTTCCGGAAAGCCACTGGTCCTTTATGTGACCACTCTGAAATGGTCTCTCGGTGCCCTGCTCGCCCAGAAGAACAATAAGGGGATAGAGAACAACCTCTACTACCTCATCTGCATGCTCCTCGATACGGAGACTAGATACTCCCCAATATAAAAGAGCTATCTTGTGCTTGTGTTTTCTATACAAAAATTGCGACATTACCTACAACACCATGAGGTACAGTTGGTATCTTGGGTAGAACCACTGAAGTACATTCTGAACCACCCTATGTTGACTGTCCGAATAGCATGTTGGGAGGTGATCCTCCAGCAGTTCGATATTAGGTTCGTGCCTCATAAGGATACCAAGGGGTAGGCATTGGCAGACATCCTAGCTGCCCATCCACCCTTCGTGGATCAATCCCTGGACTTGGATTTTCCTGATGAGG
This sequence comes from Viscum album, assembly GCA_963277665.1. Taxonomy (NCBI): domain Eukaryota; kingdom Viridiplantae; phylum Streptophyta; class Magnoliopsida; order Santalales; family Viscaceae; genus Viscum; species Viscum album. The sequence goes on along the minus strand of OY728123.1, from coordinate 2,097,369,362 downwards.
GAATCCTCTCATTCGATCATTCTGTCTCATGTTGTAAAATGCACTTCGACGGTGCCTCTCAGAGCCCCACTGGTAGGAGGCTCAATGATCCTAAGGTCAATAGAGTGGGTCTGGGTATCATCGTCATCACCTCGGTGCAAGTCGTTCTGCCATACTCATTCTTGTTGCCATAAGGCTGCACCAACAATGAGGCCGATTATCAGGCTCTCATCACTAGCCTCAAGTTGTCCCATGAGATCGATGTGCCCCATTTTCACGTGAAAGGGTATTCTGAACTAGTCATCAAGAAGTTCATTAGTGACTATGTTTTCAGAAAACCAGAGCCCGTGCCATTGTTGGGGTGCACCCTCTTTCTAATGGCCCAGTTCCCTTCTCGATCAGAGGTTACCCATGTCCCTCAGTCACAGAATGGTCGAGAGGATTCTTTAGCCAGCCTAGCTGGGTCACTTGCAGAACCCAAGAATGATGATCTAATTACACTTGTGGCACACCAGAGATTCATCGCCCTCGTCACCCCATAGGATGACGACAGCCTATGGGTAAGCCATCCTTCCACCTAATCCTCCATGCCAGGAGCCCCAGGTTCTTCGGATGTAGTGGTTGAGTCCACTCCCGACTGGAGGTCACCTTTTGTCGAGTATGTCCAAAATCGTTGTCTCCCAGATGATCAGGCCGAGCGTGTGAGAATTCCACTCCAAACACTACAGTTTACCCTCCAGAGTGGTACCAGTCTTGAGTGGATTCTCTATAAGTGGGACTTCGATGGTGTTCTCCTCCGTTGAATTCAAGTAGTCAATATTTTTCAGTTCATTCAAGAGGTTCATGCTGGTTCCTATGATGCCCACCAGGCTTGGCCAAAGATGTCCCATCAAATTTTGAGAATGGGGTACTTCTGGCCCTCTATGATCCATGATTGTATTTAGTTTTCCAAGAGATCCCATGCATTACAAGTTCTTACTAACATCCATCATCGGCCTCCAGAGCCTCTCCACTCCACAAAGTACTCTTGGCCATTTGTGGTGTGGGGACCCGATGTCGTGGGACCATATCCACCAGCGACAGCTCGCCACTGTAGGTTTATCCTAACCGCTACAGATTTCTTCTCCAAGTGGGAAGAGGTAGTTCGACTCAATGAGGTCAAGGCCCGTTCCATTGTTGACTTCATGAGCTCCAATATCATCCATTGGTTTAGAGTCTCTCATGCTGTCCTCACCAATAACGGCACCAAATTCTGAGTAGCCGAGCGGAAGAAATTGTATGCCAAGTACAATATCCATTCAAACCATACCTATCGCAATCACATGAATTCAAATGGATAGATCGATGCATTCAACAAAACCCTTTCCAAAATTTTGCAGAAAATGGTTTATCAGAACAAGAAACGTTGGCCAGACAAGCTCCCCAATGCCCTCTGGGCTTATCAGACGTTGACTTGTAATTCCACCTAGGTGACTCCGTATTCCCTGGTGTATGGGGATGAGGCCATCCTTCCGATCGAGATCCTGCTTCCATCAATACACACTGTAGTCTATGACCTGCAGGAGCCATATAAGGTGGAAGAAATCTATCTAGATGAATTGGAATCACTTGACGAGAATAGGCATCGTGCCCTGCACAATCTAGAAAGGCATCATAATAATATAGTTAGAGCCTTCAATAAGAAGATTTGCCTTCACTCTTTTCTGCAAGGTGACCTGGTGATGGACCTCCGAGCACCAATGATCCCCTGCAGGAAACCTCCCTCGATGGAGCCCAAATGGGAAGGTCCTTACATCATTCATATGGTCTACCCCAAAGGAGCATACTCCTTGGTAATCGTGGATGGTGAGCACATAACTCCTCCCACCAATTCCAAGTTCATCAAGCAATACATTTCCTGAGCCTCTGGGTCCCGCATGACCCTAAATTGCACCCCGGTCCCGCACAACCTTAAACTGTATGGTCCTACATGACCATAAACTGGACGGTCCCGTAGGACCCTAAATTGCATGATGGTCCTACATGACCTTAAACTATCAAGTCCAACATGAATGTAAACTGCAAAATCGTTCTTCATGACGTTATACTACACCATCATCCGTCATGACATTAAACATATCATTATCTTCCCATATGACAATAAATTGAAAAATGGTCTGAGCTCTATTACCCTAAACTATGATCTCACTCATCCTCACTGCAAGATGTTAAACTGCAAGCTGGTCAGGCCTTCCTGACTGAGGCCCAGCCTTGGGTCCCATGGCCTTCCCCGATCATGGCTCTATTGTGGGATTGTATGGTGCGGTATGGGATTATCTCCTCATTCACGCCGGGTTACTCACCATAACATACACATCCCCATATGAGATATGTTTCATCGTCCTACATGACGTTAAATTGTGATTCTAGAACTACGTATGGCTTGATTCCCATTCTAATGGGATAAGTAGGAATGCTCAGATGCTTCATTTTGAGCCCATCCGTAAACTCTTCTCTTTTACTATCCCCCCTTGGAATAGCTTCCTCGGAGGGTCCTCACATGATGTATAGTAGGCTTTTTTAGCCCCACTCATACAAGGATTATAATGGTCGCTCCATGTTCCCACTCTTGTTCTTCTATCCTCCCACGTCTTCACCGCACGACGTTAAACTGCATGGCCCTTTGAGAACTACGTACGGCTTGATTCCCATCCTTATGGTATACATAGGAATGTCCGGACATTTTTTCTGTTTGCCCAGCCCAAAAGCCAGAATCTCCCCCCTGGGTGAAGACATATGGTATGGTGCATAATTTTTCCCCATTTCATGTCAGGTTAGCCACAATCCGACTGTACGTCCCCCTCCCTGGAGATGTTCGCCTCTTTTGTAGATGGGTACAGGTATGCTTCAACCACTACTTGACTTGGATTCCATCACCTCTCCATCTAAAAGGGCCCCTAAACGGTATGGATACCCGGCCTAAGGGCCCACTTACCATTTCTGGCCAATGCCCTCCAGGGTGTCGAGCAACAAGCCGATAAACGTCCCGCATTTTGAATGTGGTAAGCATTCAATACTCATTTTTTTGCTCCCATATCAGGTCATCATAGGGACATTGTGTTTCGAACATGGTCAAAAGCCACCCTGGATATTCGAGTACACCCTAAGATGTCCCAATCATCGAGTGTAGTGATTCGTTCTGCCCTATTCCACAGCGAAGAACTCTTTTTGGGAAGGGCCAACTGTCGGGCCCCTGGCACATGTTCTCTATGATGGTATTGTGCATTGTGGGGTGGGATTATGTCCTCATTCATGTCGGGTTACTCGTCGTACCATACACATCCCCAGAAGAGACACCTTATCCAATCTTCGTCCTCACTGCATGACGATAAACTGCAAGCTGGTTAGGCCTTCCTGACCGAGGCCTAGCCTCAGGGCTCTTGGCCTTTCTGGGCCCCTAGCCCCCTCCCTTACTGTAAGACATTAAATGGAAAGGTGGTCATGACTTCCTAACCGAGACCCAGTCTCAGGCCCCTTTTCCTTATCAGGCCCGTTATCCCATGTCCATACCCAGAGTGTATGGTGTGGTGTGGGACTGCGTCCTCATTCACATAAAGTTACTCACCGTGACATACACCTCAACAGTCCAGGTAATCACATTCCCCGACCCTTGTCTTCACTACAAGACATTAAACTTCGAGTAGGACATGCCTTCTTGACCAAATCCCAACTACCAGGCCCTTTGGCATTTTCGGTCCCCCAGCCCAGGTCCTCTATTATGGGAGTGTATGGTGTGGTGTAGGAGTACGTCCCCATTCACGTCGATTTGTCCGCCATACCATACACCTCCCTTTTTTGAGGGTATCCTACTCCCCTTCTCATACTGCATGACGTTAAACTACATCTTGAGAACTACATGTGGCTTGATTCCCAACCTTATGGGATACGTAGGACCACCTGAATGTCTATGTTTCGAGTCCAGCCCCATCTCCCAGAAATATCCATCCCACCTTGGCCCCTTGTCCTACCTCTCCTGAGCCGTTTTGTCTTCCCTTTTTGGCGGTCCACCAATGTGCCTATGGGTACTCTGGTTTATTACCTAGAGTTTCGGACTCTACTCGAACATGTTCTCACCAGCTTTTTAGGCTTTGATATACCCTTCATCCGGGTTTTCATCACCTTTCACACCTGGAGGGACCCCCGTGAATGGCTTGGATTCAACGCCGAAGGTCTCTCCTACCATTATGGGCCAATGCCCTCGAGGGTTTTGGACAAAAAATTGATAAAAATCCCATGTTGCAAATATGGTCAGTAGTCGATGCTTGTTTTTTGTTCCCACTTCAGGATAATGCAATATGGAGACTATTTTTCGGACACGGTTAACAGTTATCCTCCATCGCCGCGCCGACCCCATTAACCCAAAAATGTCGGTTACACGATTCACATCCTTCTGCACCTCATCATATCCAAGTAAATCTTTGAAAATCTTGATACTATCCATCGGTGCGCATTTGCACATTACAAAGACAAAAGTTGAGATAAGGGTGTCCTTCGGGGCTGTGCATCGACTTCCCTTTGATGGACGTTCATGGTATTGCAGTAAGGATCATCCACCCTTGTTTTCCACACTGATTTTGACTCACGTGGGCTTAGGGATCGGGTCGAGGTCTGCGATTACATGGAAAGTTCCCTTCCATTAATGGTCCGAGATCTAAGACCCTAAACTAAGACCATCTCAGAATTACATTTGTCTTGATTCACATCCTCGTGGGGATACGTAGGAATGCCCAGTCCTTATGTCTATGGGTCCAACATGAGTTCTACAAATTCATCTTATCTGTCCCACCATCGGGACCTTGACTACGGGACTACGTGGCATGGTATGCGGCTATTTCCTCGTTCACGTCGAGTTTTCAATAGCCTCACCACGCGCCCCAAGTTCTAAAAAATTATCCCTTCTATTTCTTGTCCCACACGACATTAAAAGTCACCCTCTAGAACTATGTGTGGCTTGATTCCCATCCTTATGTGATTCGTAGAACCACCTGAATGACTAGGCTTAGGGTCCAGCCGCATCTCCCAAGAATCTGATACCTCTTGAAAACCTTCAAGCTGAGTCCATCGACCCCTTTCAGTAGTTCTCCCATGTTTTGAGATTACTCTGGTCTAGGACCAAGAGTGTCTGATTCAACTTAGGCTAGTTCCTTCCACTTTTCAAGCTTTGTGTTCCCATTCATTCAGTTTTCCATCATCTTTCACAACCGGAGGGACCCCCAAGAATGGCATGAATACCATGCCCAGGAACTTCCCCACGGTCCCAGACCAACTTTCGTGTTCAGTCCCTCGACTCGAGCACTTCCCCAGATAACACATGGTAAGTAGGGCTTATGTCCTCGTTCATGCCTGTTTTTGTAACCACCTAACCATGTGTTTCCTGATCTCCTTACCCATTCATGGTCCGAAATCTAAGACCTTAAACTATGAACCTTTCGAGAACTATGTGCATCTTGATCCCCATCCCCATGGGGTACGTATGAACGCCTTTGCATTTTTCATCAGGCCCAGCTCAACTCTCATTTTTGGTACCTAGATTTAACCCCCCCCCCCCCCCGGGAAAATGTGGTGGTTAGAACCCCTAGTTCCCATTCACGTCGGATATTTTCATTACCCCACCACATTCTTCCTATGTTTCCTCTCATCCATGGTCGAAATTCTACGACCCTAAAATAATATCTCCCTATGGTAAAGGAGTCGGCTCCCTCTATCTAATACGTCTCGTTGTCGTATTCAGATGTTTTTTGACAAAGAGCCTGAAGTGTGGGATTTTCATGGGTATATTCCCCTCGTTCCATGACCAATATTTGTGAGCACATTATTTGGATCCTCATCCTATTCAACATCTAAAAGGACCCTCAGACGAAATGGATTCCAGGCATAAGGTATTTCAATGGATTCTTGGCCTAAGGGATCTCCTATAGTTTCGGACCAACGTCCCTAAGGATTTCGGATGACATTTGTGACAGGTCCCATGTTTCGATCATAGTCAACGGTTGACCCTCATTTGTATGTCCCCATTATAGGCTAATACAATATGGATGATACGTTTCCGCCATAGTCAACAGTAATCCTCCATCGTCACGCCGCCATCATTGTGATCCAAATTTCTAGCGTCATGATTCACACATTTCCACTTCCTCATGTTCAAGTGGAATTCAAACATACTCGGCTTTTTTCTTTTGGCTCATCTATGTGCGCTACATATACAGGTTAACATCATTAGGCCGGTATTCACTGAGCGTCCCATTTCCCCACCATGCCCCTTCCTGTGTTGGGAATGTTATCCATTACTTCTTTCTTCCCACATCAAGGATGACTCACGTGGGCTTAGTAGTTTTGGTGGGATGTGTATCGGCACAACCAGGCTTCTTATCATCCCGCATGATGTTAAACTATGCTTCTAGAACTACGTACGGCATGATTCCCATACTCATGGGATACGTAGAGACGTCGTGGTATTTCACCTGGGGTCCAGCCATAGAAATAATAAGTCTTGTTCCTCCCCATTTCCAGCCCCCTGGCCTGACCCCACGGGGGGAACTATGTGGCTTCAATTTTTCCCTGAACAAGTTCAAGTTGCCCCATGATAATATTGTGAAGCGACAGCCCCCCCCCCCTCGCCAGATAGGCCCTGTCTGAAAGAAGGAATGATCCGCGATCAAACCGATGCATCCATCCAGTTTGCATCCACAATGATGGCGTAACCTCAAGAGTGTTGGATTCTATTTTAACAAACCCTCACTCCACATTCCACGCTTTGCATGCCCCCCTTATTCATACCCTCGTCCCCTTTCATGTCTAGAGGAACCCCCTAGCAGTTTGGATGCTCAGCCTATGGCCTGCCTATTGTCCTGGACCAACATTCCGGAAGCATAATGGGTAGCATTGTGATTTGGGACACGTGTTTCAAACATGGTCAATGGTCATACCTCATTTATTATCACCGTTTCAGGCTAACAAAATAATGATACTATGTTTCTTCCACGATCAATAATTATCCTTTATTGTCATGCCATCCCCATAGTGTTCTGAATTCTGGGTATTATTATTCACAACTTCCACTTCCCTATGTTTGGACTAATCCCGACACCCCTAGTGTTACCCTGCTCGTGCATCAGAGCACACCAGAAGAATGGCTCATCGATTGTTCTAAAGCCAAACCCGATAACAAAACTCATGTATTAAAAATTCATAACATGAAAGTACATTAGAGAGTTTGTGATCCTTACAAAACTCGGGGGTTCATTCCCCCCATGGATGGGTTTACCCCATCAAAAGAGAGTTGTAGTTCTGTCACCCTTTGCCTTGTGGCATCCAGGAGTCACTGCCATTGGATCCGGTTCCGCTCCTCCTCATCAGCGATGGGGCGCAATTCATTAACCTTAATTTGGCCTAGTTCTTTTTCAACATGAATGACGTCCATTTCTTCAAAAAAATTCCTTAGAAACTCTTCCGCATCTGCAAGGTGGGCCTTCAATTTCAAGATCTTCTCTGATTGTGCATTAAGAGAGGCTGAGTGCTAATCTGCCTGGATCTGTAGCCGTTGGATCTCATCTATAGCCTCCCGGAGCTTCTTTATGTTCATCTCCTTCCTCAGCTGCCAGCCCATGCTGAGGCCGTGATCATACTCCCAGATCTTCTCTGCCATGAGATCTCGGATGATCAGATTAGGGAACTAGGCATCCACTCCCCCACCACACAATTCGCACAACCTTGAGCGAATTTTGCCCGTCTCTCCCAACCATAGTGCATGGGGGGTCTTTTCGATAAAGCGCATGATCATGTTCCATTATCGGCGGCAGACTATGTCATTGTCCTCTTCGCTAGAGGCCGTTTCGTCGCAATTTTCATGGTTGGAAGGCTTGTATGCGGGGTATGCCCTCATGAAATCTTCAGCGGGATCTGCATTTGGCATGGGATCAGGCGCAACATCTGGATTTGGATCAGACACGGTGGGACTCGGGTTGACCGACATATCCTCATCGCCGGACACCACCTCAATGACCTCAGGCACGACCACGCTGGTGGTCCCACCAATAATGGGGGGAGCTGTAGCTCGGGTGGGTGGGGTAACTATATCCATGATTATTGGCATTCCTCTAGGAGGGGCGCCACTAGAAATTCGAACCAGCCTTGCCGCAGCTACCCATGCCAGTCAAAGAAATGTACGCAATAGAGAAGGGCATGGAGGTCAGTAAGAACGATCAACGTGCGGTGGTAATGAATTCAGTGGAAAGGACATAAAGAGATTGAACTCCTGGTACTGCTCCAGATTTGATGGTGATGGGACCCCGAAGCATGGCCCTCCATATATTGTTGGAAGGTCCAGAGATTCTGGAGAAGCCACCTCGGGTGCCCTAGCCCTGCCAGACACAGAACTAGATGCGGCCACAGGTGCGGGTTCTGAGGATCCTGCATCACCACCCACTGAGTGGAGAGAGTGAGGTTTGTGTACAAGTTCCTCATGAATGGTGCAGACGTTGATAAGAAGTCCATAATGTCCTGAGAACAGACCTTGAGGAAAGAAACTTGGAATGTTACCTCGAGAGCCTCCATGAAATCATCGAGAACCAAGTCTTGATCGCCGACTTCTACTTCCTCTAATGGGATCCCTCCACCAGCCTCGTCTCCCAGAGAGGATTCATATGAATTTTCCTATAGGGGGAAGCACTCCCTCATCTCAGCATCAGATAGTTGTGGGGGAACCATTTAATCCAGCATTACCCTCACTCGGTATGTCATTGGACTCGGGGCACCCCTAAAATGTACGTAGTCCTCCAGTTCATCCAAATATTTCTTCGCCTCCACTGAAGACACCTTGAAACCAGCCCAGACATGGCCTATACCCATTAAATCCATCCCAAGATGGTTCAGGTGTTTCCACATCTCATATGGACCGATTTGTTGCCAGTTGATGTCCCAAATGTCCCAGGACACCGGGAAAATAGCATTCTTCAGCATGTCGATATGGAGCAGTCGCTTCCCTGGAGCCTGAGTGGATATCCTATGGAATCCCCTCGGTGGCCACCCATTCATATGGATCTGATCTTTTGGGACCACCGGGTCCACTACCGATGTTGGATCCACCGTTGTTGTCTCATCCTCAGCTAGTGCAGGTCTTGCCGCCACGGAAGCCGTGCCACCGCGAGATGCCCTTGCTTCCCTCTGACCCCAACCTCGGGATAGGGGAGGCCCACCGTCACCATCTTGAATAGTTGGATGCTTCAATATTTTCCTTGGATATGTTTCCTTCCAGCTTATGGCATACTCCTTCACCAGTCCAAAGGTGGCAGTAGGAGGAGGCAATCTATTTCGCATTTTCCCATCTTTCCCGTGTGAACATGAGACATAATTGCCTCATCACACATGGGTGCTCCTCATGGCGCAACTCCCATTAGACCTACAGGTTCAGCCGCTATAGTCACCTTAATTGCCTTGCAAACTGGTTTGGGGTTTACGGCTCGTAGAGAGGCTCACGGTCCACCCATGCCACCAAGACTCCACCTCAGAAGGGAAAAAGATAGGCCCATTTCTCTTCCATCCCCTGACCATCGTTGGTGAGTACCCCCGTCGGCAAGGGAACCAGGTGGAAATTTAACTTGTCTACCTTCCACACCCGTTTTAGTACCAACTGTATGATTAACTTGGCTGGAAATCTCCCGACAACATTCAGAATGGATGGGAAGAAGTTTGACCTCATAAGCGAGATGGGGTTCGGATTTTCATAAACCCCCCTGATGTGTGCTACGATCCACCCATATAGAAGATGGAAGGGCCCGCATATCATCGGCGGCGTCTTGACCTCGCTAACATGCCGTAGCTTCTTGTACAATCTGGCGAGCATCAGAATCCCCAAATTGAATCGTCTTCCTTTGGCCATCTTGGATTCCATGATGAATGAGCTGGCTCGCACCCCCATGTTGGTATCCCTCACTGGTAGGATCCAACTGCAGATAAGGGCCACAATAAATGCCACCAGTATGACTATCGGCCTCTTTTCAGTGCTGAAACTGAAACCCCAGGTCTTCCATTGGCTGTCCTCTATGAGCCGCCAATACGAGTGCTCCTTGCCCCATTGAGCCCCCTTTGGGAAAGTTCAATACCTAGGGGGAAACTCTTGATCCATCGCGATGTTTAGGAACTACTTGAACCACTTATTAAAGTGGACATCCCTCACCACCCTTGTATCATCTCTAGGGACCAGTCCCATCATTGACAGCGCCAGCTGCGGCATCTACTCCAGATCATCCGACGCACCCATAACGGCAAGGAACTCATCATACATATCCCCCAAGATTGGGACCCCCGAAAATATGATGGACATCCCACATACTGATGCCAACCTCCCCATGGTGCAGGTGAAATGTGTTGGTCCTGGACGACCATCTTCTCAACAGCTCTGGCATCATCCGTTTCAGTTGATAAATGTGGAATTGGGAGGCCCATGTTGCCTCATACAAACCCACTATCCTCTGATCACATCCAAACTCCTCACATGAGTCACCTACCTAATAGGCCCATGCCCAGTCATATGTGAAGTTGCCTCCCTGTCATAGGTTCCACTCATCGGACCACCCTTTCTTCGAATCCTTTAAGGCAGCCTTCAGTATTGTGCGGTACATGGGAGGAGACGTCTCCGACTGCAATTTAGACATATCAATGTTGTTCAGGTGGTTATACAAGCAGTCAGAAAAAATGGCTGTGAAGTCCTCCTATGCATGTCCATCAGCTGCCCTGAACCATTGGTGTTGGCACGACGTGCTTCTGAACCAGCATGCTGGTTCATCCTTACTCACCTCAGGAATGAAGACGTCATCCCTCAGCACGAAGCCATACTAGGGCAATTTCTTTCACAATGTATAGTTTTTGTTTGGCTCTTTGAGAATAGTTCCGTCAAAGAATTATGGTCTGAGAGGCTTCAGACTGAGTCCCCCAGGCCTAGACAATTGGCCATCCCATCCCTCCGGGCGGCGTCCGCAAGCACCCCCTAGGAAGCTTCTTGATGGGCCATTTTTTTAAAGTGTTTGGAAATTTTATAGCTCAGCTGGTAAAGCCTGTTCGCGGAGCTCCTTTGCGAAGCAGAATCATGGAGCTTGGCCTCGGCCTGCAAGTACGCATTCTCTTGGCGAAGTCGTCAAGTGAATGACTTGCGGTTCGCCACGAATCCTGATTCGCGGAGAGAAGACGCATAGTACACCGATCTTCGTGAATCGAGAGTGAAAAAGGACAAAGTCGCAGATAATGGAAAATAAAAAATAGAGGTCGGCCCCCCAATTTATAGGTGACACCAATCAGATCATTGCGGCGCATCCAGCCCACGTGGAGCTTCGCGGCGCGTCCAGCCGGCGTGGCCCCTGTCCGCCTCGCGTGCCCTCTTCACGAGTTAGCACCGTGAACGACCGATGATTTTGGCGATTTCCCTCAGACTTCGACACTTGATCTGTAGAGACACGAATCTTGACGTACATGGACATTACATTACTTTTTCGGAATACTTAGTACATAACAAAAACAGACACACAAGGACCGTAATAGTTTAGTGTCTTTGGAAACTTGGGATGTAATCTTCTAATCGTGGTGAAAGATCTTCAACATCTCCCATAAAGATCTTCCCCTTTTTTTCTTTCCTAAAACCTTTTTTTATATCCTGGGGAAAAGAAAACATAAAAAGGATGAGCTCAAATGCTCAGTAAGGGTATGCATGGAGAAAATAAAACAAACCATATACATTTGAACATAAAAACATGTACATAATGTTTAAACATCTAAATCTTGTGCAATGACATAAAAAATGGCATTATGTAAGGAATAGATCAAAATAGAACATCAATCATGATAAAATGGCCTTTAATTAAAACCTGTAATTGTGGAAAAACATTAAGCACATGATATGATTTCCATAGTAGCCAAGGCATTGCTACTAAGACCATATTAGTGGACAATGTCCCTTTCTGAATCGCGTTCACTCCTCGTTCAAGTATTGTATTACTGAACCAGATTAACTTACCATTCCATCCATGTATATCTCATGAGATATAAATATTTACCCAATGCATTGGAGTGAGATATAGGTCCCACCCATCTCATAATGAAATCATTCTGACTTGTACCACAAAATAAACACACATCATTCATAATAACCCAATAAACAAAATGGGTTTCATAAACATCATCTTATCATCACATAGTCCATATAAAAGAAATGGATATCATTTCATAGTAAAAAAAGTGAAACCATTTAAATCATAGAGACATTATACTTGAAACATACACATATGAAATAATTTCATCTTAGATGAAAAATGGTTTTGATAAAACACTTGAAATGAATTCTTGAGGAAAATATCCTTTGTACTTCAAAATCATTTTCTTTTCACAAAATGTCATGCAATTTTAAAATAAAAGGATTTTGTTGAAAATGGTCATGAAATCTTTTGGTGGAAGGTTCATGAAAATTAGGCTTTATAAAACTGTAAAAATCCTTTCAATCTGTATAAGTTATAAATAACATTCTTCTCGTACTTTTTTCGGAAAAGTCAAAATGTACCTCGTAACGTAAACAAAAGAAACATTCCTTACATACCATGTAGTAAAAGACAAAATGGGTAAAAAGGACATTAAACATACATAAAAACACTTTTAGAAAACATGGACTTGGATGATAACAATAACCCCAGCAAATACTCACGAATAAACAATCTCGTATAAGAACGAGATTGGAAAGGTTATCCCTTACCTTAGGTCTGATATGCTTCGTACGTATCCGAACCTCCTATTCTTTGAAGAACCTCTTCTTAACCTCCTCTTAGGGCACTAAAGATGGTCATCGAAGAAGACCAGGACCTCTACGATGTTTCTAGGGAATTGTAGAAGATAAATTGGCTGGGTTTGGCCAAGCTTGAAGGCTCAAAGTGGTGTGTGGAAGAGAGGTAGGAGGTGCCCTTTTATAAGGGAGGAGAGGGGCACCTTAGGAAAATTTAAAATATTATTTTATTAAAAAGTCATATTTAGTTTTTAATAGCTCCAAATTGATTTATTTTGAAGTTAAGGTGGGGATGGGTCGAAATCCTATCATCCAATATAATTTAGACAAGTTTAGGTTTCTATTTTAACCTTATCGTTTAGATTTAACTTTAAGTTAAATAATTTTACTTTTACCGTGTCTTCTTGTTTTCTTACACTATAAGGTTAATAAACATACTATAACAAGTCAAACGAACCCCAAGATGTTTATTATTAATATATATAACCTTATCTAAGTCATTTTTCTGAACCTTCGATTTTTAGGAATAAAATACCAATTAACAATATAATATTTGTTTTAAAAACTATTTTATGTCAATTTTGACAGTATTTGGTAATTGATTTTTGTGAAAACCATAAAAAAATTATTAGTTCAAAAAAGTTAATTAAATCAATACTCACATTACATATTATCCTTGAAAATTAGTGAAATTCATAAAAAGTCTCAAATTACATTTATTTGAGTATTTATAACATCAATTATGTCAATATTTCATTAATGAGATAATTATTGCATCGTCATTGTGTCATTAATAAATTACAATATTTAATGTCTAAAAATTATAAATAAAATACCATTATGTTGGAAATAATTTTATCTTTCTAATTAATATTTATAGTCGAATTTATCTTTTGTATAACCATATATTAAAGATGTTTTAGTTATTAAACTTTGATTTTAACAATTTTAACTATTCTTTAAATAAAATAATATTAAATTTCCTAATATAATCGAAGCAGACCTAAATGGTTAAATGTTATTACTAAGGTTGTTTTTGGTCGAATTAGACTTATCCAAAAGAATTAGGACATGATTTTGGGTAATATTAATATCAGTTTTACCCATAATTACCCTATTTACTTTTAACCGTGGTCAATAAAAGTAAAACGTTACTATTCACCAAAAATTATTTTCATCTCATTGAACCATATTTTATTCCTTGATATTTACCTTGTCTCTCAGATTTTCGAAATTCAATTCACAGAAGTGGTAAAATTTCATTTAAATGAAAAAGTCAGTTTTTTTAACTACCACTAAGTGGATTCACTATTCATCGAAAATTGAAGTTTTTCAGAAAAATACAAAAATTCAGCCTAAGAATTATTTGATATTCTGAATTCAAAATTGCTTTCTATTTTTCCAAATTAAAAACATAGAAGTGGCATTAATTAATTTTAAAATTAATTTCTGTTATCAAAACAAATAGTGTGTTTTTAAGAAAAAAACTATCAAAAGATTGATACTTGTTTATATCCAATTTCAAAGTGAAATTAATTCCAATGAACAAAATTTGATTAAATGGTAAACATATATTCTAGTTACACTTTACAACCAATTAAAAATATAATATAACCATATAAATTATTGCGATGAAAAAAGATGTTTTTAATTAAAATATAGCGTGTTTTTACTATTCATTAAAATATGAATGTTTCCAGAATAATACGAAAAATTTATCCAAATGAAATTTTTATATCCTGATTCCAAAGAAGAATATTATTTTGTCAAATTTAACTTATAATCATGTCAAAAACAATATTTAAGGTGGGTGCGCCATCAAAAGGGTGGGAAAAATGCAATTTTTGAAAAATACATATTTTACATGAAAAAATTATTTTGTTCTCATACAATATTCTAGAAAATGTGTAAGATGAATAATAATGTTATAAAATTCAAAATGTTGTTAATACTATTCATAACGGCTAGTCCATAATAATATTATAACAATATATAGTTGTTTAGTGAAACCCAGTATTGCGTACTACAGTGCTATCGGGGTAGGTCGCGATTGCATGTAATGAAATCCAAGAATAGTGTTGCATATACTGTAAGCTAATGTGGTATTGTGTATAGTAAAAGCTAATCTTGGTGTAATATATAATAGAAGATCAAAGTAATTAAAAGTAATGTATCTCATAAAATCTCGTGGTGTTACATTGTACCCCCCTTAAAATGAATTTCATCCTCGAAATTCGTCGGGGTTATAAATCATTTACTATTTATAGAAACCCACATCAAAAAAAAGGAATAGTAAAAAATAATTTTAAAAACTAAAGTATGAAATGTAACGATTACCCAAAGTAACTCATCACTGGGTTTCCATATAGGAGAACATAGGTGAAAATATGGATATGGATGAAAAATCTAACCATCAAGTTCTGATGGAGAGTGGTAGAGAACATGGCTTTGAAAAATCCATCAATCACAAAGCCATAAATTTGTGATGATCTAAGGTACCATCTGATTCATCAAATATAAGAGCACTATGGCAACATTTTTGTTTTTCAATAACATTTCCCTAAAGTTGAAAATTTTAAATTAGAAGAAATACTTTCTTGATTTTGGTACAATCTCACTGTTGTTCGTGATTTAAAAAATTTCCCATTCATCTCTTAAAGAAATGATGTTGAATTTGTTATTCGTGAAGTGTTAACAGATCATGTGATAGAATTATGGTCATTCCATTTGTTTCAAACAAAAGGATAGAAAAAATTATCAAATATTCATAAGTCCATCTATGGTGAGGTTAATCATATACGATTCCAAAAATGAACTTATACTTCATATATCATACCGCTTAATAAAATAAAACTAGTTTCTACTAACCAGGGACTCCCTATAGGCCAGTGGTATGCGATAAAGGCTAGTCGCACTTCGGTTGTGGGTTTGATTCCCACAGTCTTATCCGACGCGATGGGTTGTCACCCGTCCTGTAGGTTGTCCTTTTTCTGAAATTATATCATTAGGACATTCCATTGATAATATCGAAAACAGTTCTAGCCTTAAACTAACTTATGTTCAACATAATCCATTTTAAATCTTTATGCTTATCCAAAATTCTTTTGTCCAAGCTTATAGTATAAAGAAAACAATTACTAGAAATGTCATCTACCGAGCATGTGATACCATCATTTATCCCCGATATATCTTGTTGATCACATTCTAATCATGTGAATACCTTAATCATGTATTCTCTTGAAAAAAATGAATACCCATTTAACCATAGTGAAAACATGAATGGTGTCAAAAGTTAACTCTTTCCACATACCAAAATCCCAAAATTTCAATATACTCAAACCATGATATCACTTTGTCCTTACTTTAGTCATGAGCTCATGATTATTATCATATTATTTTCTCCCTTATCCCTTCATTATGCACATTTCATCAGCTTTCCAAAAATATTTCAATCACTTTTTCATGGTTACCAGTACCATGTAATTATTCAAAACCAATACATAGATATTCCAAAATTCAACAATACCATAAATGAGATTCCATGATACTATTTTGAAATCCCATTACATAAACAGTTAATAATTACACAACATCATTTTCAAACTCAACATCACAAATAGTGACTGCATGAGACTTCCCTTTATCCTTTTCCTTAAAAGGTTGCTCACATTGATCATCATAAACCCGTGGATTAGGGAATTTATTAGCATAATGCCCTGTTTCCTTGCACTTGAAGCATTGAAGTGTTGGTGGAGAGTTCTCTTTAGTCTTTTCACTATTCACATCATTAGAAACCTTTTCCCATTACTTCAACAATCAACTGCTCGATGACCTTCTTTTCCACACTTAACACATTTTCTAGTACCTTTTAGGAAATATCCACCATGCTTCTTTCCACAATTTGAGCATAAAGAAACATTCATCTTCCATTCACCATTGTTCTGAGATTTCTCCTTAAAATCCATCTTTCGTTTATTTTCAAAACCATGAGATGGATATGTTACACCAACTTCCAGTTCTACCTTGATATCACAACCCACAATTTCTTCATAGCTACTGAAGTATCTTATAGCTAATCCCCTTCGATGAATTAGTTTTAAGCCACTGAAAAATCGATCAACTTTACTTTCAGGTTGGATGATAAAGCCAGATTCATACCTTGCAAGTCTTATAAAATTCGCTTCGTATATACCAACAGATTCATCATCCTTCTTCTTAAGCTCATGAAACTCATTTTCCATCTTTTTTGGAAGAATACGAGGGAAGTACTTACTGGAAAACAAGTTCTTGAACTCGTCCCATTCCATGGACTCAATTTCATCTCTTTGCCTCGTATTCTTGATAAGATTCCACCTTTGATCAGCATCACCTTCCAAACAATAAACTGCAAAGATGACTTTATCATGCTCAGAACATTGTAGAACTAAAAATATCTTTTCAGTGGTACTAATCTATTGTTTAGCCACTAAGGGATCAGAAGACCCACTGAATGAAGGTGGACGCTGCCTCATGAAGGATTCAATAGAATGTTGCTCTTTTATCTGCTCATTTTGAAGTCCATAATGATTCATAGCTTGTGTAAGTATAGAAATCATATTGTGCACTCCATCTCTTATGACATTGGTTTGGTCAGGAGGACAATCATTGCATTGTCTGTTACATTGATCAACATGATTCCTTCGGGTTCCATCCATCGTCTAAAACCCAAAAATTATAGTGTGAGAGGAAAATACCATGCTAGGGAAAAAAAATAATAAAGGGGGAGTGCCTTCAATATCTAACCTCTTAGGTTTAATTCTAACATCGTCAGCGCAATTCTATGACTATAACCTATACATATTTTTAACCTTAGGGACATCCCAAGACATACCTTAGAAATATCTCTAGGGATTTCACTAAAGTTTTCGCATCCTAGTTTCCAAAGGATAACTAAACCTTTCCTCTGATACCAACTGTAGAGACCCGAAGCTTGACGTACATGGAAATGACATTAATTTTGCGGAATAATTAGTACATAACAAAAACAGACACACAAGGACCGTAATAGTTTAGTGTCTTTGGAAACATGGAACGTAATCTTCTAATTGTGGTGACAGATCTTCAACATCTCTCATAAAGATATTCCCCTTTTTTCTTACCTGAAACCTTTCTTTATATCCTTGAGAAAAGAAAACATAAAAAGGGTGAGCTCAAATGCTCAGTAAGGGTAATCATGGAGAAAATAAAACAAACCATATATATTTGAACATAATAACATGTACCTAATGTTTAAACATCGAAATCATGTGTAATGACATAAAACATGGCAGTACGTAGGGAATAGATCAAAATAGAACATCAATCATGATAAAATAGATTGTTAGTAAAACATGTAATTGTGGAAAAACATTAGGCACATGATATGATTTCCATAGTAGCCAGGGCATTGCTTCCAAGACCATCTTAGTGGACAATATCCCTTTCTGAATCGAGTTCACTCCTCTTTCCAGTCCTATATTACTGAACTGGATTAACTTACTCTTCCAGCCATTTCTATATCATGAGATATAAATCTTTACCCAATGCATTGGAGGGAGATATAGGTCCCACCCATCTCATAATGAAATCATTCTTACTTGTGACACAAAATAAACATACATCATTCATAATAACCCAATAAATAAAATGGGTTTCGTAAACATCATCCCATCATTAAATAATCCATATAAAAGAAATGGATATAATATCATAATAAGAAATGTGAAACCATGTAAATCATAAAAACATTATATTTGAAACATACACATATTAAATAGTGTCATCTTAGATGAAAAATGGTTTTGATAAAACACTTGAAATTAATTCTTGAGTAAAATATCCTTTCTTCTTCAAAATCATTTTCTTTTCACAAAATGTCATGCAATTTTAAAGGAATGGGATTTTGTTGAAAATATTCATGAAATATTTTGTAGTAAGCTTCATGAAAATCAGTCTTTATAAAACCGTAAAAATCCTTTCATGCTGTATAAGTTAAAAATAACATTCTTCTTGTACATTTGTTGGAAAAGTCAAAAAGTACATCGTAACGTAAACAAAAGAAAGATTCCTTACATACCATGTAGTAAAAGGAAAAATGGGTAAAAAAGACATTAAACATACATTAAAACACTTTTAGAAAACATGGACTTGGATGATAACATTTAACCCCAGCAAATACTTACGAATAAACAATCTCAGATAAGAACAAGATTGGAAAGGTTATCCCTTACCTTAGGTCTGATATGATTCGTACGTATCTGAACCTCCTCTTCTTTGAAGCGCCTCTTCTTAACCTCCTCTTAGGGCACTAAAGATGGTCTTTGAAGAAGGCTAGGACCTCTAGGATGTTTCTAGGGAAGTGGAGAAGAGAAATTCGCAGGGTTTGGCCGATCATGAAGGCTCAAAGTGGTGTGTGGAAGAGAGGGAGGAGGTGCCCTTTTATAAGGGAGGAGAGGGGCACCTTAGGAAAACTTAAAATATTATTTTATTAAAAAGTCATATTTGGTTTTTAATAGCTCAAAAATGATTTCTTTCGAAGGTAATTTGGGGATGGGTTGAAATCCTCTCATCCAATAAAATTTAGACAAGTTTAGGTTTCTATTTTAACCTTATCATTTAGATTTAACTTTAAGTTAAATAATTTTACTTTTACCGCGTCTTCTTGTTTTATTACACTATAAGGTTAATAAACTTACTATAACAAGCCAAACGCACCCCAAGTTGTTTATTATTAATATATATAATCTTATCTAAGTGATTTGGGTGAACCTTATATTTTTAGGAATAATATAACAAATAATAATATAATATTTGTTTTTAAAAACTATTTTTTGTCAATTTTGACATTATTTGGTAATTGATTTTTGTAAAACTCATACCAGATTGATTACTTTGAAAAACGTTAAATAAATCAATACTAAAATTTCATATTAACCTAGAAAATTAGTGGAATTCATAAAAAGTCTCAAATTACATTTAGTTGAGTATTTATAACATCAATTATGTCAATATTTCATTAATGAGATAATTACTGCATCATCATTGTGTCATACATAAATTAAATTATTTAATTTCCAAAAATTATAAATAAAATACCATTATGTAGGAAATATTTTTAGCTTTCTAATGAATATTTATAGTCGAATTTATCTTATGTATAACCCTATATTAAAGATGTTTTAGTTATTAGACTTTGATTTTAACTATTTTAACTATTCTTTAAATAAAATAATATTAAATGTCCTAATCTAATCCAAGTGGGCCTAAATAGTCACATTTTAATATAGGGTTATACATAAGATAAATTCGACTATAAATAATATTAAATGTCCTAATCTAATCCAAGTGGGCCTAAATAGTCACATTTTATTCTAAGGTTGTTTTTGGTCAAATTACACTTATCCAATAGAATTAGGACATGTGTTGGGATAATATTAATATCATTTTTACCCTTAATTACCCTATTTAGTGTGGTAAATAATAGTAAAAGGTTACTATTCACCAAAAATTATTTTCATCTCATTGAACCACATTTTAGTCCTTGATATTAACTGTGTCTCTCGGATTTTCGAAATTCAATTGACAGAAGTGGTAAAATTTCATGTAAATGAAAAAGTCGGTTTTTTTAACTACCACTAAGTTGTTTCACTATTAATCAAAAATTGAAGTTTTAAAGAAAAATACCAAAAATTCAGCCTATGAATTATTTGATATTCCGAATTCAAAATTGATGTCTATTTTTCCAAATTCAAAACATATGAGCTACATTAATTAATTTTAAAATTAATTCCCGTTATCAAAACAAATAGCATGTTTGATAAGAATCAAAAACTATCAAAAGATTGATACTTGTTTATATCCAATTTCAAAGTGAAATTAATTCCAATGAAAAACATTGGATTAAATTGTAAAAATATATTCTATTTACACATTAAAACCAATTAAAAAGATAATCTAACCATATAAATTATTGCAATGAAAAAAGTTGTTTTTAATTAAAATATAGCGTGTTTTTACTATTCATTAAAATATGAGAGTTATCAGAATAATATGAAAATTTTATCCAAAGTAAATTTTTATATCCTTATTACAATGAAGAATTTTATTTTGTCAAATTGAACTTATAGGCATGTCAAAAACAAGATTTAAGGTGGGTGCGCCATCAAAAGGCGGGAAAACTACAATTTTTTAAAAACACATATTTTACACGAAACATTTGTTTTGTTATCATAACATATTCTAGAAATTGTGTAAGATGAATAATAATGTTATAAAATTCAAAATGTAGATAATACTATTCGTAACGGCTAGTCCATAATAATATTATAACAATATATCTTTGTTTAGTGAACCCCGGTATTGCGTACTACACACGCTATCGAGGTAGGTCACGATTGCATGTAATGCAAGCCAAGAATATTGTTTCATATACTGTAAGCTAATGTGGTGTTGCGCATAGTACAAGATAATTTTGGTGTAGTGTATAATAGAAGATCAAATAAATTAAAAATAATATATCTCATAAAATCTCGGGGTGTTACATGATCCCTCCGCGACTCCAAGTCTTAGGGGGGAATTTGTTGGCACCAAAATATTGGACGGAAAGAACGCCGAAAAACAGGCCACGTGGATTGCCTCACAAAGTCACGGTGTGGAGTCCCCCCAAGCAACGCAGCCACTGTGAAGCACAGAAGGCGGTACGCTCCACGAACGCCCCTGCCGTTATCGAACCCGCAGTGAAGCAATAGAGGTTGAATGCCCTGTGAACTCTCCTAACATTCGCGAACCCGCCGTGCAGTAAGAGATGCGGGACGCCCCGTGAACACCCCTGACGTTTGTGAACCCACTGCGAAGCAACAGAGGTGGGACGCCCCGTGAACACCCCTGAAGTTCGATAACCCACAGCATAGTAAAGGAGGCAGTACCCCTCCGCGAACTCGGTTGACGTTCACGACCCGCCGCGAAGAAACTGAATCCCCCTTCGCGCCACGTATGCTCTGCTTCGCGATGCCTCATGCCCATTAATACCAATCTCCCCCTGAGGCTCCCGGAGACAATCCTACCTTTTGGCATCTCAGCTCCCAAATCATGAAGCACCCTTTTCTTTGTGAACTATGAGCTACGTGAGGTATTTTTTCTTCACAAGGATCCTCCTCATTGTCTCGTTTTGATCCCCTCTTTCAAGAGGGATGCCCTTTGCGAAGCCTAAGAGAATTCGAGAAGTAAGGGGATCCCCAAGGTGACCCGGGTTGTCGTGGAGTGTTTATTCTTTGTGAAACACCCCTACTATACATGTGATCCACATGCCAAGGCAGGATCACTGTACTTTGTGAAGCACACTACTTCACGACACTTTGCTTTGCGAGACACCTATGATCCATGAGGCAGTGCTCCACCAACACACTTCCACATCGTGAAGCACCTCCCAATTGAACCTCTGCCCAATGCTAAGGTTAAGGAATCCGACTTCGTGAAGTGAATCCCTTCGCCAGTTCCCTCAACTACATAGAGCGACCGACCTCCACAAGGCCCCTGCATGTGGACCCATTTTCTTTGCAATTCCTTCTCCCGTGCGACCATCCTGGTTTGCATGATGTGATTTTAAAGTCCCCTGGATGATACCACAAGTGGCGTTTCTTGGCCTAATTCTTTTCTCATAGGCACACTAATGGATATTGTTTCTTCGCATAGTCATGCTAACGTGGACCCCTCGACGGTTCGCTCTACGAGCCCCCTTTTACACAGAATTGTCGGTACCATCCCCCCCCCCACAAGGAGTAGAGGGTACCGATCATGTAAGTCCTAGGGGTGTAGAGTAAACCCAACATTTCTGATTTACATGGAATTAAAATGCTAAGCACCCTTGTCCTCAACACATGACATTAAACTGTGACATCACACGGTGCCTCTCAAGCAGGGTCCCCCGACCTTGGACATTCTCCACGACCCCTGGTCTCCAGAGGGGATGATATCCTCCTTCTGGACCACAGGGGATGATATCCTTCTTTTGGGAGTGGCGTTTATCCATGGGGGAAGGTCTAACATCTTGGTGTAAGCCCCTAGTACTTCTTACAGAAGGTAGAACCCATGAAACTCCTTACTTCCCCACCTCTAAGGCCAGAGGAGGGCATGATAGAGGACGAGGAACCTCCTTTCTTCAGTCCCAAATCCCTCTCCTGCTGCGCTCTGTCACCCTCGGGCCTCCTTCCTAGAGAAAATCCCAGCACCATGGAACGCCTAATGTGTGAGCCCATCTTCGCTTCCCACGGATACACCCTTCGCGACTTGATCGTCAGGTCCCCGAATCCTCTTGTTTCTCACACCAAGCATGACTCCCGTGGTCTTAGAGTGAGCACCGACCATGACACACCCTGGGATGCCTCAGAGTGTTAGCCTCAAATGCCCTCATCCCGCATGACCTTAAACTGCATCCCAATCCTACGGTAATCCATTATAACTCTTACATCTAGTTGCTCTGACACCCCTTCATGTTAGATCAATAACCCATTTTCAACTCGAACTATGTGGACTTTGATCCATGACAAGGCATGGTACGTAGGAAACCTCAAAAGGTTCAATCCCAACACCCATTGGACCAAGGGCTTTTTTCACGTCGGTTCGCCAACACCCATATCCCTACCTGAACTATGATGACTTTGATCCATGTCAAGGCATGGTATGTAGGAAACCTCACGAGGTTTGAGCCCAAAACCCATTGGACCAAGGTCCTTCTTCACGTCGGTTCGCCGAAATACTTTCTGCACTATGGGGTCACTGATCCATGCTAAGGCATGGATTGTAGGAAACCTCCATGAGGTTCAATCCCTCCACCAGTGGACCCCACGAGTTCACCTTCACGTCGGTTCGCTGACGAAACCCTTCCCGAACTACGAGGACTTTGATCCATGTCAAGGAATGGTACATAGAAAGCCTCCCTATGGTTCAAGCTCGTCACCCATCAGACCAAGGACCTTCTTCATGTTGATTCTCCGGCACAAACATCCCTTATCAAACTACAAGGACTTTGATCCATGTCAAGGTATGGTACGTAGGAAGCCTCCCTGATTTTCAAGCCCGTCACCCATAGGACCAACGCCCTTCTTCACGTTCGTTCGTCGGCATCCTTTCGGAAATAAGGGGTCTTTGATCCATGCTAAGGCATGGTACGTAAGAAGCCTCCTTGAGGTTCAAGCCCGCCACCCATCGGACCGAGGTCCTTCTTCATGTCAATTCTCTGACACACCCCTATCCCAAATGATGTTAAATTATATCCCAATACAGCAGTAAGCCATTGTGATCCCACGATCCTGTAGTTCCCACACCCCTTCATGTCGGTTAAACACCCCCTTTCATACCCAAACTACGAGGGCTTTGATCCATGTCAAGGCATGGTACGTAGGAAGTATCCTCGAGGATCAAGACCAAAAACATCGTCTATCCTGATTCTTACCGGGGCCGCCACATCCCGGTGAGATCATGCCACCTCATTCCCCTCCACAGTATTCTGGAAGCCACCCACGTGTTGGCCCCAATATCGGTGATCCCTCAAAGGGTTCTTCAATCTGATCCACTCTAGCTAGTGTTCTGATCAGCCCAATTTATCTCTATTAGACATTAAACTTGTGGCATACCCCATGTTAAACACAGGAAGTTGAGGAAAACCTCATATACAAGCCAATGGAATATGATTCCCCGTGCACTATGTGGGATTCCTTGGGCTTCTGCACCCTTGAGAAGCCCTATAATAAGGGATAAAATACAGACACTCCAATTATCCAGCGTCCAGACATGCCAGTTATATCTCAATGTGACTACTCCCCCAACAGAAGGTTGCTGCCCTTACCGGGCCCCTTGGAATTTCCTGAGAGAAGCAATGTAATTAACCGGCATCCATTGAAATATGGCACTGGGAAGAGTTTCACGAACAACATATTAAATCTCTGAGGGAGACCCAGACTAGGTGATGAGTTCCGAGTAGGAATCCATGGAAGGAAGAACCGACATCCCATCATCCCGTTTTGATCAAGAACAAAACATCCCTAAACAAGGAACAGATGATGCCCGCCTTTGGAAAGTGGGAATGCGGGTTAACAGCTGCGCGTCCTCCACATCTGGATGTGCGCGCCATGTAGAAAGCCTTAGAAACATTTACCAATAAATTAAATTACATTATTATAGATAAAATATTGATATTAAAAGTCATAGTGTATTTATATACACTATATAAAATAATAAAGGTTCATATTTTCTTGAAATGCCTCAATAAAAGGATATTGAGATGAAATCCCTTACCTTGAGTATGAGTTATCTCGTACATTATTTATATTAATGAATAATAAATATAAGACAATGTATACATGATATAGAACCCTTTACAAGGTTATTATTTATTTTATATCACTTATTACAATGTTATCACAATTATATAATTATTTAATTTCATATCAGATATTTTTTGATATTCGGTACTTGAGTCCAAAATATGAACTTCATATGTTCTGAATTGCGCATGTGGTAATATGTACATCATATCCATAATAATATTCATTAAATAATGATAAAATTTTTTAATCCATCATTTTTTAAATCAAACAATTAATTATGGAAATGAAAAATGAACAACACTATAATTAGGTTAATAGTACATCGTATGTACACAAGAGTAATGTGTCTATTTTTCATTGATTTTTCTTAAAGAATGTATGAATTAATTTAACTTTTCAGAAATATAATATCATTATTAATATCATATTAATCATTTAAATATACTTTTATATATATCATCAATGTAAAATAATGAATATAAATGAGTTTCATCACCTTGTGGAGGTGATTGATCACACGCATGCACGAAGAAAATTTTAATTTTCATATGCATGGATAGAAAGAACGTAATTGATATATTATTAAATAATAATGAATAATATATATTTAATATTACCTATGAACATTAATTTCATTATTATAACATGACATAAAAGACGGTTATGGAAAACTGATAAGATTGGTTTGTGGAGGTGATAGTTCACACGTATGCATGAACAATTAATTATTTTCCCATTTAAGGGAAGTGGAGATAGATTATGGTGATGATATTAACATAATAATATATCATTATATGAGTTATTATTTAATCATAAAATAATATGATTTTATTTGAATTGGAAGATGAAATAAAATATAAATGCTTATATAAAAACATTTCCTTTCCTTCGGATGAGAACCCTTTTTAATAGATTGACACCTCTATGAAGGGAGTTATGCCTAAAATAATGCTTCAAGAATGTTGGGAAGGAATAGAGGAAATGGGTTTGGGATGATATTGGTTGATAAAAAAGTTTTTTGATGTGTGAGTACTTGGGAGGTATGATTACCCTTTTATAAGAGATGGGAGGAGAATTCTTAGAATTATTAAATGTATTAAATTAATAAAAATTAATATTATGATAAAAATGTTCTCAAACTGATTTATTTCGAATATATGATGAGTTTTGGTCCAATAATAATGATATAATTAATGTTATTTATGTTTTGAATATTTTTTATTCCATAAATTTTAATTTTAACCACTTTTAACTCTTACCGGTTTATCAAGTCAAATACACATTTAGTGTAAAAATAATTACCAAATCATGAAAAAAGACCAATTAATGAGTCATTAATCAATTTTCTAGACTTATCTCAATGTTTTTTCCAATAAATATTTTTTCTAAACCTTTAATATCATTTATGTAAATATATTATGATTTAAAAAATGAGTTACGTTAATTTTGACATTATTTTTTACAACTTTTTTTTTAAATCACAAAAACATGATTTATTAAAAAACTACATTTATAAACAATAACATGTCTCAATAATCCAACCAAATCATGTATGGACTTAAATATTTCAGATTATATTTATTCTTATGTCATTAATAACATTTATTATATTTCTTTAACTATTATATTACTTCATCACGATTCTTCCATTTTTAAATTTATTTATTCAATTGTAAAAAAATTATAAATAAATTACCATGATGTCGTTATTTTTATAGACTGCTATGAAATATTTAGAGTTGAATATAGAAAATAAATATCTACGTAATAAAAAATATTAGTAATAAGAGACATATTTATCACATATTTCCTTTACATAAAATTAAATTTTATAAATGTCATAATCACACCAAAGTGGAATCCAAAGGTCATAATTTCGGCCAAATGATGGTCATGGTCAATAAAAACTCATAAAATAATATTATGTAAAGTGTAATCCCAAATTTATGATATGATAATACTAATTTTACTTATTCCATGTTTGAGCATAAATTTATTATATGATAATATTAATTATACATTTAATTACTTTATTTACCTTTAACCGTGGTAAATAAAATACTAATGTTACTGTTCAACAAAAAATATTTTGATCATATTAGACAATATTTATAATAATGAGTACAACTATGTATGTCTGTTTTTTGAAAATACAATTCACATAAGTGGTTAAATTACATTTGATACTAATCTCATTGATGGATCTAGAAAACATGATTTGTTTACGTAAAATGTTCAAAAGTTCACATTGTTTTTCTGTTTGATTTTAATTTTAAATTGAATCCAATGAAATAAATTGGATTATATAATAAATATAATTATATCTTAAAACCACAAAGGGGTAATCTAAAAATATACATAAAATAGTTGAAAATACGTCTATCAATTATAATACAATTTTTTCACTATTCGTTAAAAAAGAATTTTTTCGGTAAAATAATGAAAATCACCCTATATAAATTTTTATGTCCCTATTCGAAAGAAAACGTATATTTTTTCAGATATAACATATAAAATTGTAAATTCAGCATTTAAAATGGGTTTTTAATCAAAAGGAGGTAAATCTATATTTTTAAAAAAATACACATTTAATACATAAAATTGTATTTTTCTTATATAATGTCAAATAATATGAATTTAAAACAGTAGATTGAATTTATATTTCACTAATATAATCTAGAAAAATTAATTTATTAGTTTATGAACAAAATTATTTATATTTCAATATTTCCTCATAAAAACACATCGTTTTTATTCAATTGGAATTTATTTTAATTTCTAATTAATTTTCTTACCAATGAGTCATTATATATAAAAGTCTAAACCATATTTTAATAAAAAGTTAATACTATTAATTACATCTGTTATAGAATCTAGGAAATAACTTACATATTTCAATATATTATTTTTCGTTATAACACAGTCTTGCATGTGACATTATATTTTAGAGAATTATTTGTTGCTTGTCTGGTATGCCATTGGACATAGAATCCCATTTATTTTAATGTTTCATTCTAAATTATAAAAATTAACAGGAGAATGTTTTATTTGGTAATTACTTAGGATTTTAAAAAAAATGTTTTTCCCGATATCTTCGATCAACGTGAATGACAACACTACCAATTAGTTCAAGATCATTCCAAATTCTGGTTCCATCAAGCACATTTCACCTTCCATTAAATGCCAATCAACTCAAAATAGATTCTTGACATCATCTTACATCGTAAAAATAACCTTATGTATAATAGTCAATGTGATCCATGAACATTGTCAAACAATCCATACATAATAATATATAATAGACAACAATATCATAAACAGATAAATATAATTTCATGTCAACACCATCTATAGTTATAGAAAATGATCTACATATAAAACAAAAAATTTTACATTGAGAAAGAGGAGTTTGAAATTTAATAAATGAAGGAATCACCTAAACTTTTATACTCATAAAATTAATAATATGAGAAGAATGAGAGGAATTGGATGCACCTGTATCAAACCAATCTTATATAAGGGTATATTTCAAAAGAATCATAACTCTCACCATAGATTATACAGATTGGTCATCCAAAATAAAAAAGATAAAATCCATATAATGTATTTCTCACCACACTTTTTCCTTATTTCCATGTTGTGTTTTCCATTAATATGGGGTCATCATATTCTTGGAATCACACATGATGGCTTTGTTCTGTTGATGATATTGATTTTGTTACCCTCATTCCGTTGAAGCATGCGAGGCATGCGATACCTAAGAAGTGTCCCGATCACCCCGTCACTAAGAACTATGACTTTAGCACTAAATATGCACCATTTATTTTTTAAATTTTGGCATTCTCATGGTTGTTCCATATACTCCCTCTTAATGTGGTCAAATTATTCACATAGTAAACATCATGCTTAGATTATTTTTTTGGTGGAATACATACCAAGCCATCCATTGTATTCTGATTCCTGATCCATCTTTTGAAATATGTTTCCCTAATAAAATATCTCCCAACATTTGTATTCCCACCATTTCCCAGAGGTATTAACATACCTCCTCCTACCATACATCCAGTTATTTCCCTTTCAGCTATCGTCTCTCTATTGATTGTCTTTATATATTCCATAATACATAGCACAAAAATCATTAAGTGAATCTCATGTCTTATCCCGGCATCAATGATGTGTTCCATTAAGGAGGAACTGGTGGAAACATTTGGTAAATATTGCTATAAAATCATGAATTAAGTAGCGTACTACATGAGCAAAATATTTTTGTACCTTAAACTAAAGATGATCATTGTTATTTGAATTCCAAATATATAGGGATAAATAAGTTGAAAAATTATTCCAATTCCCACCATGAATGTTTTTGGTGTAATTTATCTTGAACATATATATCCCACCACAGCTATGGTGGATCATAAATCATATATATTTACCCATTAACACCCAGGTCTAACGATTTTCTGATGAAATTGAAGATACAAAACTTCTGCTGTGGGTACCCCTCTTATTTTTCTGTTCAAATTCACCACAAAAAATGGGTGTATATTACATATATAATCAGATGAAATGATGTAATTTCCTTAGCTCATCCCACCAGTTTATACTATATATAGCCTAAAATTCATGGATTATTCTCGAAACATGGTGATGGTTCACTTGTGTTTTAGGTGCAACCACATTCACAGAAGTCCCATCGATCTAGTTTCTTTAATACCTATTGTGTGATATTTTCTATTCACATAAAAAAACAATAAGAATCCATCTCTGTTAAATGAAGGCTAAACATTTCAAATTTAACAACATCATGTTTTAAGGAACTTTTTTTAAAAAATTCAATATTTTCGGCATAATATTTTTTAAATATATATTTGATTTGTGAGTCAATTAATTTTTAATATACTTCAACCATTATTTTTTTCAAAATAACACAATTAAAAATAATTCCAATATTTTTCTAAAATGCACATTTTCAAACCGAAGTCATATTTCATTTCAAAAAATTATGTATGATATCCTAGTGGTAATTCATTCCCCTAATGAATTTCATGCTCATTACTTTGCTTAAAACCAATATAATGATATCCCAAATAATATAAGTGTCTTCAAAACAATTATGTACTCAATTCCCTTGTAACATGTTGTTCATCATAAAAATGTTATCTATGTATTTTTTTATTTACATTTCATGTTCCCGCAATTCTACTACATTATATGATCCCAACTCAGGAAATATAAAATAACTAATTAATATCCAGGACCAATAACCAATAAAAATTGAATGACCAGCCAATACATAGACCACTTTTTGCACAATGCAAGGAATAGGATGATACCACTTACCCCATACAGTTTTTTAGACCAAACAAAAATGATAGCACTGGTTACCCCTTATTGCTCGTTTTCATCAGTATGAAGGAGAATGTTACATGGGCATAAGAGACATCACAAAGACAACAAAGGGAAGAACAAAATGTTTTAGTTATTCATTGAATGTGGTGGTAGTTTTCCCATTTCAAATAAACAAATCAACCAAACACTCCACAACCAAATAAACAAATAAATGTTGTATGATATAAAAGAATGTAAATTCGAGGAAACCATTTTTTATTAAAACAAAAATAAAACATGTAACATTGTGGAATAACACAATACCAATGAATAGAACAGATGAAGAACTAAAAAAATCAAAGACTCTAAAGAAATAGATCCAAAATATAACTCCATGCTCTAGAATTATGAAGTTCCCCTAGAGAAGTGTAATTTTTTACAATTACCTGTCTACTATTATAAGAAAACTAGAAAATCCCCATAATGAAAAGGGAGGGGTGATTAATGACACTCATTATATTCTCACCAATGAATTCCCTACTCACACCACTAGGATAGAACTAGTTAATGAATTTTTTAAAATAATTTAAATAAAATTGTTTATTTAAATCAACTTGGAATAATTTCACAGAAAACCAAAACTAATTCTAACAAAATAGTTTTGATAAATAAAACCATTTTTTTGGAACTAATAAAGGATTTTCTCAAAACCATTACTTGTCTACTATTATAATACAACTAAAAAATATACATCATGAAATGGATTGGGTGAGTAATGAAACTCCTTATATTTCCCCCAATGAATTCCCTACTCACACCGCTAGGATAGAGCTGGTTAATGCATTTTGTAAAATAATTTAAATAAAACAATTTATATAAATCAACATGAAATAATTTAACAAAAAACCAAAACTAATTATAGAAAAATATTTTTGGTCAAATATATGTTTTACTTTAAAATTATTTAATTTTAGGTTTATTTTATTAATTTTATAATGCCTCAGTGAATCCTCCATGAAATTTAAAATATATTAAAATTTTCAAATAATTTCCTTGAAAGTGTGGGTGACCTTCACATAAGAAAAGGGGAATATTTTAATATCATTAGACCATATCCTTATTAAATATTTTATACCACTCCTCTTTAGGGAAAAGCATCTAAAAATCCATGGAATGGTTTTTGGTTATGAGTATTTTATTTTCTAGCATCCAACACCAATAAAATAAAGAATTTATCATCCGTAACAATAAAAAACCACCCAAGAAACCATCCCACTTCAGACTAGCTCTTCGAAGCTCGACTACACTATAAAATCTAATCCCTAGATTCCTAAAAAGGTGGATCTATGTTCCCATGAATCCTCCCTTAATCCTTTTGAATCAAACATCCATGTAAGGGATTTCCCTCTCTCCTTTTTCTTTAGGCACTTATTTTTTGACATGCCTTTTAATATTCATTTTATTGATTTGGGATATGTCCAGTCATACTAAAATACTTTAAATTTTATGTATATGATACGGTATTATCCTTAAACTCCCATTAATCCCCTCTATGATCCTTTAATCCCACCTGTTAATTTGTGAAAATTTTGTAAGGGATTTCACTTTTCTCATTTCCATTCAATAATATTATTTTATATTATGAATGTATATTATATTTCACATATTGTGATATTATGTTCCATTATTCCATTACTATACATGGAATTTATAAATTATTATAGAACCATTTATCTCTCTTCAATCCAGTTTATGAATTTCTATATGACACTGTTTTACTGCCAAAATTTCACCGGGATTTTTCATGCCAGAATCATGATGCAATTAATACAATACTTATTCCTCTATTAATGGTATTCCACTTTATTCTCAAATATTAACCTAATGGTGACTTACATGCAGTAATTCCATATTCCTAGATTATGGAAATAATGAATATGCTGAATTAATCATTGTTATATTATTTTTATGGAACACTTAAGCATGAGGTTGAAATTGTTTTGAATGGTGGGCCCTAATTGGGCTCCAATGCCTTGGGTAATGTTTAGTATAAGGATATATAATTTTGAAATAGGGGTTTACCTGATTCATTTATAGGAATATTTTACATCATATTGGTACTAGTGTTTACCTTATTCTTTTATATTAATGATGTAGTATATTATGTTGTTTCTAGATTTCAATGTTTTGATAATCATTCTATATAATTTCCTTAGGTCAAACATTCTCTTATTCTCTATTGAGATGTCTATTTTCTAATTTTTATCGTATTCTTCATTTCATGACTTATTTATCCCCTTACAGGGCTTTATAGCTCACCCTTTTTTATGTATGTCCTTAGGTTATCCCATGAAATGGTAAGTATGAAGGGATTTTCTGGTCATGTAAAGGAATTTTTTTTTAAATATTTATATTTCATGTTTTAAGTTATTATGTACTTTTTCTATACCCCAATGATAGTAGACCTATCGACCACCTAAGATGTATTATGTGAATGTTTAGGTAATAAGTCGGGATTAAATATGAAATATAGAGCATAGATGTTATAGTTGGTAAATGAGGATATGTTTTGTTATTTTTTGGATTAGTATTAGACAACTCAACTAAAAGACTTATAGATAAGACTGTTTATATGAAATGAATGAATAAATTTATGTTGGTATAGAGAATTTGGTTAATCACGAAAATATAGAGCATTCTGGTTATGAATAAGTAGTGGTCGATGTTGAGTCAATAAGTTTTTCCTTATGACGTTTCCATTTCATTATGTTTTGAAAATAAAAAACTCTCAATCTCATGGAAAATTGAATTTCCCATAAGATTTATCATTTTAATGAAAATTTTCCTTCCCAAGGATATTTTCTCACAATCATTGTTTTCATTGTTCATGATTTAGTTTCACTAAACCTAACTCTTTTTATTTCAAAGTATAAGATTTGGTTTCATTTCTAAAACCTCAGAATCCTATAAATTTATTGATATAATGTATTATATGTTCAGGTTGTGAATTCAGATTCAAAATTATATGAATTTTAGTTTCTAAATTCTCTGAAATTCAGATTCTGAATTCCTTGAAATTCAGATTCTGAGTTCTCTAAAATTCAGATTCTGAATTCTCTGAAATTCAGATTCTGAATTCTTTGAAATTCAGGTTCTGAATTTCCCCAAATTCAATATCCGAATTCTTATGAATTCAGACTCTAAATTCCATATAATTCATGTTCCAAATTCCTTATAATTCGGACTCTGAATTCCTTAGAATTTAGGTTCCAAATTCTCTATAATTCCAACTCCGAATTCCATATAATTCACGTTCTAAATTCATTAAAATTAAGACTCCGAATTCCTCAGAATTCAGGTTCTTAATTCCTTAGAATTCCGACTCCAAATTCATTATAATTTAGACTCCAAATTCCATAGAATTTAGGTTCCGGATTCCTTAGAATTTGGAATCCAATGTCGATAGAATTCTGATTCCGAATTCTTTGAAAAAAAGAATATTAATATTCAAGAAATTTAGATTCCGAATATTTTTTCCTTTGACTCCAATATTTATTTTACCTTAGAATCTAACAATTATAATTGGTTGAGCAGCCATATTTTACATACCCTTGTTCTATTTATGAAATTATTTCTTGGATTCTATTTCTAACTAACCATTACATGAGGGACACATGTATAGGTCCCTCTGAAATTCAAGAAAAATTATAACCATTGGAGGTGGGGGATGACCATTAGAGAACTGCATATAACTAGGAGATCATTTGAATGAGATCAAAAAACAACTGACAGCTCTACAAATGACTGTTCTAGAACTCAAGTAATTACATCCTGCTGAAGCGATTTTAAGTGAGAGAGACTCTCATTCCTTGTGTGTACTGAACATCTTGTTCAGATTTCTTCAAGCGACTCTTATTATTGTTGAGTACAATTGAGGGCATTCGGGGATAAGAGGATAGAGGTTCCAACTACTATAATGTTCGAGGACTTCCATGATAATAAAGACAGATATTCCAACTAACTTGAAGTTCTAGGGCTTGTAGGGATAGCAAGATAGACTCTGATATTCCTATCAAGTACTTACCCTGGTGTGGGTATGACAAACTTTCTTGAATTTATAAATCAAGGGACCATTATCCAAGGTTGTTAGATAACCTACTATTTGGGATAAAAAATTTCATACTTGTTACTTGTATTGTTTCATGTCTATTTGATGCTTCATTTTGATTAATAAGGAATTTATAATTATCTTATACTTCTCTTGTACTTGTATAATCTAATAAGTACGATTCTATACACTTTGAGGTAGAATCACTTTCTTTGTAAACATTTCTTAAGTTTCATTACTGGAACCCTATTTCAGGCATCTAGTATGTTTTTAGAACTAATAGGTTTTGTGAATTTTCCATGTTTATCATTGTTAAAAATAATTTAACCAATGGTTGAAAAGAATATTTTATAACCAAATTTAATGGATCCTAAGGAATTTTAAAGGATAAAATTCATCCCCACTTGTATATTGAGATATACATCATTATTTTGATCCTACAATTGGTATTGAAGGAGATATCTAAAATACTTATATTCACATATAAGTTTTCTTGCTCAATTTTAATTGTTCAATATTTACCGTTCATATTATATTTGTAAAATTGTTTACAAACATTTTCTATTAACTATTTTATGTGGAAGGATATTTTATTTTAGATGGACGGAATAAATTTTGGTTCAATAGACAATCTTAATCCTACTAGACCATCTATATTTTACGGGAATGATTATGAATATTGGAGAGATCTTAGGAAGCCTTTTTTTATTAATACTAGAGTTGAAAACTTTTTTATGCTTACTGGAGATTACAAGATTACTAATAAGGAAGTGAGAACTTTTACTAATCATGAAATGATAGAATATCAACTAAACTACATGGTACACAATACTTTGTTGTGTTCAATGACCAGGATTATATATATCAATATTTAATCTTGAGAAGCAACAAATTGTATTTGGAATTAGTAGGAGGTTACTCATTTTGGTACATCAATGGTTATAGAATCTAGAAGAGCTATGCTAAGAGAAGAATATCATGGATTTATCTTTCCTTATGGAGAACCAGTGTACAAGGAACAATAGAGGTTTAGGACTGTTGTTAGTTGTTTATAATCCATGGGTGAAAAAATTTTAGATGATGAGGTGCTTGTGGAAACGATTATAGGTATCATGCCTAATGAGTGGGAATCTAAGAGAATAGATATTTATGAGAATAGGAAAGTATCTCATATTACTCTTAATGAGCTTTTTTGAATAATTCTTAAACATGAGACAAGAATGATAAGTGATGTTGATCTAAATAAGAAGAATAATGGAAATGAATGTATATACATTAAAACTAATAAAAAAAGACTCCTTAAAGAGTTACTAGATCCAAGATGAATAATGTTACTATTTTATCTGAATCATGTGAAAGTGAACATTCTGAGAAAAAACTAGCTAATATTTCTCGAAGGATGAAAAAGATCATCCAGAAGAAAGACTCTCAATATAGATATAAAAAGAAAGAAATGTTGGAAAAGAAAGGCTTTGATGTTACTTGTTGTGAATTCAAGAGAGTAGGGCACATAAGAAAAAAATTTCTAATTCGTATGAAAAAGGATTTCAAGGAAAATCATTCTAAGAGAAATAAAAAATAATTAATACAAAGAAAAATATACTTTTTTTTTGAAATCTAATGACACCTTGAGTGATTTTGGTGGATACTCTTCTGATTATTCCTCAGAGTATGAGTCTTTTGATCGGAAGAATATTGGTTTACATGGCAAGTTACTAATTGAAAATAATTGATTAATGGCCAAGGTACACAATGTGGAATCCATGACCAACGTATCCTCAAATACTAATAATAATGGTAATAAATATTATGGATATTCGAATGAAAAATATTGTTATGATGAATATAATACTTTACATACTTATGAAGATGTTTCTAGGTTTACTATGCTCCTTGAGAATTCAAATCCTAAAGTCAAGATAAAGCTTGATAAGGAAAATTATAGGATTTCAATTCTTACTAAAGTAGTATAAGATCTTTCTAATGATCCTTATAAGAAAATTTATGATTTTGAAAGTGTTTCAAAAACCCTTGATGATATTAAATCTGATATGGATAAATGTTCTAAGGAACTAAAAAATGTAATTTCTATGAAAATTGTTTCAAAGACTAACTCGAGTGCTAAAAATATTGGCTTTTTTGGATAAAAATTTAGTTATTAGTCTAAATTCAGAAATATTTTCCTTGAGGAAGTGTTTTTCAAACATTACATTTGTTAAAGATAACATTGACTAGATGTATTCCCTAATTTTACCTCTAAGGAATAATTCTATATTTGTATATACTAATTCCAAACTTATTTTTATTAATATCAATTTTTTCCTTAATGGGATCCATTCTGCACTAAGTGTTAGTGTGGTGGGGATTGGGTATACAATTTTTCCTTAAACAGAACTCAGACTTTAGGCTTTCATAAAACTTATTTTTCAATGAAAATCTAGGTTCCTAAAATTTTGCTTTCTGACATTTTCGGATCCATGAATGTTTGGGTTCCAAATGTCTGACACTTATTTTTAGGAATATAAAGATAAAACCGACAAAAATACATGGTACATGGTTAGTGTATGTTCCCGACACATTACTAGTAACAAAAACTTCTTTTAAAATATTATCAAGATAATGGGAGGAAAATTAACATTCTGAGATAATGCTCAGGGATAAAATATTGAAATAGGTAATACTTGTTTTCATGGAAATACATCGATTTTAAATGTTTTATATATTAAGGGTCCTTAACACAACCTCACTAATATAAGTCAATTATATTATTAAGGATACCTTGGGATTATTAGGAATGACAAGTGTTTAGTACAAAATTCCAAGGAAGAGTTCATTGTTTCTACCCATATATAAGATAATGTTTACACACTAAACTTAAAATACCTTATAATCGAAGATCTACCTTGTCTTACGGTAATGGAATATCATTCTTGGTTATGAAATAAATGGTTAGAACACTGTAATGTTAAGAACCTATGAAAACTCTCTAATAAAAGACTATTTAAGGATCTACCAGATCGTAGTTTTGATTCTACAAAAGTTTTGATCCTTTTCATTATGGAAATAAACATAAATCAAGTTTTATATCATTTAGTGATGTCTCAGTCACTGATGCATTATGGTTTGTGCATATGGATCTTTTTTGACCAACACAAACTGGAATCATTGGAGGAAAACACTATGTATTTGTCTTAGTTGATGATTATAGTAGATTTACAGGGGTCTATTTTCCATAAAATAAATCTGAATATTTTTCTTATTTCAAAACTTTTAGATCTCAAGTAAAAAAATGAGAAAAACCTTCCTTTAATAACTATTTATAGTGATCATGGAGGAGAATTTCCAAATAATGGTTTTAAAACTCTTTCTAGTAGAAAGGTTATTACTCATAGCTTTTTACCACCATGAAATCATCAAAAAAATGCTATTGTTGAAAGAAGAAACATAATTCTCCAAAAAATAACAAGAGCCATGCTGAGTGAATATTCGGTATCAAATCATTTATGGGATGAAGTTGTAAGTACTGCATGTAATAATATAAATCGTGTTTTGATTAGAAAGTTTCTTAATAAAACTCTTTATGAGTTATGGAATGGTAGAAATCCTATAATTTCCCACTTCAATGGTTTTTGATGCATGGTATCCATTCTGAATACTAAATAAAATATACATTAATTCACCCCAAAATATTATGAAGGAAATTTCTAAGGCTACTCCAAAACTTCTAAGGCTTATAGAGTTTTCAATAAAAATATTTATACTGTTTAAGAAATAGTACATGTTAAATTTGATGAAACCAATACCTTTTTTAAACAACCTCAACCATCATCTTCCGACGTGTTTTCAAAAACTGATTCTCAGCCCTTGATAAGAGAATCTTCTGATAAAGAAAATGATCAATAAAATTTTTTTGAAGCATTTACCCCAGAATATATCCTACCATATGTTGATGAGAAGGTTTTACAATACTCGAATTAGTTGTTTCTTAAAAAACATCCTAGTGATAGTATCATTGGTGAGGTAAATCAACCTATAAGGACGTGAAGTTCCTTAAGAAATAAATTATAAAATCTAGCATTTCTTTCCCAATAAGAACCAAAAATCACAGATGATTCTTTAGGTGATGATGATTGGGTAAAAGAAATGCAAATGAGCTAAATGAATTCAAATGAAATAATGTATGGACCTTGGTTGAAAGACCTAAGGAAACATTTGTTATTGGAGTAAAATCTGTCGTCAAAAATAAGCGTGATGAGAATTGAATCATAGTAAGGAAATCTAGTTTGGATGCTAATGGCTATTATCAACAAGAAGGAATAGACTATGAATAAATCCATTCTCTAGTAGCGAGACATGAATCTATTAGTATTCTACTTTCCTTAGCAGATTTCATTAACTTCAAACATTTTCAAATGGATGTTAAATGGTCTTTCCTTAATGGTTATGTTCAATAGGATGTTTTTGTTGAACAAGTTCCTGGTTTCCAAGATACAAAACATCTTGAACATGATTTCAAACATACCAAAGCATTATATAGACTTAAACAATCCCATATAACATTTTTTTGATATACTTACATAGATTTTTCTTCAAAACAATTTTGTTAAGGGAAATGTTGATATATCCCTTTTTACAAAGAAAGATAAGAAAATATTTTTGATTGTTCAAAATTTATGTTGATGAAATTATATTTGGTTCAACTCAATAATATTTTTCTAATTCCTCTATTGATCAAATAAAATACGAGTTTGAAATGAGTATGATGGGTGAGTTAACATTTTTCATTGGTTTTCAAATTTCTCCAAAAGAAGAAGGAATCTATATACCCAACATAATTATATGAATGATATTCTTAAAAAGTTTGGATATAACAAAACATAGAGTATAAGTACTCCCATTGGTACCTCAAATTCATTTTATCTTGATGATGCTGGAAAACAAGTAGATCAAACATCATTTAGGGGTATGAAATGAAGTCTACTTTTAATGATATCCAGTCATCCAGACATTATGTTTTTAGTTTTCTTATGTGCATGATATCAATACATTCCTAAGGAATCTCATTTAAATGAAGTGAAAAGGATTTTTTGTAACTTAAAAGGAACCATGGATTTAGGACTCTTTTATAATTATCGAAATGATTTTGTTTTAAAAACATTTGATGCTGAATATGGTGGATGTTGAATGGATAGGAAAAGTACATCTGAAACTAGTCATATCTAAGGTGATTCATTAGTTTCACGGTCATGAAAAAAGTAACACTCAGTAGCACTTTCCACTTCTAAAGATGAATTTTTTGAACCTGGAAGTTGTGCTCAAGTGTTGTTGACGCAACACACACTCACAGACTATAGTACGAGGTTTACTAAAACACAAATATTGTGTGATAATACTAGTTCCATTTCCTTATGTAAAAACCCAACACATCACTCTCTTGAATACACATAGATATTAGGCATCACTTTATTAGGGATCACACAAAAAAGGAGATATTATTCCTCAATTTTTCAGAATGCAAGATCAACTTGCTGATATTTTCACAAAATCATTACCCTCCGATAGATTTGAATATATTAAAAAGAAGTAAGGAATGACAACTATAAGGTAATATTCCATATTAATTTTTTTTGAAACCTATCTCCTTTCTCTAAGAAACACCTTTTCAAAAGAGGAGAACATTTGTTTATTAGTCAAAGTTTTTCATCATCCAAATTTTTCGTAGTCAAATTTTTTCATAATGAAAAATTTGTTGTAATGAAATTTTTCATAATTAAATTTTTTTCATACTCAAAATTTTAATAGTTAATGTTTTTTGTAGACCTGAAGAATTTTCCTTATTACGAATAATTTTCCTAGCTATCTGGAAGGTATGTTTTCTTTCCTATGTTTTTGTAATCATCTTTTTATTTGTTGGTATTTTTATCTTGTTTAACAAAAATTTTCAGATTAAATTTTTCATAAATCTGAATGTTTATCTCAAAAAGATGAAAATATCACAACCGATAAAAATCATTCATCAGTTATCATGTCAACCGTGAGATTTGAATACATGTTTCTTCAATCATTGGATCAACCATGGATGTTGAACCGTTTCTTCAATCTCCTATATAAAGAACCCCTGATTTTTGTCCCGCATCGGTTTTTAAAGCTTTCATGTACATATGTTTTCTCTCTGTAGCTAAGGCCATTATGAATCTTCAAAGGCTACCTTAGTTCTGGATGTCTCCTGAAACCTCTCCTAGGAATGAAATGTCAACTGTTAAGTGAATCACCGAGTGGCGGATATACAGGGAAAGGTTGGTCGATCCAAAGTTTTATGATAAGTATGACTCTATCATATCTAAGAATGTCATGTTTAATGGTTGGGAGAGTGTATGTGTCTGAAAATGAAGATCACATGATCCGGTGAATCTGGAGATGATGGTAGAGTTTTATGAAATAGTTATATTTTCTAATGAAGGAGGTAAAGATAAACATTATTTCAAGGGTTATGGAAAGATCTACTATCTTTCATACAGTAAGGTAGTGAGTCTGATTGGTATTCCTTGTGAAGGTGAAGCAGAGTTCTGTTCTCACAGACTACTTGATGAATCTGAGTCATTTGATAATGAAAAGGCAATAGAGTGTCTTGGCATGAAAGGAGTGAAGACTTCGAAGATCATTCAGCACTCTACAAATTTGTAGATTCATGAATTGTGTGTCCAATGCATTATAATTCCAAGGAAAGGGGATACGGATACACTGATGAATAGTGATATCTATATATTGGATTTCTTGGGGAACCTTAGGAATATTAACTTGGTTAAGTATATCTTGGTGATGATTGAAAATATCAAGAATGGAAATATGAAATATCAAATTATCATGTATCCATCAATCCTTTCAAAGATTACAGTTCTTTGACTTTAATCATTCAAAATCCCATGCAGCACAATGCAGAGAAATTAAAAAGTGATGTTGCGGGGTGGTGACACCTTGAGGAGAATAAAAATTTGATTTTCTAGTAAATCTATAAAATTATATGATCTTTCTGAAGAAGAAATAGATGCCTTATAAAAGAAGCCAAAAGTGGCTGAAACCTCTAAGAAACATGGAAGGAAGAGAAAGACTATGGAATCGGAAGAGAAAATAAAAAATCATTTGTCCAAGAAAACTCAGTCAGCACCACTAAAGGTGAAGAAGAAAAAATCTTATCCTGATGAAGTATTGGAAAATTGGGGAAAAGATAAGATGAACTGGAAGGAAGGGGAGCCTATGTTTTTCTTAGATCATGCTGAGGAAAAATATTTGAGGGAGATGGATTTTGAGAATCTTTAGAAGAAACATAAATATAAGAAGAAAATGAATAATTTATTTGAAGCAAAGATTGTGTAATCACTTCTCAAAAGATATAGAGAAAGCATATAAAAAAAATTCCAGTACCAGAATCATTTACGATAGAACCATTACTAGAGTCTCCGGGAAAGACAGTGGTGGTTCTGGAATCACATCATGAAAAAGAAATTGTTGAAGAAGAAGAAGTAAAATTGGAAATACATATAGAATAAGAAGAGGATGAAGAAGAAGGAAATTAAACTTATGAAATCATAAATATAGTTGAAGACTACTATGAGAAGAAAAGTCCATCTATAAAATTAACAATCCAGACATCTCAAGATGAATCCTAAAAAATTGATACACCAGAAAAAGATGAGAAAGGTGAAGAAAAAGTGAATAAGCCAACAGATGATGAAAGTAGTAATCATTATTTTATTCATCCGGAAGATCTAATGGTTGATGTAGTGGGAGAAGAAGTTGAAAAATATAACATTGTTTAGCTTTATGATAGTGATCAAGAGTATCCAAAAGATGAAGGCATCATTTTGAGAACTGATAAGGGAAATAAAGTGGATGTAGATACACTTAGTAAATTTGGGGTGAATAAGAAATATTTTGGTGCTTCATCAAAGAGGAAACCTGAGGATATAGAAAAAGAATCATCACCAAAAAAACAATCGGATCCAGAATCATCTTCCCTCAATCATTACTTCATTTTTTTGTCATTGAAAATGATGGTTGGTACTACTGCTTAATCACAATCATATATTCAAGATTCCAAATACTTTATCATATGATAAATCAGAAGTCAGATTCATTTTTTATGGTGATAGAAAAATGTGTTTCACTAGAGTCAAATCTTAAGACATTCCTCATTGGTTATGAGGCACAAAACATATTGTGAAAAAAAAGATGACCAACTGGTCAAAGAAGATGATTCAATAAATGAGAATCATTGATGTTTTTCATGATAATTTAAAGGAATAAATTGACACTGAAGATGGGATGACTTATGAGCTTTCAAATAGTTTTGAAGAAATGTTTAGCCTCGAAAAGACTACTCGGAAGCATGAAGTAAGGGATTGGAATGGAAAGATGTATTCAGTGGCCATGAATTGGAAGAGAGAAATGGATCTCAGAATAGAGATTGAATAGAAGCTTGTAGAAAAAGAAGATGTCTTTAATGTTCAGGCAGACATTCTTAATGCTCAAGAAGAAAAAATTCAAGCCTTAGAGAAGAAATGTTAAGATCAGGATCAGTTTCTAAAGCGTGCAAAAGAGGATCACTAAGAGATCAATAAGCTAAAATCTATTGTGTTCAAACTGATTTTGAAGGAGAAAGAGGGACAATTTCTTTCTAGACTAATATTTTGTATTATTTTCCTCATTGTACATATACTTTCAAGCTTACTGAAGTTTTTGTTGATATCCATATATTTTGTTGTTTATTACAAATGTTTCTGGAAAAACAATTTCCATTCCCTATATTGCTTTTTAAAAATCACAAAGGGGGAGAATGGAATGATAAAAACAATACAATGTAATGAAGATATATCCTTATGTTAGGCGGAGTTCATCTAGAGGAATGTTCTTATCAATGATGTTTTTTTGAATGCATGAAAACAAATAATCTCATTCAAAAAATCAAGAATATTATTTTAGTGATTCCAAATCCTAAGGGGGAGTTATAAGTATTCAGTATGATCCATATGTAAAGGGAGAAATGTTTGCTATTCTCAAGTCCATAAAATTTCTATGTCCTTAGATTCTTTTTAGTAAGGATGATTATGCTTTCCAAAAAGGGGGAGATTGTTTAGTCAATAAGTTTTTCTTATGAAATTTCCATTTCATTATATTTTGAAAATAAAAAACACTCTATCTCAAATAAAATTTCATTTCCTAAATGATTTATCTTTTTAAGGAAAAGTTTACTTTCCAAAAAAAAATATTCCCCATATATTTTTTACGGAGCATGATTTAGATTCACT
This sequence comes from Viscum album, assembly GCA_963277665.1. Lineage (NCBI taxonomy): Eukaryota > Viridiplantae > Streptophyta > Magnoliopsida > Santalales > Viscaceae > Viscum > Viscum album. Next base: position 2,097,325,502 of record OY728123.1, on the reverse strand, counting down.
AAAACTAACTCCTTTTATTTCTAAGGGTATGATTCTATTTAATTTTTAAATCATAGGAATCATATAAATACTAAGATATAAAGTATTATTTATTCAGGTTATGAATTCATATTCTGAATTATGTGAAATTCTGATTTCATATTCTCTAAAATTCAGATTTCGCATTCTCTGAAATTTATGTTCCAAATTCTCTAAAATTAAGATTCCGAATTCTATGAAATTTAGATTCCTAATTCTCTGAAATTATTTTTCCGAATTATATGAAATTATGATTCAAAATTATCTAAAATTCGGGTTCTGAATTCTTCAGAATTCTGATTCCGAATTCCTTAGAATTCAGACTCTGAATTCCTTAGAATTCTGGTTCTAAATTCCTTAAAATTCTAACTCTAGATTCCATAGAATTCATGTTCCGAATTCCATATAATTTAGACTCTGAATTCTATAGAATTTAGGTTCTGAATTCATTATTATTCAAACGATTAATTCCTCAAGATTCCGATTCTGAATTCCTTTTAATTCAGACTTCGAATTCCTTAGAATTCAGGTACCGAATTCCTTTGAATTCAGACTCTGATGTCTATAGAATTCAAATTCCAAATTCCTTGAAAAAACAAATCTGAGTATTCATGAAATTTAGATTCTGAATATTTTTTTCTTTGACTCTGGAATTTATTTTTCCTTATACTATGAAAAAATTGAATTGGTTAATTAACCATATTTTAATTACCCTTTTTATAGCTATGAAACAATGTTGTGTATTTTGTTTCTAACAAATCGTTGTTTGAGTGACACATTTACAGATACCTCCAAAATTCAAGGAAAAATATGATCGTTGGATGGTGGATCCGACCATTGGAGAAATGAATATTAAAAGGAGCTCATTTGAATGATCTCAAAAAACAACTGACTGATCTACAACTGACTGATCTAGAACTCTAGAGATTATATGTTGCTGAAATGATTTCAAATGAAAGAGACTATAATTCCTTGTTCATACTAAACATATTGTTCAGATTGTTTCGTGTGACTCTTATTGTTACTATGTACAATCAAGGGATTATGGGGATAGGAAGATAGAGGTACTGACTACGTTAATGTTCGGGGACATCTTGGATAAGGAATACATAGGTGCCGACTACCTTAAGGTTTGAGGGATTTCAAGGATAGTAAGACAGACTCCGATATTCTTATCGAGGGATTACTCTCATATGGGTAAGATAGACTTTCTTGAAAGTATAAATCAAGGGACATTTATCCAAGGTTGTTTGATACCACACTCTTTGGGTTAAAATATTTCATAGTTGTTACATGTATTCTTTCTAGTTTGTTTCATGTTTCATTTAGATTAATAAATAAAGTATATTAATATTATACATTCATGAACTTGTATAATCTTATTAGTAATATTCTATATTCTTTATGGTAGGATCTTTTTTTTGTATAATTTTATTAAAATTCATTTCTGGAAGCTTATTTCCAGAATCTAGCTAGTTTTTAGAACTAAGAGGTTTTGTGAATTTACCTTGTTTAACATTTTTAAACATAGTTTACGTTACGGTTGAAAACTAATGTTTTATAACCAACATTAAAGGTTCCAAAGGAATTTTAAATGATAAAATTCACCCTACCCCCTCTTTCATATTGATCGTTTAAATAATTATTTTGATCCTACAGTGGCTCTGGTACATATATATGTAGGGGTAAAACCCAAAAATACAACATTGAGCTAGACTTGAATGAGAAATAGTACATGAAAATGTGCCTTACTGCACTCTTGGTTAGAAACTCTTCGGGAAAATGCATTGGTAAATTCAAATGATTGTTATGAATTATTAATAATGGATCAAAAAATGACCTTAAATATATACATAAGGAAATAGATCACGGATAATATAGAATGAAGCCTTGAAACTCATAAGTTAAGGAGATAAATGTAATTTATAAATTAGAACTTCAATTTCATTGGATTCCCCTCTATGTGTTAATAGTTCATAAGAATTATTCCCAAAGTCTATAGAAGATTATGTAGAACTAGTATAAATATTTGAAAGGTAGGGTCATCATCTATTGTTCTACGCATTCTTTTATATCTAGATAATTTAGTAGAACATTCCAAACACCACCACAAATCATGTAAGTATATATGTTAGTGAAAATATATAATTGGGAAATTACAAAATCACATGCATATGACTCCTCCCCTATAATAATCTGTGAATTGAACATCCATGTGAACCTCATCATACTTCCCTCGGTTTAATTTCATTCAATTCATGTAATGGATTATCTTTCCATATATATAGCCAACATAAATTTTCCCAGCAGAGAAATCACCCTCTGTATAGTGAATTAACCACAAGTTTTTTACAAGTGAAAGGTGGGCGATGAATCTTTTTTTGAACCATCATCTCAAGTATGGATATTATGGACCTATATTCATGTGTTTCTTTCTATGATGATTGAGTGTATGGAATGAATCATCATAAAATATATGCATATTTTGATGGAATTTGTTGGTATGTTTCCCGAAAAATTTCCTGTTCTCCCTCCAAGAAGATATGTTGAATTCATGATTGATCTTATAAATGTGGGGTTTCTAATATAAAATAAACTATATAGAATGGATTTTGTGTAGCTTGTTGAGAAAATAAAATAGCTAAAGTAGAAATTGGATAAAGGGTTTGTACACCCTAGAGCTTCACCATGGGGTGCACCAATCTTTATCATCATAATTAAGGATGGGTCAATTCACCTTTTCATTGTTTATCATTAGATCCACAAAAATCCCGACTAAGAACAAGTATCCTATTACAGGAATTGATGAATTATTCGATAAACTACGTGGAGCACAATACTTATCACAGGTGGATCTATGGTCGAGATATTACAAAGTTAAGGTTATGTATGAGGATATCACTAAGACTGCTTTTCGTAAAAGGTACATGAACTTATAATTCATAGTAATGCCTTTTGGACACAATAATTCTTCAGTTATATTCATGGAAGTGATGAATAGAGTATATAGAGATCACCTCATAAAATTTGTTGTAGTATTTATAGACGATATTATAGTGTACTTCAAAATCAAGGTGAAACATGAGGGGAATCTATGCACTATTCTAGAGACCTTGTGAATGGAGAATCTCTCTAAAATATAAAACAACTGTAAGTTCAGGTTGAAGGGAGTCTCATAACTGGGTTATATCATCATATTAATTCGAATATCATTGGATCCTTCAATAAAAATCAATTGTGGGATGACTGAGGCAAACATCTATGATGGATATGTGTAGATTTCCATTGTTATCTAGATATTATCTCCAATTTGTGAGAATGTTTTCAATATATTCATACCCTCTTACCAATATTACTCGAAAGGGAGAAATTTTTTCTTGGAATGATGAATGTGAATACTGCTTCATGGAGTTAAATAAGAGTATTATCACTACCATTATTCTCACACTCCCCGAAAGTGGGGTGATTTTGTAAATATTCTGCAATGCGTTGAAGAATGTATTGGGTTGTGTGTTCAACCAGAATGACTAAGTCATTGCCAATTACTCAAGGAAATTTAAAATTTCTAAAAAATAATATTTCTTGCATGACCTATAGTTGGAAGATATGATCATTTCATTGAAAATTTGGTGGCATTATCTCCTCGAGTAGAATTATGAAATATATATGGATCACTGAAGTCATAATTATATACTCACTTAGAAAGTGTTGTATATGATCCAATGATTATGTTTAGAGATCATCATGGATTATGATTGCTCAATCCATTACCACAATGGGATATAAAACAAGATGGAAGATGCTATAAGTTTAAAGTAACCAATAATTCTATCATTTAAAACAAATTAAAAGGATCCAATCTTCTTAGATATTCTGAATATGGACTTGGGAATAATAATAAAAGGAAAATTATCAATCCATTCACAAATGATTTCTCTACGATCTCTTATAGAAATATTAAAGTATACTAAAAAAGATGATAAGGGAATTGATAAGAAAGTGGAAACAATATGATGTGGGAATCCTTATTAATTATTCTTAATAAAGAAGGAATTGGGAGCTTTGGATCGAAACTATATATTCCATCAAATTTTCAGTTAAATAATTTTTTTTTGATGATTCAAATAGTTCTCATTTCTCTATTCACCAAGGAAACACGAAGATGTATCATGATCTCCATGAGAAATATTGGTGGAATAACATGAAGAAGGATAATGCTAAATATACATCAATGTTGGTAGTATGTCAACATGTTAAGGCTATGCGGAAGAAGACTAAGGGGATGATGAAACCATTACCTGTACCCTCAGGGATACGGGAAAACATCATCATGGAAATTATAAATGGACATCCGAATACATACAAAGTATACACTGCTATTTGGGTTTTTTGAGACCATCTTACAAAGACTGCACACTTTATTTCAATTTAGAAGTATTTCTCACTGAATCAAGTGGAATGAATATACATCAGAGAAGTCGTAGGGAAATAAGGATTACCACTATTGATAATATTTGATAGAGATTAAATATTCACCTCTATGTTCTTGAGGAGTCTCCAATAAAATATGAACACTGATTTAACCTTCAACACGACATATCACTCTCAAAATGATGGCTAATCTGGTTGTACCTCTCGTACCCCTCGTGGTTTAATTTTCATGATCACAATAACTCTCTTATTTATCTAATATTGTTTTAAGTTTTTTTGTTGCTAGGCAAAAGGTTGCCAAGGAATTGGGCCATGAAAAGCCAAATTGGACTGATTTCAGTCCTACCGGCCAACCGGTGGAAGACCACCGGCCAGCCGATGGAGCCTGGACAGAAGGCATCCCTCTGTCCAGACCACCGGCCAACCGGTGTCACACCACTGGCCAGCCGGTGGAGCCCAGACAGAATAGTGTCAGCTACTGCCTCAGCACCGGCCAACCGGTGGCCTTCTCACCGGCCAGCCGGTGGTGCCTGATCCCGAATGCCTCTCCTTTTTCAAATCACCGGCCAACCGGTGTCCAAGCACCGGTCAGCCGGTAGAGCCAGTCAAACTAGCCGTTGGGCTTTGACCAGACCTGTCCACTTGCCTCCCAATGGCTCCAAAGGCCTCTCCAACGGCTCCGAAGACCCCCAAAGGCCATTTGAGGGTTCCCCCTCTATAAATAAAGGACTAGGAAGCCCCAGAACACTAGCGAAACGTAAGGAAGCCCACGGACACATTTTTGATCATTTGGCGAACCTCCGGCGCATTCCTCCAAGGAACCCTCAATTGCTCCAACTCACTTCCACATCCAAGGAGCACCATCAAAGAAGCTTGGGAGAGCTCTTCATCAAATTCATCAATCCTTTGGCGCCCAAGGCTTCTCCCATTACGGTTTTTCATTATTTATTTATTTTGAGCATCAAATTGGGTTTGTGCCTACAAACCCCCAACTCTTTCTCTCATCCTCTATTTTGGGTTTTCACACCACCTTCAAGGTTTGAAGAGGTTAGTCAAGCCTTCCCTTTAAAAGGCTTGAATCAAAGGTGAGATAGCCTTTACCTAGAAGAAGGCTAGTGGGTTCTTTCTCAACCATTGAAAGCAAGTGGGTTTTTTCATAACCATTAAAAGAAAGTTGTAATAGGTTCTAGACTAACCTTAAAGTCTTGTGGGTTACTTGCTAAAACCATTAAAAAGCAAGAGGTAGTAAATCTCTCAACGGTTGAGTTGGGAGTGGAGACGTAGGCTTTGGTTTAAGCCGAACTCCATTATCATGTTTTGGGTCTTGCCTCTTTTCTTTCCCCTGCACTTTGATAATTGTTTTAAATTATTAATTATTTTTTAAAAGGCAATTCACCCCCCTCTTGCCATCACTTCTTCTCTTCTCCGCCCAACAATTGGTATGAGAGGCAAAATTTGAGTAATACCTTCACCAGTTTCAAATTCAAGATCCATTGTGATGGCATCAACCTCTTTCTCCCCCGAAGGCTATTCATTGGGTCATGCTCCATTCTTTGATAGAACCGACTATACCTATTGGAAAACCCGCATGACTACTTTTCTTAGAAGTATAGGTTATCCTATTTATAAAATTTTCATGCATGGTTATTCTCTTTCTTCTCCCGATGAATCCAAATGGACCCAAGCCGATATTAAAAATTTCGAGCTTGATGGCAAAGCCATGAACGCTCTTCATTGCGGCCTTGATCATAATGAGTTCAATCGAGTTTCCACATGCACCTCATCACATGAAATCTGGAAACTATTGGAGGTTACCCATGAGGGGACCAACAAAGTCAAGGATAATCAATTGGATATGTTCCGTCATGATTTTGAGTCTTTCACCATGCACCCACATGAATCAATTTCTGAAATGTTTACTCGTTTTACTGACGTTTGCAATGGAAGAAAATCTCTTGGAGATGATGTGTCTGCAGAAACGATGGTCAAGAAGATCATTTGGATCCTACCAAGCACATGGGCACCGAATGTCACGACAATTCAAGAAGCAAAAGACATCAAGAACATGCCGGTCGAAGAGCTCATCGGATCCCTCATGACCTACGAGATCACCATGAGGAGGCAAGCTGAAAAGGAAGGCAAACCGATCAAAGTTCCAAAGAACATCGCCTTCAAAGTTCAAAAAGAAGAAAGCTCCTCCTTCTCATCATCTTCCTCTTCTAGAGGCGATTCAGAAATGGAGAACATTGCCCACAAAATGCACAAATTCATGAAGAAGCACAAGAATAAGAAATCCCGCAAGGCTCAACCCAACGAAAAATCCGAGCCCGAGGTAACATGCTATGGGTGTGGCAAGAAAGGCCATTACAACCCCGATTGGCCACTCAACAAGAAAAAGGCCAAGCAAAAGGAAACGAAGAAGGCATTCAAGGCCACATGGAGTGATAGCTCCACATCCTCCTCCTCCTCCTCCTCAAGTGACAACGGTAAAAAATGCCTAATGGCATTTCATGAGGTAACCTCTTCCGACTCCTCTTCCTCTTGTTCTTCAAATTCTTTTAATCATTTATCTTATGAGGATCTCCAACATGCTAGAGATCAATTGGAGGAAGGTTTTCACGAACGTTCTTCCAAATTTGTTTCTTTAAAAAAGAATTTCAAAAAACTTTCTTCCGAAAAGGAACAACTTCTCAAAGAAAAGGAGGAGTTGTCCCTCAAAATCCAAAACCTTCCCAATGTTGAGTCTATGGAATCAACAATCAAGGACTTAAGGGAATCTCTTGCTAAGTTCACCCAAAGGGAACAAAATTTGACCAAATTACTAGGTTCCCAACGCATATCTAGAACCACCCAAGGGCTTGGCTATTCCACGCAAGCTTCCTCTTCCCATGCTCCAACTATATTTGTAAGGGGGAGCTCCCAATATAAATTTTGTAATTATTGCAAAAAACCTGGGCACTTAATTTATGAGTGCGATTGCAAAAATGCCCGGTATGGAAGGCCTAAAACCATTTCCCTTAGTGATGAATTTCTTAGGAGAAGACCCGCCACTAGACAAGTGTGGATTGAAAAATCCCTTTTAGCGAGTCTCACCGGACCAAAATTTGTCTCGGTTTCAAAAACCTATCCCCGGTGATTTTTTGTTTTTATTTAGGGGGAGTTAGGATCGTTTAAGCTTTTTTCAAAATTTTTATTTCAAAATTTCAATTCAAAACATTCAATTCAATTCAAAACATTCAATTCAAATTTCAAAAATTTCAATTGGTTTAAAATCTCTATCTCGTTCTTCAACGTTTCCCTCAATCAAGTTTTATGCCCCATGCTATTTTGATAATCACAAAGGGGGAGAAATTCTTGATTGATTGGGGGAGAAATATTTTTCTCATGCTTTGATTTACTTTCAATTTATCCTTTAAAGCATGCCTTTCATTTCATTTTTAAATTGCTTGTTTTGGTGATTGTGATCATCAAAATAGGGGGAGATTGGTGTACCTCTCGTACCCCTCGTGGTTTAATTTTCATGATCACAATCACTCTCTTATTTATCTAATCTTGTTTTAAGTGTTTTTGTTGCTAGGCAAAAGGTTGCCAAGGAATTGGGCCAAGAAAAGCCAAAGTGGACTAATTTCAGTCCTACCGGCCAACCGGTGGAAGACCACCGGCCAGCCGATGGAGCCTGGACAGAAGGCATCCCTCTGTCCAGACCACCGGCCAACCGGTGTCACACCACCGGCCAGCCGGTGGAGCCCAGACAGAATAGTGTCAGCTACTGCCTCAGCACCGGCCAACCGGTGGCCTTCTCACTGGCCAGCCAGTGGTGCCTGAGCCCGAAGGCCTCTCCTTTTTCAAATCACCGGCCAACCGGTGGCCAAGCACCGGTCAGCCGGTAGAGCCAGTCAAACTAGCCGTTGGGCTTTGACCAGACCTGTCCACTTGCCTCCCAACGGCTCCGAAGGCCTCTCCAACGGCTCTGAAGACCCCCAAAGGCTATTTTAGGGTTCCCCCGCTATAAATAAAGGACTAGGAAGCCCCGTAACACTAGAGAAACGTAAGGAAGCCCACGGACACATTTTTGATCATTTGGCGAACCTCCGGCGCATTCCTCCATGGAACCCCCAATTGCTCCAACTCACTTCCACATCCAAGGAGCACCATCAAATAAGCTTGGGAGAGCTCTTCATCAACTTCATCAATCCTTTGGCGCCCAAGGCTTCTCCCATTACGGTTTTTCATTATTTATTTATTTTGGGCATCAAATTGGGTTTTTGCCTACAAACCCCCAACTCTTTCTCTCATCCTCTCTTTTGGGTTTTCACACCACCTTCAAGGTGTGAAGAGGTTAGTCAAGCCTTCCCTTTAAAAGGCTTGAATCAAAGGTGAGCTAGCCTTCACCTGTAAGAAGGCTAGTGGGTTCTTGCTCAACCATTGAAAGCAAGTGGGTTCTTGCATAACCATTAAAAGAAAGCTGTAATAGGTTCTAGACCAACCTTAAAGTCTAGTGGGATTCTTGCTAAAACGATTAAAAAGAAATCGGTAGTAAATCTCTCAACGGTTGAGTTGGGAGCGGAGACGTAGGCTTTGGTTTAAGCCGAACTCCGTTATCAAGTTTTGTGTCTTGCCTCTTTTCTTTCCGCTGCACTTTGATAATTGTTTTAAATTATTAATTATTTTTTAAAAGGCAATTCACCCCCCCCCCCCTCTTGCCATCACTTCTTCTCTTCTCCACCCTACAATTGGTATCAGAGGAAAAATTTGAGTAATACCTTCACCGGTTTCAAATTCAAGATCCATTGTGATGGCATCAACCTCTTTCTCCCTCGAAGGCTATTCATTGGGTCGTGCTCCATTCTTTGATGGAACCGACTATACATATTGGAAAACCCGCATGACTACTTTTCTTAGAAGTATAGGTTATCCTATTTATAAAATTGTCATGCATGGTTATTCTCTTTCTTCTCCCGATGAATCCAAATGGACCCAAACCGATATTAAAAATTTCGAGCTTGATGGCAAAGCCATGAACGCTCTTCATTGCGGCCTTGATCGTAATGAGTTCAATCGAGTTTCCACATGCACCTCATCACATGAAATCTAGACACTATTGGAGGTTACCCATGAGGAGACCAACAAAGTCAAGGATACTCGATTGGATATGTTCCGTCAAGATTTTGAGTCTTTCACCATGCACCCACATGAATGAATTTATGATATTTTTACTCGTTTTACTGACGTTTTCAATGGAAGAAAATCTCTTGGATATGATGTGTCTGCAGAAACGATGGTCAAGAAGATCCTTTGGATCCTACCAAGCACATGGGCACTGAAAGTCACGGCAATTCAAGAAGCAAAAGACATCGAGAACATGACGGTCGAAGAGCTCATCGGATCCCTCATGACCTACGAGATCACCATGAGGAGGCAAGCTGAAAAAGAAGGCAGACCGATCAAAGTTCCAAAGAACATCGCCTTAAAAGTTCAAAAAGAAGAAAGCTCCTCCTCCTCATCATCTTCCTCTTCTAGCCGCAATTCAGAAATGGAGAACCTTGCCCGCAAAATGCACAAATTCATGAAGAAGCACAAGAAGAAGAAATCCCGCAAGGCTCAACCCAACGAAAAATCCGAGCCCGAGGTAACATGCTATGGGTGTGGCAAGAAAGGCCATTACAAGCCCGATTGGCCACTCAACAAGAAAAAGGCCAAGCAAAAGGAAAAGAAGAAGGCATTCAAGGCCACATGGAGTGATAGCTCCACATCCTCCTCCTCCTCCTCCTCAAGTGACAACGGTAAAAAATGCCTAATGGCATTTCATGAGGTAACCTCTTCCGACTCCTCTTCCTCTTGTTCTTCAAATTCTTTTAATCATTTATCTTATGAGGATATCCAACATGCTAGAGATCAATTGGAGGAAGGTTTTCAAGAGCTTTCTTCCAAATTTGTTGCATTAAAAAAGAATTTCAAAAAACTTTCTTCCGAAAAGGAACAACTTCTCAAAGAAAAGGAGGAGTTGTCCCTCAAAATCCAAAACCTTCCCAATGTTGAGTCTATGGAATCAACAATCAAGGACTTAAGGGAATCTCTTGCTAAGTTCACCCAAGGGGAAAAAAATTTGACCAAATTACTAGGTTCCCAATGCATATCTAGAACCACCCAAGGGCTTGGCTATTCTACGCAAGCTTCCTTTTCCCATGCTCCAACTATTTTTGTAAGGGGGAGCTCCCAATATAAATTTTGTAATTATTGCAAAAAACCCGGGCACTTAATTTATGAGTGCGATTGCAAAAATGCCCGGTATGGAAGGCCTAAAACCATTTCCCTTAGTGATGAATTTCGTAGGAGAAGACCCGCCACTAGACAAGTGTGGATTGAAAAATCCCTTTTAGCGAGTCTCACTGGACCAAAATTTGTCTCGGTTTCAAAAACCTCTCCCCCGTGATTTGTTGATTTTATTTAGGGGGAGTTAGGATCGTTTAAGCTTTTTTCAAAATTTTTATTTCAAAATTTCAATTCAAAAATTTCAATTCAATTCAAAACTTTCAATTCAAATTTCAAAAATTTCAATTGGATTAAAATCTCTATCTCGTTTTTCAACGTTTCCCTCAATCAAGTTTTATGCCCCGTGCTATTTTGATAATCACAAAGGGGGAGAAATTCTTGATTGATTGGGGGTGAAATATTTTTCTCATGCTTTGATTTACTTTTCAATTTATCCTTTAAAGCATGCCTATCATTTCATTTTTACATTGCTTGTTTTGGTGATTGTGATCATCAAAATAGGGGGAGATTGTTGTACCTCTCGTACCCCTCGTGGTTTAATTTTCATGATCACAATCACTCTCTTATTTATCTAATCTTGTTTTAAGTGTTTTTGTTGCTAGGCAAAAGGTTGCCAAGGAATTGGGCCAAGAAAAGCCAAAGTGGACTGATTTCAGTCCTACCGGCCAACCGGTGGAAGACCACCGGCCGGCCGATGGAGCCTGGACAGAAGGCATCCCTCTGTCCAGACCACCGGCCACCCGGTGTCACACCACCGGCCAGCCAGTGGAGCCCAGACAGAATAGTGTCAGCTACTGCCTCAGCACCGGCCAACCGGTGGCCTTCTCACCGGCCAGCCGGTGGTGCCTGAGCCCGAAGGTCTCTCCTTTTTCAAATCACCAGCCAACCGGTGGCCAAGCACCGGTCTGCCGGTAGAGCTAGTCAAACTAGCCGTTGGGCTTTGACCAGACCTGTCCACTTGCCTCCCAACGGCTCCGAAGGCCTCTCCAACGGCTCCGAAGACCCCCAAAGGCCATTTGAGGGTTTCCCCTCTATAAATAATGGACTAGGAAGCCCCGGAACTCTAGCGAAACGTAAGGAAGCCCACGGACACATTTTTGATCATTTGGCGAACCTCCGGCGCATTCCTCCAAGGAACGCTCAATTGCTCCAAATCACTTCCACATCCAAGGAGCACCATCAAAGAAGCTTGGGAGAGATCTTCATCAACATCATCAATCCTTTGGCGCCCAAGGATTCTCCCATTACGGTTTTTCATTATTTATTTATTTTGAGCATCAAATTGGGTTTGTGCCTACAAACCCCCAACTCTTTCTCTCATCCTCTCTTTTGGGTTTTCACACCACCTTCAAGGTGTGAAGAGGTTAGTCAAGCCTTCCCTTTAAAAGGCTTGAATTAAAGGTGAGCTAGCCTTCACCTGTAAGAAGGCTAGTGGGTTCTTTCTCAACCATTGAAATCAAGTGGGTTCTTGCATATCCATTAATAGAAAGCTGTAATAGGTTCTAGACTAACCTTAAAGTCTAGTGGGTTTCTTGCTAAAACCATTAAAAAGAAAGCGGTAGTAAATCTATCAACGGTTGAGTTGGGAGCGGAGACGTAGGCTTTGATTTAAGCCGAACTCCGTTATCAAGTTTTGTGTCTTGCCTCTTTTCTTTCCGCTGCACTTTGATAATTGTTTTAAATTATTAATTATTTTTAAAAGGCAATTCACCCCCCCTCTTTCCATCACTTCTTCTCTTCTCTGCCCAACAAATCTGAGCTGACTGTACATACATTTCATGAAATGTTGGCGGCTTGACTAATGGGCTTCAATAGTGGATGGCATCGACATCTTCGTTTGGTGAAGTTCTCTTTCACAAACAGTTTCTACTCATGCATTCTAATAGATCCTTATGAAACCCTTTATGAGAAGATGTGTTATACACAAGAATGTTGAGATGGTGTTGGGGAAGAAAAAAATATCAGTCTTGAAATGGATAAAGAATTGGTGGTGAATTTTTAGACCATCGTGTAGCACATAATAGATTCCTAGAGTCGACAAAAGAGCAACGTTGAAAATCATCATTAAGATATAGAGAATTATATTAGAGGCATGTTATTCCTCTTCAAATCAATAAGGAATATTGAAGTGAGATTTGGGATGATGGGAAAGCTTAGTTGAATGTACATCAACTCTTTTGAGATCCTTGATCACATTGCGTAGTGGCCTATAAAATAGCACTCCCGATGAACCTATCTCATGTATTTGATGTATACCATGTATCACTCTGAAGGATGTACATTCCATACCCACCACATGTACTCAATCTAGAGTTGGTACCATTGTAGATTGACCTCTCCTATGAAGAGAAGCTTATTGACATCTTAGATCGAAGAGAAATATTTCTACAAAACAAGACAATGCCCACCGAAAGAGTATTGTAGAGAAACCACATGTTTGAAGAAGCAAAGTGGGTACTGAAGGAAGTGATTTTGAAAAGTTAACATCAACTGATTTTTTTTAGAATATAAAATTTCAAGGGTGAAAATTCATAAGGGGGGATAGTTGTAATGACCCAAATTGTTATGAAATAAAATTACCTTTATTTTAATTAAATTTCTTATGGATATAGTAAACACATGATTTCATTGTTGTTTTAAGATATAAAATTTGATTTAAATGAAAATTATATATCCTTACCTTTGACAATATAGTCTTTGAACATTGAATACATGACTAGTATAAATAATGGGGTTAAAAAAATCCTTTTGACATAGAAAATTGAAGTGATGGCCTCAACCTGGAGGATCGTACCCAATGAAGCCCAAATATTAGTGCTTCTGAGGGAGATATCTTTTCATGAATTTTCCCTATGCCATTCCCAATATGAGATACGATAACTTAAGAATTATTGAAACCTTTTATGGGAGAAGTTCAAGCACATCCAGATCACAAACCAAACCATGTTCACTGAATGCCCCATGAAAGCCCCACCATTACACACAACACTCTTATGGCATATATTTTTCTAATGAAGGGATATTTAAAAGGCCATATACTTATGATTATGTGAATTATTTTTTTATATAATAATGAATATAGTATAATTATATTATCGTTAATTTTTAATTGATTTTTTAAGAACAAATAGTATTTTTTGGGTTATTATTCAAATTCAATTAAGAAATATTTGTTGATGAGTTAGATAATTTATAAATTAAATAAAAATTTTAATAAAACAATATTACTAAATTACTTTTATTAAATAAATATAAATTTATCAATTTTTGGATGTTAATTTTAATTTTTATTACTATTTGAAAACTGTTTTTGTCAAAAACTGTCAATTTTCAATAAATTTCAGTTTGTATTTTAAATGTAAAAATAACATATATAAAATATTATTTAGATAAAATGAATATTATATTTTTAATAAAGATGTCAATATTATCTAACAGTGAGTTTTTCATTATTTTTTAAGACAATCGATTTTTTTGGGAAAAAATGAAATAGCTTATAAATATATAATACTTTTTATGACATCATAATGACCAAATACTGATGTAAAAAATACTATCAATGGTATATTTGTAAAATTGTATATTTTTTATTTTAAAAATAATTTCATTTTAGGTATTTTTTCATTTTATAAATCCTTTGTGAATCCTCCAAGACATATAAAATATTTTAAGATTTTAAAATAATTTCCATTAATGTTTGAATCACCTCCACATAAGAATGGAAAATATTTTAATATCTTTTGATCTTACCCTTATAAGAGTGAATATTATTCCTCTTTTCTAAAATCTAGTTTCAAAAAACATGGGATGGTGTGTGGTTTTGAATATTTTTGTGTGTGTGGACCAAAACCCAGAAAATGAAGAATTCCCCCACCTTGCCTATATAAACACACCCATTAACCATGTCCTCTTAAATAAATATATTTTAAACTCTACTAACCTATAACCCTACTTTATATAGTCCTCACGAGGCACTCTTATGCTCCCACAAAGCCTCCCTAAGCCTTTCGGATCACACATCAAGGTAAGGTATGTCGCTCCCTCCTTTTTCATCAAGCACCTCTTTTATGTCATGACATTTAATTTTCATTTTTTTGATTTTTGTTATGTTCATTAATACCTCCTTAATATCCTTTTGATGTATAAATTATGGGATCTTCCATTAACTCTCATGAATCCCCCCTATTATCCTTTTAACAGACCCGTTACTATGCTGAAATTCCCTAGAGTATTTCACTTTTATCATTTCCATTGAAGAATTTTATTTTATATTATGAATATAAATTTCTTTTCACATGTTTGGATATTATGTTACATGATACACTAACTATAAATCCAATTTACAAATGATCAAAGTCCCATTTTTCCGTCATTGACTCAATTTATGAATTTCCATATGATGTTGTTATGTTGCCAAAATTTCACCTTGATTTTCCATAAAGAAATAATTATGTAGTAAATAACATACCCATTCCACTATCAAGGATATTAACCATTGTGCACATATACTCATTGAATTGTTACATGCTTTTAGAATCATCATATTTCATGGTTGTGTAATAATTGAAGATGTTGAATGAATCCATGTTATAAGATCTACAAGGGACACATAAGCATGAAATTGAAATGGGTATGAATGGTGTACCCTGATAGTGCTCCAATGTATTAAGTAATGTTTAATATCATGATACATCATATTGGGAATGGGGTTTACTTGATTCCCATATTGGAAATTTATCCATCATGATGGGACCTGTGTTTTCCTGATTCTTTTTTATTAATGATGTATGGTTTTTTGTTGTTTCCATATATCCATGCTATGATAATTGTTCAATATCAAGACTTTATGTTCATGTTTATACTTTCTCCATTGATAGGTCAATTGAAAAACATATATTTTATTCTTCAGGTCATTCCTTGTTTACTCGCTTACTTGGATTTATATCTCACCCTTTTCTTGTATATTTCTTATGGTTATCTCATGAAATTATATTAATGAATGATTTTTTTCGTCATGTAAAAGTAGTTTCCAAAAAAGATTTGTATTTAATTTTTTAAGTTGTTATTTAATGTTCCTACAACCCATAGACACTATAAATCTTGATATTATAAGTTTTATTATGTTCGTGTTGATGAAATAAGTCATTTTTAAATATGAATTCATTTGTAGGGACATTAAAAAGCATATCGTAATGAATCTGTATAGATCCCTTTGTCTGACCAACTGTAGATGGTATGCCATATTGAAAAAACATCAGATTCCAATGCCACTTGTTCAAATCCCAAAAAGTTATTTTTAAACATGGGTTACATATCTAGAACTATAATAGATGGAACTCAATGAAAATGAAAAATATATTTCATGTATGGATTTCCCAACTCGCCAAATTTGGTTTTTTCGTGAATGGGTATGAAGTTATCCAATTTAGTTATCCTATAGATCATAACACATATCAAAATTTTATTTATCTATGTATATTGTTGTCCAAGAAAAAAATTAAATTGATATATCACCCAAAATACAAATTTTTTCTATAAGTTGTTGAACCAGACACGAAGGTTTATGTTTTTTTGGCCATTACCTCTTTGAAAATATAATAGTGGGGGGATGAAATGCACCCTAAGCTGGACACATGAATCGAGTCAACATGTTATTAATAATAAACATGTCTCTTGGGTGAACTTACCATTAATAATTATGAAATATACCTACCATATCATATATTACAACTAATTTCCAGACAAAAACATAATAAATAATATAATAACCTCCATAGGGAACCACCAGCCATCGACTATCTCCCCACCATAAAAAGAGTCATTAATGATATGGAATTCATCATTGAGATTTTGTTTCTAAATAATCATCTTGAAAATATTAGAGGAAAAAATAACTATAACCATGGATACCTCCACCCAGATTTCTAGACTCATACATCAAAATTTTAATAGTGGATCAACATGTTCCACATTTATTATTATTCATTAATGTAATTGGTCCAATGTTTATTGCTCAATTCATAATCATTGAAATTATCAATTACCAGGGTATTTTAAATTTCAAAATAAATGGATTGATGGTGATCTAAACAATGACTCAAGAAGAGATTGAAATATTCCTCTTAGAAGACATAACTCAAGCTCTTTTGTTCAGAATACATGATAAACCATTCTCTAAAAAGTTACTGCCTCTAAAACTTATTTTAATGAGTCATATAAGAAAGTTCAACGTCATGGGTTCGATTATTCCTTTCATGTGGCCTAAGATACTGATATCCATATGTTACTATTTGATATCCCTACATAATAACGTAGTTCTAATATGAAAATTATGCGTCAAAGAGGACCAAATAGACCTATCCTAGTTATCAAAGAGTCAACATCGGTATAGTATCCAAAATACAATTTTTCTCAACAAATGGTCTCTAAATTTTATTATCCCATGAAAATATTAATCACATCCAAGATAGATAAGTCATTGGAGAACAAAACATTGAGAAATAATTAGGCAGCCATGATAATATCACGAAAAACCTAAGATTCTATGAATAAAAATACCATTAGATCATTGTTTTCATGTAATAATCACCTACAGCATTTCAGGATCAATTAAAATATAATTTTTTGAAAAAAACATTTACCAATAACATCAGTTATCAAATCCAGAAATCACATTTCAATAGATTGACAAAAATTTAGTGATTTCACATAAATTCTTGAACTGATTTCTAATGACACATGTTGGTGCCAAAATTCGGGATAGAGAAGAATATAAAAAGAAGGAACCATTGAATTCCTCTTGAATCCCCCTCGTGGAGTCCCCCCACCACCATGGGCACCGCGAAGCAAGGAGGTGGTCCACTCTGTGAATGCATTTGATGTTTGTGAGCCCTCCGTTAATTAAGGAGGCGGGACGGTCTGCGAACGCATTTGACATTCGCAAGCCTACCTCCAAGAAACCAAGTCCATCTTCGTGTCGCGTAAGCTCTGATTTGTGGCTCCTCTTGCCTATAAATACCAGGCTCCCCCTGAGACCAACAGAAGGAAAATCAGACCTTTCAACTTCCCATCTCCCGAATGAAGAAGCATCTTTCTTCTCTGCAAACCATGAGCTATGCGAGGTACTTCTGCTCCATGAAGTGCCTCCCCCTTGTCTCGTTTTGATCCTCTCTTCCTATAGGGATCCCATTCATGAATCCTAATGGAATTCGCAATGGAACTGGATCCCCAAGGGGACCCAGGTAATCGCGGAGCATTTATTCTTTGCGAAACAACCTTCATGTACACATGATCTGCATGCTAAGGTAGGGTCACTGTACTTCACGAATCACATTGCTTCACGACACCTTGCTTTGCAAGGAACATTTTCTCTAAAAGGAAGTGCACCATGAATGCCTTTCCACTTCACGAAGAACCTCCCATATGCACATTTTCCATATGATTAGGCTCAGGTACCCCACTTCGCGAAGCACACCCCTTCGCAAGTGCTCTCCGCCACACGGAGCAAGAGAGCTTCACACAGACCGTACCTATGAACCCATCAAATTTGCAATTTCTTTTCCCGTGCGACCCTCCAGGTTTGCAGGATGTGACTTCAAAGTACCTTGGACGATACTACCTATTATGTAGCTTTTCTTCATGCTTCTTCTCATAGCCATTCTAATTTCTATTCATTCTTCGTATTACCACGCTAACGTGGCCCCCTCGATGGTTCGCTCTGTGACACCCCCTTTCCACGGCTTTTCGTGTCCCCTCTCTACACCAAGGAGTAGAGGGTACCAGTTATGTAAGTCCTAGGGGTGCGGAGAAAACCCACCTCGTCCAAGCTACAGGACTTCAAACTGCAAAGCACCTCCGTCCTCAGCACATAATGTTTAACTGTGACCTCGCCCCATGCCTCGCACGTAAGGTCCCCCACCTTGGACATTCTCCACGCCCACTCATCTCCACGGGGATGGGATCACCCCTCACAGGGGATGATATCCTCCATATTGTAATGGAGTTTTTCATTGGGGAAAGGACGACCATCTCGGTGTAAGCCTGTATCTTTCCTGTGGGTGGCATCATCCCTACTCCTCATTTCATCTTCGGTCCCCAGGGCCAGCGAAGGGTGTGGTGGGGAATGGTGATTCTCCTTTCTTCC
Organism: Viscum album; assembly: GCA_963277665.1. Lineage (NCBI taxonomy): Eukaryota > Viridiplantae > Streptophyta > Magnoliopsida > Santalales > Viscaceae > Viscum > Viscum album. Next base: position 2,097,306,637 of record OY728123.1, on the reverse strand, counting down.
ATATCCTTCTGCACTATGTCACCATTGGGCCTCCATCCTAGAGTAAGTCATAATATTTCTCTCCCTGGGCCACTCCACGCGTAAGCCCCACTCGGCATCCCACGGACCCACCATTCACGACATGATCATCAGGTCTCTACTGCCTCTTTTTTCTCACACCAAGCATGACTCACGTGGGCTTAGAGTAAGCACCGACCATGGAATCTACCCCATGGGTAGCCTATAGTGTAATCCCCCCCAGAGATGAACTACGTGGTATTTGATCCTTTCCAAGGTAGGGTACATAGGAAGCCTCTTGGAGGTTCAAGCCAACCATCCACCCAGACCCCAGGTCCACCTTCATGTCGGTTTGCCGACACTACCTGAACTTCGTGGTCTTTGATCTTTTCCAATGAAAGGTATGATGGAAGCCTCCCTGAGGTTCAATCCCATCAACCAGTAGATCCCAGGTCCACCTTCATGTCAGTTTTCCAACAACACCACATGAACTATGTGGTCTTTGTTCATTTCCAAGGCAAGGTAAGTTATAAGCGTCACTGAGGTTCAAGCCCAAGAACAAGTGGATCCCAGGTCCACCTTCACATAAATTCTTCGACACCACCACCTGAACTATGTGGAATTTGATATTTTCCAAGGTAGGGTTTGTAGGAATCCTCCATGAGGTTCAAGCCTAACACTCCATTGTCTGAACACCCCTTCATGTCGGTTTAATAGCCCCTTTTCATAATTAATTATGAGGTCATTGATCCTTGTAAATGTAAGGTACATTGGAAACCTCCATGAGGTTCATTCCCACCGCCATCCATTGGACCCAACCATCTTTGCATTGGTGCACCAAGCCCCCTTTTTCATGGGAATCCTAGAGTGTAAGCCCCACACCCACATCTGAACTATGAGGAATTTCATCCTGGTCAAGCCAAAGTACGTAGGATTCCTCCCTAAGGTTCAACCCCAGCATCCACCTAGACCCCATGTCCTTATTCACGTCAGTTCCCCAAACCCATGGGCCTCCTCAGAGCGTAAGCCCCAAATGCCATCTGAACTATGGGGTCTTTGATCCTTGCCAAGGCAAGGTACGTAGGAATCCTCCACAAGGTTCAAGCCCGACACGCATTGGACCCCACGTCCTCTATTACATTTTTTCACCCCATCCCACATGATGTTAAACTGTATCCACCATTCAGCGGTAAACCATTGTCACTCCAATCAGTGGTAAGCCGTTGTGACCCCATGCAGTGGTAAGTCGTTGTGACATCAATCTACAGTAATCCATTGAAAAACCCAATCAGCATTAATTCGTCATCATATGAAATACGTGGTGTTTGATTCCCTACCACAGGGACACGTTGTAAGTCTCTTCGAGGTTCAAGCCCAAAACCATCGTCATCCTCATGATGGTTCCATCTCATTCACCATCCCCATCAACCGCTCCATCATCCTTCTTAATCCTTACTCGGGCCACCAAATCCCAGTGGGATCATGCCACCACATTCACCATTCCATTTAACAACACTCAGGAATCCACCCACATGATGGCCCTAGTATGGGTGTTCCCTCCAGGGGGTTCCTCCATCTAATCCACTGTAGTCAGTGTTTTGATCGGCCCGATCCATCTACACTAGATGTTAAACATGTGGCATACCCTGTGTTAAATATATGAAGCTGAGGAAAACCTTATATACATGGTTGTGGCATATGATCCCCCGCGTTGGAGGTGGGATCCCACAGGTTTCTGTGCCCTCGAGAAGCCCTATAATAAGGGACAGAAGACAGACACACCAATCCCCCAATGTCCAGACATGCCATTGATGTCCAACATGACTACTCCCCTATCCTAAGGTTGCTGACCTGACCGAACCCCTTGGAATTTTCTAATAGAAGCAACGTAATTAACTGGTGTCCATGAAGATATGGCGCTGGGAAGAGTTTCACGAACAACAGTTTAAGTATATAAGGGAGACCTAAACTAGGTGACAAGTTCTGAGGAGGAATCCACCGAAGGAAGAACCGACATCCCATCATCTCGTTTCGATCAAGGAGCAGACATCCCTAAATAAGGAGCAGATGTCACCCGCCTTTGGAAAGCGGGAATGCAGGGCAACAGCCGCACGTCCTCCTCATAGATGGATTCATGTTCCCCAGAAAAATCATTGGAAACAAAACACATGATCATCATCTATCATAGATTAATTATGGAAATCATATAAAATGGAAACCATGAAGTCATCATGATATGCATGGATAATGATATTCATTAAATCCATAATGATTTAAAGAACATTAGTTAAACAGAACGACATGACTATGTAATCATAATAGACATACCTACTCCAATAGGTGGTTTTATGACTGATTCATTCTTTTATTATCAAATCATCAAAACGTGATCAAAGATAAATATCTATGAACAACGTCAGCCCTTTCAACTTATCAAAGAGGTCATCAATCAATGAAAAACAATATATTTTTAATACCATAACATTCTTGAGTATTAATTAATTAACACTAAGGTGAATTTACCCATTATTTTACATAGAAAAGTGAACAGAAGCCGCCTAATGTGAGAGACTCGGTAACATAAATCCTTTATACAACAGTTCATCTGATAGAGTCAGTATCTTGTCAATTTAAGATGGTTCTATATGGTAAGAAGGAATAGGTACCTACTATTTACATGTAACTAAATTTATAAAAAAACTCCTTCCATAACTGTGGTACCCTAGAGAGGATAAAATGAAACCATTTTTGAAACCAGATGATGAATTGAGGGACATCACCCTAAAATAATCCTATTTTAGATCAAAATCGAACATAAATAATAAATTACCCAACCATAAATAAAAATGTACAACTCTAATCGACATCAGGTCCCATTCCCCATGAATTATACAGCACAACTCCTCATGCACCATAATTGAGACCATGAAAATATAAAAATTAATTTACACTTTATTTGAAATTATTTAATATTTCATGATTATGATGTCAATATGTTTCATTTTTATATCCAAAAAATACCAATTTAGATAATTCTCTGAAAAATAGAAATCTAATGAAGGACAATGGATATAATGTTATATATGTTCATCAAGATAATTTTTGAAATATTCATCACATATGAAATTCAAATTTACAATACGATATGAAATGAACAATTGAGATCACCGGTACTAAATGATGAAGTAAAAAAGTATTAATCTATATTGATATAACATATCAGAGTCTCTACCCCCATGTCTGCTTCCTATAGATACACTCCTACTATATGAAGAGGCTTTATTCTAAACTCTTGTTGCTAGAACCCCTACAATTCTAATGAATCTAATTTCACCATTGTATTATTTGCATAAATGATCTCATTCAACTATATAGAGTAAAATAGAAATGATTGAACTTCTAAATGTGATCCAAACATCTGTAGGAACCACATATTATAGATTCTTTAGTGAAAACCCATTTCAAATTCCTTGGCATTCCACACCTGTAACAAAATAATGTCCTCTTCTAGGAACTGTAGGAGTTATACAAGAATCATTCATTCAAAAAATAACTCCATGAGAATTATCACACTTACAATAAAGACTAAATAAACTAAAAATGTTTTTACATAGAGAAAAATTAAATCTATTGAACCCTAAATTAGCAGTGAGGTCCATCTACACCATCAATACTTTATCCATCACATCAACCGAAAAAGATAGATTCAGCATGTGAAGCTAATAATGAATAACATATTAAAGTCCCATATCTAAATATTGACTCATTACATTCTCATTTGATACTATCAATGGGGAAAACATCACAAGAACAGAATTGAGTCTTGTATATTGCATCATAGTCCTATCAGCCAACTCTGTTTGAAGAACTCTATATCCTTGGACAATACCATCGAATCAAGATATAAATGGACATTGAAAGATGTTTAATTTCCTTCAATTATAATCCATCATTGTTATCTTAAAACATCATCATTTATCAACATTACATTCTAGTTACCCTTAGCTTAATGTAATCACTTTTCCCCTTGATATAACAATTCGTCTCCAAGGATTGAAATATATACTCAACCCTTCTCAATAATTCCTCAGACTCATGACGATTATTTGTGGTACAGAATGATAGTGTATTTTGGTGAAATAATTGATGATAAGGAATAAAAAAATCATACATTATATGTTTTACAAATGAAGAAAGAATTGGAATCAATTCATGTGATTTTCATATTGATTGGAAAATATGAAAGTAAAACATAAACAAGATTCAGGTCAACAAGGGTATTTTGTCATTTTTTTCATCATAAGCTTCCTACTTGATTCAATTAAAATACCTTCTTTAATTCATGATTTTATTCAACATTAATATAAAACATTGAATATTTCATATGCCTACAAAAATCAACACTCTAAAAATAAAAATAGAGAAATAAGTCTCAACGGATTGATTGATAATATTTTGATTTTTACTACCGAAGTAAAAAATTTGGAAAAAAACTATATAATGGCATATAGATGTGTTTACAAAACTAAACATGGTGACTTAAGGATCATTCTGATGAGTGGTGGAATAGAACTCACTCATAACAACTTCTTAATTCCCAAAAAACATACACAACTATATACTGCAATCAAGGAATGCTTCTTAACGTATACCTTTAAGACCAATGTTTCATGACCCTGCTTGGATAACCCCACTCTAAGATAACTGATCTAGCACTAACATGACCTAAAGGGAATTCATGATCCCCATGGGATAGAGACTAATAACTAGAATCATACAAGATATTGTTGGGAACAAAAGATGTACTTAAATTATGAAATAAATACTTACATGTAAGTATTAGAAAAATACAACTCCATGGGGAGAATAGTAAAAGAAGTAAAATAGTTATATAAACACTGTGTACAATAACAAATAAACGAAAAGAATGATAACAACCCAATTACCCATAATAAAATCTTCTCCATGTCATAAGGATCAACAAACAAAACCACATCCAATGGGCTCTTTCCCCTTTCTCAAACCTAGAACATAATAATCTACAATACTATAAGGTACATATGATTTGTGAACATAATGAATAGTAGGGTCTTATCCATGATTATATAAAAATAATCCATGTTAATTAACCCAATGAAGATATAAATATTAAATTACAAATAATAGAATCGAAAAAACAATATTTTAAAAAATAATTCTTTAAATTTCAATTGATATAAATATTTAATGAAATACCCTAATAAATAATTTATATTAAAAAATTAAATTAATTTATATGTTATGATAAAAAACGAATACAAAGTCAAGAATTTTTCAAAATAATCACAAACGATTAACATGGTAATATTCTGAGAGGTAAGATGGTTCTAGGTTAGGGGACCCTCACGCACTGAAATATGTGATCACGATTATATGTGTACCCACATCACATAGAAACTAGTCCAAGAGGATTATTCACTATATCATCGTGGATGTGCTCTGCTACACAATGTGTTGTTAGAGTTTTAAAGCATCAATAGAGTGTTTTCCCAAATAAAACATTACTTAAATAGGATTTTATTTTCTAAAAAATAAATCCATAATGTTCATTTTATCTAAAAATTATTCAAAATACATTTAAACCATATTCCATTTCCATATTCCAATTTCCATTAAAAATTGGGATTTTAATCAATTCTTGCATTTTATAAGGTTAAACCAACTGAGGTTCTTATCAAAATCCTTCAATCAATTGTTGTAAAATAAAAATTGGGAATCAATTTAAAAATAATCATTTTAAAAATATAAATCCCCAACTTAATTTCACAATATCCATAAAATTCCCCTATCACACCCCATTTCATTAAAATTGTGGGATTTCCCCAAATTTCATACCAAAGAAAATTGAAATCCAAAATCAATGTGAAATGGGTTATTCATAAACCAATTGAAATAAAATTAATTTATGTTACGTAATTTGGGATCAAATCAATTTTCTAATCACCAATGGAACCTCCTTCAGAAATAAATAGATCGCATCTCAATACGACCCTGATGGAAAACACCTATGATGAATTTCGGTATTTGAAAATCAAGGATACATCCAAGATTAATGATCTAAAACAATGAAGATTTTATCCTACAACATCATTAAGATCCCTAAAACCCTAAAGAGTATAGACTAAGAGGAAGGAGAAAAGTAATGTGGAATGAATTTGAAATGAGAAAGGATAAATTGATGATCTCATAACATCGTTCCACCTTAGATAGTATTTTGAGGATAAATAATGCATCCTTTAGAGATTTATTGAATGTAGGAAATGTCTAATCCTATGTTATGGGAATGTAGGGTAAGATATAGGGGTTTTAAAAATTATAATTTAATTTTTGGAATAAACAAAATATGCGTGCACATTTTCCTAGAAGGGGGTGCACAATTTTGTCAAACAATGGTCCCTAACAGTACATCCATATAAAGGGTGCATAGATTCTTATATGTGGGAACATTGTATTTCAAACTATATACCAACATTGTAAACTCTATATGCACGGGTTTGGGTGGTTTTCACTCGTAGGGTGCATGGTTTGGGCACATTGTGTTCCATCCATGTACAGCCCTAGAGCCTTCAATGTTTTTCAATATTTCATGAAAACCATCAATTAATGAGGCCCAACAAATTAATGATTAAAACATGTTTTTATGAGAACCTAAAAACAATAAAATAATCTTACAATAAGTTTTACAACCATGATAATTTATGACATAGAATGCTAAAGTCACTACACTTGTCAACATAGAGAACCTTTAATTTCCAAATTCCATCCTGATTGGTACTCTATTGTTATGTTTCCAAGAAATAAATTATTAATTAAGAAGGGAGACCATTTGGTTTTTTCTCTAGGGTCAGTGTGAGTGAAAAAAAAACACAAGAAAAAACACATGTTTCCCTATGGAGTAAATAATTAGTCTAATAAGAAACCCCATTGAGAAATAACATATGATGTGTTGGGAAGGAAACCAATGAATATGAGGATATATATGGGATTGTATGACTTTGTTTGTGGACCATGGATAGTTGGGAAAATAAATGGTTTTATAACCAATACCATGCCAAATGTGTAGAGGTGTTATATAGGTTTACGGATTAGCGGCTTCAATGAGGGTGTTTTGATTTAAAAGGACTGGATAGTTTAACACCACTATAAAAGTTATTATTAAAATGAAAAACATTATACCCATATGAACAGGGTTCAAAATTCATTTCTAGAGCCTACCTGATTAGAAATCCATATTTAAGATTGATTGGCCTAAATTAGTGATCAAGATGCGTGAAAATTTGGGAAGATTCTGTGGATGCCTGTGAGATAGGAAAAATGAAATTAAATAACATGTGTTTTCTTCGAGAAAATACATTAGCCTAATAAGCGACCCCATTTATTAATCGCCTGAGTTGTGTTGGGAAGGAAGATAATGATTTACTTGAGGTATTTGGGGACATGTGACTATGTTCATAGCTTATAGAAGGTGAGGTTATAGAATTGATCATAATAAAGTGAATACTAAAACTAATATTAACGGCCTACGAACCAGAAACATGTGATTATATAAAAGACAATATGATTCAACAGATATGAATGTAAAAAGATAAAATTATTGTTTCTTGATTACATTCCTAATATTGAAAAAATAATTTTATACCTTTTAATATATGAGGAAATATACTTTCATAATATGTTTATATTTCATAAGCATAATTGCATCAATTCATTTATTTTCTATAAATTTTCATTTAATCCTTAATCCAATAAAAAATATTAAAAATTAATTTTTTTATCATCAATATCTAAAATTCACTTTTAGCAAATCATAAATCAGTGAAAAGTACTTCTGTTTATCTTTAACTATTTTAAAAATCAAATATGATGGGCCCAAGTCATCCAATATAACAATTTAGTCTCTAAAAGGAAAAATTCATACCACTTGTTCATCACTAAATGTATTTATCAATTATTTTAACAAAAATATTGATAAATTAACTAGGAGATTACTTAAGACAATGTTAGGTGGTAAGACCATATCATCCCTATATACTAGGTTCGAGACCATTTTCCTTCTGTACATTCCATGTTTTTATCTATATTGTTGTGATTCCATTATTAAAACTATATTAATATAATTCCAACAATGTTCCCAAAAAATAAGATTGAAATCTTTGGAGAAAAAGTAATCATTAATTAAACATTTTGCTATGTTTTAAATATATTTTTTTAACAAACTTTTATAATCATGTATGAATATTATTAAAATGTAATTAATGATCATATGTACCCTAAAGTATATTAATTATTTTAATAATATGTCTTTAAAATTTTACAGAATTATTATTTACATACATTTTCAAGGAAACATATATTTTCAAAGGGGTTATTGCATTAACTTTCTGCTAAAATATAAATAATCATGGGAAAATCCAATCTCATAACGGCTAAATGGATGATTAAAACATTGAAAATATTAACAGTCATAATATAAGACAAGGACTTAAATTTTACATAATATTATGTTTTATTCAAGAATTTACTTTCTTTCAAATTGAGAATCATTTTAGGGTTAGAGATTCAATGAATTAATAATTAACATGAATTTTTCAAAACAATATAATAGAAAGTGGAATATTCTTATTACGTTACATTTTTTCTATAAAAGAATTAAAAAAATGACTCATTTATATCATTGAAAATATTCCTTATTTTAAAATTGACTTCTTCTGTTCCCTTACCCATTAATAATTACCATTAAATATATTTATAATATTTTTATATTTACAAAATACCAATAAAGGATACACATGGAAGGAAAAATATTATTCCTATGAAAGCATGATAATTCATATAACATTTATGTTTATCTTAAAAGTCTTTTTGAGAATGTGAAATAAATTATTTTCACATGAAAAACAAAGATACATTTTTTCTAACAGAAAATCATTAAAACCCATAAAAATAAACTAAAATCATGTTTGATTGATTAGATCCCAATATATATAAAACCCTTTCAAAAATGATTTTTATTGGAACAACCATACATTTGACTTACAACATTATAATTGACCAATGAATTGGAGAGCTATAATAGGATCACCTACCACTATCTATGAAACCCCATTATATAAACAATAATTGGAACACTATTCAATATCTTGGATGCCCCATTGTCATATATATAATAGGATTAATATACATTAACTATATCACTACATCATATAAGATGCAACATGCTCACCCACTACTATCTAGGGCGCCCATCGTGTAATCAATAATATCCTTACCCACAACCATTTAATTAACCACATAATGTAATTATCATAGACCATATCCTGAATAAATTATTTTTGTTATCCAGATTAATATTCAAAATACATTTCGAAATACTATTTGAATCTCGTAAGAATATATCTTTTGTATATAAGAATACATTATTCTTTAAAAACCCCTTTTCAAGTAACTTTAAACAATTTTTTTGTGGAAACCCATTTTCATTAAAAAATGACCACAAAATGGTGAAGGGGATTCTTTAAAAAAAAATGAATTATTGTGAAGAATATTTAGGTCAAAAAATGGCCATGATGGTGTAAATCTCAGTATTATCAAGTGCGTTAAGAATAGAACATTCCTTTTTTATTTTGACAAAATGTTCAATATAAAACACATAAAACAATTTCTTTTTTATAACCATTTATAAAAATTAAAAATACATAATTTATTATCTATAATTTCATTATATCCATAAAATAATTTGGGAAACTTATACAAGGAATAGGATGTGTTTTAATTAATGCATTAAATGAAATGTTCTTAATGAAAAATTCCCTTATAAATTTTGAAATAATTAAATCATAAGCCCCATGAATGATAATATTTAAAAAAAAATTATATATCTTAAACAAAGATAAAATCAAAACATAACCGTCCAAAATTTATGTATATAATATTCATAAATGAGTATAGGTGTATAGAATCAAAATATGCCATAAGGAAAGGAGATTGAGACAATGCCCATTAACTTTTTTCCAATTAATCATGTGCATATTTAACTTCCAAAAAAATAAACCAATGTTAATTTTTTCCAATTATATAACCTTTTTAATATTTATTATTTCTTTTATTCCACTTTATACTATGTTATAGACATTTACTTGGACAATTAACTTTATCTTGGTTAATTTGGTTGTATTATGTTTTTTTTACAAAAATGAAATTTGTATGTCAAATATGGTTAAAGGGGGACCGTTATAAACATATAAAAAATAATAATAAAGACATTAATATCATATATACTGATAAATATTATTTTTAAAACCCATCCTGAATAATTCCTATGAAAAATGATCCCATGTTATGATGATAGAGACGGTTGGTCGTACGTACGCAAGAGAATCATTTCCATTTTTCCAATGACCATTATGGAAAGAAGTCAAATAATATTTATATTTAAATAATGAAAACATAAATAATAAATACCATGATATTTAATTATGTACATTAATATACCATTTTTGTGATAAAAATTAATCCCATCACTTGGAGAAAATGGTAGCCCACACCCCCATGTTGGAAATTATCACTCTTTCATCATGTGAAAACCTAAACATAAAATTATATATTAAATATCCAAAAATATTTTTATGTCATATATAATTATTATATTATGTATATCTTATATATTAATTATAGTAACTCTTATTATCTTTTATGTAACATGTTAGTAAAATGTTTTCACATCATTTCGCGAGGCGGTACTTCGTCGTACAAAGAATTGACATTATCATATAACAAACAATATGAAATGTAAAAGGGATTATAAAATATAACTACTCTATAGGTATATTTATTTTATAAATTTTAAATAAATAATACATTAGTATTATTTTCATCGATATGCCAAACTATGAAAGGTAGTAATGTAAAACAAAATGACATCAGTTCGCGAGGCAGTAGTCTATCATAAAAATAGATAATGATTTCATAAAATATTTTATTGAAGTGTAAAAGGATTTAGAATATACACTTAACATTAAAAAATCTCAATACATTGAATAAACTATGGTTAATATATAATAATTTTATAAATTGGAATGAAGAGTTTTGGAGTAAAAAGGTAAAAACAATGTTTGTTGATGAACATTACTTCTTCTTTGGGTATCTCCTCTTTCTCTTCACAATATTATACTATTGGTTGGACTTGTCCCCAAGTTACAGATTCAAGTATGAGTCTATGTAATTTGATGAATTTTTTGGGTAGTTATTTGCAGAGGAAATCCTCTTGAGAGGTCTGAATATTGGTGGTTCGGTGGGGGCCTTTTAGAAGTGTGGTGAGTGAAAAACTTGTAATTTTTTTGAAATATTGAATTACATCGATGTATTAAAAATGTGTTGTGGACTGAATAATGAAAAAATTAGATAAAATATGTAATTGGGTCTATTTATTTTCATATTATGGGTTATTTATGTTTTTATATGTCATTTGGACCCTTATTATTAAAGTTTAGTCACTCGGTAGCTAACTTTTTAACTTAATAGTTGTGATTAATTATGATTGTATTCACAAATACATTCAGGAAAAAATTAATATTGCCTTATTAGACCATATATTTTTCTATGAATCTAAAAATTTCATCCATTATTTCAAATTCAATTCTCATAAGGGGCTAGTATTAATTTAAAATTAATCATGGATATGGGATGTGAAATGTGTATTTCATAGTAAAAATGAGGATAATTTAACAAAGTATTTATATCAAATTTCAGTTGATTTTTTTTTCAACGACATGTATATTTTTAATAGATCTATAATATAATTTCTTTTTCTTTCAAACAAATCTACAATAGCATGTTAAATTTAAAATTATTTTGAATAAAAATAGTTTTCAACTGAAATTCAGTATTCTCATTATTCATAAAAAGATCAAACATTCGAGAAAAAATGAAACAGTTAAACCTAAAATAATCGTGAAATTTATATTTAAGAAAATAGTTTTATTTTTTCAAAGAAAATATCTAAAATTATACATACATTGTATGAAAATAACTCTTTCACTAAAAGTCAACCAAGCTTCCTCATAAAATAATTCTGTTTTTCATCGCAACATTTTTAATATTTTTTATTACAAATGAAAATTATTAGATGAATTTAAAACAATATTATTGAATATATAATATATAAATTCCATTCATATTTTCCATTAATAGTTATTAATTTAGTTTATTATCTTAAAATTCATTTTCACGATTAAAAGGAATTACACTTCGTTTGTATACAATTGGTTTTCATCATCATTTCAAAATATTTGGTCACCAATGAATTTATAATATATACGATTTTAATATTTATTTTTGTAATTTTGTTTTTCCAATTCACTACTGTATTTCTATTAGATATATTTTACTATCATATTAAATATTAACAGTATATTTTTTTGGCTTGAATTTTTCATTATGTGTAACAGAGGTCAGCGAAGAAACTCTCTGTTTCATGATCCATAAGATTTATATGGTCATTCATTTAATAAAAAATAATTGTTTATTTCATCTAATTAAATATATTAAAAATTATAAATTAATTTGAATGAATATATTTTTTAAAATATCATGATGGAACATTGTACCCTCTTAAAGGGAATTTTTCCGAGGAAATTTGACTTGGTTATAAAAGGTTTAAAATTTAAATAATTCCACGAGATAATTACACATTATAAATAGGGTAAATAAAATATCATCCTAATCAAAAATAAATGTATTTTTAAGTTCATCTGAAAAAACACTTCACATTTCAATATAGCATAATATTGGTTGGTAATGAATATCTACACCTGGAGGAAAATACAGCATAATTATGAAGAGTGTTTGAGTTCATTGATCACAAGAATGTTATTGATAAATTGAATGTGAAGTCCCTGAAAACCATAAAACATTAATGATCAAAAGGAATGTCATTTCACAAAAACAATGTACAATAATATCAGTTTTCTTTAAGATCCTCTTCCTAGAGCTGAATAATATTTTAATATATGTAAATGTAAATAAATATACTTAGTTGATATATTATAATTTTTAAAATAATAGTTTAATCATCAAAAAATTTAAATAAATGTGATGGAAGTCCCTAAAAACATTTTTATGAAAATATTATATAAACCCTAATGACTATTAATACCTTAAAATTCATGTCAAAAAGTGAATTCATTATTAATATTACACTAAATTCGTACATAAACATAATCCCAACTAAGAATAAATAAAAAAGTATGTGATCTATTTACAATCATATAACATAATCCACTGACAGATTTTTTGAATCCCTGAACTTGTGCTTATCAATCAAAATATAATTAACTACATAATTCATCTATCACTTCATGAAATGGAAAATGATCAACTATAGTAATAGAAAAAGATTTTTCCAACATGTTTTGTTTCTGATCACGATGATTTCCAAACTGAGTAAGTAACATCAGACACTTTTTATCATAATGTATGAACATATTACAAATAAAAAATAAAAATATTGATTTTTTATCAACCATATCATTATTGTATTGTTTACGACTCTTTTATTTGATGTCATGAACCTTATAGACATGATTAGCACATTTTTAACTCATTAGTGGGTTCTTATACATTTAATTACACCTTGAGTATTTCTCACACTTTTCATTGTGTGACACATTGTGGTCAAGAAACTCAATATCAATTTTTTTAAAATAATTAATAAATGTCTCATCACTTTAAAATTATCATGTGTCCAATTATTAACCAAATTGTGGTTTTAATCTCCAAAAAAACAAATAACTTTTAACATCAATGTCTTGAATAATTTATAGCATATACCCGGAGAATATTGATAAGTTTTTATCATATGTTGCCAAAAAATCTAAATCTTTTTTCCTAAATTCTATTATTATTTTCCAATACTATATGGGAAAACCAATGGTATATATTTGATAATGACAATAACCTTCCATTCCATGTAATAAACATTGAATTTATCTATTTTATTATTAACCAATGACTACCATTGAACAAATTTAACTTCATAATTATAAATGGAATAATATACATTTAGAAATTTAAAAAATCCAATGAAATAAAATATCTTCTCCAAATAATTTATCCATACATCAACTTCCACATGGTCAGATGATCCACTAAATGATTGGGGATGTTTCTTATAAATTTCTCCATAAAAGTTTTATTTCTTAATGGTAGATCCAGTTTCTTTATAGAAATGTTACCACCACAATTTATCTCTTGTTTCAAATGAGGAAACACTTCAATAAATAGTTTAGTATGATTCCAACCCACTCAGGATTCTTATTTGGAAGGATATTCTCCACTTCATTCTATCCAACTATTTATTCCATATTTTCATCTATTAAAAACTATTATGAACTATAATATTATAGTCCAATCCACATGGTGATTTTGAAATTCTATAATATCATAATTTTACCATAATGAAAAATAATTCAATGGAATTATATTATCATTATACTAATATATAAGGTTATCCAAACACACCATTGGTACCAACTATAATGAAATGACCATAATGATTATGTAAACTAGAACTTCATAAAAACAATTATGTTCATTCACATTGATAACCTTTTAGATTTATATTATTAGATAATTACTCGATAAGTAACATTATACAAAACCATATTGAACAAAGTCCACAATTCCAATTACAATCCATTTTCACATATGGTAAAATATTAAAATATAAAGAATAAATTATTTCCTTAAAAACAAATTCCAGAATTTGAACACGATTTCATTGATTACCTTATTCATCCTTATATCATAAGGAAAACAATTATATATGTGATATGATGAATATAAATCTCATTGAGGGATGAAAAAAGAAGAAAAAGTATTATTCTGGTGAAAAAATGAACAGATGTATAATGTTTACCCTTATCATCAACAGTTTTTGAGAATATGAAATGAAAAATTTTGAAATGAAAAACCCAAAAACACCGTTTTTCTCAAGGAAAATTGTTATAACCCAAAGCAATCGTGTATGATCCCTTTTAGTTAAATATAACATCGTATACATAAAATATTTTGAAAAGTGTTTTTAATTAGAATAACCATATTTCTAATATAAAATTTGATTGTTACCCAATACACAAAAGAGAAGTAACGTGATCACCTAGTACTATCTAGGCCATACCTTCATATTTTTTTATTTATCTCACTAATTATTATCTTGTACAACCCATCATATAAGATTTTACGAGATTACCTAGTTCTATATGGGCCTCCCCATTGTATAAGCTCTGGCCGGCTTAATCGACACTATTTAATCATCCACCCCAAGTAATTATCATTTACAATATTATGAATAAGACACTTATATGCTTTCCATTTGTATTATTATTTTTTTTGAAAAACTATTATAAACTCTTATGAAAATCACTTTTCTATATAAAATAACTATTTATTTTAAAAATAGTTTTTTAATATCATTATACCATTTTCATTTGAAAAAACTATTTATATAAAAATAACCATAAATACTGAAAATATATTTCATTAAGTGATACATGAAATATTAAAATGTTATATTGAAATAATTAAATGATCACGATATTGGAAAAGTCATTTTTTATTATACGTTATG
Source organism: Viscum album (assembly GCA_963277665.1). NCBI lineage: Eukaryota > Viridiplantae > Streptophyta > Magnoliopsida > Santalales > Viscaceae > Viscum > Viscum album. Next base: position 2,097,290,976 of record OY728123.1, on the reverse strand, counting down.
AATTGAATAATTATTTTCACATTTTTTCAAAACAAACAGTATAAATTCAGAAAAAATATTACTTTTTTAAACCATATAAATTAATAAATAATATACAAATAATATAATATCTAAATATTTTATTTCCATAAACTCAATCTAAAAACATATATACAAAAAATAAATAGTTGTATAGAGAACATTGAAATACATGTTTTATGGAAAAAGATTGTAATCACTTTGGAAATAATTAATTATAAACCCAATGAAGGATAACATTAGAAAATAATTAAAATACAATTAAAATAGAAACAATCATGATATGGAATGTAATGTTATTGTATATACCACTATAAAATGAGTATGGGTTTATATAATCAAAATACGCCTCATGGAAATGTGATTGAGGTGAAGTCCCTTACATTTCATATAATTCTCCTTGTGTGCCTTTGTTTTCCAAAATCATAAACTGGTGTTAATTATTTACATTTTTTAGAACCAATTTTACTTTTATTTTTACTTTTATTTCACTTATAATCATTTTATATACATTTTCATATTCATATAATCTTATTTCTTAATCATTGATCTAATTACACTTATGCGTCAAAAACAAAATTGGTAGGTTAACTATGGTCAAATGGGATATTATTAAAATATATATAGAATAGTAATGATGAAAAAATATCATATTTATAAATCAATTGTATTTTTGTAACCAATCATGAATTATGGTTATGAAAATAGAATAATTTTGTGATCATGGATTCGGTAGGTTGTATGTATACATGAGTAACATTTCCACTATCAAATTATCAATATATAAATAATTTAAATTAAATTTATATTAAACTAATTATCATTATGCAATTAATAAATTTTAATTTATTTATATATACTTATATATATCATTCTTCTGATGTAAAAAGAATCATGTTTCATTGATGTGGTTGTAGTCCGCACATCCACATATGAAATTTATAAATTTTTTAGTGTGTTAAAATGTAAGAAAAAAATTATATATTATACATCAAAAAAATTTATTTAATATCATACTTTTTTTATTTTTAAAATATATAATTTTTTGTGGAACCTTACTACATTTTTTCTAGAGGTTAGAAAAAAACAGCACATCGCTTCATGAGGAGGTAGTCCACCATACAAACGAGCAATTTTATCGTATCGCATATCATATGACATGCCAAAATGATTGATATAATATAAGAATTATAATGTTATATTTATTTTATAATTATAAAAAATATTATATATTTATAATTTATTTATAATTTATCAAATCTATGATAGTTAGTAATAAAAACTGAACGACAACTACTCACGAGGTCGTAGATCATTGTAAACATGAGATATGATTTTGTAACACATTTGATGGATCTGTGTGTGTATATATTTTTACCATAACATAAAAAATAAATTATTCATTTCCATATTACAATAATCATGGTTCCATAATCCTGATAATTTTAACTATGATATAAATTTCATATTTAATCAGTACACACACACATATATATATAGATTAATGCATAAAAGATTGTAATCTAAAATGATATACACCGTTTGTGGAGATGGTAGGTCGCACATACATAAAAATATTGTATATGTTTTCTTTTTTGATTTTATTAATTTAATGGAATGTATATATAAATTTTCAAGAGTCATATTATGTAATATAATTGAAATATTTTCATTAAAATCATAATTAATACATTCCTTGAAAAGCGTGACTGAATCACATTTCATTGTGAGCCGGTAGTCTGCCGTACACACGAAACAAATTATAGAATTCCCAAAATATGAAGATTGTTATGTTCTGTGTGATATACTAATATCGTATGTATAATAATATTTTAAATATAATATATAAATAATAAATCTATAATTGATTTCATCCATGATTGGAGGTAATGGAAAAATGAAAGACATTGATCATGAGATGATGGTCTTCCATAGTTTGGAACGATGATTTCATTAACCATTAAATGGAAGTGGTGATAGTAATTGGCCATAACCATAAAATAACCACATATATGTGTAATTAATAAACTTATTATTTCATATCATTATGTTATAATACGGTTTCTATAACGACCCATACTTTACATACATTGTTACTACTTCAAAATTGAAGCACACTTATTACAACATATGACAAAACCACAAAGGACCGTATAGGTATAGTGTCTTTAGAAACTGGGAAACATAAACAACTGGTTCATAAATCTTCTACAGTGTCTCCCATTTATTTCATCATATCTAGGGTCCCTTTTAGCATATTCTACTTAATATCCATCTTCCTGATCTGGGGAAAAGAAAACATAAAAGGGTGAGCTCAAATGCTCAGCAAGGGAAAATAAAGGAAATAAAAATCATATCATATCTTTTTGAAAATCAAAACCTGCAAAAGAGATCATAATAACTTAACATGGAATAAATCATAGAAGTGAAAATGAGATCCCCATAATCATAACATAAAACCTGAAACTTTGTGGCATGCACACATAATCATGGAAAATCATTTCTTGTTAGTCATGACTCATTGCCAAGACTATCTTAGTGGACAAAGTCCCTTTCTGAACCGAGTTCACTCCTCGTTTCAGTCCTGTATCACTGAACCGAAATAACCTTCCGTTCCAGCCATGTCTATCTCATGAGATATAAAATCTTTACCCAATGCATTGGAGGGAGATATAGGTCCCACCCATCTTATAATGAATCCTTTCTTATGTGTGCCACATAATCATAAAACATACATCATCGCATAACACATGAAACAAAAATGGGATTCTTGAAACATCATGACATCATAAATCAATTCATATAAGATAAAGGAATTCATAAAAATAATTCCATCACAACATGATCAAATCAATGTAATAATAGGGATAAAAACAGAACCCTTTATTATCTTAGATGGAAAATAATTTTAAAGTCACTTGAACTCCATTCTTGAGGAAAATATCCTTTCTTCTTCAAAAACATTTTTCCTTTCATAACATGTCATACAACTTTAAAATAAAAGAAGTTGATTAAAAATAAACTTGAAAACTTGTAAAGGAAGCTTCTTGGAAACAATGTTTTAAAAATCCATTCATGCCGTATAAGTTAAAAAAAACATTCTTCGTACTTTTGTCGGAAAAGTCAAAAAGTACCTCGTACGGAAAAACGACAAAAGATTCCTTTCATATTCTTTACTAAAAACTCACGTAAGGGTAAAATTGGATTTAAACTATTGCAAGTGGATGGAAACAATATTTCATATTGAGGGAACATGGATGTGGATGATAAAATACACCCCAATAATACTTACGAATAAACAATCTCGGATAAAAATGAGATTGTGATATTTCCCTTACCTTAGGTCCGATTAGCTTTGTACGTGTCCGAAGCTCCTGTATAATGGTTTAAATAATGTTATTGACTTATTCTAGAATCATACATATTGATATGAGATCATATATGGTCATATTATTAGCTTCTTGTTAGTAATATTTCATTGTTACTTGTTACTCGGGTCTTTATAACTTTTTGTTCTTATGCGTGTTTTGTCGAATAAATTCTTATTCTTATCTTTAGGTTATAGATAATTCATTTCCAGAATGGTATTAGTGTATTATATACCATATTCATTCATTTAATTCATTTATATAATCATTATGAAATGAAGATCATGTAGAACGAGTCGCATCACATCGTGGAGACGGTATTCCGTACGTACGCACGAGTGATGATATCGTTCCTATGATCGTGTAATTGTATTGGAGTATATATATATTTTTTCAGTATCAATATTACTTCATAATAATCATATATAGTTACTCATTACACCATTATACCCATCCTTGTAAGGTGATGGTGGAAAATAGATTACACCACGGCGTGGAGACGGTATTCCGTACGTACGCACGCGCGGTGATTTCATTTTTCCGTAGGATGGATAGGAGGTGAATTAGGGTTGTTTCATATTTATAATAACATATCAGTATGTAATTAATACTGATTTTATTACTTTATCATGAAACAACTAAAGAAGAAGAAGTTGAAGAAGAAAGAAATTGAAAAGATCGGTAATGGATATTACCTCTTCTTTGGAACGCCTCTTTGAATCCTCCACTTAAGGAATTAAGATTGGTATTTGGAGAAGACCAGGACCTCTAGGATTATTCTAGGGAAGTGGAGAGGAGAAAATGGCAGGGGTTGGCCGAGCTTGAGTGCTCAATTTGGTGTGAGGAGGAGGGGGAGGAGGTGCCCTTTTATAAGGGAGGAGAGGGGCACCTTAGGAACAACTAAAAATATTATTTTATATTAAAGTCAAAATCGGTTTATAATGGTTCCAAAGGGTCTTATTTCGAAGATAAAGTGGGGAAGGGTCGAAATCCTATCAACCAATAGGATTTAGACAAGTTTAGGGTATTATTTTAACCTTATCAATTAGATTTAACTCTAAGTTAATTATTTTAACTTTTACCGTGTCTTTTTGTTTTCTTTCACTATATAATTAATACACTTACTATAACATGCCAAACGAACCCCAAATTGTTGATTATTAATATATATATCATTATCTAAGTCATTTGTCCGAACCTTAGATTTTTAGGAATAAAATAACAATTAATAATATAATATTTGATTTAAAAACTATTTTGTGTCAATTTTGACACTATTTGATATATGATTTGTTTGAAAGTCATAACAGAATTATATGTTCGAACCAAGTTGATTAAATCAACACTAATATATCATAGTAACCTAGAAAATTAGTGGAATTCATAAAAAGTCTTAAATTACATTTATTTTGGTATTTATATTATCAATTATGTTAATATTTCATTAATAAGATAATTACTGCATCATCTTTGTGTCATAAATAAATTATATTATTTGATGTCTAAAAATTACAAATAAAATACCATCATGTAGGAAATCTTTTTAGCTTTCTAATGAATATTTACAATCGAATTTATCTTATGTATAACCCCATATTAAAAATAATTTACTTATTAAACTTTGATTTTAACTATTTTAACCCTTCTTTAAATAAATTAATAATAAATGTCCTAATCTAATCCAAGTGGGCCTAAATGGTCATATTTTATTCCTAAGTTTGTTTTTGGTCGAATTACACTTGTCCAATAGAATTAGGACATGTGTTAGGGTAATATTAATATCATATTTACCCTTAGTTACCCTATTTACTATTAACCGCGGTAAAAAAAAGTAAAAAGTTACTATTCACCAAAAAATTATTTTCATCTCATTGAACCACATTTTAGTCCTTGATATTAACCGTGTCTCTCGGATTTTCGAAATTCCAATCACAGAAGCGGTAAAATTAAGTTTTATGCAAAATTCAGTTTTTAACCTACCACTTAGTGGTTTCACTATTCATCAAAAATTGAAAGTTTTCAGAAAAATACCAAAATTTCACCCTTGGCTAATTTCGATATTCTGAGTCCAAAAATGAAGTCCATTTTGAAAAATAAAATTTATAAAATTTCAAAAAGTGGTTATTACTATTCATAACGACTAGTTTTAATAGCATATTGTTGTTTAGTGAAACTCGGTATTGCGTACGACGCAAGCTATCGAGGAAGGTCGCGATTGCGTGTAAAGCAAGCCAAGCAAGTGTTGTGTAGAAAAAGATTCCTTTGATGATTTATATAACATAAAAGTCTCGGGTGTTACATTCTACCCCCCTTAAAAAGAATTTCGCCCTCGAAATTCGTCACTTTGCAACAAACAGATGAGGATACTTCTCCCTCATCATATCCTCAAGCTCCCATGTAGATTCTTCATGTTGGTGGTTCCTCCATAAAACTTTCACCAATCGAGTTGTCTTGTTTCGTAGGACTTTTTCACTACGATCCAGAATCTCTATCGGCTGTTCTTCATAAGAAAGATCTTGCTCCAGCGGTACAACTTCTGAGCTAAGTACATGTGAAGGATCTGGTATGTACTTTCTCAGGAGAGATACATGGAACACATCGTGAACTTGAGAGAGAGATTCGGTGGAAGCGCCAATCGGTAAGCTACCTTCCCAACACGAACCAGTATTTCGAAAGGACCGATATATCTAGGGCTCAACTTCCCCTTCTTTCCAAATCTCATAACCCTCTTCCAGGGAGATATTCGTAAGAACACTTTATCACCCACTTCAAACTCTAGGTCTTTTCTTCGGTTGTCGGCATAACTTTTCTGTCGACTCTGAGCTGCTCTTATGTGTTGTTGAATAGATCTAACCTTTTCTGCCATTTCATCAACGAGATCAGGTCTTAATAGCTTTCTTTCCCCAACTTCATCCCAGCAAGTTGGAGTCCTGCATTTCTTTCCATAGAGAGCTTCATAAGGAGCCATCTGAATACTGGAGTGAAAGCTATTATTATAAGAAAATTCCACCAAAGGTAGGTGTTGGTCCCAACCTCCTTTGAAATCCATAGAGCAAGCTCTCAACATATCTTCTAGGGTTTGAATTGTTCTCTCAGACTGACCGTCTGTCTGGGGATGATAAGCAGTGCTGAAACTCAACCCTGTATCCAGAGTATGCTGAAGACTTCGCCAGAACTTCGAGGTAAATCTCGGATCTCGATCAGATATAATAGAAAGTGGTACTCCATGCAATCTTACCACTTCCTTTACATATATCCTGGCAAGATGATCTAGAGAGAAATCCTCTCTAATAGGAATGAAGTGTGAAGACTTTGTAAGACGATCAACTATGACCCAAATAGCATTATTGCCTTTGGATGTTTTAGGAAGTCCTGTGACAAAGTCCATAGTGATGTTTTCCCATTTCCATTCGGGTATGGGTAATGGTTGTAACATCCCCTTAGACTTCTGTCTCTCAGCTTTAACTTGTTGACAAACCAAGCATCGAGAGACAAATTCAGCAACATCCCTTTTCATGCCATCCCACCAGAAGTACTCTTTCAGGTCCCTATACATCTTCGTGCTTCCAGGATGAATAGAGAATGAAGAACTATGAGCCTCATCAAGCAGCTCCTTCTTTAATTCAGGGATGGGAGGAACACAAACCCGATTCCTGAACTTTATTATCCCATCACAATCAAGGTTGAATTCAGGAACATTTCTCACCTTCTTTTGTAACTCGACATCTTCTTTCTGTGCCTCCTTAATCTTCACATGTATAGATGGTTGAACATTCATTTGAGAAAGAAAAGATTTTTCCCCTTCCATTATAATTCCAAGATCCATCCTTTGTAAATCCATAAATATTGGATCTTTTGTGATCCTCATCATGGATAAACTAGCATGGTCTTGTCGACTTAATGCATCTGCCACCTTGTTTGCTTTCCCAGGGTGGTAATGGATTGAGCAGTCATAATCCTTAATCAGCTCCAACCATCTTCTTTGACGCATATTCAACTCCTTTTGTGTGAAAATATACTTTAAACTTTTATGATCAGTATAGATATCACACCTTTCACCATAAAGGTAATGCCTCCAAATCTTTAATGCAAAGATTACCGCAGCCAACTCCAAATCATGTGTTGGGTAATTTTGTTCATGGATTTTCAACTGTCGTGAGGCATAAGCTATCACCATATCATTTTGCATAAGAACACACCCCAATCCCTTCTTGGATGCATCACTGTAGATCACAAACCTTTCTCCACTACAAGGCAGTGTGAGCACAGGTGCACTGGATAACCTTCTTTTCAACTCCTTGAAATTCTCTTCACATTCCTCTGTCCAGACAAACTTAACTCCTTTCCGAGTCAACTTGGTGAGTGGATTAGATAATCGTGAAAAATCTTTTACAAAACGTCGATAATATCCAGCCAAACCAAGAAAACTTCGGATCTCAGTTACTGTGGTTGGTCTTGACCATCTTTCGATAACCTCTGTTTTTGCTGGATCCACAGATATCCCCTCTTTTGAGATTATATGACCCAAAAATGCAACTTTTTGAAGCCAAAATTCACACTTGGTAAATTTGGCATAAAGCTTCTCCTTTCTCAGGGTCTTCAATATAATTCTAAAGTGATCTTCATGTTCTTCCTTGCTCTTTGAATAGACAAGAATATCGTCTATAAAGACTACCACAAATTGATCAAGATAGTCTCTAAAGACTCTATTCATTAGATCCATGAAGATATCAGGGGCATTAGTAAGACCAAATGGCATCACTATAAATTCATAGTGTCCATACCTTGTACGGAAAGCCGTCTTTGGTATATCCTCCCTTTTGACCCTTAATTGATGATACCCTGAACGAAGATCAATCTTGGAAAAGTATTGAGCTCCGCGTAGTTGGTCAAATAAGTCATCAATGCGTGGGAGAGGATATTTGTTCTTGATAGTGATCTTGTTAAGTTCTCGATAATCAATGCAGAGTCTCATTGATCCATCTTTCTTCTTAACAAATAGAACAGGTGCTCCCCAAGGTGACGCACTAGGGCGTATGAATCACTTATCAAGATTCTCTTGGAGTTGCTTCTTCAATTCCTGCAACTCAATTGGGGCCATTCTATAAGGTGTCTTTGAAATAGGCAAAGCACCCGGTACGAGTTCTATTGAAAACTCAACTTCACGATTTGGTGGAAGACCCGGTAATTCCTCCGGAAAGACATCATCAAACTCCCTTACAATGGGAATATTCTTAATCGTGAGTTTCTCACCAACCATTTGAGATAAATAACCTTCATTTAGTGGGATCAATACCCATAAGATGGAAGAAATTTCCACTGGAAGGTTATGTTCATCCTTGCATTGGTATACGATCGTAGATTGATCTGGAGTATGAAATGTGACTTCCCTTCTTTGGCAATTGATATGAGCTCCATGTAGAGAAAGCCAATCCATGCCAAGAATCACATCAAATTCCACTAAAGGAAGGATCACAAGATTTGAAGGAAGCACTTTCCCACAAACTTCGATCGGAGAAGAATTATAAACTTTTGATGCGATTGATGTGCCATTAGGTGTTGTCACGGCTAACTCAACATCTAATTGTTGAGGTAATACGGTGATACCCTTAGAAAAGTCTTCAGAAATAAAAGAGTGGGTGGATCCAGAATCAAATAAAACATTTTCTACTTTAGAGTGGATGGTAAGTGTACCTTTCACCACATCGTTATCGTACTCCACATCGCTGATAGAAATTGCATGTGACTTTCCTTTGTCTTTAGCTTTAAGAGTTTGTTGACGTCGACCATCATCATCAACCCTTGGATTTGGGCATTGATTGGCATAATGCCCCATCTCCTTGCACTTGAAACATTGAAGTGTTGTAGGTTCATTCTGTGTATCCCTTCCTTTGTTTGCGTCATTAGACATCTTCTTCCCATTATCACGGCATTCAAATGCCCGATGACCTTCCTTTCCACATTTAAAACATTTACTTGTCCCTTTAAGACAACTCCCTCCATGTTTCTTTCCACACTTTGAGCATAATGGAAAGTTCATCTTCTTTTCAGTGTGCTCTTTAGAGTTTCCTTTGAATTCCATCTTCCTCTTCTTATCAAACCCATGTGACTGATGGGTTACTCCAATCTCCATCTCGACTTTGAGAGCACATCGAACGATTTCCTCGTAGCTATTGAAGTCCCTTATGGCTAACGCCCTTCGAAGACTTGGTTTTAAGCCACTAAAGAATCGATCGATCTTACTCTCAGGTTGGATAATAATACCAGAAGCGTACCTTGCAAGTCTTGTAAAATTTGCTTCATAGGTACTAACAGATTCATCATCCCTTTGCTTCAGTTCAAGAAACTCTTTCTCCATCTTTGTTCGGAGAATACGAGGGAAGTACTTATTGAAAAATAAGTTCTTAAACTCGTCCCATTCCATAGACTCAATTTCATCCCTTTGCCTCGTATTCTTAACAAGATTCCACCATTGATCAGCATCTCCTTCCAAACGATACACTGCTAGGATGACTTTATCATGTTCAGAACATTGAAGAACTGAAAATATCTTTTCAGTAGTACTAATCCATTGTTCAGCAACTAATGGATCAGTAGACCCGCTGAAAGAAGGTGGACGCTGCCTCATGAAGGATTCAACAGAATGTTGCTCCCTCCTTTGCTCGTTTGGAAATCCTGCATGATTCATAGCTTGAGAAAGTTGTGTGAGCATGGCTACAAGATTTTGCATTCCAGCTCCCATATCGTTTGGTTGCTCAGGGGGACAATCATTGCATTGCCCATCACATTCCGCATTAACACGGTTCCTTCGGGTTCCAGCCATTGACTAAAACCAAGAAGAATAGTGTGAGCAACACTAATTATAATAGGAAACCACATAATTCAAGAATAAAATTTTCATGCTTATGGTCTTATCCTAGGTTATTCAAGGCCATTTATAAAACACTAAGATTGTGTTCTATGCTTAGACTTATCCTTAGGGTTCTTACTAAGGCTTTCACATCCTAGTTTCCAAAGGTTTACTATACCTTTCCTCTGATACCAACTATAACGACCCATACTTTACATACATTGTTACTACTTCAAAATTGAAGCACACTTATTACAACATATGACAAAACCACAAAGGACCGTATAGGTATAGTGTCTTTAGAAACTGGGAAACATAAACAACTGGTTCATAAATCTTCTACAGTGTCTCCCATTTATTTCATCATATCTAGGGTCCCTTTTAGCATATTCTACTTAATATCCATCTTCCTGATCTGGGGAAAAGAAAACATAAAAGGGTGAGCTCAAATGCTCAGCAAGGGAAAATAAAGGAAATAAAAATCATATCATATCTTTTTGAAAATCAAAACCTGCAAAAGAGATCATAATAACTTAACATGGAATAAATCATAGAAGTGAAAATGAGATCCCCATAATCATAACATAAAACCTGAAACTTTGTGGCATGCACACATAATCATGGAAAATCATTTCTTGTTAGTCATGACTCATTGCCAAGACTATCTTAGTGGACAAAGTCCCTTTCTGAACCGAGTTCACTCCTCGTTTCAGTCCTGTATCACTGAACCGAAATAACCTTCCGTTCCAGCCATGTCTATCTCATGAGATATAAAATCTTTACCCAATGCATTGGAGGGAGATATAGGTCCCACCCATCTTATAATGAATCCTTTCTTATGTGTGCCACATAATCATAAAACATACATCATCGCATAACACATGAAACAAAAATGGGATTCCTGAAACATCATGACATCATAAATCAATTCATATAAGATAAAGGAATTCATAAAAATAATTCCATCACAACATGATCAAATCAATGTAATAATAGGGATAAAAACAGAACCCTTTATTATCTTAGATGGAAAATAATTTTAAAGTCACTTGAACTCCATTCTTGAGGAAAATATCCTTTCTTCTTCAAAAACATTTTTCCTTTCATAACATGTCATACAACTTTAAAATAAAAGAAGTTGATTAAAAATAAACTTGAAAACTTGTAAAGGAAGCTTCTTGGAAACAATGTTTTAAAAATCCATTCATGCCGTATAAGTTAAAAAAAACATTCTTCGTACTTTTGTCGAAAAAGTCAAAAAGTACCTCGTACGGAAAAACGACAAAAGATTCCTTTCATATTCTTTACTAAAAACTCACCTAAGGGTAAAATTGGATTTAAACTATTGCAAGTGGATGGAAACAATATTTCATATTGAGGGAACATGGATGTGGATGATAAAATACACCCCAATAATACTTACGAATAAACAATCTCGGATAAAAATGAGATTGTGATATTTCCCTTACCTTAGGTCCGATTAGCTTTGTACGTGTCCGAAGCTCCTGTATAATGGTTTAAATAATGTTATTGACTTATTTTAGAATCATACATATTGATATGAGATCATATATGGTCATATTATTAGCTTCTTGTTAGTAATATTTCATTGTTACTTGTTACTCGGGTCTTTATAACTTTTTGTTCTTATGCGTGTTTTGTCGAATAAATTATTATTCTTATCTTTAGGTTATAGATAATTCATTTCCAGAATGGTATTAGTGTATTATATACCATATTCATTCATTCAATTCATTTATATAATCATTATGAAATGAAGATCATGTAGAACGAGTCGCATCACATCGTGGAGACGGTATTCCGTACGTACGCACGAGTGATGATATCGTTCCTATGATCGTGTAATTGTATTGGAGTATATATATATTATTTCAGTATCAATATTACTTCATAATAATCATATATAGTTACTCATTACACCATTATACCCATCCTTGTAAGGTGATGGTGGAAAATAGATTACACCACGGCGTGGAGACGGTATTCCGTACGTACGCACGCGCGGTGATTTCATTTTTCCGTAGGATGGATAGAAGGTGAATTAGGGTTGTTTCATATTTATAATAACATATCAGTATGTAGTTAATACTGATGTTATTACTTTATCATGAAACAACTAAAGAAGAAGAAGTTGAAGAAGAAAGAAATTGAAAAGATCGGTAATGGATATTACCTCTTCTTTGGAACGCCTCTTTGAATCCTCCACTTAAGGAATTAAGATTGGTCTTTGGAGAAGACCAGGACCTCTAGGATTATTCTAGGGAAGTGGAGAGGAGAAAATGGCAGGGGTTGGCCGAGCTTGAGTGCTCAATTTGGTGTGAGGAGGAGGGGGAGGAGGTGCCCTTTTATAAGGGAGGAGAGGGGCACCTTAGGAATAACTAAAAATATTATTTTATATTAAAGTCAAAATCGGTTTATAATGGTTCCAAAGGGTCTTATTTCGAAGATAAAGTGGGGAAGGGTCGAAATCCTATCAACCAATAGGATTTAGACAAGTTTAGGGTATTATTTTAACCTTATCAATTAGATTTAACTCTAAGTTAATTATTTTAACTTTTACCGTGTCTTTTTGTTTTCTTTCACTATATGGTTAATACACTTACTATAACATGCCAAACGAACCCCAAATTGTTGATTATTAATATATATATCCTTATCTAAGTCATTTGGCCGAACCTTAGATTTTTAGGAATAAAATAAAAATTAATAATATAATATTTGATTTAAAAACTATTTTGTGTCAATTTTGACACTATTTGATATATGATTTGTTTGAAAGTCATAACAGAATTATATGTTCGAACCAAGTTGATTAAATCAACACTAATATATCATAGTAACCTATAAAATTAGTGGAATTCATAAAAAGTCTTAAATTACATTTATTTTGGTATTTATATTATCAATTATGTTAATATTTCATTAATAAGATAATTACTGCATCATCTTTGTGTCATAAATAAATTATATTATTTGATGTCTAAAAATTACAAATAAAATACCATCATGTAGGAAATAGTTTTAGCTTTCTAATGAATATTTACAATCGAATTTATCTTATGTATAACCCCATATTAAAAATAATTTACTTATTAAACTTTGATTTTAACTATTTTAACCCTTCTTTAAATAAATTAATAATAAATGTCCTAATCTAATCCAAGTGGGCCTAAATGGTCATATTTTATTCCTAAGTTTGTTTTTGGTCGAATTACACTTGTCCAATAGAATTAGGACATGTGTTAGGGTAATATTAATATCATATTTACCCTTAGTTACCCTATTTACTATTAACCGCGGTAAAAAAAAGTAAAAAGTTACTATTCACCAAAAAATTATGTTCATCTCATTGAACCACATTTTAGTCCTTGATATTAACCGTGTCTCTCGGATTTTCGAAATTCCAATCACAGAAGCGGTAAAATTAAGTTTTATGCAAAATTCAGTTTTTAACCTACCACTTAGTGGTTTCACTATTCATCAAAAATTGAAAGTTTTCAGAAAAATACCAAAATTTCACCCTTGGCTAATTTCGATATTCTGAGTCCAAAAATGAAGTCCATTTTGAAAAATAAAATTTATAAAATTTCAAAAAGTGGTTATTACTATTCATAACGACTAGTTTTAATAGCATATTGTTGTTTAGTGAAACTCGGTATTGCGTACGACGCAAGCTATCGAGGAAGGTCGCGATTGCGTGTAAAGCAAGCCAAGCAAGTGTTGTGTAGAAAAAGATTCCTTTGATGATTTATATAACATAAAAGTCTCGGGTGTTACAGTTTCAAATGGGTTGTGGAAGAAGAAAAACAGAACCCCTTATGGTTTAATATTACCACTTATTAGGGTATTTACCTTAGGTATGCACAAAAATCATTCCTAGGTTGTATTTACAACCATAAAAATTCTTATAATATGATATGAGGGAATTTTAATAGTTATATTTGTTAGTGTTTGTAGAAAAATGGAGTTTGAAGGTGTGAATATGTAAATATTGATGGTGGCCTTTTATATGTGGTGAAAAGGGACCCATAAGGAAAAGACTATGAATTTCCCAAAATACCCTAAAATAATAAAGAAATTCTGAAGATAAAATATTCCATATTAACATTTATTTGAACATATTAGGGATAATATTTATATTTTACTAATCAATAGTAGTTAGTAATGTTTTGGTTAATCTTTAACCCTTCTATTTTTTAAACAATGGTAAAACCATTTTCCCTTAACCATGGTATATAATTTTACATGATTTCACAATTAATTTTGGAAAATAATTATGTTTATTTTATTACATAATATACATTATTATAATACAATATATGTAATACAATTTTTAAAATACAATTCAACGAATTTTCAAATTTAAATTTGATATTAATCAGATTGTACAATGAGAGATGATTTTTAAAGAGAAAATTGCCAAATGTTCACAAAGGCTGTAGACCAAAATACAATATTATATTTAATAAAATTAATTAAGATGAATTATAGGATGTATAATTAAACTAATATTCCAGTCAAACCAATTTAAAATAGATTTTATAATAATATATAAAATAAAATAAAAATGAAATTATCATTTAAATTTCTGTATTTTTCACACTTCCTCCAAAATATTAAAATTTACAGAAATGTCCCTAAAAATCAATCAAATCTAATTATGACATTCTATAAGATCCTAAAATTTCATGATTATTCTCAACCCTATTATAGGAAAACATTTTGTAGTATTTTTTGGGTTCTATATTGGGGAAGATTGGGTGTATTGGGAGAACACTAGAAGGAGGAGAGGTATTGAATGGTAGCACACAAGTTTCCTAAACCTTGATCATAGTCCATAAAACTATATGAACCTAGATAGGGGTAATACACAAATATAGAAAAAGGTTTTTCAAACTGTGCACCTTCTTAGGAAAAACTCTTCACCCCATAGAAGAGATGAATGGTTAAGGCACACAGTTTCGAAAATATTATCCCCTTCCAAGGAAACCATGAACTACTTTTTAATTAAACTGAAATTTAGAATAAAAATATCACAAACACCCATATTGAACCCTAATTTTCCCAAATTTTTTCAAAACTTTTCCCTCTCATTTCTAGTATCTTCTAGATGGATTATAATACCAAATTCCCTTTTCTCTAGGAGAATCGAAAGGATGATTAATGATCTGCATCCCCATAGGTATGTTTTTTCTTGTGGTTTAGGACTATCTATCTCATTATCTATTCAACTATTATTCCAATAAAAAATAGGGGTATCTATCCAAATTTGGTTATATTTCATGATTTAGGTTTTTTTGATCTTTATTATTTTTTTCTTTGTTCTCGGTTTCATATATAGATTGTGTTCTTCATTGTTGTTTTGTCTTGTCCATATAAAATTGTAGTTTTCCATTTGGATATCTTTCATCAATGACATGTGGAAGGTGGGATAATTTCAAATTCCCACCGTGTTGATTCTAATTACATTTATTAATTTTTATAATTCTATTGGAATGTTGTGAAATTGAATCATGAATTTAATAAATAAATTTATTAATTAATTTATGGAACTATAAACATCAATTAATTACTTGTTGAGTTAATTAATTGATTGTGTGAAGGGGGAATTAATTGTAAATATTAATGATGTAATTTACAAATTAATTATTGGAATATTTAATTGTTCAATTGGATTAATTAATTTCTAAATTAATTGTTGAAATATTGAAATTTTTTAGTATGAATAATTAATTGTTGAACTAAATATTGAGATTTTGGAATTGTTAACATTGAATAATTATTTGTTGAATAAATTATGGGGATAATTGAATTTTGGTATTAGAATAATTATAGGTTTAAATAATTATTAAAATATTAAATTTTTTTGGTTGGAAATTTTAACTATTGAATGAAATATTGGTATATTGATATTTTTAGATTGGATTAATTAATTATTTAATTAATAAATGTGAATTGTTGGGATTATGAATTTTTTTGTCTTGGATTAATATACCATTGTATTAATTAATAAATGTTTTGAATTTTGATGTTGATAAGTTAGTTAATATTATTAACATTGAATTATTTTTTGTATGTGATAAATGAGAATGATTAATAAATGTGGAGTGGGAAATAGAATGAAGCTCTAAACACCCATCACAGTGATTGGAATGGAATTATAGACCCAAATTAATTATTGTAGACATTTATAATGGACATTGAATGATTATCCAAATACCAATGAGATTGGCATTGGACTATGCATCCAATTGGCCATGTGTGGAATTGAAATGAAAGGGACAATGAATGATCGTGGGATATAATTCATTCTGAATTGATTGTGTGATATGGTATAGAATACATCATGGTATCATGTAGATATTGAGGTTCATGTGTCCTCATTATCATGGTGGTCATGTGGTTAAATAAAGAGTAATTGAAAAAAAATGTCACCTGTTTACTTTATTTATGGTATTTATTCATTATACAACTATATACATTGCAATTAATACATATTCTATTATGTGGAAGTGGGAGGTGGCCGATAGAGTTGTACGCACACCCTAAATGAGCTTCCAGATCAGTACCCGTATAGATTTTCAGGTTGTATGGATGGTTAATGAGAAAGGCCCTATGTTGGATGATTGAGTTTAGACAGAGCATGGTTGAGGTAAGGAAAGATGAATTGGGACCCTCTTTTTATTTTTCAACGGATTTATTTATTTAAATTTTTTTCATATGGAAAAATGACACATATTGGCAAGAAATTTCTACTTTTTAGTAATGGATATTGAATTCCCTATTTTCATCATCACGTGATTCTATTATTGTTTTTTTATGAAAACATAATTAAACTATTTTTATTTATTTTAGTAGTTGTACCACTATAATAAAAAGTTTATATTCTCTCCATGATCGATATTAGACCCCCTCTTCTAGTTGGTAGCATCTAACATGCATGTATTATCACCTCTGGTCATGTGACTCATTTGCTTGGGTCATCATTTTGTGGAAGCTAAGTCGGGATTTACAATGTTTTATTAGGGGAAGGTTTTATTTTCATTCTTTTTTCCTTGCTAGTTAGGAAATGTATATAGGGGAATATGATGAGTCAATTAATTTTTAATAGATTATAAATGGTAGAATAAATGACATTTAAGTGGGTAAAAGACAGGTTCCTATGGTTGGATTTTTTTTGGATGTGTGTAATTACAGTTGATATTATTTAACCTTCAGTGACACACTTGTTGTGAGATGTGATTATTTTTTCTAATATTCTCTATGATTTTTCTTGTTTCATGGTATGTAATGATTTTTGAGTATCCATGAATCATTCAAGGATTTCATGACTATTTACGTGACATGCATCATTATTCAGAACCAAAATAAAATAATGTTTTGTCCTAATTTTAAAGAGAAAATGGTGTGTGATATGATGTTGAAAAATGTTGTGATTTATGAGAAAACAAGTGTCTAATGAAGAAAGTGAATAATGGGAATTTCTTTACAATTTCTTAACCAGGACCTACATATATGATGGTTAAGGGTAGTGATCCTACCATGGTTTTGACCATGTGGTTGGGTTTGGGGAAGCACTTTTTATGAATTTATGTGAGTTTCCATAAATGTGTTATTCTTATGTTATATGTCCTGAGATGTGTTTTCTAAATTATAAATATATTCCCCCTAAACAGTCCCCTTAGCAAGGATGATAAGTCGTTATCGTTGGAGATGCTCCACCAGTAGTGGAACATGGTGAACCGAGAGTGTTGGGTGAGGTAGTATGTGAGATGTTCTGGGAGGATTATTTTACATTATATATTTAGTATAATGAGACCCATGATTGGTTGGGAATACAATGTTTAATATAAAATGGGATTTTTAGAAACCTATAACTTTAACCAGTGAGGGTGGATTTGAGGTAGCTGAGTTCTAGATCGAGTACATATAAATTATAATTGACCACATGGTGAATCCTTCTATGAAGATTGTTAAATAATATACATACATGTTTTGTGGTCAACAGAAGTGATGGTGGGATATCTTGACTTGAGACGGATAGCTTGAGGATACAGAGTGGAAGGAATTTTGGGAAATGTTATTAGAGCCCATTTATCCTTAGACACTCATGTAGAAGAGATAATTTGAGTTCATGAGGATCACTCGGGGGAGAATTTTTATTATTGACTATGATAGAATCTTTATAGATCTTAACTTCTTTTCTACAACACTAGAAGGAGATGAAGCATCTATGGGAAAATAGTTTCAAGAAGTGATTAAAAGTGATATTATGTACCTAGTTAATATCTTTAGGATGTGTATGTCTTCAAAAGTGGTTAATTAGGGTCTCATATATAATGATAAATAGAAGGACTCTTCCTTTGGTTAATATATGGTTTCTACAGGATGGGCACAAGGTACGTCTTTTAAGGAACTGAAGAATCGTTTTGATAATGTTTTCCAGATCAGTTGGAATAAGAGTGGCTTGGGTGAATGATAAATTACACTGTATATTACCAGATTAATTTTCCACTAATGCAGTAGGATAGTCTATTAAGGTATCCATTTTCCATGTTCAATGAAATAGTTTATGTATTATAGCATGATGATACATCTACAAATATTCTATTGGAACCACAAATTGATAGGTAATGATGGATGAAAAATAAAAAACTAGAGTGTGGGAACTGGATAATATGCATTGTATCAGTTTGGAAGTTGGAATTATATGGACCTATTGGTAGAGGGAGTGGCCA
Organism: Viscum album; assembly: GCA_963277665.1. NCBI lineage: Eukaryota > Viridiplantae > Streptophyta > Magnoliopsida > Santalales > Viscaceae > Viscum > Viscum album. The sequence continues at coordinate 2,097,271,981 of OY728123.1, read as the reverse complement.
AGGTTATTCTAGGAAAGAGCTCCCATATCAGTAGTGTTGTGAAGCAGAAGTGACTCAGGCTGCATCAAAAGTATGATGTTTCATACTATTGAATTTTTCTCTGTCTTAAATAGTGGATAGTGAGGTTGGTCCATCAATAGTTAGTGATATTATTATTATAGATATGATTATAGAGAGATCCTTGTTGGAGAATTGGGCCTCTCCTTCATTATTAATGCACAACACTTGAATGGTTTGATCATGGGGGTATAGTTTATCAATAAAATTATAATGATAGATACTCCATTATGTGTAAGGTTGAGATACATCTATTTATGAAAGGGGTGTTTTCTCAATGTTGGTTAGTATCTCATCCTATGGGATATCTAAGCCCTTTATATTTTCGGTTTTGACCAAATTTTGGTTATGGACTGGAAAGTAAAATATCGATCCTACAGAGATTGTGACTGCTTGAGAATAAATATTATGTCTCCCCCAATTTTCAGCTATATTCACCAAGAAATCTAGGATATCAATGTTCATGGTAGAGGGACAGTTCATCCAAAACATGGGCATCTCACAACAAATATATCTAGTCTATTGACAGATGATGGAGGGGGTAAAGTAGGAATTCATTCCACCTGTCATGGATCAGTTTCAGGATGTGTTTTATGAAGAATACTAAATGATTCCACTTGGGAGAGATGTGGAATTTACTTTTGATATCATACCTAGGGATAAGCCAGATTCCATTCCATCATATATAATGGAACCAACAATCCTTTTGTGCTAAATAATATACTGGATGTTTTATAGAAAAGTGATTTATCCATCTAAATACATCGCAATGGGGTTCTACTATTAGGGAGGGTTTACCGAAACAATTTCTTGTGTGTTGATTAATTTAATTTGAAAAAGATAATAATGAATAAACAATTTCCTCTTCATATTATTAAAGATATATTTGAAATTTTGATGGCATCATGTTTCTTATTAATGATTGACATGAGATCAAGGTATCATCAGTTGAGAATTTGACTATATAATATACTAAGGACTTCTTTAAAAATCATGTATGACCTTTTGGTATTCATTATAATGTTGTTTTGGTTGACAAATGAACCATAAAGATTTATAAAATTTATGAAAAGAAAAAATTTATCCGTCCTTAGACATTTTTTTGGTAGAATTTGTTGACGAAATATTAGTTTAATCCAGGACTAATTATTATCATTCCCGTAAAGAATATTTCCTCATATGTACACGATGGTATAAATACATATATTCAAAGAAATATAAATATCAATTATGTATTTATCAAGTACAATTTGGGGGTCATATCTTCTCATAGAAATGTGTGACATTGACCATAGAGAATGTTATGGTGGTTGTATCTTAAGAGCTTCCCAAGGTTGTTTTCATATATACTATTTTCTGGGGATGGAAAAGAATTTTCAAAGAATTGTTCTTGACTTTTCCCGATAATATTCACCAATATTTGGATTTTCTACAGAACGAATAATGTTTGACTGGTCAGAAGTGTGTGAGAATTTGTTAAGGGAATTGAATAATTATTATACATCAACACCAATCTTAATTATTTCCAAGACAGGTGAGGAGTTTATTTTGTATTACGACACTTTTGGAAAATTTAATTGCGTACTATTGTTGTTGGATGATCTATTTTTCAATTTGGATCTCGGTCATTGAGTCCACGTGAATGGAACTACCCTACACATGACCTATTGTTGGATATATTGGTTTATTCTATAAAGAGCCTATTGCATTATCTATTGGGAGAGAAGATTAATATATATATATATATAGATTACAATAGAATAATTTATATCATGTACATCAAGAATTGAAACACCTATAGTAGGGATGGTTTGAATATTCGATATTATTTGATTTCGAGATTGCATATACACTACGGAAGAGAAATAGTGTAGTTGATGCCTTAAGCATGGAGACTCAAACTCATGCATTTCATGAGTCTAGGGATGAGTGGAAAATGATTATCTATTTTCTGATATACATGATGTGGCTTTGGAGGGTCAAAATAAAATGAATCTCATATCAATCAATGTAGTTACTACACTGAGGATATAATCAGAGATAGGAAATTTGCGCATTTGGAATGTTTAGTCTTGAGGGTAACCCTAAAAGGTGGGGTGTCACCTTCACATTGGACCATAGATGGTGACAATATCATCTATTTTAGGAGTTGTATTTTTATTACTATAAGTTTACGAGAAGATTTTATGCATGGATTTCATGCCTCAATGTGGGCATTCCATCCAAGTGTAACAAAAATATAACTTGACCTACGTCAATAGTATTGGTGGTTATGAATGAAAAAGAATCTATCATGGTCCATGGCATGATTATACACCTTCTAATATGTGAAGGATATGTATCAATGAAATGTTCTTTTACTATTGAAATTTCACATTTTGGAATTGATGTGGGATGAAATTACCATTGGCATTGTGGTTGGTCTCCCAATGATGCCTCAGAGGAATGATTTATTTTGAGTTATTACAGAACGAATGATGAATTTAGTGCATATTTCATACCTATACATGAAATATTCTCAATGGGTCTATTGAGAGACATATAAATTTGAGGAATTTTCCATCTGAGCAGAGTTCCACCTACAGTTGTTTCAGACCATGACCTTCATTTTACCATCAGCATCTAGTATGGATTCCAAAAGGAACATGGTACACTAGTTATTTTGAGCACATAATTCCACCAATAGACAGATGGGAAATTAGAACATACTATAAAAGTGCATGGGGATATGCATCAGTCATGTTTTCTTGGATTTGGTTGGTATTTGGATAAAAAATTGGTTTGGTGTACTTCTCCTATAATTACATTTATCAAGAAACATTATTGATGGAACCATACAAGGTTTATTATTGTAGGCTAGGAAGATCACCAAATTGGTGGATGGAGGCAGGTGAGTAAGTTATTTTGGGACAAAGTCTCATGTTGGAGACAAAAAAGTAGGTTCAGTTGATTTATAAATGTATGGATATGGAAATGAGTAGACAAATATAGTATATTGATAGGAATTGTTGGCCCTTAGAGTTTGAGGATGGCGATCGTGTATTCCTTCAGGTGTCTCCTAGATTGGATCACCACGGGATACCACTACTGGAAAAATGATCTATATCCACATACATATATCCATTGTTTTATAAATTTATGGCCTTGATATAATTTTTATTTACCGTTTAATGAAATCTATTGTCTATATGTTTATTTGATTCCATAGATTTATAAAAATAGAGTCCATATGCAATTTGTTTTAAACTATGTGGATCTCTCATGGTGATCACCTTGTATACCATCATGCAACACTCCTCATGACCCTATTCCACATTTTTTACTAGACGCATGAAATATAATCATTCGATGATGCAACTACAACACAACCAACCAACCTCCCCACTAAAGAATCTTTGAGGAGGCCTCCCTATCTCCTGCTCTGGAATGCCTTCAACATGGCTACCCCAACTGCCCTATAATGTTGCTTTATGGTGTTCTTCCTACCTCCTCCTCCCCCTACATTCCTGTGAGGTATCCACCCCACCTCCCAATGATCTTCATATTCAAGGATATCAACATGTCACATCACTTGAATATGCTAACCCAACAAAACAATTTATGGATTTCCATTTTCAAGTTGAAGAAAACTATTATTACCCTCCATCACAATGAAACATCTCCCTGATCTCTATCATATGATTTCATTCAATATTTCTCATGGTCAGTGACTATGATTAATTATAGAAATATTATTAATTGGTTAACATATAATTTTTTTTGACCTAGATCTTATAAATTTGTTTGAAAAATATCTTATAATTAAATTTCATTGGACATATATAAAATTATATATATCCCATTTGATAAAAAATATTTTTATAGTATTTATCCAACTACAATGAATATTAATAATTTTAGAAACCATATTATGTTTGTGAGAAAAAAGACCACGATTTTTTATTTTTTATTAAGAATGTTCAAGTATTATTTTCTTCATTATTATTTTTTAAATGTCTTTTTTAATATAATCACACGCCTATTATGATTCAATATTGAAAAATAGGCATTGATATATTTTAATAAATCATGGGTGAATGTTATAGAATCTTATAAATTGGTTCAACTCAACATTATATAATTCTTCAAATTTGTTATAATTTTTATCTATTTCTTACAGTAACAAGTCTTCCTTAGCATCACATGTATTATTTATCTCCTTTCTTAAATAAGAAAACTAAAAAATTTCTTATATTTTCTCATTTCACAATAGAATATCTAATGAGTGACAGTCCTCTTGAGGTATGTTTTTAAAAAATAACAATCTATATGAATACCACAACATGGAAATTATTAAACTTTTCCTTCACTAAAATGTTGTATTTCAAATATTATATGTATTAAAATTCATAATCATTTAATATGTACAATATTTTTTTAATTTTGCAGTTATAAATTTTAATTTTCATGTCCTATGATATAAATTTTTAATATAAGTTATTGTATATGTTTACAAAAATTATGATATTCTACCATGTGATTCTCACTGTTCAAAGATATGGATAATAATTATTTATTTCTAAATAAAATTTATTTCAGAATGTTTTCAATGGTGTATTCTAATTAGTTTAGATGTTAAAATATTCAAATAATTTATAATATACTAACAGATAAAAAATTAATTAATTTTTTTGAATATCCTATCTAGAAAATTATAAATTCTATTTTCTATTTTTCAAAATCATATAAAATTATCTGACCAAGACACCATTAATTTGTAGAATTACTTAACATGTTTTATACTTTATTTACAATATAGATTCTACCAAATCATCACAATTATGATGTCTCCCTTTCAATTTTTTTACATTGCATTTGAGAAATACTAATATCTCAAATTCAACTCTCTGAATTCCATACCATTCCCAATATTTTAACCTCCATGTTACTGTTGGTCCTCTATCTAAATTATACATCACATATTTTTTTCAACTACGCCTATTAATTCCATGTTCTATGATTCAATTTAAATAAATATCTAAAGTGTGGTTGGTCTGCTAATGAACGTTTTCATCCAATCACTATATGTATGAATACTATAACATAGAAATTAAGAAATGTTTTATTTCACAAAAATTTTGGATTTCATATATTATATTCCATAATTTATTTAAAATTTTAGATTTACATTATTCCATCTAGACATCCAATTGTGTTATTGTATTCAATACATGATACATTTGATTATTTTACAATTAAAAATTTCAATTTCCCTTTCATGATATACATAGTACAGATATATGTTATTATACATATTTAGAAAAAGTATGAAAACCTTCCATTTGTTTCTCACTAATTAAATAGCTGATTAATAATGACATGTTTGTCAATTAACCATTTAATATATATTTTCTCTATGTTGTCTTTAAATGAATATAGAGTTGAAGATTTTATAATTTTTTATATCACAATAAGTGCTAAAAATGAATTAAATTATTTCCTCTCTTAAACCCCTTCTCATATATAGAATAAAAAATAATTTTTGGTCTTTAACCTGATCCTTTAGTAGGAATTGAACATTTTTAACGAGTAATCATTTTCAATTATATATAATTATTTTTTAATCCATATTCACTACCTTCATATTTCATATTTCATTAATCCCAATTCCAAAACCTTCTTTGTTTTGTACCATGGGGTTTCAGTTGCCACTATTTTTCTTAATATAATTAGTCAAATTATAAGTATTTACTAAAGATATGAACTATTTTTTATAAATATTATAGTTATTTATTTTAAGAATTTATATATAAATAAGACATTTAATATATTGGGAATAATATCAAATCACTTGAATTCATTTTAAATATGGTTTTAAATTCTCAATTATAATTTGATAAATTCTAATATTTTATTTTGGGATTTCTGGGAATATTGAATTTTTTATATAGCCTCTAAAATTTTTATCCTAATTAATCATATGTTATGTTTAAAATTGATGCACTTCATTTCCCCTTAATAAATCAAAAAATATAGGGTACATAACTTTTTTAGTTATTGAAAAACTATGTAATAGATAACATATATTTATCATTATTTTGAATGAAATTAGTTAGATAAATATTTTCAGTCTTGTTTTATATGTGTTGTATTGAATTAAAACTGTTTTGAAATTTCTTATAGGCTATAAATGAGGAATTTCGTTTTTATATGTTTATAAAATTTACATTAACTTGGTTGAAAATTAATCATTATGAGGTGGATGGACCATTACACATATCCTCTAATTTTTCCTCTTGAACCTGTATACACATATAGTAAATTTGTTCATTAACTCCTAAGATATGTATGTTGAAGAAAGTTGACTGTGTAACTACATTTAAAATAGTTAAATTCCATGAACTGTCATTAAATTCATTACCAAGGTAATCATTACATCTCAGTTAAAGTGACATGTGTTATAAATATCCATACATAACATCAGTTTATATTTTCATTAATGGGGAAATAATGGATGAGTTGATTCCATGGGTAATGGATTAATGTGATTTTAAAATTTAATTAGTTTTAATAATTGGGTTCGAAATCAAACAAATATCTAATTTTGAGTACTGTCACATGATTTCATTTCATTAAGTCTTACAATCATTATTGATATTATGTACAAGAATTTTTACAAAACCTAATTTAATACAATGAAGTACATTTTAAATAGTTTTTTTTGTACTAATTTTAACTATATAGGGATGAAAATATTATAACCTTGAAAAATGAATGTATGTTCTCCCTAATGTGAAATATTTATATGAAAACCTATAATTAAAAGTATGAAACATTAAAATCAGAATATTAAATTTATTAATTACACCACCATTAACTATATTCCATGATGTTAGGGGTGTGCTTTGGCTATCAAAAATACTATAGATGGTCTAATAAATAAAAATTTATTAATAATCCCATGTTATAACCCATTTAGTTGTTAGAGATGTGTTTGTATATGTATTAAAAAACATTCTCAACCCACATAACAATGTACTCATTTTACTTATCTCTAATGAATCTAGAAAATAATGATGTTTCACAAACTATGATATGTTTCTCTACATTCGTTCATACGTTTTTTAGAAAACATAATGTGATGTACATGTAGTACATATTGGGAGTGTTGAAATAGTGGGTGCCCTATACCCAACTATTCAGTGCTTTTGATTACCATATTGTGTATAGAGTTAACTATGCATGATGTCATCTTACCATAATAGTGTAGACTTTTCTGTGTCCACTATTGAAATGGTAATGTCCAAAGATTAATTGTCGTATCGAAAGGTTATAGCAGTTCCCAGGCTATAATGAGGACCTCTATATACTATGACATTAATCTTAAATATATGTTCTATGGTCTAGATACATCTTACTAATTGGACATAGTAGATGTCTGACTATCAGGTGATGGGGGCTCATAATCATTGAGACTTCTTCTAATGAAGTTCGCACTTGGTGATCTCTAGTAGTGAGATCATGAGGACTGACCCGCCAATAGGAACTCCACATGTTTCAGGTGTCATTGCATGTTCCTATCTATGATTATGTGTAATGGTCTCCTGACTTGAGATCATTACCAATGTATTTCATTTGATTGTGTACTTTGATGCAAGACGAAAACCTTGGTAATGAAGTTGTGGCAAGGTAGTTTGTGTCGAGTGCGTCATTGGTGGAATGACATTGGTTGAATGGTCAAGAAAAGATTTTTCGCTTCCAGGTTATGGAAGTAATATATCTCTGGCCATGTTGATATGGATGGCAGTACCATTATAAGATCATGGCCATGGCAGTCGAGGGTAAATCCATCCAGTTACATTAACAAACAATAAAGAAAGAAAAGGGCGATGAAACAGGAGTGCAACCTACTTTATGAGATATTATTGAAAAAGAAATTATATTACACAGTGCGTGTTCGTAGGTTGGTTGTCGCTGTTGTGACAATCCTTATTTCTTCAGGGGCCACGATGGGTTGCTAGATCCCGCTCTTGGTCTGTGAATACTATTCACGGCTGTCGAAATAAGGGCCTAGAGGGCCACACACAATAGCGTATTCAAGAATCTTCCATATTCAGTTGAATAAGAGTTTTGGACATGGCGGGCCCCGCCATAGGGGTCCAGGATTTGTCCAGAGTTAAACGACCACCAATAATATAAATAAATTCATATAATTCGAGTTTAGAATAATGAGTATTGAATTTATTTATTAAATATATTTACCAGTTTTAAGTAAATACATGAAAAATATTAATTGACAAATATTAAATTATTCAAGGTTCAATTAATATTCATGGGAGCGAGGAGTCAGGTTAATGACTTATTTATTATCATGAAATATATTTTAATATATTAAAAGTAAATGATAATAATATTTATGGCTTAGTGTATTAGTCATAAATGTCGTTGATAGTGCATTAAGTATTGGGGGGTCGGTAAGTCGATACCGGGTATTTTAATTGTGCACTATAGAGGGGAATTTGCCAAACACTATTCATGGAGCTTATCTCTCATCTACTCTCTTTCACATTCTATAGAGAGATGCTCTGTATCCAAGGAGATCAGATGGAGCTCTCTCTCGGGCATCGCTAGAGATGCGATGCGGTGGTCGTTGGAGCGTCGAAGGCATCATCAAAAATCCGCGCTAGCACCCAGATTATGATGAATGGCGCTCCCACGGATTCATTGAAGCACGTGTGGATGATCTAGAGGAATTCGTCTTCGGATTCTTTTATTAGTGATCGCCAACGATGAGCAAATGTCGTGCACGACTTCAGATTTAAACCAGGAATTTTACGGTTTAATTTTGTGCTTAAAATCCTCCACCCGTGGTCCTCGTCTTTGACTGGGCTTCTCTTCACCGACATCAGCAAGTTTACATCGAACAACGGTGGAAATATTTTAAAAACCCACTTGTTTGGGGCTTCCGTTGCACTCCCGGTTCCAAAATTTATGAAATTTTTATGAAAAATGTAAATTATTTTTTATGTATGATTAATTATATTCAATAATATAGGAGGTGTAATTTCAAATTTAATAAATATATAAATTCATATTATAAAAAAATATCCCAATCATGACTATATCATTGATATGTCAGACATGTCATTCTATATTATTCTGATAATCATGATCTCCCTAAATTTTATGGTTTCATTGATCATGGCTACTATTTTAAAAGAAAATGTGCATCCTCATAGGGGTATTTTGATATCAAATAAATTACATATTGGAATGTCACATGGGATGGTTTTTTGAACAATGTTTGTGTATGAACCATTGTTTTTCTAGTGATTATTTATAGGTAGGAATATCCTATACCCCTTCCCATTTCAATGTGATGTGGTTTTACCCATAACTCGACCACTAATTGAATTTTGATGAAGTTAGATCACCGTGGAGGGAATACAAATTTTTATATCCTATTCATGTTAGGTTCAAATTGATTGGATAGATGAAGGAATTTTAGGTATGGATCCTTCTAAAATAAGAATGTTTCATTCATAGTACATATTTATCATAAAGGGAACTCATTATCTATTTATAAAATGGTTTATTAATAACTAAATGGAATTATTTTTCATCAATATTCATGTAAATGAATAAATTTACTATAATTATATACCAACATGAGTTTTATATGCGTAAATAATATAGTGGTTTCCTAATAAGTATTATATGATTAAACACTGTAAGTGTACTCTAGTGGATATGTTTGTAACGCCCCAAGATTTTATGAAACATATTCATTTAATTTCATTAATATCTTATGTTGTATTCTACACCAAGATTACATTGCGCTATACACAACAACGTATTACCTTGCAGTATACGCAACACTATTCTTGGATCGTGTTACACACAATTTTGATAATAGTTATTCTACGCAACATTGAGTATATATATATATATTCAATGTATAAATGAAATATGGTTGGATTCTGTTATTCGATACAACAGAGGAGTCTTGCACAACACGCAACCCTGACTTGGCTTTCCTTACACGCAATCGCGACCTTCCTCAATAGCATGTGTTGTACGCAATACCAGGTTTTACTAAACAACATTATATTATTATAATATTATTATGAACTAGCCGCTATGAATAGTATTAAGTAAATTTTTTATTTTATAACATTATTATTTATCTTACACATTTTCTAGAACATGTTATAGGAACAAAATAAATTTTTCGATTAAAATAAGTATTTTTAAAAAAATGCATTTTTGCCGCCTTTTGATGGAGCACCCACTTTAAATCTAGTTTTTGACATGTTTATAAGTTCCATTTGAAAAAGTAAAATTATTATTTGGAATTTAGAAATAAAAATTTACTTTGGATAAATTTTTCATTTATTTCTGATGACTTTCATATTTTAATGAATAGTAAAAACACTGTATATTTTAATTAAAAACAACTTTTTTCATCGTAATATCATATGTGGTTAAATTATAATATTGAATTGTTTTAAATTATAAATAGAATATATTTTTACCATTTAATATAATGTATGTCATTAGCATTGACTTTACCTTGAATTCGTAGGTTAAATCACTTCAATCTTTTGCAATGTTTTAAAGAAAAACCTGTTTTCTTTCGACAACGGGATTAATTTTAATTTAATTTCTGCAACTTTTGTGTATTTAATTTGGAAACATGGATTCCATATTTGGAATCAGTGGGTCCAAATTATTTTAATAAGCTACTTTTTATTTTTGGGAATTATGAATAGTAACCACGGTAAATTTTATTTACCATAGTTAAATGTAAATCGGGTAATTAAGGGTAAATATAATATTATTAAATTATCCTAACACTTGAAAAAATTCTATTGGATGGCTAAAAGTAAACCCAAATAAACTAAGGGTCGGATTAGATTCATTTTATGGACTTTTGACAATGAAAATAATTTAATTATTATTAAAACCAAAGAAAGTGACAACATCTCACTCTCTTAAATATTATAAGTATAATAATTTTAAGTTAGTGATAAAATTCATGAAACTTAGAACATTAATACTATAAAGAAAGATAAAAAAATTATCTAAATCATTAGAATTTATTTAGAATTTTTTGGGATTAAATAATTATCATTAATTGTGACACAATAGTGATGCAGAAATTATTTATCTAGTGAAAAATCAAGAATATAGTTTTTATTAAACTAATAGTGACCATAAAAGGCAAACAACCCTGACCAAAACTTATTTTTCATGTAAAGTTAAACTATAAGCATTTAATGGTCTAATATTTGACCATTTGGAGTCTTATACAAGCAATTATGACACTTATATTATTTTATTTTAAATTATGCCAAAGTTGTCACCTTCATAATTTAATAAATATAACAATTTAAATGTTGTGATTTTAAGATGCTAAATTCTAGTAAAAGTATTACTGTGAAAGTTAATAGATTTATATTCATCATAGGATTTTATTTTAAATTTTTATGTAACAAATCAGTATATTAAATAATTATACAAAAATGTTGTAGTAATTATTTTATTAAGAGATAAACCAAATAAATGGTTTTAAAAATAATAAAAAAATATTATATGAACAATTTAATGTGATCCACTAATTTTATAGATACTTATGAACTTTTATAAATATATTAAAACTTTTATTTCGAACATATCTTCTGTATATATTTTATTTAAATTCAAATAAATGAATATTGTCAAAATTGACACAATTGTTATTTTATAAAAATAACATATTATAAAATTGTTTAAAAATCACAAAAATATTTAAAAATTATAAATTTAAATTTATATGGTCTATAATGTTATAAAGTAAACAATTATGGAAAAGTCACAACTAATAAGTAATTATTTGTTATAATTTAAAATTTAGAATTTTATTACCACAAATAAACTTAAATAGATTAAATAAGGATAAATCAAAATGTTAAGGTTTATAATAAGACCCAAACCTGTCTAAATTTGATTGTTTGATGATATTACAACCCTATCCCATCTAATATTAGAATATGAATCATTTTCGGAGGTTTTTAAGTGGGGTTAGATTTATTATAAATTATTATTTTTAAGAATTCCAAAGGTGCCCCTCTCCTCCCTTATAAAAGGGCACCTCCTCCCTCTCCTCCTCACACCAATTTGAGCTTTCAAGCTCGGCTAAACCCTGCCAAATTATCTTCTTCACTTCCCTAGAAACATCCTAGTGGTTCTGGTCTACTTTAAAGACCAATCTTAGTGCCCTAAGAGGAGGTCTCAAAGAGGCGTATCGAAGAAGATGTAATTTATTCTCCCGATTCTTTCAAGCTTCTTTCTTCTTCAACTTCTTATTATTTAGTTGTTTCAATATAAAGTAAAAACATAAGTATCACTAATATAATGATTTTTTATTATAAATATTAAACAACCCCATTTCACCTTCTATCCATCCTACGAAAAACAAAATCACAGCGCGTGCGTACGTACGGAATACCGTCTCCACGCCATGGTGTAATCTGTTTTTCCACCAACACCCTACATGGATGGGTATAATGGTGTAAAGAATAACTATACATAGTTATTATAACATAATACTGATTCTGATATATTTTATCACCTACTCCAATTCAATTCAATAATTATGGAAACGATATCATCGCTCGTGCGTACGTACGGACTACCGTCTCCATGAAGCGATGAGATTCATTCTCCATGTTAACAATTTGAGAATTCTTATAAAGTACATATAAGTAGTAATAATGAAATATATGACATTATAAAGATACTGGATTTATGTATATATGTATGTCATCTACTTAATTCCATTCAACTCAATAAGGAAACGAAAACAGCGTTCATGCGTACGTACGGCCTACCGTCTCCATGAACGGTGTATTTCTTTCCATTTTCTGATATATTATATATATGTATATTATGAATATATATTATATATAAATCATGTTTTATATTCTATAATTAAGTAATCATGATCTATGTAATCATATGAATAATTACAAGTCAAAACACAGACGACAAATGAATCGATTTTACACAAAACACTGTTTAACATGGAATTTACAAAAGAATGGGTAAAATAAAGTCATAAGTGAACCATATATGATATAATAACAATGAGTATGATTATGTAATAAGTCAATGACATTATTTAAATCATTATACATGAGGTTTGGACACTTACGAAGCAAATCGGACCTAAGGTAAGGGAAATATCACAATCTCATTTTTATCCGAGATTGTTTATACTTTGGTATTTACTGGGGTGTATTTTATCATCCACATCCATGTTTCCTCAATATGTAATATTATTTACATCCACCTACAATTTTTTAAATCCATTTTTACCCTTTGGTGAGTTTATAGTAATATATAAGAAAGGAATCTTTTGTCATTTTTCGTACAAGGTACCTTTTGACTTTTCCGACAAAAGTACGAGAAGAATATTTTTTTTAACTTATACGGCATGAATGGATTTTTAAAAATTATTTCCAAGAATAATACTTTTCAAGTTTTCAAGTTTATTTTTAATCAACATCTTTTAGTTTAAAATTGTATGACATGTTTAGAAAGGAAAATTGTTTTTGAAGTAGAAATGATATTTTCCTCAAGAACGAAGTTCAAGTGTTTTATCAAAATTATTTTCCATCTAAGATAATATAGGGTTCTGTTTTTATCCCTATAATTACTTTGATTTGATTATGTTGAGATGGAATTATTTATATGAATTCCTTTATCTTATATTAATTGTTTTATGATGTCATGTTGTTTAAGAATCCCATTTTTATTACATGGGTTATGCTACGATATATGGTTTATGTTTTTGTGGCACACATAAGAATGGTATCATTATGAGATTGGTGGGACCTATATCTCCCTCCAATACATTGGGTAAAGATTTTATATCTCATGATATAGACATGGCTGGAACGTTAGGTTATACCAGTTTAGTGAAATAGGACTGAAACGAGGAATGAACTCGGTTCAGAAAGGGACTTTGTCCACTAAGATAGTCTTGGCAATGAGTCTTGACTAATAAGAAATGATTCTCTATGATTATGTGTGTATGCCACAAAGTTTCATGATTTATGTTATGATTATTGGGATTACATTTCACTACTATGATTTATCCCATGTTATGAAATTATGATCTCTTTTGCAGGTTAAGATTTCCAAAAGATATGTTCTTATGAATATGATGTGATTGATATTTCTTTTGTTTACCCTTACTGAGCATTTGAGATCACCCATTTATGTTTTATTTTCCCCAGGATATAAATAAGGGTTTTAGGTAAGAAAAAAGGGAAGATCATTATGGGATATGTTGAAGATCTTTCACCATGATTAGAGGATTACGTTCTGAGTTTCCAAAGACACTAAACTATAATGGTCCTTATGTGTGTGTTTCTGTTATGTACTAAGTATTCCGCAAAAGTAATGTAATGTCCATGTACGTCAAGCTTTGGGTCTCTACAGTTGGTATCGGAGGAAACATTTAGTCAACCTTTGGAAACTAGGATGCGAAAACGTTAGTGAGATCCCTAGAGATATTTTTAAGGTATGTCTAGGGATGTCCCTAAAGATAAGTATACGTATAGGATATAGTCCCAGAACTATGGTAAAGATCTTAGAATTTAACCTAAGATGTTAGCTATTGAGGGTTATCCCCCTTTACTATGTTGTTTTACCTAGCATGATTTTGGCCTCTCACACTATTCTTTTTGGGTTTTATAAAATGGCTTGAAACAAGATGATTCAAAATAATGGAGGATATGATGGGAAATGGAATGATATTCTTCATGAGAAACCAAATGAAATGGGATTTGGAAGTCCAAACATCATTATTATGCCGAATCAGCAATCTCATAATATGATCAATAAAGTAAAATTTGGTAAGTTTCCCGACTCAGATAATAAGAGAAAGATGGAGTTTCATGATGATCAAAGAGAAAAGAAAGTTCAATTTCCCTCATGTAAATCATGTGGGAAGAGGCATCAGGGAGATTGTTTCAAAGGAACTGGAAGATGCTTTGGGTGTGGAAAAGAAGGACACAAATCCAGTAAGTGCAAAGGAAAAGGTTCAGTTAACACCATGGACAAGTATAATGGTATTCCTACGACATCAACAATGATTAGATGTTTTAAAAGTGGAATGTACGGGCATTATGCAAACCAATTCCCTAATGGAAAATCTCATGAAGAGAATCATCATGGTCATATGGGTAGTATTTATGTGGATGATGATGAGGAGACTACAAATGATATATGAGCTGAAAGAAGTGTTGAAGCTCAGTCGGTTGTTTTAGAAGGTAGTGGAAGGATTGTATGTTTATAGAGAGTTATGTTGTATAGTTATTGGTACTATGGAATAAAGAATCATCGAAGGATTATTACACTATTGTTTTTCTTAAAAGTATTTGAAAGTATATGTTGAATGGTACCAGTAACCATGGAATGTTATTCAGATACTTTTGTAATGTATAAAATATGCGCATAATGAAGGAATAAGAAGATAATGAGATGTTTGATTGTATTCATGAGCTCATGATTGATATAAGGACTAAGTGATATCATGGTTTGAGTATATAGAATTTTGAGGATTTTGGTATATGGAAAGTGTTAACTTTTAACTGCATTCATGTTCTCACTAAAGTTCAATGGGTATTCATTTTTCAAGAGAATACATGATTAAGGCCTTAGAACATTTGTAATGTGACCAACAAGACATATATTATGATATATGGGGATCAACGATGGTATTAACATGCTTCTTATATTAAATCTTTGGTAATAGTTTTCACTATAATATGACAATGGACTGCAATATTATGGATAAGCCTAAAGATTGGAATGAATTATGTTGGACATAAGTTAGTATTGTTTAAGGATAAAACCTTTTTTCGATATTATTGATGGGATGATATAGTAATGTAGTTTTAGAAAAAGCACAACCTGCAGGACGGGCGACAGCCCATCGTGTCAGACAAGGCTGTGGAAATCGAACCCACAACTGAAGTGCGACTGGCCTTTATCGCCTACCACTGGCCTAGAGGAACTCCCTGTTTAGTAGAAACTAGTTTTATTTTATTATGCGGTATGATATATGAAGTATAAGTTCATTTTTTGAACCATAAGATGGACTTATAACCTTTTCTAACCTTTTGTTTGACAGAGATGGAATGACCCATCATTCTATCACATGATCTGCTAACACATCATGAATAACAAATTCAACTTCATTTCATTAAGGGATGAAATGGAAATTGTTCAATTCACGAAAAACAATAAAATTGTACCAAAATCATGTAAGTAATTCTTTTAATGATCTTGAAAACCAAAAATGTTTTCCCAGTTCCCTTATATCTGATGAATCAGATCGTACCTTAGATCATCACAAATCTATAGCTTTGTGATTGTGGGCTTTTTCATAGCCATGTTCTCTACCACTCTCCAACAGAACCTGATGGTTAGATTTTTCTTCCATATCCATATTTTTACCTATGTTCTCCTATGTGGAAACCCAATGAAGAGTTAATTTGGGTAACCATTACACTTCATAATTTAGTTTTTAAATCCATGTTTTTGTATTCCTTTTTACGATGTGGGTTTCTATTAAACAAACTTTCGAGTAGTAACCCATTTATAACCCCGACGAATTTCGAGGGCGAAATTCATTTAAAGGGGTGTAGAATGTAATGCCCCAAGAATTTATGAAAAAATATTCATTTAATTTCACTAATATCTTGTTTTTTATGCTACACCAAGATTACCTTGCGCTATACGCAACACCGTATTAGCTTGCAGTATACGCAACACTATTCTTGGATCGTGTTACACACAATTTTGATAATAGTTATTATACATAATATTGAGTATATATATATATATTCAATGTATAAATGAAATACGGTTGGATTATGTTATTCGAAACAACGGAGGAGTCTTGCACAACACGCAACACTGACTTGGCTTTCCTTACATGTAATCGCGACCTTCCTCGATAGCGTGTGTTGTACGCAATACTAGGTTTTACTAAACAACGTTATATTATTATAATATTATTATGAACTAGCCGTTATGAATAGTATTAAATAAATTTTGAATTTTATAACAATATTATTCATCATACACATTTTCTAGAACATGTTATAAGAACAAAATAAATTTTTCGGGTAAAATAAGTATTTTTCAAAAAATGTATTTTTTCCACCTTTTGATGGCACACCCACTTTAAATATAGTTTTTGGCATGTTTATAAGTTCCATTTGACAAATTAAAATTATTCTTTGGAATCAATAAATAAAAATTTACTTTGGATAAATTTTTCATTTATTTCTGATGACTTTCATATTTTAATGAATAGTAAAAACACGCTATATTTTAATTAAAATCAACTTTTTTCTTCGTATTATCTTATGTGGTTAAATTATAATATTGAATGGTTTTAAAGTATAAATAGAATATATTTTTACCATTTAATATAATGTATGTCATTATCATTGAATTTACCTTGATTTCATAGGTTAAATCAATTCAATCTTTTGCAATTTTTTAAAGAAAAACCCGTTTTCTTTCGACAACGGGATTAATTTTAATATAATTTCCGCAACTTTTATGTATTTAATTTGAAAAAATGGTTTCCATATTTGGAATCAGTGGGTCTAAATTATTTTAATGAGCTACTTATTATTTTTGGGAATTTTGAATAGTAACTATCGTAAATTTTATTTACCATAGTTAAAGGTAAATCGGGTAATTAAGGGTAAATATAATATTATAAAATTATCCTAACACATGCCAAAATTCTATTGGATGGATAAATGTAAACCCATATCAACTAAGGGTCGGATTTGATTCATTTTATGGACTTTTGACCATGAAAATAATTTAATTATTATTAAAAACCAAAGAAAGTGACAACATCTAACTCTCTTAAATCTTATAAGTATAATAATTTTAATTTAGTGATAAACTTCATGAAACTTCAAACATTAATAGTCTACAGAAATCTAACAAAATTATCTATATCATGAGAATTTATGTAGAATTTTTTGGGATTAAATAATTATCATTAATTGTGACACAATAGTGACGCAAAAATTATTTATCTAGTGAAAAATCAAGAATATAGTTTTTATTAAACTAATAGTGACCTTTAAAGGCAGAAAACCCTGACCAAAACTTATTGGTCATGTACAGTTAAACTATAATCATCCAATGGTGGAATACTTGACCATTTGGAGTCTTATAAAAGCAATTATGACACTTATATTATTTTCTTTTAAATGATGCCAAAGTTGTCACCTTCATAATTTAATAAATATAACAATTTAAATATTGTGATTTTAAGATGATAAATTCGAGTAAAAGTATTATTGTGAACTGTAAAAGATTTATCTCCATCATAGAATTCTATTTTAAATTTTTATGCAATAAATCGGTATATTAAATAATTATACAAAAATGTTGTAGTAATTATTTTATTAAGAGATAAACCAAATAAATGGTTTTAAAAATAATAAAATAAATATTATATGAACTATTTAATGTGATAAACTAATTTTATAGATACTTATGAACTTTTATGAATCTATTAAAGCTTTTAGTTCGAACATATCTTCTATATATATTTTATTTAAATTCAAATAAATGAATAGTGTCAAAATTGACACAATTGTTATTTTATAAAAATAACATATTATAAAATTGTTTAAAAATCACAAAAATATTTAAAAATTATAAATTTATATTTATATCTTCTATAATGTTATAAAGTAAACAATTATTTAAAATTCACAACTAATAAGTAATTATTTGTTATAATTTAAAATTTAGAATTTTATTACCACAAATAAACTTAAATAGATTAAATAAGGATAAATCAAAATGATAAGGTTTAAAATAATATCCAAACCTGTATAAATTTGCTTGGTTGATGAGATTACAACCCTATATTATCTAATCTTCGAATATGAGTCATTTTTGGATGTTTTTAAGTGGGGTTAGATTTATTATAAATTAATATTTTTAAGAATTCCAAAGGTGCCCCTCTCCTCCCTTATAAAAGGGCACCTCCTCCCTCTCCCCCTCACACCAATTTGAGCTTTCAAGATCGGCTAAACCCTTCCAAATTATCTTCTAAACTTCCCTAGAAACATCCTAGTGGTTCTGGTCTACTTTAAAGACCAATATTAGTGCCCTAAGAGGAGGTTTCAAAGAGGCGTATCGAAGAAGAGGTAATATCTTATCCCGATTAATTCAAGCTTCTTTGTTCTTCAACTTCTTCTTCTTTAGTTGTTTCATTATAAAGTAATAACATAAGTATCAATAATATACTGATTTGTTATTATAAATATTAAACAACCCCATTTCACCTTCTATACATCCTACAGAAAACAAAATCACCGCGCGTGCGTACGTACGGAATACCGTCTCCACACCGTGGTGTAATCTATTTTTCCACCAACACCTTACATGGATGGGTATAATGGTGTAAATAATAACTATACATAGTTATTATAACATAATAATGATTCTGATATATTGTATCATCCACTCCAATTCAATTCAATAATTATGGAAACGATATCATCGCTCGTGCGTACGTACGGACTACCGTCTCCACAACGCGATGAGATTCATTCTCCACGTTAACCATTTAAGAATGATTATTAAGTATATATAATCAATAATAATGAAATATATGACATTATAAAGCTACTATATTTATGTATATATGTATGTCATCTACTTAATTCCATTCAACTCAATAAGGAAACGAAAACAGCGTTCATGCGTACGTACGGCCTACCGTCTCCATGAACGGTGTATTTCTTTCCATTTAATGATATATTATATATATGTATATTCTGAATATATATTATATATAAATCATGTTTTATATTCTGGAATTATGTAATCATGATCTGTGTAATCATATTAATAATTACAAGTCAAAACACGGACGACAAATAAATCGATTTTACCCAAAACACTCTTTAACATGGAATTTACAAAAGAACGGGTAAAATAAAGTAATAAGTGAACCATATATGATATAATAACAATGAGTATGATTCTGGAATAAGTCAATGACATTATTTAAATCATTATACAGGAGGTTCGGACACTTACGAAGCAAATCGGACCTAAGGTAAGGGAAATATCACAATCTCATTTTTATCCGAGATTGTTTATACTCTGGTATTTACTGGGGTGTATTTTATCATCCACATCCATTTTTCCACAATATTTAATATTATTTCCTTCCACCTAAAATTGTTGAAATCCATTTTTACACTTTGGTGAGTTTATAGTAAAATATATGAAAGGAATCTTTTGTCGTTTTTCGTACAAGGTACCTTTTGACTTTTCCGGCAAAAGTACGAGATGATTATTTTTTTTCACTTCTACGGCATGAATGGATTTTTAAAACATTATTTCCAAGAAGATTCCTTTTCAAGATTTCAAGGTTATTTTTAATCAACTTCTTTTAGTTTAAAATTGTATGACATGTTAAGAAAGGAAAAAAAAATTTGAAGTAGAAAGGATATTTTCCTCAAGAACGGAGTTCAAGTGTTTTATAAAAATTATTTTCCATCTAAGATAATATAGGGTTATGTTTTTATCCCTATTATTACTTTGATTTGATTATGTTGAGATGGAATTATTTTTATGAATTCCTTTATCTTATATGAATTGTTTTATGATGTCTTGTTGTTTAAGAATCCCATTTTTATTACATGGGTTATGCTACGATGTATGGTTTATGATTTTGTGGAACACATAAGAATGGTATCATTATGAGATGGGTGGGACCTATATATCCCTCCAATGCATTGGGTAAAGATTTTATATCTCATGAGATAGACATGGCTGGAACGGTAGGTTATACCGGTTCAGTGAAACAGGTCTGAAACGAGGAATGAACTCAGTTCAGAAAGGGACTTTGTCCACTATGATAGTCTTGGCAATGAGTCTTGACTAATAAGAAATGATTCTTTATGATTTTTTGTGTATGAAACAAACTTTCATGATTTATGTTATGATTATTGGGATTACATTTCACTACTATGACTTATCCCATGTTATGAAATTATGATCTCTTTTGCAGGTTAAGATTTCCAAAAGATATGTTCTTATGAATATGATGTGATTGATATTTCGTTTGTTTACCCTTACTGAGCATTTGAGCTCACCCTTTTTTGTTTTCTTTTCCCCAGGATATAAAGAAAGGTTTTAGGTAAGAAAAAAAGGGAATATCTTTATGGGAGATTTTGATGATCTTTCACCATGATTAGAAAATTACGTTATGAGTTTCCAAAGACACTAAACTGTTACGGTCCTTGTGTGTGTGTTTTTGTTATGTACTAAGTATTCTGCAAAAGTAATGTAATTTCCATGTACGTCAAGCATCAGGTATCTACAATGTTGTTCTGTGGTCTTTCTTGATAGTGTCTTTAGGAATTAATATATATTTGTAGGATGTATTATTGGTGTATATTACAGTTTGTATTATGAGTTAGGTACCCCCATGTTGCATATTTGGAGACTAAATATCAAGATTTTGACTTATCTATTTATGTATTAATACTTTTTAATATAATATAATTTTTCATCAGACAAGATGTTCTAATGTATGACATGTTTCATTAATGTATTGTGGGTTTTTCAATTTATATAGGAATAATACTTGTAGATAAATCATGGAAAACCATGAACCTTGACTTATAGGACTTGCGAAATACCTTTTGGATGGGGAAGTGCTCACAGGTTCTTGTGGTAGACTAAACTAGGTACGAATTATGTCATTCAGATCATGTTATTTTAAAAATGGCATCTAATTAGGTGAACTATAAAATTTATAACATATAACAAATATGAGAATTGATAATTAGAGTATGCAAGATGTAAAATATATAAGAATTCATATTTAACCCATTAAAAGTAATTCAATCCTTTATATAATCGAATATCATGTTACCAAGGTTTTTTACTTTGCGAGAAAGTCACCACGTCTATAGAAGGAATATTAATTTGAATGTATCGTCCTTTTGAAAGTATTAACTTGTAAGTTAAATAGGGACATACTGGGAGTCATTTCATTTTTCAATTTTTTCTTTATTTATCAATGATACTTTAAAAAATCAATAGTTGTGATATCTAATTGAATCTATTTAAAACATATAATATTTAGAATAAATAAAATAACTATTAAATTTTTTAATATATACATTATTTGGGATAATGTAATTAATTATGATAACCATTATGTTTGTTGTTACAACCCCATTAATTGGTATGTTTGTGATATTGTTTTACATTATGGATACTTTTTATATTTCATACATGTTTCTCTTTTTTTATTTGTATTCTAAAATTTTATCTTTTTAGAATTTTCTTATTAAATATTTGACATATTTTTTTTATTTTTTATTTTCTATTATAGGGAATTCTATTAGTATATATTTTACCTACTTTCTTCTTAGTAGTGATTAGTGTTTATCAATGAATTATTTTAACTACACTAAATACATTTTTTGTCTTGTTGGATGTTATATTAATTATATTATGGGTTGGAGTCGATATGTGTGCATGATAGATTGTGAATTTTCCTACGATAGTGAGTTTAAAATTTTTTATAATAACATTTAAAATTGAATTTTAATTTCACTAAATAAAAAATGTGATGTGTGATTTATTTTTAAAGAATTTTCATTTCATATAGGAACATAAATGCTAATTCATGGGTGTATGAAGGGGGCATGATTTTTTAACACCAGATCATTTCTAGCCTTCCATGTGAAGGATGTAACTGAGGGAGTTTCTAAAATAATAATATTATGGAACTTGTTACTTAGGTCAATATTAACAATGGACATCAATAGAACTCCCAATTGGAAACCTATGCATATGAATATCCCGAACAATTCCCATATATATCTACAAATATATAGAAAAAGGCATTGACTTGTGATAAGAATAAAGAGGTTTGAATCAAATGTGGGGTTTCTATATACCCACTCATTCAATGACTTATGAAAGAGTCTTTTGATCCCTAGATGTATGACTATTCACATATGGCTAAGGAACATGCTAAATATTTTAATAGTGAAGGAGAGACCAATGCTAATATAGCATCTATTACAACTAAATTAGTGGGACAGAAATTAAAAAACATTGAAGATGATGTAATGGATCAAAAAAGGATATTCTAGTTGTGTTTTACATGTCATGGTGTGGCCATTTTGAAAAGCATCATCCTACAAATGAAAATATTTTCACTACATTTAAATCAGAAGAGGATGTGGTGATTGCAAACCTGGAAGATGAAAAATACTAGGATCTGGAAAAGAAGTTAGCCATTGTATCCCTAATAATATCATATTCATTAGTATTTAAAAAAATACTTTTGTTTAGATATTATGATACATTTTTTTAAAATTCATGATATCTAAACATATATTTGGATTTTTAGTTCATTTATACATGTTTTAATACTCCTCTAGTGTTTCCCCTTTTCCTAATCATGGATCCTAGCTATACATGTATGTTATAGCCCTATTAACTACATTGAAATTTTACTCAAAAATTATCTAACACCGTGAATTATATGATAGTGGACGTGAATCATATGGATTTGTGACCTTCATTAATGACAACATTAGTTTGATCTCTGATGGTAGGTGATATCTCAATTCAAAGGTAGGCTAAGTGGATATCCATGAAAAGTTGTGAAGTAGTTTTCAAGTGCTAGTGATGATGATAAGATGGAATTTTTTGATTAGATTCAAGAGTAAGCACTGAATTTGGAGGGCACTTCTGCAAGATATGAGATGATTTATATGATGTCTATACAATAACGTCTTGGATAATGGCCTAGAATACTTGAAGAATTGAATTTAGTAGCTTGAAAACATTCTTGGGAAGTCGATCTGCCTGACTAGATTAAATGAGTTCACTATCAAGAATAAATGTAATCCCCATCATTTGGAGATTCATTCTAGATTCTGTTAGATAATTACGTGGATTTTTTGTGGGTGTACTCTATTTCTGGGTTGTATATGATCATTATTACGATAGCTATGTAATATTATATTTATAACATAATATTAATTTTGTTGTTGAAATTTTTAGTATTAAACATGTTATAGAATATTTGATCCCAAAGTAGAGTCATGGGATAAATATTTTTAACATTAATATAATATTATAATTATTTATTAAATATTTTTTACAATATCAACAAGCTATATCTGGAGTTATAAAACATGGTAGTATACCTACAACCTTGGTTATGAACTGTGACAGCAGACCTATATTACAGTGATCCAACATTTTCTTACATTACTATTACATTAGTATAAATATAAACAACATAATAGTATTACACATCAAGGATCCAATGGTTTGGATTCATGGTAAAACTACGACCAAACTTAAAATTTAGAACATCAAGCATAATAATTTATTTAAATTATTCTTCTTAATCTTATTATTTTCTCTTGACCACTATTTAATACATGTAGTCACCTGAGGATATACATCAAAAATAGGTGACCTGAAATCCCACCAAGTGGATAGATATGAACATTATAGAAAGCGATGAGCATGATCATAACATCATCAAAACAATCATGAGAGGAAGAATTAATAAAATAACTTAAATGTGGTAATGCATATAAATGAACATCATGTATTAGTGGTTAACTTCCACACATAGTTGTCAAAAATGTTAGAATAATGTTCATGCATAATTTTCCTTTTAATCATGATATTATTAACTTTACCCAATGTATTGGAGCACTTTATAATTCTTGGTGAACCCGTCACATTCAAACATTCTTATTGCACTGTATAATTCTAGGTGCACCCGTCACATCAAAATATTTACATTATCATGCATGACACATTAAAAATATCAAAAAAATGAACATA
The DNA here is from genome assembly GCA_963277665.1 of Viscum album. NCBI lineage: Eukaryota > Viridiplantae > Streptophyta > Magnoliopsida > Santalales > Viscaceae > Viscum > Viscum album. The sequence continues at coordinate 2,097,246,997 of OY728123.1, read as the reverse complement.
AAATAACCCATGGAAGGAAATGGGTTTCACTTAATAAATCTTACATTCATAAAAGTTTGGTCTCCTAAATAAATATTTAATATCATTCTTGATATAGAACCATTAACCATGAGAGAAGAGTGAAACAACATTCATGAAGTAAAAAAGATTTTTTTTATTTGAAAGAAGATCTCATTTTGAGAACATTGTGTTTTTAATAAAATCTATTATAGAACATGTATATCCCAGAAAAGGTACAATACTTATGAAAAAATTATTTTTAAGGAAAACATATACAAAACAACGAGTTAAAAGGGGATAACCAGAAGAAAGAATGTTGTGTTCGAGAATTTCACCATACCTTGTATCTGAATGCTTTTTTACATTAATGTCTTGTATAATTAAATTAAATTAATTAATTAAAAAATTGAGAAACTTGTACACATTAATAATATTAATTAATGTTTTATTATGTTCATTTATGGAGTTCAAGATGAGTTATAGAGTTCATATTCACAGTTTGGGAATGTTCATTTTAATAGACTTCTTGTACGGTTCACTTGTATTCATGAATGGAAGTTCATTTAAAATAAGGATAATAATCCAGAATTGTAATTATATTTTATTTATGATGTTATAGAGAAATACATTTTCCTATAAATAAATTTTTTATATTCCATGATAATGAATCATTAGATAAAAATTTAATGACGATCATTTGGGTTAATTCCGGCGGGTTTTCAACCATAAAGAAATTGTTTTGTTTAAATATTTAGTAATATGTACATATGTTAGTTAAAAACATTAAATTGGATGTAATACATATAATATAATCTTTTTCAACAATTAATATAGATTCATGGCTAGATATGAAGTAGGTAATGGAAAAATGATAATGTGTCGTTCTTGAAGGTGATAAATTAACACCTCATGAACAATGATTTCTTTATCTAAAATAAAAAGATGAGGCGATGGGGGTTGGATGATATATTGTCTCATTAGTATCCATGAAATCAATGATATATTAGAAACTAGAGTTATTATACTATATGGATGTGGATATGTGGGGAGAGATAAAGAGAAGAACATGAAAATAAATGAAAATTATAGATAAATAATGAGAGGGGAATTATCTCTTGAATCCTCCTATGTTCTTTAAAGACCATAAGATCTTGCATGTGAGGTAGGTGATATGGATGATTTATTGGAATAGTTAAGATTAGTCTTGAGGCTTGAGAGGTGTGATGAAATGAGGGTGTCAAGGGATGTATTTATAGTGGAGGGGAGAGGAGTTGTCTTAATAATTTAATAATTAGTTATTTAATTTACACCAATATAAGAAATAGAGATTATTCAATTACCATTAATATTATAGTGGGAATGTGAGCTCAACCTTTGGGTTCTTACTTCACTTTTGATGTTAGGGATAGTGGATTTAAATTATAATGTACTTATATGGTAAATTAATCTATTTTACGATTCACTAAAAATTCAAGTATTTCATAAAAATCCTCAAAATTTACCCTGGCCATATTTTAATGTATATAATTAAAAAATGAATTCCATTTTTAAAATATATTTCCCTATATATGATTTATTGAACTTTTTAAATTGAAATCATTATTTACTTGAAAAATACTGTTTTTAAAATTTAAATAGATTTTATAATGCTTTCAAAAATTACATATGGTATTATAAAATTATCTAAAAACAAGATGGCGTTGAATTTTTAATTTATGAACACATTTAAGGAAAATAAATTTTATTTTAAATTAATTAATTAATTATAATTATTTATTTATGACATACAAAAATAAAAATACATTTACTATGGTCAAATTGTAACATATAAGATTCCTAAATTTGATTTAATCATCTATGTGTATGGTTATTAATATTTTGAATGATTTAATAATAATAAGTTTCATATTAATATTCATAAGGGTATGTTACTATTCATAAAGGTATATTTATATTCATCAAAAATTAATATTTTCCTATCGAACTCTAAACATCTTACTAATTGCAACTATATATGTCGGATTTTCAAAATTCATAACAAAGAAGTGGGAAATTTCATTTAATGATCACATAGTATTTTGAATAATGATATGTCGTTGATATTACTAATTTTATTATACTATATTTCCAAATTATAAGAAGGGGATTCCATTAATAAAACATTGGGTAGCTTCATTATTTCCCCCTTATGAAATTTCACACTCGGAATTTCATTTTAAACACACATGTGAGGGTAATTCACCTTCATCGCATCCTATTGTTCCCGCATTTTTTATTCAAACTTATGGTACCTCCATAACACTTTGACAAGGGAGGTTGTCATGTTTCATAGAACATTATCTCTCTAGTCAAGAATCTGGACTGGTTGCTCCTCATAAGAGTGGTTGTTGACGCTCCTTTCGTCACAGAATCTAAAGATCGGAAAAGGGAATATCTGAGCTCAAAGTGATTCAACCTTTGAAGAAAACATCAAAAATCGACAAAGGCATGAACAAAGGATCGACAGCAACTGCACCGCGCAAGTTTTATCACTGTCACGCAAGTACACTTGCACGACACCCTTGGTCGCGCAGGTGACTTGCGCGACCTAAGTGGTAACCGCCCTGTAACCGCCCGGGGTCTTCTTTTGCCTATAAATAGACCCTGTGGGCCCCCCATTCGAGAGGATCTTTTTCCAGAAACTCGGATTGAAGATTCAGACGCCCAAGTCTCTTCTCAAAGCTTCCGGAACACTTCTAAGGTAATTTCTTACCTAGAATGGAAGATCTAAAGAGAATAAGGAAGGCCTAAGTGTTGAAACTTATCAAACACTTGTGCGCCGATTTATTTCCTTCAATATAACTTGTGCGTCCCTTTTTTTGGAAGAACCTCAAGAGGATTCTAAAGGGTTTAAAAAAGAGTCGCTCAAATATTTTAATGCTGGTTGAAAATCGCGCAAGTACACCATGTGTCGCGCAGGTATACCTGCGCGACCAAAACTTGCACGCCCACGGAACACTTGCGCGCCTTTCAAGACTTGCGTGCCCCTACCTTTTTGGGTGCCCATCTTGCCCATTTTACCCCTCTTAAGCCATTACACCTTTCCTTTTCAAGATTCAGTCTTCAGGACACTTTTCAAAGCCATTTATGGCATGATTTCTTGATTTGACTTCCTTATCTGAAAGGAATTCTGTGGAATATATCTCAAAACCTAGTGATTTAAATATCCTTATGTCACTAAATATAGAGAGTTCATTCATTCAACCTTATCCTTTAAGATGATAGAATCCTTAACTTGGGCATCCTCCTCAGGAGTAAGCCCCAATCATAATCCTTTAACTTGGGCATCCTCCTCAGGAGTAAGCCCCAAATTCTTAAAGTTCCCAAACATGGGTATCCTCCTCAGTAGTAAGCCCCAACCTCAAATATGGGCATCCTACTCAGGAGTAAGCCCCAAACCTTAATCCCTAACTTGGGTCTCCTTTTCAGGAATAAGACTCAGTCATAACCTTGGGCTTCCTTTTCAGGAGTAGGCCCCAAGTCCCCTAACCTGGGTCTCCCTTTTAGGAATAAGACTCAGTCAGAACCTGGGCCTCCTTTTTAGGAGTAAGTCCCAGTCATAATCTTGGTTTTCCTTTTCAGGAGTAAACCCCAAGCCCCCTTAAATTTCTCTTAACCAGTCCTAATTTACCCTTGATTTGGGTTTCCTTTTTTAGGAGTAAAACTCAATCATAAGTCCCCTCCTAACTTGGGCATCCTCCTTAGGAGTAAGCCCCAAGATTAGAGTATTTAAATCTCCATAAAGCACATATACCTTTATGGACCCTGTTCCTGGATTTTCTCCCTAAAAGTGAATCCTAAACCTTCTATCTGGGCAGTCATACATACCTAATCCCCAAACAATTTCTTCTGATTGCATCTTTCATGGCACAATTGTCTAATTTTTACCAATACCTCTTGTTTCTCACACCGAGCATGACTCACGTGAGCTTAGAGTGTAAAAGTAAGTATGACATTCTTCTTTGAGCCATCAATCATAAACATCATACTCCATCACTCAAACTATGTGGGTTCTGATTCCTTTTCCAAAACAAAGGATATGTAGGTAGCCCATTTATGGGTTCGATCCCAACTTTGAAATAATCCATGTCCTTCTGAATGACGATAAACTTCAAGTGCCCCACTGAGTGGCTTTAAAACCAGCCTGGTCCTCATAATGACCAAGAGACTTTTATATAAATGTTTTGAAGGATATCATTGACCAAGAATCTCTAAACAGATATAGATGATTCTCTATTGATGAAGAACCTCGAATACATATAAAAGATTCTCTAAATTTCTTGCATATTTAATCATTGATTGTTAAAACTAAAGGAAAGCACATTTTATACTTGGTAATGTAATAAGGATTCACGAACATAACTTAAATCTATAAAGAGAGTCCCGGAGTAGACAATAATTCCCCTCAAAAAGGTGTGATGAGTCCGACCCCCTATGTAACACCCGAGACTTTTATGTTATATAAATCATCAAAGGAATCTTTTTCTACACAACACTTGCTTGGCTTGCTTTACACGCAATCGCGACCTTCCTCGATAGCTTGCGTCGTACGCAATACCGAGTTTCACTAAACAACAATATGCTATTAAAACTAGTCGTTATGAATAGTAATAACCACTTTTTGAAATTTTATAAATTTTATTTTTCAAAATGGACTTCATTTTTGGACTCAGAATATCGAAATTAGCCAAGGGTGAAATTTTGGTATTTTTCTGAAAACTTTCAATTTTTGATGAATAGTGAAACCACTAAGTGGTAGGTTAAAAACTGAATTTTGCATAAAACTTAATTTTACCGCTTCTGTGATTGGAATTTCGAAAATCCGAGAGACACGGTTAATATCAAGGACTAAAATGTGGTTCAATGAGATGAAAATAATTTTTTGGTGAATAGTAACTTTTTACTTTTTTTTACCGCGGTTAATAGTAAATAGGGTAACTAAGGGTAAATATGATATTAATATTACCCTAACACATGTCCTAATTCTATTGGACAAGTGTAATTCGACCAAAATCAAACTTAGGAATAAAATATGACCATTTAGGCCCACTTGGATTAGATTAGGACATTTATTATTAATTTATTTAAAGAAGGGTTAAAATAGTTAAAATCAAAGTTTAATAAGTAAATTATTTTTAATATGGGGTTATACATAAGATAAATTCGATTGTAAATATTCATTAGAAAGCTAAAACGATTTCCTACATGATGGTATTTTATTTGTAATTTTTAGACATCAAATAATATAATTTATTTATGACACAAAGATGATGCAGTAATTATCTTATTAATGAAATATTAACATAATTGATAATATAAATACCAAAATAAATGTAATTTAAGACTTTTTATGAATTCCACTAATTTTCTAGGTTACTATGATATATTATTGTTGATTTAATAAACTTGTTTCGAACATATAATTCTGTTATGACTTTCAAACAAATCATATATCAAATAGTGTCAAAATTGACACAAAATAGTTTTTAAATCAAATATTATATTATTAATTGTTATTTTATTCCTAAAAATCTAAGGTTCAGCCAAATGACTTAGATAAGGATATATATATTAATAATCAACAATTTGGGGTTCTTTTGGCATGTTATAGTAAGTGTATTAACCATATAGTGAAAGAAAACAAAAAGACACGGTAAAAGTTAAAATAATTAACTTAGAGTTAAATCTAATTGATAAGGATAAAATAATACCCTAAACTTGTCTAAATCCTATTGGTTGATAGGATTTCGACCCTTCCCCACTTTATCTTCGAAATAAGACCCTTTGGAACCATTATAAACCGATTTTGACTTTAATATAAAATAATATTTTTAGTTATTCCTAAGGTGCCCCTCTCCTCCCTTATAAAAGGGCACCTCCTCCCCCTCCTCCTCACACCAAATTGAGCACTCAAGCTCGGCCAACCCCTGCCATTTTCTCCTCTCCACTTCCCTAGAATAATCCTAGAGGTCCTGGTCTTCTCCAAAGACCAATCTTAGTTCCTTAAGTGGAGGATTCAAAGAGGCGTTCCAAAGAAGAGGTAATATCCATTACCGATCTTTTCAATTTCTTTCTTCTTCAACTTCTTCTTCTTTAGTTGTTTCATGATAAAGTAATAACATCAGTATTAATTACATACTGATATGTTATTATAAATATGAAACAACCCTAATTCACCTTCTATCCATCCTACGGAAAAAATGAAATCACCGCGCGTGCGTACGTACGGAATACCGTCTCCACGCCGTGGTGTAATCTATTTTCCACCATCACCTTACAAGGATGGGTATAATGGTGTAATGAGTAACTATATATGATTATTATGAAGTAATATTGATACTGAAATAATATATATATACTCCAATACAATTACACGATCATAGGAACGATATCATCACTCGTGCGTACGTACGGAATACCGTCTCCACGATGTGATGCGACTCGTTCTACATGATCTTCATTTCATAATGATTATATAAATGAATTGAATGAATGAATATGGTATATAATACACTAATACCATTCTGGAAATGAATTATCTATAACCTAAAGATAAGAATAAGAATTTATTCGACAAAACACGCATAAGAACAAAAAGTTATAAAGACCCGAGTAACAAGTAACAATGAAATATTACTAACAAGAAACTAATAATATGACCATATATGATCTCATATCAATATGTATGATTCTAGAATAAGTCAATAACATTATTTAAACCATTATACAGGAGCATCGGACACGTACAAAGCTAATCGGACCTAAGGTAAGGGAAATATCACAATCTCATTTTTATCCGAGATTGTTTATTCGTAAGTATTATTGGGGTGTATTTTATCATCCACATCCATGTTCCCTCAATATGAAATATTGTTTCCATCCACTTGCAATAGTTTAAATCCAATTTTACCCTTAGGTGAGTTTTTAGTAAAGAATATGAAAGGAATCTTTTGTCGTTTTTCCGTATGAGGTACTTTTTGACTTTTCCGACAAAAGTAAGAAGAATGTTTTTTTAACTTATACGGCATGAATGGATTTTTAAAACATTGTTTCCAAGAAGCTTCCTTTACAAGTTTTCAAGTTTATTTTTAATCAACTTCTTTTATTTTAAAGTTGTATGACATGTTATGAAAGGAAAAATGTTTTTGAAGAAGAAAGGATATTTTCCTCAAGAATGGAGTTCAAGTGACTTTAAAATTATTTTCCATCTAAGATAATAAAGGGTTCTGTTTTTATCCCTATTATTACATTGATTTGATCATGTTGTGATGGAATTATTTTTATGAATTCCTTTATCTTATATGAATTGATTTATGATGTCATGATGTTTCAAGAATCCCATTTTTGTTTCATGTGTTATGCGATGATGTATGTTTTATGATTATGTGGCACACATAAGAAAGGATTCATTATAAGATGGGTGGGACCTATATCTCCCTCCAATTCATTGGGTAAAGATTTTATATCTCATGAGATAGACATGGCTGGAACGGAAGGTTATTTCGGTTCAGTGATACAGGACTGAAACGAGGAGTGAACTCGGTTCAGAAAGGGACTTTGTCCACTAAGATAGTCTTGGCAATGAGTCATGACTAACATGAAATGATTTTCCATGATTATGTGTGCATGCCACAAAGTTTCAGGTTTTATGTTATGATTATGGGGATCTCATTTTCACTTCTATGATTTATTCCATGTTAAGTTATTATGATCTCTTTTGCAGGTTTTGATTTTCAAAAAGATATGATATGATTTTTATTTCCTTTATTTTCCCTTTCTGAGCATTTGAGCTCACCCTTTTATGTTTTCTTTTCCCCAGATCAGGAAAATGGATATTAAGTAGAATATGCTAAAAGGGACCCTAGATATGATGAAATAAATGGGAGACACTGTAGAAGATTTATGAACCAGTTGTTTATGTTTCCCAGTTTCTAAAGACACTATACCTATACGGTCCTTTGTGGTTTTGTCATATGTTGTAATAAGTGAGCTTCAATTTTGAAGTAGTAACAATGTATGTAAAGTATGGGTCGTTATAGTTGGTATCAGAGGAAAGGTATAGTAAACCTTTGGAAACTAGGATGTGAAATCCTTAGTAAGAACCCTAAGGATAAGTCTAAGCATAGAACACAATCTTAGTGTTTTATAAATGGCCTTGAATAACCTAGGATAAGACCATAAGCATGAAAATTTTATTCTTGAATTATGTGGTTTCCTATTATAATTAGTGTTGCTCACACTATTCTTCTTGGTTTTAGTCAATGGCTGGAACCCGAAGGAACCGTGTTAATGCGGAATGTGATGGGCAATGCAATGATTGTCCCCCTGAGCAACCAAACGATATGGGAGCTGGAATGAAAAATCTTGTAGCCATGCTCACACAACTTTCTCAAGCTATGAATCATGCAGAATTTCCAAACGAGCAAAGGAGGGAGCAACATTCTGTTGAATCCTTCATGAGGCATCGTCCACCATCTTTCAGCGGGTCTACTGATCCATTAGTTTCTGAACAATGGATTAGTACTACTGAAAAGATATTTTCAGTTCTTCAATGTTCTGTACATGATAAAGTCATCCTAGCAGTGTATCGTTTGGAAGGAGATGCTGATCAATGGTGGAATCTTGTTAAGAATACGAGGCAAAGGGATGAAATTGAGTCTATGGAATGGGACGAGTTCAAGAACTTATTTTTCAATAAGTACTTCCCTCGTATTCTCCGAACAAAGATGGAGAAAGAGTTTCTTGAACTGAAGCAAAGGGATGATGAATCTGTTAGTACCTATGAAGCAAATTTTACAAGACTTGCAAGGTACGCTTCTGGTATTATTATCCAACCTGAGAGTAAGATCGATCGATTCTTTAGTGGCTTAAAACCAAGTCTTCGAAGGGCGTTAGCCATAAGGGACTTCAATAGCTACGAGGAAATCGTTCGATGTGCTCTCAAAGTCGAGATGGAGATTGGAGTAACCCATCAGTCACATGGGTTTGATAAGAGGAAGATGGAATTCAAAGGAAACTCTAAAGAGCACACTGAAAAGAAGATGAACATTCCATTATGCTCAAAGTGTGGAAAGAAACATGGAGGGAGTTGTCTTAAAGGGACAAGTAAATGTTTTAAATGTGGAAAGGAAGGTCATCGGGCATTTGAATGCCGTGATAATGGGAAGAAGATGTCTAATGACGCAAACAAAGGAAGGGATACACAGAATGAACCTACAACACTTCAATGTTTCAAGTGCAAGGAGATGGGGCATTATGCCAATCAATGCCCAAATCCAAGGGTTGATGATGATGGTCGACGTCAACAAACTCTTAAAGCTAAAGACAAAGGAAAGTCACATGCAATTTCTATCAGCGATGTGGAGTACGATAACGATGTGGTGAAAGGTACACTTACCATCCACTCTAAAGTAGCAAATGTTTTATTTGATTCTGGATCCACCCACTCTTTTATTTCTGATGACTTTTCTAAGGGTATCACCGTATTACCTCAACAATTAGATGTTGAGTTAGCCGTGACAACACCTAATGGCACATCAATCGCATCAAAAGTTTATAATTCTTCTCCGATCGAAGTTTGTGGGAAAGTGCTTCCTGCAAATCTTGTGATCCTTCCTTTAGTGGAATTTGATGTGATTCTTGGCATGGATTGGCTTTCTCTACATGGAGCTCATATCAATTGCCAAATAAGGGAAGTCACACTTCATACTCCAGATCAATCTACGATCGTATACCAATGCAAGGATGAACATAACCTTCCAGTGGAAATTTCTTCCATCTTATGGGTATTGATCCCACTAAATGAAGGTTATTTATCTCAAATGGTTGGTGAGAAACTCACGATTAAGAATATGCCCATTGTAAGGGAGTTTGATGATGTCTTTCCGGAGGAATTACCGGGTCTTCCACCAAATCGTGAAGTTGAGTTTTCAATAGAACTCGTACCGGGTGCTTTGCCTATTTCAAAGACACCTTATAGAATGGCCCCAATTGAGTTGCAGGAATTGAAGAAGCAACTCCAAGAGAATCTTGATAAGGGATTCATACGCCCTAGTGCGTCACCTTGGGGAGCACCTGTTCTATTTGTTAAGAAGAAAGATGGATCAATGAGACTCTGCATTGATTATCGAGAACTTAACAAGATCACTATCAAGAACAAATATCCTCTCCCACGCATTGATGACTTATTTGACCAACTACGCGGAGCTCAATACTTTTCCAAGATTGATCTTCGTTCAGGGTATCATCAATTAAGGGTCAAAAGGGAGGATATACCAAAGACGGCTTTCCGTACAAGGTATGGACACTATGAATTTATAGTGATGCCATTTGGTCTTACTAATGCCCCTGCTATCTTCATGGATCTAATGAATAGAGTCTTTAGAGACTATCTTGATCAATTTGTGGTAGTCTTTATAGACGATATTCTTGTCTATTCAAAGAGCAAGGAAGAACATGAAGATCACTTGAGAATTATATTGAAGACCCTGAGAAAGGAGAAGCTTTATGCCAAATTTACCAAGTGTGAATTTTGGCTTCAAAAAGTTGCATTTTTGGGTCATATAATCTCAAAAGAGGGGATATCTGTGGATCCAGCAAAAACAGAGGTTATCGAAAGATGGTCAAGACCAACCACAGTAACTGAGATCCGAAGTTTTCTTGGTTTGGCTGGATATTATCGACGTTTTGTAAAAGATTTTTCACAATTATCTAATCCACTCACCAAGTTGACTCGGAAAGGAGTTAAGATTGTCTGGACAGAGGAATGTGAAGAGAATTTCAAGGAGTTGAAAAGAAGGTTATCCAGTGCACCTGTGCTCACACTGCCTTGTAGTGGAGAAAGGTTTGTGATCTACAGTGATGCATCCAAGAAGGGATTGGGGTGTGTTCTTATGCAAAATGATATGGTGATAGCTTATGCCTCACGACAGTTGAAAATCCATGAACAAAATTACCCAACACATTATTTGGAGTTGGCTGCGGTAATCTTTTCATTAAAGATTTGGAGGCATTACCTTTATGGTGAAAGGTGTGATATCTATACTGATCCTAAAAGTTTAAAGTATATTTTCACACAAAAGGAGTTGAATATGCGTCAAAGAAGATGGTTGGAGCTGATTAAGGATTATGACTGCTCAATCCATTACCACCCTGGGAAAGCAAACAAGGTGGCAGATGCATTAAGTCGACAAGACCATGCTAGTTTATCCATGATGAGGATCACAAAAGATCCAATATTTATGGATTTACAAAGGATGGATCTTGGAATTATAATGGAAGGGGAAAAATCTTTTCTTTCTCAAATGAATGTTCAACCATCTATACATGTGAAGATTAAGGAGGCACAGAAAGAAGATGTCGAGTTACAAAAGAAGGTGAGAAATGTTCCTGAATTCAACCTTGATTGTGATGGGATAATAAAGTTCAGGAATCGGGTTTGTGTTCCTCCCATCCCTGAATTAAAGAAGGAGCTGCTTGATGAGGCTCATAGTTCTTCATTCTCTATTCATCCTGGAAGCACGAAGATGTATAGGGACCTGAAAGAGTACTTCTGGTGGGATGGAATGAAAAGGGATGTTGCTGAATTTGTCTCTCGATGCTTGGTTTGTCAACAAGTTAAAGCTGAGAGACAGAAGTCTAAGGGGATGTTACAACCATTACCCATACCCGAATGGAAATGGGAAAACATCACTATGGACTTTGTCACAGGACTTCCTAAAACATCCAAAGGCAATAATGTTATTTGGGTCATAGTTGATCGTCTTACAAAGTCTGCACACTTCATTCCTATTAGAGAGGATTTCTCTCTAGATCAGCTTGCCAGGATATATGTAAAGGAAGTGGTAAGATTGCATGGAGTACCACTTTCTATTATATCTGATCGAGATCCGAGATTTACCTCGAAGTTCTGGCGAAGTCTTCAGCATACTCTGGATACAGAGTTGAGTTTCAGCACTGCTTATCATCCCCAGACAGACGGTCAGTCTGAGAGAACAATTCAAACCCTAGAAGATATGTTGAGAGCTTGCTCTATGGATTTCAAAGGAGGTTGGGACCAACACCTACCTTTGGTGGAATTTTCTTATAATAATAGCTTTCACTCCAGTATTCAGATGGCTCCTTATGAAGCTCTCTATGGAAAGAAATGCAGGACTCCAACTTGCTGGGATGAAGTTGGGGAAAGAAAGCTATTAGGACCTGATCTCGTTGATGAAATGGCAGAAAAGGTTAGATCTATTCAACAACACATAAGAGCAGCTCAGAGTCGACAGAAAAGTTATGCCGACAACCGAAGAAAAGACCTAGAGTTTGAAGTGGGTGATAAAGTGTTCTTACGAATATCTCCCTGGAAGAGGGTTATGAGATTTGGAAAGAAGGGGAAGTTGAGCCCTAGATATATCGGTCCTTTCGAAATACTGGATCGTGTTGGGAAGGTAGCTTACCGATTGGCGCTTCCACCGAATCTCTCTCTCAAGTTCACGATGTGTTCCATGTATCTCTCCTGAGAAAGTACATACCAGATCCTTCACATGTACTTAGCTCAGAAGTTGTACCGCTGGAGCAAGATCTTTCTTATGAAGAACAGCCGATAGAGATTCTGGATCGTAGTGAAAAAGTCCTACGAAACAAGACAACTCGATTGGTGAAAGTTTTATGGAGGAACCACCAACTTGAAGAATCTACATGGGAGCTTGAGGATATGATGAGGGAGAAGTATCCTCATCTGTTTGTTGCAAAGTGACGAATTTCGAGGGCGAAATTCTTTTTAAGGGGGGTAGAATGTAACACCCGAGACTTTTATGTTATATAAATCATCAAAGGAATCTTTTTCTACACAACACTTGCTTGGCTTGCTTTACACGCAATCGCGACCTTCCTCGATAGCTTGCGTCGTACGCAATACCGAGTTTCACTAAACAACAATATGCTATTAAAACTAGTCGTTATGAATAGTAATAACCACTTTTTGAAATTTTATAAATTTTATTTTTCAAAATGGACTTCATTTTTGGACTCAGAATATCGAAATTAGCCAAGGGTGAAATTTTGGTATTTTTCTGAAAACTTTCAATTTTTGATGAATAGTGAAACCACTAAGTGGTAGGTTAAAAACTGAATTTTGCATAAAACTTAATTTTACCGCTTCTGTGATTGGAATTTCGAAAATCCGAGAGACACGGTTAATATCAAGGACTAAAATGTGGTTCAATGAGATGAAAATAATTTTTTGGTGAATAGTAACTTTTTACTTTTTTTTACCGCGGTTAATAGTAAATAGGGTAACTAAGGGTAAATATGATATTAATATTACCCTAACACATGTCCTAATTCTATTGGACAAGTGTAATTCGACCAAAAACAAACTTAGGAATAAAATATGACCATTTAGGCCCACTTGGATTAGATTAGGACATTTATTATTAATTTATTTAAAGAAGGGTTAAAATAGTTAAAATCAAAGTTTAATAAGTAAATTATTTTTAATATGGGGTTATACATAAGATAAATTCGATTGTAAATATTCATTAGAAATCTAAAAAGATTTCCTACATGATGGTATTTTATTTGTAATTTTTAGACATCAAATAATATAATTTATTTATGACACAAAGATGATGCAGTAATTATCTTATTAATGAAATATTAACATAATTGATAATATAAATACCAAAATAAATGTAATTTAAGACTTTTTATGAATTCCACTAATTTTCTAGGTTACTATGATATATTAGTGTTGATTTAATCAACTTGGTTCGAACATATAATTCTGTTATGACTTTCAAACAAATCATATATCAAATAGTGTCAAAATTGACACAAAATAGTTTTTAAATCAAATATTATATTATTAATTGTTATTTTATTCCTAAAAATCTAAGGTTCGGCCAAATGACTTAGATAAGGATATATATATTAATAATAAACAATTTGGGGTTCGTTTGGCATGTTATAGTAAGTGTATTAACCATATAGTGAAAGAAAACAAAAAGACACGGTAAAAGTTAAAATAATTAACTTAGAGTTAAATCTAATTGATAAGGTTAAAATAATACCCTAAACTTGTCTAAATCCTATTGGTTGATAGGATTTAGACCCTTCCCCACTTTATCTTCGAAATAAGACCCTTTGGAACCATTATAAACCGATTTTGACTTTAATATAAAATAATATTTTTAGTTATTCCTAAGGTGCCCCTCTCCTCCCTTATAAAAGGGCACCTCCTCCCCCTCCTCCTCACACCAAATTGATCACTCAAGCTCGGCCAACCCCTGCCATTTTCTCCTCTCCACTTCCCTAGAATAATCCTAGAGGTCCTGGTCTTCTCCAAAGACCAATCTTAGTTCCTTAAGTGGAGGATTCAAAGAGGCGTTCCAAAGAAGAGGTAATATCCATTACCGATCTTTTCAATTTCTTTCTTCTTCAACTTCTTCTTCTTTAGTTGTTTCATGATAAAGTAATAACATCAGTATTAATTACATACTGATATGTTATTATAAATATGAAACAACCCTAATTCACCTTCTATCCATCCTACGGAAAAATGAAATCACCGCGCGTGCGTACGTACGGAATACCGTCTCCACGCCGTGGTGTAATCTATTTTCCACCATCACCTTACAAGGATTGGTATAATGGTGTAATGAGTAACTATATATGATTATTATGAAGTAATATTGATACTGAAATAATATATATATACTCCAATACAATTACACGATCATAGGAACGATATCATCACTCGTGCGTACGTACGGAATACCGTCTCCACGATGTGATGCGACTCGTTCTACATGATCTTCATTTCATAATGATTATATAAATGAATTGAATGAATTAATATGGTATATAATACACTAATACCATTCTGGAAATGAATTATCTATAACCTAAAGATAAGAATAAGAATTTATTCGACAAAACACGCATAAGAACAAAAAGTTATAAAGACCCGAGTAACAAGTAACAATGAAATATTACTAACAAGAAGCTAATAATATGACCATATATGATCTCATATCAATATGTATGATTCTAGAATAAGTCAATAACATTATTTAAACCATTATACAGGAGCTTCGGACACGTACAAAGCTAATCGGACCTAAGGTAAGGGAAATATCACAATCTCATTTTTATCCGAGATTGTTTATTCGTAAGTATTATTGGGGTGTATTTTATCATCCACATCCATGTTCCCTCAATATGAAATATTGTTTCCATCCACTTTCAATAGTTTAAATCCAATTTTACCCTTAGGTGAGTTTTTAGTAAAGAATATGAAAGGAATCTTTTGTCGTTTTTCCGTACGAGGTACTTTTTGACTTTTCCGACAAAAGTACGAAGAATGTTTTTTTTAACTTATACGGCATGAATGGATTTTTAAAACATTGTTTCCAAGAAGCTTCCTTTACAAGTTTTCAAGTTTATTTTTAATCAACTTCTTTTATTTTAAAGTTGTATGACATGTTATGAAAGGAAAAATGTTTTTGAAGAAGAAAGGATATTTTCCTCAAGAATGGAGTTCAAGTGACTTTAAAATTATTTTCCATCTAAGATAATAAAGGGTTCTGTTTTTATCCCTATTATTACATTGATTTGATCATGTTGTGATGGAATTATTTTTATGAATTCCTTTATCTTATATGAATTGATTTATGATGTCATGATGTTTCAAGAATCCCATTTTTGTTTCATGTGTTATGCGATGATGTATGTTTTATGATTATGTGGCACACATAAGAAAGGATTCATTATAAGATGGGTGGGACCTATATCTCCCTCCAATGCATTGGGTAAAGATTTTATATCTCATGAGATAGACATGGCTGGAACGGAAGGTTATTTCGGTTCAGTGATACAGGACTGAAACGAGGAGTGAACTCGGTTCAGAAAGGGACTTTGTCCACTAAGATAGTCTTGGCAATGAGTCATGACTAACAAGAAATGATTTTCCATGATTATGTGTGCATGCCACAAAGTTTCAGGTTTTATGTTATGTTTATGGGGATCTCATTTTCACTTCTATGATTTATTCCATGTTAAGTTATTATGATCTCTTTTGCAGGTTTTGATTTTCAAAAAGATATGATATGATTTTTATTTCCTTTATTTTCCCTTGCTGAGCATTTGAGCTCACCCTTTTATGTTTTCTTTTCCCCAGATCAGGAAGATGGATATTAAGTAGAATATGCTAAAAGGGACCCTAGATATGATGAAATAAATGGGAGACACTGTAGAAGATTTATGAACCAGTTGTTTATGTTTCCCAGTTCCTAAAGACACTATACCTATACGGTCCTTTGTGGTTTTGTCATATGTTGTAATAAGTGTGCTTCAATTTTGAAGTAGTAACAATGTATGTAAAGTATGGGTCGTTATACCCTATCCTCTCGACCAATGCAAATTCCTAAGCCTCATTAGTCCACAAGCTAATGAGCGCCTACCTTTGGAAAGTGGGTCCAAACGGATGTGGAATCATTGGATGTTTCCGGTTCTACGAACAAACCCGCTAGAAACTGATCGGAACGTTTGAATCTCCCGTCAAGGAGGTCATCCCCGAAATCTGTGCAAAACAAAAATGGTGAAACCGACGTGAATCCTTAACCAAGTTAAAGTGATATTCTTCTTATTTGTTAGGCCCCTTGGGCCAACAAAGCAATCATTGACATGTGCTCATCCAAAAGATGCAGTGGCCGGATTCATGTTGATTATGTCTGTTATATGGAACAGACACTCTTTTCTCAAGATCTTTTGCAAAATGGCTTTCCTTAAATTCACCTCTGTGAATACTGCTGCTGTGAACACCTCTACTGTGAGGTCTGCTGCTGTGAAAACCAATGCTGCTACTCCTGCTGGAACGTCATCCGCTCTGAGGAAGACATCACCAACTCAGAATCTTCAACGCTGGGTTTCTAATGCACTGGTTAAGGAGTACCGTCGCAACGGTACTATCCCAACTCTGGAGGCCGCTCGTCAAGCCCTTCAAGTTAACAACTCTACCTGGTCGTCCGGACAACGGCGGCCAGCGATCAAGAAGCAGGCGGTGCTGACTACCATCTCCAACCGTTTCGGGTCGTTATCCCCGGAACGCAATTTCCATTCACTCCCTTACTCTGAGGAAGTGAATGAGCAGGTCCCGCAGGACCTTAATTCAAAAAGACATGAGTCATTCTCAAAGTCTCCCATCAACAATCGCCGCCAGACTCGTGCGGTAGTGCGCCCTCAACATGATGAGGGTACCGACTCCAGGCATTCAGCTCAGGTTCCTCGAACCCGAGCAGGCAAGATGAACCGCCAGAGACAGAATCCGGTTAACAATAGGCAGGTTTTCATCCCTTCCATCTCCAGAGAAGTCCACCAACCTAACTTTGTAGAAAATAACGAGCAGGCACAATCACCTGCCCGTTTTAATTCCGCTGTCCAGCAGACTCGTCTGGCAGCATCAAGCCGATCCCGCCAGGCAATTCCGGTGGAGTACCATAGGCAGGAACATACACCTGCTTATACATCACCAGTTAGTCAGCAGGCTCGTCTGACTACATATGATGGATCACGTCAACCACGTTTGGCGAAGTGTAATCAGCAGGCACATACACCTGCTAATACTAATCAAGCCTACCAACAGTCTCTCTGGGTAGCGCACGGAGAAGTCAGTCGGAAAGTCCCGACGACAAACAGGAGGCAGACTCAACTATCTGCCTCCACACTTGAGTACTGTCAGGATTCACTGACAGGAAAAGGAGGACAAGAGCAGGCACATACACCTACTCCAAGCCCGGAATGGTCGTATATCCCCGTTCCGGCGGCTGAAGTCACCAAACATATTTTGTCAATGGTGAAAGAGAAGAAGCAAATTTCTGCTCATATTCTGGATGCTTGCCAGGATATCATAACAGCTTCAGCATCATCACAGGGACAGACACATAAATCTATCCCTAGCAACGGAGTGACACATCAACGATTCACTCTGGAACAGACACACACATCTGTTCCAGTCCAAGAGGGTTATGGGTCATACTCCCCCATATCATACGGACAACCAAGTCAGGCACATACACCTGATTTGAGTGGAGATCGTCAGCCTAACCTGACCATCTTTCCTGATCAGGAACATACACTTGCTCAGAGCAATCACTTTCATCATCAAGTGGTTTCTAAAGCGAGTTAGAAGGCATCTAAGATAAAGATCCGCCCAGCACAGTCAGGAGATCAAAGGCCAATCTGTAACCAAGTCTTGCTCGATGATGGAGTTCTTGAAGCCCTCAGACATTTATCTGTCGGAATTCAAGATTCTACTCCCTCATTTCCCAATAACAGGAACATTAATTCTGAAGGTCTTCAACAGACACTTCCTCATTAAGACTTGCTTCATGAAAATTCGGTCAATCTTGAAGTTTCTTCTTCAGATGAGAGCCACAGGAACCCTCTGTGTGGTCATAAGACCAAGGAGCAAGAGATTTCATCTTTTGCTGTAACCCATCATGATGGTCCTCCTCATGGTGATGAACTTCGCTGCAAAAGTCCTCTCCGCAGTAGTGATTCATGTTGTCTCGAAAATTCTTCAGAAGGCAATGTAGTGACGAGAAAGCCCTCCTATCTCGAGGCACTTGAAAACGTAAAACCAGTCATGTCTGATGCTTTACTATCGGCAGGTGAAACTCTTTCTCAATCAGAAGATAGCCTGGGGTTCAGGTTATTCTCCGAACCTTCCCTGGGTCATTCATCTTCCAGCATGAATAGTGATCTCTCTACCAATCTTGTTGAATCCGATGAAGCAACAAGGAAACACCAACTCTGGTCAAAACATGTATAAGAATCATCATTTAATGATAAAGAGGAAATGCTGAACATGAGGAAAAAACTGGCAAAAGGTGAAGTACCAGTCATGTTTTGGCCTTTGGCTGACTCCCAGTACGACATTCCAAAGATGTTGATGGATGATGGAATCCATGATATTCGTCTCAACATATGGAAAACTCTTTGTCAATTAAAGACGAAGGTATTATCTTACGATGAATATGAAAATCATCTTAAGATAATAGTAGGGTTACAAAGTCAGATTGATTTGGCATCTCTATCAGTCTCTTGGTATCCGAAGGCTGAAAAGCAACAGAGAACCCTTCAACGTTCATACCTTGGCTCACTAAGAAGATTGCGTCAGTTAATCTCCAATGCTCCATCTGATGTTCATATCAGAGGATGGGGTGTTCACGGAGCACTACATTTCATAGTGCCTTCCAGTCAGCAAAGCCCGCCGAAAATGGTCTCATGCAATGTTATTGCCCATGGCCGGCCACAGTCAATGGGCTTTGTTCATAATCAAAAGCTTGATCAAGAACAGGCTTCAACTAGTTCCTCTCAAAATCAAGTATATAGAGAACAAGTTGTTGAATTGCTCCTACATCAAGAAGGCGAGAATATTGCACAAGCCTCTCGTCTGGAGCAAACACGTCATCAAACGACAGAAGTTTCGGAAATCATCCAACGGTCTGTTGAACCAGGTGATAAAAGTGGATACAGGTTAATGCATCCAGATAATTTCCGAACTAAGATTCGCAAGATCAAGAGTGATTTTAAGAAGATCTCAGACATAGCATGTCAAGAGACACCCCATCTTGCCAGACTGGGGACTTCTCTAACCCAACCCTCAGAGTCAACAAATGAGATTCGAGGAGTTGAGCGGAAGCACAGGAACATCCCCAGTCCACCGGACTGGGGACTTCTCAAATCCTCAATCCCTCCCTCAGAGAAAGTCAGTATTCTCTCGATTAGGGAATAAGCCTCAAGAGGAACGAAGAGCCAAGCTATCAAAAGATTCTCTCCAAGTGATGGTTCTCCAAGAAGTTCCTGAGGGATCAAGTCAACGGAATGCCATGTCTCATCTTGGACATAGAAGAATACAATATCACAGAAATTCTGATAGAAAGGATTCCATGCAATATGCATCCATTAATGTCATCAATGTCGTTGCTGCTGATTTACCAGATGAGGCTCAATCAGAGGGATCAGACGAAGAGGTTCCTGCTCAAGAAGTTGCGCACACAGACCAAAATGAAGAAGGTGTGCGCACACGTAATCAAAGGCTTGCCCAAAATCTGGGTATTCTATCAAGTAACCCACTTCCACCTCTCCAAAAAGGATCCAATAAGGGGAAAGGAAAGAATCAGGTTACTTCTCACCCTTCCTCTGAAGGAGGTCAATCGCTCTCATTAGAGCAAAGGTTTGCACAACAGGAGGAAGAAATGAAAGAATTAAGAAGGTTGAATGCAGAACTACTTCAGAGTAGTCTTCTTCTTAAGAATGCTAAAGTCCGACAGCCGAAGAAATTTGTTGTAACTACTGAGATGGATCAGGAATATCCTCCTTTATCAGTACACCCTCAGAGGTCTAATCCTACGGGTCAAACGCAACAATGGTTGGCAGCACTACCATCAGTTGCAGCACCAACCATCACATCTGTCCAAGCTCCATTCATTGCACCTACCCAAAACCAAGTTCAACCTTATGTTTCTCAAAAGTTAATAACTACTATTGAGTCATTAACAGCTCGGTTAGAAACTATGGAAGGGAAACGGGCGCAAGTTCAACCTGAAAAGATTGTTTACCCTGAATGGGTAGATTCAATTTCTCCTCCATCCAGTTTTGGAAACCCTGTTTTCCCTACTTTCAATGGATCAGGCGACCCTGAACAACATTTGACGCATTACGTGTCTTGTTGTGATCCTATGATGGGA
The DNA here is from genome assembly GCA_963277665.1 of Viscum album. Classification (NCBI taxonomy): domain Eukaryota; kingdom Viridiplantae; phylum Streptophyta; class Magnoliopsida; order Santalales; family Viscaceae; genus Viscum; species Viscum album. The sequence goes on along the minus strand of OY728123.1, from coordinate 2,097,226,220 downwards.
ACTCCAGAGCAGTAAGAAGCAGTGAAACTCAGATACTTCGTGCGAACCTTGCAAGGACCAACTTTTGTCTGGTACACAAGCTTGCAATCCCGGTCAGTCATCGGATGAGATGATCTTCGTCAAAAATTCCTTCTGCAGTTTAGCTCAACTTTTCCAAAAACGACAGTTTTCGATCTTACAAACTGCAAGCAAAGGGAGAATGAAAGAGTCTCTGATTTCATTGCTCGTTGGAAGGGATTAATGTATTCCTTGATTTTAGCACTCCCTCAGGAGAAATTGTTTCCAATCTGTGTTGAAAATTTTCATGACGAATTACGCACGCCATTGATCCCTGTGAAATACACAGGAGGGTTTCGAGACCTTACTTCAATCGCTCAGCAGATTGAATATTCCCTTATACAGGCTAAGGTTAAATCTCGTATAATTCCATCAGCTCCAGGAAGAAGAATGGGTAAAGCAGAAACTGCTACAATTATGCTTAAACAAGCACCTGTACCTATTTCTACTTCAAAACCTTCATCTTCTCGAAGGGATCCACCTCCTGAACGCCAACAACAAAGGATGTTTCGTCCAAATGATCAAAAAGATCAACGACGAAAACAATTTTAGGATATGAAGAGTAGAACATACTCTTTCCGATGTGAGAAAGTTCCTGGTTACTTCATTTCAGCTCTGGAAAATAATTTTGTTCAATTACCAGTGCCGAAGAGGCCAAACAAGGAAGGAGATGAAGACTGTCCCAATTATTGTCCCTTTCATCAAATGTTGGGGCATCCCATCCAGGAGTGTTTTGTCTTTAAAGACCTCCTGCAAAAGATGGTCGACTTGGGACAAGTCAAATTGAAGGGTTCTTCAGCTCATGTAGTGTGTATTACCGCTACAGATCCAGAGGAAGGAGGCGAGTGGCAGGAAGTCAAAAGCAAAACTGCGAAAAAATATGATGATTGGATGGTCAGAAAGAAAATCAATCGGACCCATTCCATTTTGCGAACACAATTGAAGAAGCCAATTGTGGCTCCTACAAAAGCTGCAGTAAAGCCTCCATCAAAAGGCAAATCCTCAAAAGGGCAGCGCAATTCAAAGAAGAAAGAGGAATCAGGAGAATATGAGTATGTATCAAAGCCTAAATTGTCTTTGACTCTGGCAGATTTCATTCCATCTACTTCAAAGCAACGGGCACCGCCCCATCAAACGGCACAGCCTAAACAGGCTAACCAGGAAGAGTCTTTATCATACGAAGAGTTAATCTTTGGTTCTTTTAATATGATTCAATTAACAGATCCATATTCCAGTCTTGATGAGCCTGAATTCCTTGTATCAAATAAGGGAATCCGAGGAAGTTTTAGAGGTTCAAGATACAGGGGAAGACGTGGATCTTTCCGAAGCCACTACTCTAATTTTACCCCTGCTAGCACTATATATGCAGCAGAAACTCGTGGTAGAGCCCTTCATCGAGCTCAAAAATAAACAAGCAAGTTCTTCTGCCAATGGCCAACTCAGTTTTGGCACAGTTATTTTGGAAGACCGATTAAAGGTTCCATCTTCTTTATCTCAGCAAGTAAATGGATCTAATCAGTCTAATCTTCCAAAACCAAGGATGTTGCCAACTTCAATACAGGATGCATCAGCTTCCAAAGCATCTGCTTCCAAGGTACCTGCTAAACCGCATATTCCTATTAGGAAACACAGACCTCTAGATCAAAATTATGATATATTGAAACACTTGGCCCAAGTACCAGCCAAGTTATCAATTTTGGATGCTTTGAATCTGTCAAAATATCTTCAGGAAGCACTCATCGAAGCTTTGTCAAGTCCTCACGAGTTTGAAGCTGAAATTGCTGCAGCTGAAATCTATCACATACAGAATAATCCTGCAGAATTCCATGCAGTGATATCTTTTACTGATAAATATGAAGATGATGTTGTGCATGGGCACATAAAACCTTTGTACTTATCTGGCAAAGTCAATGGCATAGATGTTCGAAGAGCTTTCATTGACAATGGTTCAGGAGTCAACCTCATGCCCATTCGTACACTTCGTCGATTGAGCCTCACCGAATCTGATTTATATCCTTCTACCATGATGTTGCAAGGATATGATAAAAATGAACAAGAACCACTGGGAGAAGTTACACTCAGAACTCAGTTTGTAGATCTTGTTTCTAATTCGGATTTCATGATTGTTGATCAAGACTCAGCTTTCAATATCTTTCTTGGAAGACCCTGGCTACATCAGCATGCAGCTATTCCGTCATCATACCATCAATGTCTCAAATACTATTTCGATGGTCAAGTTGGAACATTGTATGGTGATAAATCCCCGTTCAAGACATGTGAGTCTCAGTACATTTTGGCGGAATTTTATCACATGAAGGGAAGAAAAAAATCTACAATGAAGGAAATTACCAAAGTTAATGCTCCATATGGTTTGGAGAAAATTCCAATAAATCCATTTTCACATGTGAGTACAGATTATGTGTTACCTATCATTCAAATTGACAAAATAGGCCCAAATCAAAATACTCTTATGAAAAGATCCATAATGTCAATTACGGCAATCGAGCCAGACAACATGGGAGGAATTGGTAACTTACCAAGCAGTGATGAAAGCATAAGTGGTGACGTTTTCATTTCGTCTGCTGAAATCCAACAAGTCTATACTTCGCTAATCAGGCCAGAAGAAGTTATAGAAACACCAGAGGTGAATAATTATGTCGATTCTCAATCCATCATCTCCTCCTTATTTCCCAAAGAAGACACTTTATCATCAATAGGGTCGAAAATGGAAGCTTCTTCTTCAAAATGTGAAAATTTTGACATCTCTTATGATCATGAGAATTTCGTTTTTTCATCTACTTTGCAAGTAGAAACGGAAGAAATAACACATGATGAAGAGGAAGAGGAAGATCTTAGAGATGCTCCTCCAGCATTTGAAGAGGGTATCTCTACCACTGTGGATGAACTCAGAGAAATAAATCTGGGTACAGAGAAAGATCCACGCCCCACTTTAATTAGTGCGGCCATGACCCTTGAAGAGAAAGAGATGTATATTTCTTTTCTAAAGCAAAATAAATATATTTTTGCTTGGAATTATACAGAAATTCCTGGCCTTGATCCTGATGTTGCCACCCATCATTTGGGTTTGCCAAAAGAACATCGATGATTCAAGCAAGCCGCGAGAAGAACACACCCAACCTATGCTTCCAAAATTCAAGCTGAATTGGATAAGCTGATCAAAGCTAACTTCGTCAGAGAAGTTCAATATCCCATGTGGTTGGCTAATATTGTCCCTGTAAAGAAAAAGAACAGACAAATTAGGGTTTTCATCAATTTCAGAGATCTTAATCGGTATTGCCCTAAAGATGTTTTCCCAGTTCTGATTACAGAACTCTTAATTTATGCGACGGATGGCGATGAAGTACTTTCTTTCATGGATGGATATTCTGGATATAATCAGATCTGAATGGCCAAAGAAGATGAGGAATATACAGCCTTCATAGCTCCTCAAGGTGTGTTTTGTTACCGGGTGATGCCCTTTGGTTTAAAGAATGCAGGTGCAACATATCAACGCGCCATGCATCGTATCTTCAAATCTCTTTTAGGGAAGTTTGTTGAATGCTATGTAGATGATTTGGTGGTTAAATCCAAACAATTTTCTAATCAATTGGATGATTTGGAAGTCATATTCCACAAGCTTCGACAACATAATTTGAAGATGAACCCCTTAAAATGTGCTTTTGGGGTAACTTCAGGAAAATTCCTCGGCTTTGTTGTACGCCATCGCGGTATTGAAGTCGATCCTGGGAAGACCAAATCAATCCTTGGTATTTCACCTCCTCAGAATTTTAATGAATTAAGAGGACTTCAAGGACACTTAGCCTATATTCGGCGTTTCATCGCCAATTTGGCAGGCAAAAGTTTACCCTTTACCAAATTATTGAAGAAAGGAGTCACTTACCAGTGGAATGAAGAATGTCAAGAAGAATTTTATGTCCTCAAGAAATACCTCTTGAGTCCACCAGTAATCAGGCCACCTGTTGAGGGTAGACCTCTTATCCTCTATGTGACAGCTTTAGAGCGATCATTGGGTGCCTTTCTCGCTCAAAAGAATGATGCTGGGAATGAAAATAGTCTCTACTATCTCAGTAGAACTATGCTTGAAGCAGAAACCCGGTATTCAAGTATTGAAAAGTGCTGCCTAGCATTAATCTTTGAAGTTCAGAAACTAAGACACTACTTGCAACATCATGAGGTCCAATTGGTATCTCGTAATAATCCGCTCAAATTCATCCTTAGTCGTCCAATGCTTACAGGATGTCTGGCAAGGTGGGCGGTTATTCTACAGCAGTTCGACATTCAGTATGTGTCTCAAAAGGCAATTAAGGGCCAAGCTCTGGCTGATTTCCTGGCTGAACATCCTTCAGTGGAAGACACGTATTCAGATATCGAACTCCCTGATGAGGAAGTTTTCTCTATTCAAGAGAGTCCTCAAACATGGGAAATGTATTTTGATGGTGCTTCTAGAAGTCCAACAGGGAAGAAAATGGAAAATCCTAAATTCAACAAAGTTGGTTTAGGAATTGTGCTCATTTCTCCAGATAAGGCAGTGTTACCTTATTCCTTTTTGTTGTGGGAAGGTGGTACCAATAATGAAGCTGAATACCAAGCTCTCATTACAGGCTTGGAGTTAGCGCTTCAAGCACAAGTGAATCACTTAAAGGTGAAAGGTGATTCAGACCTGGTAATCAAACAAGTCAATGGGGATTATGCCATCAGAAAAGAAGAATTAATCCCTTTGTATGATTACGTCAGAGAGTTAATGTCGGAATTCCCTTCAGAACCGACATTTTCTTATGTCCCAAGATCACAAAATGCTCAAGCTGATGCACTGGCTAATATAGCCACAACTTTAGCAGATCCAAATCGGGACGAGACAACCATCTGTATTGCCCACCGTCGTGCAATTTCACCTTATGTTCAAGTCAGAACAGAGGAAATTAATGAAATTAGTCCCATTCCTGAACCATATGGTCATACTACAGGATGGATGTCACCTATCAGGAAATACATTCAAAATGGAATACTTCCACCTGATAGAGCCGAGAAAGAACAAATTCGGCGACATGTGGTCAATTTTACTCTTTATGATAGCCCAAACCACATCGAGAAAATTATTTACAAACGTGGTTTTGATGGAGTTCTCTTCAGATGTATTGATGGTGAAGAGACAATGGCTGTCATAAAAGAAGTGCATGCAGGAGTCTGTGGTGCCCACTAGTCGGGACATAGACTGTCTGATCAAATTCGAAGGCTTGGATACTTTTGGCCTTCAATGATACAAGATTGTGTTAATTTCACAAAGAAGTGTCATTCTTGCCAAGTATATGCCAATTTCATTCATAAACCTCCAGAGTTGCTTCATACAGCTAAATACTCATGGCCATTTTCCACATGGGGAATGGATGTGGTGGGACCTTACCCTTCAGCTACGGCCAAGCAGTTTAAGTACATTCTTACTACTACTGATTTCTTTTCCAAATGGGCAGAGGCAGTACCTCTCAAAGAAGTCAGTTCTAAATGCATTGTTAGCTTCATCAAGTCTAACATCATTACTAGATTTGGTGTCCCTCATACCATATTGACGGACAACGGCACCAACTTCTGTACTTCTGAGGTAAAGAAATTGTATCAAGAATACAACATTAAGTCCAACCATTCATCTCAATATCATGCAGCGGCTAATGGCTAGATAGAGGCCTTCAACAAGACTCTTTCAAATATACTACAAAATATGGTGGATAAAGATAAGAAGTCATGGCCTGATAAACTCTTTCATGCTTTATGGGCTTATCGGACTACCACTCGCAATGCAACGCGGTCAACTCCATATTCATTGGTATATGGAACAGAAGCAGTCTTGCCAATTGAAGTTCAATTGCCCTCACTCAGAATAGCCATTTTTGATCAGTTATCTATAGATGAGCAATCCCAAAAGCGGTTGAATGAATTGGAACAGTTAGATGAGAAAATATTGTGCACTTTGCACCACTTAGAAATCTATCAGAATCGAATAGCACGAGCTTTTAACAAAAAAGATCATCTTCGTTCATTCATTCAGGGAGAATTGGTATTGGTTCTCAGAGCACCAATGATACCAGGAAAGAAGCCTCCCAAGCTTGAACCAAAATGAGAAGGACCTTATTCAATACATAAGGTCTACTCCAATGGAGCATATTCTCTAATCTCAATGGATGGAGAACACATTACGACTCCAACTAATGCCAGATTTCTGAAGAAGTATTTTGTATAAACACAAAATATTGTTCCCAGAACCAAGACTCTTACAATTGGTTCATACAGCAATGGTCCAGTATGACCTTAAACTGCAACTTCGTCCAACATAACGTTAAACTGTGTCACCTTTAATGTCCTACATGACACTAAACTGTATTATGTCCTACATGACACTAAACTGTATTATGTCCGAGATGACATTAAACTATATTGGTTCATATTTTGTCCCTGCTACATGACATTAAACAGTGCAGCACCAATAGTCCTAACTGCAAGTCTTTAAACTGCATAGTCCCTATATTATTGTCCTACATGACACTAAACTATATTATGTCCTATCTACATGACATTAAACTGTACAGAAGTTCCCATATTTTGTCCGAGATGACATTAAACTATATTTTGTCCAAAATGACATTAAACTATATTGTGTCCTAGCAACATGACATTAAACTGTGTGGCACTTTTCATCATCCAGCATGACGATAAACTGTAAAAAGTCCCCAGAACTGATATTCTCATATTGGTTCACCTTAGTCCTAGCTACATGACTTTAAACTGTACAGCACCAATATTCCTTGCTATATGACGTTAAACTATACAGCAATGGTCCAGTATGACTTTAAACTGCAACTTCGTCCCACACGACATTAAACTGTGAAAAAGTTCCTTAAACCGTCCAGCATGACCTTAAACTACATCATCCCTGGTCCATGTATATGACCATAAACTATTTTCAAATCCTTTATGTCCAGTAAGACGTTAAACTATGACTTCCTAACTACATGACGCTAAACTGTATAAAAGTCCCTCACGTCCGGAAAGACGTTAAACTATATAATCTCAAAAGTCCAGTATGACATTAAACTGCACCATTCACGGTCCATGCATATGGCCTTAAACTATTCGCACTTTCGTCCGACATGACGTTAAAATGGTACACTCTTTTGTCCTTACTGCATGACATTAAAACTGCACAGTCCCCCCTTTCGTCCAATATGACGTTAAACTGTATTTTCCCCATCATCCTAACTACATGACGCTAAACTGTACAGAAAGTCCTTGATATGTCCTACATGACATTAAACTGTGCATCGTTAAGGTTGTTATTACCTCTTGTTTCTCACACCGAGTATGACTCACGTGGGCTTAGAGCGAACATCAACCATAACACTCCCTTTGGGCCACTAACCATGTGTAAGTCCCAACAACATTTTTTATTAGATCATTGTCCACAAGAACAACTTGATCATTAATTCATTCTTTAATTGAACTACACGGACTTTGATCCTTGCCCTCCAGGCTGGGTATGTAGGCAACCTCCCAGGGTTCAAGCCCAAAAACAATCTCTTCACATCGGTTCACCACTATCTCATATGATGTTGATTCGTGAAACTTCCCCTGGAATCAATATTTTTACATTGATTCACTTTCGCCCTTGTTATATGACGTTAAACTATACAACACTTTTGTCCGGTACGACAATAAACTACAATATTCTTTGATTCCCTCATTTGAGAAGGAACTATTATTGACATTGATTTTTCAATCATGGTTTTCATTTTCAAAAGACTACATGCATACATGGTAATGCCTAAACTTTTTATCATAGGCTAAACCATCATTGCACTAAAGTCCCCTTTCACCCTTCACATGTACGAACCAAATTTGTACAAAGGGTAGTCCTAGAACTACGTGGACTTGATTCCCATCCTTATGGGATATGTAGGAACATTCGTGTATCCCTCGAATCCAGTCCCAAGTCTTTTGGGCCTAACCCCAAATTTCACTTTTAGTCCCTTGGCTGAAAAGTCCTCATGAAAACACACACTGTGTATTCATTATTATGGTCCGAATTCTATGACCTTAAACTAAGATCACTCATACTTTCATCCTGCACGACGTTAAACTGCATTTCAAGAACTACGTATGGCTTGATTCTCATTCATATGAGATATGTAGTGAAGTCCAAAATTTCAATTCAGGACCCAGCCACAACATGATTATGGTTTTCATTGACCTATTTATCTCTATATACATTGGAAAATACCCATCTTTATGTGTTATAATCCTAACCTTAAATATTTTCAGATCTTTATAACCCTTTTCATGACTTCTAGTCACAAAAATGTCAAACTTCTGAGAATTCTCTTACCTGACTATGCAGCACGTGCCCATAGGTGGCCTTGCATAAACAGTCCACATAAAAGACTCGTCAGCCGAAAGATACTATTTATTTAACCATGCAGCCAATGCCCATAGGTGTCCCTGCATATTTCAACCCCCTAACGGGTTTTGTTAAATAATGGTAACTTCATTATTGGGAAGAATGCCTCTTTTGTCCTTATTTGTCTTAAACGACAGTATGTAGGGATCCGCAAAAAAAATAGCAATCCTTAACATATTTGTCCCATATCCTTTTTCATGATATGAAAGTATTCAAGTCTATGGTTTATTCTTCTTCCCTACGTTTGGGTCAGACCTTTGTAGGAGTGATATTGATCCAGTTTTTCGATATTCTTGTTCGGAAATATCTTATCCATATTCAAGTACCTCTTTCCATTCAACAAACTCTATACTTTAGAAAATTTGAATCTCCATAAACATTCACTGGCTTTTAGCATTAGGAAAGTAAATTTCTGGGAGTTCTTTTGCCTGACTATACAGCACGTGCCCATAGGTGGCCTTGCATAAACATTCCACATAACAGACTTGTCAGCCAAAAGATGTTATTTATTTGACAATGCAGCCAATTCCCATAGGTGGCCCTGCATATTTCAACCCCCTAACGGGTTTTGTTAAATAATATTAACTTCGTTCTTGGAAACTACTTCTTCTAATGCCTTTTAGCTCTTTTTCATATCATTCCTCAGATTCAAATATTCTTAAGCCATAGTTTACATTTTTTCTCTCATACTTGAGTATGGTAGTATGTTTTCAGATAAATTGTCAAGGAATTGAATCAATTTTAATCTATTTTGGTCAAAGCTATTTCGACCTTAAACATTAGCCCCTTTATGTCCGGCATGAATGACTTTAAACTTCCCACAAAAGACAATGGAACTCTGAATAAAAGTCAAGTTCCAGCTCACTAAATATACATTTATGTGTAATTTAGGTAATATTGAGCAATTAAAAAGTTCAAAGTTTGTAGGATTATTTGTAATAATCCTAGTAAAAAAATCAAACTATACTTACTAGGCCCATTGGCTTAAGTAAATTTGAAGCAGGTAGTGAAAAGAATGCAGGTACAAATGATTGAAGGCAAAAGTGTTTTTCATTGATGCACAAGAGTTAGAAGGACATCCACAGACTGGAGTCTCTTCTCTTTTTCGATAATTACAAGAGGCTTTCAACATAACACTTCAATTGATTTACGGCATCCCGAGCTTCATCAGCAACCACATGGAATTCATTCATTCAACTGGATACAATAAGAGATGTAGTGATACTAGCTCTTCTTGGAACAATTGTAAAAGGATGTTCTTGAGTGCGGTTTGATAAAATTCTCTGCTGATCAAACAGTGACTCTGTTTCTGTCCAAGAGACTTGGAAGATGGATACATGGACTTGATAATGGAGCATTGGAAGTAAAGAGTCATTTGGAGAGAGTACTCTTTTCAGATATTGCTCTAATACCATGTTTGTCTTCTCTCCACCAACCGGCAGTGGAAAACATTTCAGCCCATGGGTTTTCCATTTTCATATCTGCAAGGAAATGACATGGAGGAAGAGTTTGAAAGTTCAAACCATTGTTGTTGCTCTTAATGCACAGCATAACCGAAATAGAAGAGTAGCAATGCAGCTGCATCTCAGGTGTATAATTATTTGCATTTGGAACATTGACTCCTTGCAGATGACCATGACCACACAGAGGGAGATGGATGCTCTGTGGGAAATTAAGATGATATTTCTTCAAGTACTTATCCAAAAATGGGAAAGTGATGTCGTAGATATCATAGTAATCATGGCCAATAATGTTCATCATGTCATCATTCCACTTGCTAGCCAGTTCATCAGCCGTTCCAATTCCCTTTGGAGCCATTGAATCTGCACAAAAGTTGAAAAAATTTAACTCTTAAATGGGTTTATTTTTCATAAAATTTGTGAAAGAATTCAGAAAAATGGCCAAGTCATTAAGTCGCGCAAATTTAAACAATGGCGCGCAAGTATTTCGTGTGTCGCGCTAGTTTTTGACGCGCAAGTATAAACCGCACAAGTGCGAATACCTTTACAGGAGCGCGACAGTGAGGGAACAGTGGAAAAGAGACTTGCGCGGCTTAGGTGACCTGCGCGGCGAGAGCTCGACATGGTATGTTGTCCGGAAATCTGGATACTTGTACGGAGGTGAGGCCGTGTATTTATAGGCCAGGAAGCCTATCTGCGCGCCGCACCCAGAGCGCTTAAGGCCTGCGCGACGGAAACTTGCGCGCCGCCCTCTGTGCAATGAAGACTTGCGCGCCTCCCTTTTCCTTTGGAGGGATTCGATTTCCTCAGAGTCAAATCCTCATTTCTCTCGGGATCCAACTCTGAGGGGGGACTTTTGTTGACGCTCCTTTCGTCACAGAATCTAAAGATCGGAAAAGGGAATATCTGAGCTCAAAGTGATTCAACCTTTGAAGAAAACATCAAAAATCGACAAAGGCATGAACAAAGGATCGACAGCAACTGCACCGCGCAATTTTTATCACTGTCGCGCAAGTACACTTGCGCGACACCCTTGGTCACGCATGTGACTTGCGCGACCTAAGTGGTAACCGCCCTGTAACCGCCCGGGGTCTTCTTTTTCCTATAAATAGACCCTGTGGGCCCCCCATTCGAGAGGATCTTTTTCCAAAAACTCGGATTGAAGCTCCCGACACCCAAGTCTCTTCTCAAAGCTTCCGGAACACTTCTAAGGTAATTTCTTACCTAGAACGGAAGATCTAAAGAGAAGAAGGAAGGCCTATGTGTTGAAACTTATCAAACACTTGCGTGCCGATTTATTTCCTTCAATATAACTTGCGCGTCCCTTTTTTTGGAAGAACCTCAAGAGGATTCTAAAGGGTTTAAAAAAGAGTCGCTCAAATATTTCAATGCTGGTTGAAAATCGCGCAAGTACACCATGTGTCGCGCAGGTATACCTGCGCGACCAAAACTTGCGCACCCACGGAAGACTTGCGCGCCTTTCAAGACTTGCGCGCCCCTACCTTTTTGCGTACCCATATTACCCATTTTATCCCTCTTAAGCCATTACACCTTTCCTTTTCAAGATTCAGTCTTCAAGACACTTTTCAAAGCCATTTATGTCCTTATCTGAAAGGAATTCTGTGGAATATCTCTCAAAACCTAGTGATTTAAATATCCTTATGTCACTAAATATAGAGAGTTCATTCATTCAACCTCATCCTTTAAGATGAGAGAATCCTTAACTTGGGCATCCTCCTCAGGAGTAAGCCCCAATCATAATCCTTTAACTTGGGCATCCTCCTCAGGAGTAAGCCCCAAATTCTTAAAGTTCCCAAACTTGGGAATCCTCCTCAGGAGTAAGCCCCAACCTCAAATATGGGCATCCTCCTCATGAGTAAGCCCCAAAACCTAATCCCTAACCTGGGTATCCTTTTCAGGAATAAGAATCAGTCATAACCTTGGGCTTCCTTTTCAGGAGTAAGCCCCAAGTCCCCTAACCTGGGTCTCCCTTTTAGGAATAAGACTCAGTCATAACCTGGGTCTCCCTTTTAGGAATAAGACTCAGTCATAACCTGGGCCTCCTTTTTAGGAGTAAGTCCCAGTCATAATCTTGGGTTTCCTTTTCAGGAGTAAACCCCAAGACCCCTTAAATTTCTCTTAACCAGTCCTAATTTACCCTTGATTTGGGTTTCCTTTTTCAGGAGTAAAACCCAATCATAAGTCCCCTCCTAACTTGGTCATCCTCCTTAGGAGTAAGCCCCAAGATTAGAGTATTTAAATCTACATAAAGCACATATACCTTTATGGACCATGTTCCTAGATTTTCTCCCTAAAAGTGAATCCTAAACCTTCATCTATCTGGGCAGTCATACATACCTAAGCCCCAAACAATTTCTTATGATTGCATCTTTCATGGCACAATTGTCTAATTTTTACCAATACCTCTTGTTTCACACACTGAGCATGACTCACGTGATCTTAGAGTGTAAAAGTAATTATGACATTCTTCTTTGAGCCATCAATCATAAACATCATACTCCATCACTCGAACTACGTGGGTTCTGATTCCTTTTCCAAAACAAAGGATACGTAGGTAGCCCATTTATGGGTTCGATCCCAACTTTGAAATAATCCCTGTCCTTCTGAATGACGATAAGCATCAAGTGCCCCACTGAGTGGCTTTAAAACCAGCCTAGTCATCATAATGACCAAGAGACTTTTATATAAATGTTTTGAAGGATACCATTGTCCAAGAATCTCTAAACAGATATAGATGATTCTCTATTGATGAAGAACCTCGAATACATATAAAAGATTCTCTAAATTTCTTGCATATTTAATCATTGATTGTTAAAACTAAAGGAAAGCACATTTTATACTTGGTAATGTAATAAGGATTCACGAACATAACTTAAATATATAAAGAGTGTCCCGGAGTAGACAATAATTACCCTCAAAAAGGTGTGATGACATTAAACTGTACAGAAGTTCCCATATTTTGTCCGAGATGACATTAGACTATATTTTGTCCGAAATGACATTAAACTATGTTGTGTCCTAGCAACATGACATTAAACTGTGTGGAACTTTTCATCGTCCAGCATGACGATAAACTGTAAAAAGTCCCCAGAACTGATATTCTCATATTGGTTCACCTTAGTCCTCGCTACATGACTTTAAACTGTACAACACCGATAGTCTTTGCTATATGACGTTAAACTATACAGCAATGGTCCAGTATGACTTTAAACTGCAACTTCGTCCCACACGACATTAAACTGTGAAAACGTTCCCTAAACCGTCCATCATGACCTTAAACTGCATCATCCCTGGTCTATGTATATGACCATAAACTATTTGCAAATCCTTTATGTCCAGCAAGACATTAAACTGTGATGTCCTAACTACATGACGCTAAACTGTATAAAAGTTCATCACGTCCGGAAAGACGTTAAACTATATAATCTCAAAATTCCAGTATGACATTAAACTGCACCATTCACGGTCCATGCATATGACCTTAAACTATTCGCACTTTCGTCCGACATGACGTTAAAATTGTACACTCTTTTGTCCTTACTGCATGACATTAAAACTGCACAGTCCCCCCTTTCGTCCAATATGACGTTAAACTGTATTGTCCCCATCGTCCTAACTACATGATGCTAAACTGTACAGAAATTCCTTGATATGCCCTACATGACATTAAACTGTGCATCGTTAAGGTTGTTATTACGTCTTGTTTCTCACACCGAGTATGACTCACGTGAGCTTAGAGCGAACATCAACCATAACACTCCCTTTGGGCCACTAACCATGTGTATGTCCCAACAACATTTTTTATTAGATCATTGTCCACAAGAACAACTTGATCATTAATTCATTATTTAATTGAACTACACGGACTTTGATCCTTGACCTCCAGGCTGGGTATGTAGGAAACCTCCCAGGGTTCAAGCCCAAAAGCAATCTCTTCACATCGGTTCACCACCATCTCATATGATGTTGATTCGTGAAACCGCCCCTGGAATCAATATTTTTACATTGATTCACTTTCGTCCTTGTTATATGACGTTAAACTATACAACACTTTTGTCTGGTACGACAATAAACTACAATATTCTTTGATTTCCTCATTTGAGAAGGAACTATTATTGACATTGATTTTCCAATCATGGTTTTCATTTTCAAAAGACTACATGCATACATGGTAATGCCTAAACTTTTTATATTAGGTTAAACCATCATTCCACTAAAGTCCCCTTTCACCCTTCACATGTACGAACCAAATTTGTACAAAGGGTAGTCCTAGAACTACGTGGACTTGATTCCCATCCTTATGGGATACGTAGGAACATTCGAGTATCCCTCGAATCCAGTCCCAAGTCTTTTGGGCCTAACCCCAAATTTCACTTTCAGTCCCTTGGCTGAAAAGTCCTCATGAAAACACACATTGTGTATTCATTATTATGGTCTGAATTCTATGACCTTAAACTAAGATCACTCATACTTTTGTCCTGCACGACGTTAAACTGCATTTCAAGAACTACGTATGGCTTGATTCTCATTCTTATGAGATACGTAGTGAAGTCCAAATTTCAATTCAGGACCCAGCCACAACATGATTATGGTTTTCATTGACCTATGTATCTCTATATACATTGGAAAATACCCATCCTTATCTGTTATAATCCTAACCTTAAATATTTTCAGATCTTCATAACCCTTTTCATGACTTCTAGTCACAAAAATGTCAAACTTCTGAGAATTCTTTTGCCTGACTATGCAGCACGTGCCCATAGGTGGCCTTGCATAAACAGTCCACATAAAAGACTCGTCAGCCGAAAGATACTATTTATTTAACCATGTAGCCAATGCCCATAGGTGGCCCTGCATATTTCAACCCCCTAACGGGTTTTGTTAAATAACGGTAACTTCATTCTTGGGAAGAATTCCTCTTTTGTCCTTATTTGTCTTAAACGACAGTATGTAGTGATCCACAAAAAAATTGCAATCCTTAACATATTTGTCCCATATCCTTTTTCGTGATCTGAAAGTATTCAAGTCTATGGTTTATTCTTCTTCCCTACGTTTGGGTCAGACCATCGTAGGAGTGATATTCATCCATTTCTTCGATATTCTTGTTCGGAAATATCTTATCCTTATTCAAGTACATCTTTCCATACAACAAACTCTATACTTTAGAAAATTTGAATCTCCATAAACTTTCACTAGCTTTTAGCATTAGGAAAGTAAATTTCTGGGAGTTCTTTTGCCTGACTATGCAGCACGTGCCCATAGGTGGCCTTGCATAAACAGTCCACATAACAGACTTGTCAGCCAAAAGATGCTATTTATTTGACCATGCAGCCAATGCCCATAGGTGGCCCTGCATATTTCAACCCCCTAACTGGTTTTGTTAAATAATAGTAACTGCATTCTTGGAAACTACTTTTTCTAATGCCTTTTAGCTCTTTTTCATATCATTCCTCAGATTCAAATATTCATAAGTCATAGTTTACATTTTTTCTCTCATACTTGAGAATGGTAATATGTTTTTAGATAAATTGTCAAGGAATTGAATCAATTTTAATCTATTTTGGTCAAAGTTATTTCGACCTTAAACATTAGCCCCTTTATGTCCGGAATGCATGACTTTAAACTGCCCACAAAAGACAAAGGAACTCTGAATAAAAGTCAAGTTCCAGCTCACTAAATATACATTTATGTGTAATTTAGGTAATATTGAGAAATTAAAAAGTTCAAAGTTTGTAGGATTATTTGTAATAATACTAGTAAAAAATCAAACTCTACTTACTGGGCCCGTTGGCTTAAGTAAATTTGAAGAAGGTAGTGAAAAGAATGCAGGTACAAATGATTGAAGACAAAAGTTTTTTTCATTGATGCACAAGAGTTAGAAGGACATCCATAGACTGGAGTCTCTTCTCTTTTTCGAGAATTACAAGAGGCTTTCAACATAACACTTCATTTGATTTACGGCATCCCGAGCTTCATCAGCAACAACATGGAATTCATTCATTCAACTGGATACAATAAGAGATGTAGTGATACTAGCTCTTCTTGGAACGATTGTAAAAGGATGTTCTTGAGTGCGGTTTGAGAAAATTTTCTGCTGATCAAACAGTGACTCTGTTTCTATCCAAGAGACTTGGAAGATGGATACATGGATTTGAGAATGGAGCATTGGAAGTAAAGAGCCATTTGGAGAGAGTACTATTTTCAGATATTGCTCTAATACCATGTTTGTCTTCTCTCCACCAACCGGCAGTGGAAAACATTTCAGCCCATGGGTTTGCCATTTTCATGTCTGCAAGGAAATGACATGGAGGAAGAGTTTGAAAGTTCACACCATTTTTGTTTCTCTTAATGCACAGCATAACCGAAATAGAAGTGTAGCAGTGCAGCTGCATCTCAGGTGTATAATTATTTGCATTTGGAACATTGACTCCTTACAGATGACCATGACCACACAGAGGCAGATGGATGCTCTGTGGGAAATTAAGATGATATTTCATCAAGTACTTATCCAAAACTGGGAAAGTGCTATCGCAGATATCATAGTAATCATGACCAATAATGTTCATCATGTCATCAATCCGCTTGCTATCCAGTTCATCAGCCGTTCCAATTCCCTTAGGAGCTATTGAATCTGCACAAAAGTTGAACAAATTTAACTCTTAAATGGGTTTAGTTTTCATAAAATTTGTGAATGAATTCGGAAAAAATGGCCAAGGCATTAAGTCGCGCAAATCTAAACAATGGCGCGCAAGTATTTCATGTGCCGCGCTAGTTTTTGACGTGCAAGTATAAACCGCGCAAGTACGAATACCTTTACAGGAGCGCGACAGCGAGGGAACAGTGTAAAAGAGACTTGCGCGGCTTAGGTGACCTGCGCGGCGAGAGCTCGACATGGTATGAAGTCCGGAAATCCGGATACTTGTACGGAGGTGAGGCCGTGTATTTATAGGCCAGGAAGCCTATCTGCACGCCGCACCTAGAGCGCTTAAGGCCTGCGCGATGGAAACTTGCGCGCCACCCTTTTCCTTTGGAGGGATTCGATTTCCTCAGAGTCAAATCCTCATTTCTCTCGGGATCCAACTCTGAGGGGGGACTTTTGTTGACGCTCCTTTCGTCACAGAATCTAAAGATCGGAAAAGGGAATATCTGAGCTCAAAGTGATTCAACCTTTGAAGAAAACATCAAAAATCAACAAAGGCATGAACAAAGGATCGACAGCAACTGCACCGCGCAAGTTTTATCACTGTCGCGCAAGTACACCTGCGCGACACCCTTGGTCGCGCAGGTGACTTGCACGACCTAATTGGTAACCACCCTGTAACCGCCCGGGGTCTTCTTTTGCCTATAAATAGACCTTGTGGGCCCCCCATTCGAGAGGATCTTTTTCCAGAAACTCATATTGAAGCTCCCGATGCCCAAGTCTCTTATCAAAGCTTCCGGAACACTTCTAAGGTAATTTCTTACCTAGAACGGAAGATCTAAAGAGAATAAGGAAGGCCTAAGTGTTGAAACTTATCAAACACTTTCGCGCCGATTTATTTCCTTCAATATAACTTGCGCGTCACTTTTTTTGGAAGAACCTCAAAAGGATTCTAAAGGGTTTAAAAAAGAGTCGCTCAAATATTTCAATGCTGGTTGAAAATCGCGCAAGTACACCATGTGTCGCGCAGGTATACCTGCGCGACCAAAACTTGTGCGCCCACGGAAGACTTGCGCGCCCCTACCTTTTTGGGTGCCCATCTTGCCCATTTTACCCCTCTTAAGCCATTACACCTTTCCTTTTCAAGATTCAGTCTTCAAGACACTTTTCAAAGCCGTTTATGGCATGATTTCCTGATTTGACTTCCTTATCTGAAAGGAATTCTGTGGAATATCTCTCAAAACCTAGTGATTTAAATATCCTTATGTCACTAAATATAGAGAGTTAATTCATTCAACATCATCCTTTAAGATGAGAGAATCCTTAACTTGGGCATCCTCCTCAGGTGTAAGCCCCAATCATAATCCTTTAACTTGGGCATCCTCCTCAGGAGTAAGCCCCAAATTCTTAAAGTTCCCAAACTTGGGCATCCTCCTCAAGAGTAAGCTCCAAACCTTAATCCCTAACCTGGGTCTCCTTTTCAAGAATAAGACTCAGTCATAACCTTGGGCTTCCTTTTCAGGAGTAAGCCCCAAGTCCCCTAACCTGGGTCTCCCTTTTAGGAATAAGACTCAGTCATAACCTGGGCCTCCTTTTTAGGTGTAAGTCCCAGTCATAATCTTGGGTTTCCTTTTCAGGAGTAAACCCCAAGCCCCCTTAAATTTCTCTTAACCAGTCCTAATTTACCCTTGATTTGGGTTTCCTTTTTTAGGAGTAAAACCCAATCATAAGTCCCCTCCTAACTTGGGCATCCTCCTTAAGAGTAAGCCCCAAGATTAGAGTATTTAAATCTCCATAAAGCACATATACCTTTATGGACCATGTTCCTGGATTTTATCCCTAAAATTGAATCCTAAACCTTCATCTATCTAGGCAGTCATACATACCTAAGCCCCAAACAATTTCTTATGATTGCATCTTTCATGGAACAATTGTCTAATTTTTAACAATACCTCTTGTTTCTCACACCGAGCATGACTCACGTGAGCTTAGAGTGTAAAAGTAATTATGACATTCTTCTTTGAGCCATCAATCATAAACATCATACTCCATCACTCGAACTACGTGGGTTCTGATTCCTTTTCCAAAATAAAGGATACGTAGGTAGCCCATTTATGGGTTCGATCAGAACTTTGAAATAATCCCTGTCCTTCTGAATGACGATAAACTTCAAGTGCCCCACTGAGTGGCTTTAAAACCAGCCTGGTCATCATAATGACCAAGAGACTTTTATATAAATGTTTTGAAGGATACCATTGACCAAGAATCTCTAAACAGATATAGATGATTCTCTATTGATGAAGAACCTCGAATACATATAAAAGATTCTCTAAATTTCTTGCATATTTAATCATTGATTGTTAAAACTAAAGGAAAGCACATTTTATACTTGGTAATGTAATAAGGATTCACGAACATAACTTAAATCTATAAAGAGAGTCCCGTAGTAGACAATAATTCCCCTCAAAAAGGTGTGATGAGTCCGACCTCCCATCCTCTCGACCAATGCAAATTCCTAAGCCTCATTAGTCCACAAGCTAATGAGCGCCTACCTTTGGAAAGTGGGTCCAAACAGATGTGGAATCATTGGATGTTTCCGGTTCTACGAACAAACCCGCTAGAAACCAATCGGAACGTTTGAATCTCCCGTCAAGGAGGTCATCCCCGAAATCCGTGCGAAACAGTGGTCATCTTCTAACTATACTACCGATGAGTTTAGCATATGTGATGGATCTGGTATGTACTTTCTCCAGAGTTATATGTAAAAACACATCATGAACATGATCCATATTCATTAGAAGTTCATGAATTTAGACCCCAACTCCTATGCAGTAATATAACACAATGGGGCCAATGTGACTTGTTATTAGCTTCCATTTTTTCCAAACCACATTACTCTCATCCACAGTGATATTCAAAGTAAGACATTATCTCTAACGTCAAACTAAATGTCCCTTTAATGGTTGCCAGTATAGATCTTTTTTCGACTCTGAGCATCATTGATGTGTCTCTGGATGACTTGAACCTTCTCAGCCATCTCTTTCAAATGATCGGGTCCAAGTAGCTTTCTTTCTCCATCTTCATCCCAATAGGTTGGGATTCTACAACTCTTTCCATACAAAGCTTCATATGGATCCATGCAGAAATTTAATTCAGTACTCAAATGATGGTGAAGACTTCTCCAAAATATATATGTGAACGTTTGATCATGATAATATAAAATTGATATTGGAACACCATTCAATATCACCCATTTATTCACATATGTCATTTTATGTTGTTCAAGAAATTCATCTTCCTAAATTGCAATAAAATATGAATTCATGGGGAGTCGGTCAACCACAACCCATATCACATTATTTCCCTTCGACGTCTTTAGGGGACCTAAGAAAAATTCCATAGTGATATTATCTCATTTACACATGGTAATTGGAAATGGTTGCCTCATCCCATTGAACGTTTTCTCTCTACATTAACTTTTTGACATACCATGAAGCTTGATATGTATTCTGCAATCGTTTTCTTCATTTTGTCCCACCAAAAGTGTTCTCAGATATCAGAGTACATCTTGGTGCTAAGAGCGTGGATATTGAAAGTTGATCTATGTAAATTTTCCAATAGATCCATCTATATCCTAGTCGATGAAGGAACATAAAGCGTTGTTCCAAACTGAACCACACCATCATCATCGATATGGATATCTTCCCACTTCTTGTTCAATAATACATTCACCTTTTTTGGAAGTCAATATCATCCATTTTTTCCTCATTAATATTCTCTTATATAGATGGTCACACAAATATTTGGGAATGGTCGATGTATCCTCTTCCTTTAGGATTTAAAAATCCATCTGTTTCATATCCATGAAGATAGGGTCTTTCTAAATCCATAACATGGATAGAGTAATAAGTCCTTTTCTTCTTAGAGAATCTGCTACCTTGTTCGCCTTTTCATGATTATAGTCAATAGAACAAATGTAGTCCTTGAATATATGTAACCATATTTATTGATGCATGTTGAGAACCATATGTTTGAATATATACTTTATTCACTTGTGGTCGGTGTATATGTCAGGCACTGATGCCATATTTCAATGGAAAAAATCACGGCTTCCAGTTCCTAATCAAGCATCGAGTAGTTCTTATTTTGGATCATTATCATCCCAGAGGCTTATTCTATCACATTATCATTTTTCATGAGTATGCAACCCAATAATTTTTTGAAGCGTTGCAGAATATCACAATACATTCTCCACTATTTAGTAGTGTTAGTACTGGTGCAGTGATCTGCGTTCTCTATAGCTTCTTAAATCTTCCCTCACATTCTTCCATCTAGTCATACATTACCCCTTTCATTGTTCTATTTGTTATCAGGCTTATAATTCAAAATAATGTTTTCACAAAATATCGGTTGAACCCATCTATTCCAAGAAATCGATGTATTTTTGTGACACTTGAGGGTTTGGGCTATTCCTCAATCACCGTTTTTTTGAAAGGTCCTCAAAATTTCAGTCAGTTGTGATCACTTGTCCCAAATACATGACTTGCTTTATCCAAAATTCACAATTACTGAACATGGCGTACAACTTCTCCTTTCTCAATTTCACCAACAGAATTCCTAAATGTTTTTCATGTCCCTATTGATCACATAGTATATGATAATATCATAAATAAACACTACCTATTTTTTTGGAGGTAATGTCTAAAAACTATATTCATTCAACTCATGATGATTTCAGGGGAATTAGTAAGTCCTAAGGGCATAACCAGAAACTCATAGTGCCCATATCCTATATGGAAGAGAGCCTTCAGAATATCTTCCTTTCTACCTTTAGCAAATGATATCCAAAATGATGATCTACCATTGAGAAGTAATTATCTTCTTTTTACTAATTAAACATTCCTTCCATCATTGGAATATTATGCTTGTTCATTTATGGAAATCTTGGTAGGTACCCAATAATTAATACAGAGCCGCATTGTTCCATCTTTCTTCTTCACAAAGAGCACTAGCGCACCCCATGGTGATACACTAGGGCATATGATCCCTTTTTTCATATTCTTTTGAAACTGCATCTATAACTCCTCCAGTTCAATATGAGTCATCTTATACGGACACTTTTATATAATCGTAGCTCTTGGAATTAGTTCAATTGAGAACTCTACATCACGGTTTGGGTGATGTCGGGGTAACTCTTTGAGATATACATCACTCTATTCCTTCATGATGGATATTTCTGCAAGGTTGTCACTTTCCTTTTAATCAACCATTTGGGATATGTATGCTTCTTCACAGTGAATCAACACCCACAATAATGAAGGATTTTTTAAAAGAGATTCATAATCATATGTTGACTTATTGAGGAGAATGGTATGGTCTGAAATATGACATGATATTTCCTTTTCTTGATAGTTGATATATGCTCTATATAATGAGAGATGATCCATTATAATTATATCATTGAATTCCACCAATGGACCTATTATGAGATTCAATGGAAGAATATTCCATTATTTTCTTATTGGAGAAGAGTTAAACTCTTGGGTTGAAATGATTTCAATACTTTGTGTTTTTACAGATATCTCCACTTCATGGTTTTGGGGATTCAATTCTATTGTTTTAGAAAAATTTCAAGATAGAAAGGGATGTGTACAACTATAATAAAATAAGACATTTTTCACTATTAATTGAATAGTAAGGGTACCGTGAATGACTTATTTATCTGGATCCACTTACATAGTAGTGATGTAATAGGTCTTCCCTGGTTCATTTGGATTTGGTGGATGCTGACGCTGATTAACTTTGAGGACTCAAGGTTTAGTGCATTGTCTTATATAGTTCCCTTGCCCCATTCAGTTATAGAATTGATTCATGGGAGATTCTCTCCTTTATTTCACCACATTATCTTTCCTTATCATGTATTTTAGACACTCTTAGAAATGTTGTCCTTCTTTCCCATGCATGAATAATTTCCCCACCCATTGAGGCAATTCCCATGATGTAACATCCCACATGTTATTCATGTGGGTAATTGAGTTTTCTTTCCACCTTAATCACTAGATCACCCCCTCCCCCCGCTTAAAAATATATTTTTCCTTTCATATCAACATATCCATGGGACCATTCTTAAAACTCCATCTCCACTTTGAGATCACATAGAACAACATCTACATAACTCCCAAATTCTATAATTTGATGATCCTTTTAAAGGTGTGGTTTTAACCCCCTAAATAATCTGTCAATTTTTCAATCATTGTTGATAAAAAAACCTGAAGAGTACCTTGAAAGCCTTGTCAAATTTTCATTGTAGGTCTTGATGGATTCTCCTTTCATTTTCATGAGCTCAATGAATTCCATCTCTATCATCGTACGAAGATTTCATGGTATATACTTATTATGAAACATGATCTTAATGTTTCCTCATTCCATTTCTTCGATTTCATCGCTTCGATTGGTGTTATAATCAAAGGCCACCATCAATCAGTCTATACCTCTAGAGGGAAAAAAATAATTTCACATTCTCCATCATATAATATTGATGCGTAGAAATGATATTCTCCATGGAGTTGACCCACTATTCCACAACTCTTGGATCTGAAGATCTACTTAACATTGGTGGTCGCTACCACATAAAACAATTGATAGCTCTTTGTTCCGTCTTTCGTGAAGGAGGATAATACCAATTTTTTCTTGTTATTATTCATAAACTAAGATAGTTGGGTAAGAATTTCAATGATTTTTGGAACCCCACCTCCCAATGCATTGGGGATGTCATTCGAGAATTCATTTCATTGGCCCTCGCATGAATTGTTGGTTGCGTTTCTCCTAGTTCCCACCATTTTCATAAATAGAAAAGGATAGAACAGAAAATAAGTCAACAAGTCATGAATAAAATATTAATTTTTAAAATATACACTAAATGTGTAACTTATGGGATCCATGTGTAATTCATCTTGTGTGCATATTTTTACTTAGTCTAATATTAGAGGTTTTCTCTAGGATTCACTAATCCTAATTCACAAATTCACTAAACCATTCCTCCAATAAAACTATAGTTAACATACATTTTCTTATATAACTAATACAAAAATATAAATATATGAAACATAATAGTATTACACATCCAGGATCCAAAGGATTGGTGTATTGGAAAAACTAGGACCAGACATAACATTTACAAAATCAAGAAAAATAATTTATTTAAATCGTTCTTTTCTAGCTTCTAATTGGATCATGACCTCCCCTTAGAAATTTTAGTAACATAAAAATATAAATCTGAAAGGGGTGAGATAAAATCCAAGTAAGAGGATAGATACGAAAAATATAGCATGCAGTTAGCATAATCAATATATCATCATCAAAATCATGTGAGGAAAAATTAATAAAATTCATTAAATGTGGAAATGCATAAAAATAAAACATCATGTATTAGGGGTTAACTAACTCACATAGTTGTGACCAATCATAGCCTCATGTTAATGCATCATTTACCTTTTACTCATGAGATTAATTGATTTTACCAATCCATTAGATCACTGTATAATTACGGGCACATCCATCACATTCAAACATTCATGTTGGGATATATAATTCAAGGCACACCCGTCACATCATAATATTTACATTATCATGAATGCAACATTAACAATATGTTAAATTTAACATAAAATTACCCATTAAATGAATTGGGTATCATATATTAAATCATACATTCATAAATATTATGTCCCAAAAATAAATAAGGAATTTCATTCATGACATAAAACCATTAACCTTTAGTGATGAGTGAAACAAAATTCAATATGTAAAAAGGGTGTGTTTATTTGATAGAAGAGTTATTTTAAAATTGTTTTTTTTCATAAAATCATTTAGATAAAATTTATATCCCATAAAATATATGATAATGATAAATAATGTATTTCTAATGATAACTTATACCAAACTTGGTGTGAAAAAGGGATAACCTAGAGTAAGAAACTCGGGTTCGAGAAGTTCCCCTTATCTTGTATCAGATCGCATTATTCATTTTAATGTCATGTATAATGAAATTATATTCATTAATTAAAAAATATGAAACATTTTATACATTAATAAGATTCATAAAGGATTATTAAGTCCATTTATGGGATTTTTAATGAGTTATAGAGTTTAAATTCATTGTTTAGGAATGTTTATTTTTATAGTTTTCTGGAATGGTTCACTTGTATTAATGAATGGATATTCATTTAAAACCTGGATAAAAATCAGTAATTTTAATTAAAATATAGTTTTTATGTTTTATAACTAGAAATTATCTTGTAAATATTTTTTTTGTAAAACATGATAATGAATCGTTAGATAAGAATTTAATGATGATCGTTTGGATTAATTCAGGCAGTTTTCGACCACAACGAACATGTTTTGTATAATCATTTAATAATATATACTTAAGTCAGTTACAAAATATTAAATAGGATATAATAAATATTATAATATATTCCTACCATAAAAATAGTTTCATGACTAAATCTTAATTCGGTAAAGGAAAAAAGAAAACATATATTTTTTGAAGGTGATAAATTAACTCATCACAAAGCACATACTGTTTTCTAAAATAAAATGAATAGAAGGAAGGGTGTTGGTGATATATTGAGAAATTAGTATTATAAAATTCTATTATATGTCAGTTACTAGAGTTAATATAAAATTTGTATTAGGATATGTGAGGAGATATCATGAAATGAACTTCAAATTGAAAGGAAATTAAAAGAAAATAGTGATTCGGAAATTACATCTTGAATCCCCCTGTTGTGATCCTCCTTAAAGAACATAGGATTGGTCTTTTTATAAGACCAAAAACTCATGTACATCTAGTAGGGGCTAGGGAATATGTTTGGGAAGTGTTTGGAAATGGATTGAATCATGAGAGGTTTGATGAAATTAGGTTGTGAGGGTGGTATTTATAGTAGAGGGGAGAGTGGTTTACTTAATATTTTAATCACTAGTTTATTAATTTCCACCAATATAAGCAATAATGATTATTACATAACCATGAATAGTAAAGAGGGAATGTTAGATTAATATTTGGATGCTATAATAACTTTTTATTTTAGGAATAGTGGATTTAAATTATAATGTATTTATACGGAAAATAAATGTATTTCACTATTCACAAAAAAATCAAGTATTTCAGAAAAATCCAAAAAAACCACCCTAAAAATGTTTTATGTGTAGAATTAAAAATTGAACACCAATTTTCAAAAATAATTTTTGAAATTAGAATAGATTATTTTTTTTAATTAAAATCATAATTAACATGAAAAATACAGTATTTCAAATAAAAACATATTTTATAATGCTTTTAAAAAATACATAAGGTCATTTAAAATTATCAAAAAATGAGACGAAATATAATTTTTAATTTATCAACTCTTTTTAGAAAAATAAATTTTCTTTTACATTAATTAATTAATTATATGTAATTATTTATGACTTACAAAAATACCAATATATTTAATATGGACAAATTATCATGTATAAGATGCTAAAATTTTATTTAATCGTTCATTGGTAGGATTATAATTAATTTTGACGATTTACTAATAATAAGGGTAATATTAATATTCATAAGGGATGATTAATATTCACAAAAATTATATTTGTCCTATCGGACTCTGAACGTCTTATTGATCGCAACAATGTATGTCAGATTTTTGAAATTCAGAACATAGAAGTGCAAACATTATGTTTAATGGTCACATAGTATTTAGTATCATGATCCTTCATTGTGCTTCCTATTATGATTATACTACAAGGAATAATTTTCAAAAGGGGATTTTTTTGATAAAACATTGGGTCGTTACAAATATCCATGGTTTTGAACTGTACTATTAAAAATATAGCACATTGCCGATAAAATCTAACGTCGAAGAATCTATAGCCATAGTTGGAAACCATGAATAAAGGTGTACTATCATGATGGAAATTGTGGCACAAGACAAGGCACAATTTGTATACTAATAGTGTCCATTGTCTAGCAAACTATATCTATTACATGTAGCCACAGTTTCTTGACATATGTCCATGTTTAAAAACTATGGCTATAGCCAAATTTTAAACTACTTTACAATGATAAGGAATGTTGGATATATGGTTTTTAGACTATTCAAGTTCTTATAGAGAATTGGGAAAATGTTGTGTTGGTTGGATATTCCATAGTGGTATATTTTTTTACATTCTTTTTGACTTGTGTCACAACATCAGTGCTATCACCCAGATCATTTTCATGTGATCAATATGTATAATGTTGAGCCTGACACTGATGTGTCCTTTGAGGAGAATCTATTATGTGTATTGGATCGTAATGAGAATGTTTTTTATGGATGTCCATTCTGATTATTGGGGTATTGTGCCAACATGGTCATGTTAAAGTGGAAACATGGTAAATATAAGCTGAATCATGAATGTAGTAGGCCAATATTTTTGTCTCTGTATCATGGAGATTATTAGGGTTAAATTTCAGGGAAGAGTTTTTATAAAGTTGGGAAATTGTAAGAACCCCAACAATTCCAAAGATGTATCATGATTGTTTACAGGTACTATATTTCCATGTTTTGAGATTTTTTATTGGGTTTTACCATGGGTGGTTTGGGGAGTGAAATTATAGAATTTTGTAAGGAGAAGAGTCTGAGCACATCAGGTGCATGGCTTTTGCAAACTGTGCACTGTGCCTAGAAAACTGTGAAAAACTAGACTGAGTGGATTTATAGGGATTGCACATTTTTTTTCAAACTATGGTCCCTCTTATGATAAACTATTCACCCTAAGAATATGTACACTATTATGGGAAAAAATTTAGGAATCCATGCTTCCCTACCCAGGAAACCATGTGTTTTTTTAAATTAAATGAAAATTACATTTAAGATACACAAAACCCCAACTTAACCACAAATAAAAACTGCATATGTAGGTGATTTCATCCTATTTAGATATATATATCTATATCTATACCTACAACCCCTCTTCCAATATAAAAGATGGATTCTTATCCAATGTTGGTTATAGATCTAGAATTGGGTTTTTGAGATCTGTATTTTTTTGATTTAAATCTAGGATATTGATCAATATTGTGTTCTTAATCTTAGGTTTGAAAAATCCTACTCAAATTGAAGTTTTCTATTTGGTGATCTATTTTTAATGACTTGAGGTATGTGTTTTAATTTTAATTTTCGATTATCATGATTCATATTGTGTTTATTAAATGCTAGAATTCGATTTTCTTGTTTGAATATTGAATCATGAATTGAATAAATTAATTGACTAACTAATTTTGAAATTATTCTCATTGATTAACTAATTATTGAATGGATTAATGGTTTCAGTGAGTGGGAAATTGAGGGGAAATTGGGATATTGGAATTGTTGAATTAGAGACATTAATTGATTGATTATTTATTGTAATGTAGCATTTTTTAATTGGAATACTTAAATTTTTAATTAATTAATGGAATATCTAAATTGTTATGTTAGAATAATTGATTTTCAAAATAATTATTGTCATATTGGAGTTGTTATCATGGAATAATTGACCAATGATTTAGTTAAGTTGTTATGTGAATTGTTTAATTGTAATAATAATTTTTATCTAATTATTGCAATATATGAATTGTTGTGTTGGAAAAATTAAGAGTGGAATTAATTATTTGGATGTAGAGATTGTAAGATTGTGATAATTAATTGTTGTATTATTTATTGAGAAGTTTGTTATTATAAAACTGGTTGAATTGATTTAATTTATTGTATAATTAATTGAGAAATGTTTTGATAGTCAAATTTCATAAGAAGGTTAATATTGATAATCCTTGAATGATGTGATGCATGTGATACATGTGATTGATTGACAAATGGGGTGTGGGACATGGAATGACGTTCCAAATATCAACAAGGGTTATAGACATTGAAATCTATATTGAAATTAATTCCTGTGAATATTTTTATGGGACATGAACTACTGCCGAAAATGGCCATGAGCTGTGGGATAGTGAATGATGCTCCAAAGACCCAGGAGGATCTAGAAATGATTTTATTTTCTCATGACACTGGAATTAGAATATTGTTCCAAGTAGTTATGATATGAATATAAATGAAATGGATAATGAAATACAATGTCTTATAATGAATTATGAATTGATTGGGTTGTACGGTTCAGACTATAGTAGAGGCCATAGGGGGTGTTGATGTTTGGGTGTCCTTGAGAACTAGGGGTTATGTTGTTAAATAATGTGTAATTGAATTAAAGTAATTAACTTATTTTATTTCATGAATTTATTATAAATACCAATTCATACTCTGTTTTGATAGGATATTGTTTTAGACACCCTTGGTGGTGTCTTATTGAGTTGTACTCACACCATACTCAGGATACATGATTGGTACACGAATGTATTTCATGGTTACAAGACATCTTAATGGAATAGACCCTATAATGGATGACTGAGTTGGGATGGACCATAAATGATTTAATCACACCTTATTTAGGACCCACATGGCTGTTTTTAGTTCCTTAATATATTTTTAGGTTTTCATATTGACATTGGACACATATTGGCGTGACATATCTACTATTTGGTTTTGATAATATATTTTTTGTTCTTCTCATCATGTTATTATGCTATTTATCAATTTTGGGTTATATCATTTGGATATTGTAATTTATTTCCACTATTGTTCTTATTTGATACAGAGGGTTTTGTCTCCCCATGATCGATATTAGACCCTCGTTTCTATTCATAAGCCTCTGTCATATGGGGAGTCATGTCTAAGTTCATGTGAATAACTAGATCAGGGAACCTGTGTGTGGAACCTAAGGTCTATA
The DNA here is from genome assembly GCA_963277665.1 of Viscum album. Taxonomy (NCBI): domain Eukaryota; kingdom Viridiplantae; phylum Streptophyta; class Magnoliopsida; order Santalales; family Viscaceae; genus Viscum; species Viscum album. The sequence goes on along the minus strand of OY728123.1, from coordinate 2,097,196,726 downwards.
TTTCATATATTAATATTTTATAAATGTTACTTATTTTTTCAGAAAAAAAAATCTAAATTTATGAAAATGTGTTTTTATAAAAAATTCTAAAAAAATCAGATCATCATTAAAAAAATAAAATATTTATTATTAAAATTTTATTTATTATTAACTCTTGTCTAAAGGACAGATAAATTTAATTTCAAATATGTTATTTAAGATTTAATATGTACATTTGGTTATATTCATTAACCGAAATGGGTTTTTAATGAATTTTAAATAAAAATAATGTTTTCAAAAAACATAATTCTAAAAATAATTCCATTATTTTATAGTAGTTTTTTGTATTATTATTATTTAATAACCAAAGATATAAATCTATATACACGTTTATACAATATATTTTCATTATTTATTTAATCATATTAATAACTTTCTTTGTAATATATAGGTGGTAACTCTCATATAATATTATTTTAACAATATATAACATTTCATTAAAACATAAATGTGTCATGTGACACAATAAAAATGAAGAGTGTTTTGAAACACATGATAACAGTATAGTTTCATCCATTCGAAGACAAACTATATGTTCATTAAAATGAAAAATATCTAAATGATTATATTTGATTGGAAGGAAACTATTTCCCAAAATCATAGGGTGTTTCATGGCATGTGACATAATGTAAGAATCTACCCTTAGTGGATGTGAATTATTTAGGACATTATATAAAACCCTACTATAATTATAGTGTTTTAATGAGGATATATTATAAAAAATTATAATTAGTGGATAATGGCAGTCTGACGCCCTAGACCCAGATACGACATAACAGGTGCCCCGAGAGCAGTGGTACATATTGCCTCATGCGCATCTCACTAAATGCCAGAGGCTGTTGACTAGTAGCAAGGGCCTAGGGTGTCTCCGTGGGGATACTATGACATAATTACCAAAATGTCATACATAAGATGAATGTAAATATCAATAAATAGTCGAAGAAACAAAAGTAAACAAAAGGAACAACAGAAAATAGAGACAATCTTAAAAATTAAAGAAACTTTTAAAATATAATTCAAAAACTGATGATATGTCATTTAATTAGATAACTGGAAAACATGGATGTAACAAAATAGGCATAACATGTTTCACAATAGTATAAATGAAATCAAATATTGTCCCAAGAATTCTGAGCATTTTCTCGGTCATCTACTACTACACTCTATCCTAAATAGTAATAAATCATGTTTCTGAAGCCATATGCTCACCTTAATCAACACCAGCAACCATGTAATCTACCTCAGCTATCAAAACACAGCTAGAGAGGATGTGTGATAAATATCAGGGAGTCATCACTTTTTGTGACTATAATATTTGTCCTGTGTAATGGAAATGTAACTGTGTGTAAGCATGCATATATAATGTAAACCAGTACATTGTAACTACATAACCATGTACCTACATCATCCCTCAGATAGCATATGAACATGTAAACAATACATCCTTTATTATTACAAGTTTATAAATATGTCACTTGTTAGAAATTTCAAAAGCATCCAGGTTGTAACAAGGAAACCAATAATTCTATTTATTAGTGTTGTCCCAAGGTAATAAACAAGGTGACATCGACCTCAAGGGTTTCCAACTCAGAAGTAATTATATCATGGATTAGGGTAAGTGTGTAATATAAGGGTCATTTTCCTAATAATTCCACAACATGGTACCTACCAAATCAGTTCGGATTATTAAAGGTAAGATGGGTCTAACCAAGGACAGGGCCTTATGGTCTCTAACCATGGAGACTATATGTCGATACTGGGAACAAAGAGTGTATATAAGGCATCCTATAATAATATGGATGGATCCTATGGTGTCATACTGGGTATCCAAGAATAGATATGGGTCGCAGTCTCGGTGGGTCTCAACCTAATAAATCTATCTCATTGAATCAGAATGGGGTTCCTAAGGTCTCATGGTATTCCCTGATCGGAATCCAAGAGGATCTCGAGTCATGAAATTCCAATTTATTATGAAGTCATGTAATATTTCATTTGATTCAAACCTCTCCTTTGATTAGTGGTATATGGTAATGTAGCACGAAACTGTTGGATCATTCCATGTCTTTCATTAGTGTGATAAGGCCAAGTAGTATCCATCCTTTATATCAAGTCATAATTAATCAATAAGTCAATCTGGTCCAATACATTACATTCATTAGTGCGACAAGGACATGTATCATGCAATAATTCATTAAATCCATTTTAATCATATTCCATATTCACGGATCATTCTGCTACCTTCCATTATTGTGGTATGTGGTGCTACAGATATGCAACCTACTATTCATTTACATTTAAGGCCAAGTCATTTCCTTAGTATTATTGCCCATTCACTTTTCCCATTTCATTGTCAAATTGAAAAACACACTTTAGGTGGGTCAAGTGGGGAGAATAAATGGTACATTACATTATGAAATTCATGTTATTTACCATTCCATTTAATATAGGAAAGCTTTCCCTTAGAAAGGCCAAGCTAAGGCACATTCGAATGGTTGCACATACTTTCCAAAATACTGAACACCAATTATGGCCTAACCTTCGACAATGATGGGATGGTTTCATGTTCATAACAACCAAGAATTAATCAAATAAGTGGAAAGAGCATATCTATATACTTCGAAGTAGTATAACCATGTCATATAATTTCTATTAATGGATCCTGATGAAATCAGTGGGCCCCACACAAAAATTATAAATTCAACAAGCTTGAGGATGAGAAATAGACCACCAACCAAAGGGTTGTACAAATTAACTTCTTTGGTTTTAGACCATGATTTGTCTCTAATAATATTAGATCTTTGAAAAAGGAAAAATATCATACCCCAAATACTCATTCGAATGCAAGGGAGAAAGGGAACAATGCAAGAGGACACAAGTAATTACTGTTGCACATTCAATGTGATGAACAGAGGCACAGTCAGATCCTGGATGAAGGATATCACTAGATTCATACCTTAGATATTCAAAGGGCATCAAAATGATATCCATGGAGGTAAATCCAATATAAAAAATGATTATTGAATAAGAGGGGATCTAATATAACATTAAAGGGATATTTTGTAAAATTAACTAGAAAATTATCATATGCATGGTCTGTCTGTAGGGTGTGAAAAACTATGCACAAACCATGAGAGGTTTTTTGGTTATAAGGGGACCATTGTACCATTAGGCCGAATGTCTATGGAAAAACCGTGTGATATGGTTCTGTCAGGAAATTTGAATCATCATGTTTAGAAAAACTACATGCCAACCATGCCCTGACCATGTGACTTGGCTAGTTCTCCAAAAAAAAATTCTTTTGAACTCCAAACATGAATAGGACACCCCTAATACTATTTCTAACTCATTATGTATCCATATTTTTTCAAAAGTAAATATTTAGACCAAATTTTAATGTATCCAAAGAAATGTGAAAAATAGGTTCTTACAGTCTCCCACTTAAAAGAACACTTCCCCGAGTTCACCTTCCAGGTCTGGAAAAAGACTCTACAAGAAAACCTATGTCCATTTGGCATGTATGTTAGCTTCCCTCTCCCAATTCACATCATGTACTCGGTCATGCTTCCATAGAACCCTTACTAGAGGGACAGACCAGCCTCGGAGAGTCTTCGTGCTCCAATCAAAAATGCATACTTGATACTCCTGAAAGGTATAATCTGCATCTAACACAACTTCCTTTAGATCAAAGGTATGAGACAAATCATTGTGATTCTGGAGAAAATATTAATCATTGAAGATGTAATGCATGGAATGATACCTTTGAGGTTATAAAAATGTGTATGCTACTGGCTCGACTCTCTCTATAATCTAAATGGCCCTACATAACATGGTGATAAAATTCCCTACTATTGTAAATATCTATAACCTAGAATATGAAATACATTAAGAAAACACAATACCTGACCTCAATCTCTGGAATCCATTGACGATGATATATATAAGATTACTTCCTAGACTAAATAGTAGTTATATACATTTTGATTTGATGAACCTATTATGATGTCTATTGAGCTAGACAAGGACTTAGAAGTGTTGCCTTACCTACCTCAATCTGGAACACGGTTGAACAGTATGGACTACCATAAAAGGACTCCAAAATATCAATCTGAATTGTTTCCTGATAGTTATTATTTTAGGTGAACTCAATGATAGGGATATTATTCTCCTATGAACCACTGAATTCAAGGAAACAAGCTCGGTGCATATCATGTAGAACTTGTATTGTCTGTTTTGATTTTCCTTTAGTTTTAGGGTAAGATTTTTTTCTTAGAGGCACTAGTGTTCACATATCCTTCTACAATTCTTGTTAGAACTGTGAAGTGAAGATGGAATAATAATATTAAACAATGGTACGTGGGAGCCAATGGGTTCATATGATCTCACAAACATACATTGTTCCCAGCTCATAAACTATTAATGTATCCCAAATTGGAATGTTTTTGGATAATTGTTTTAGTTGATCAATGACTACCAAGATAGCCATGTCACCCCTCGGTGACCTAGGTAAGATGACTAAGAAATTTGTAGCAATATATTCCCATATCTAATCTTGGACTGGATGTTGTTGTAGCAAGAAAACAAGCCTATGGTTCTCCCCCCTTCAAATGTTGACATGTGGAACACATTCTGATAAAACCTTTCATTAGATATTTCATCCTGGTACACCAAAACTGGAATGGAATATATCGATAAATATTTTAGATTCCTATATGAACTACCCACTATGAAGCATGTGACTCTTGAAACAACCCATCTCTCATATCTGTTGGAACCCAGATACCCCCACATAGACGCATGATGTCATATCTGTCCACAAACCAATCCGGAAGTGGGTTATCTTCTGATATATACTAACATTTAACCAAGATATTAGGATATGAAAATTCTATACTCTTCTCCATCTCAATGAGGTAAGAGGTAACTGTTAAGGATGTGTGGTAAACTTCTCATTGATGTCTTGAAACACTAGATGAATCTCGGAAAATAGGTCCATCAATTTCCATTCAACATTGGCTTCTCATATGGCATATGCATGAGTTTTTCGAATCAGTGTATCTACATCTACATTTACATTTCCAAGTGTATTGGAAAGAAAAAAAATCAATTTATTGTAGATATTAAGCACATATCCCCAATATAAGTTTGTTGTCATTCTATGAAAAGTTATATTTGAGTCTCTTGTGTTCCATGTACATCAAAATGCTTTCACCAAATAGATAATGTCTACAACAACATATGGATAGTACAATATTTATTAGCTCAAGGTCATGTGTTGGAAAGTTTCTATCTAGAGGCCTCAAATACCAAGATATTTACTCAACAACTTTATCCTCCATCATCATCACTTATCCTAGGAAAATTCATGATCAATCACAGAAGACGGTATACCCAATGCCTGGCTCTGGAAGAGTCAAAATAAGTGTTCATACAAGCATCCCATTCAGCTTTTAAATAGATTTATCAAATTCTTATGACCACTTGAACATGACACCCAAGCTTGTAAGACATGTAAGAGGTGAAATAGGATATCATAATTCTTTTATAAAAGTCTTTTAATATGCATCTATCCCCACGAAACATAGTATAATAATAACATTGTTGGGATGCTCTTAGGAAACAACAACACAAACCTTTTCTGGGTCAGTAGATATTCCTAATTCTGATATAATATGACCCAAAGAGTAAACTTTTTCAATCAATAAGTGGAACTTGGGAAGAATGTCATTAAGAGTATGCTACCTCGGTGTTCTTATAATGATATGATGTTTTTTGGAATGGTCGCTTTGACTATGAGAATACACTAAGATGTCTTCCATAAATACTAAGAAAAATTAATATAAATTAGGGTGGAATCCTCTATTCATCAGAGTCCTGAAAACAATAGGCATCTTCATATGACCTATCAACAGTTCAAGGTACTCATACATACCATAACAATAATAGAAAGCAGTATTGTTGGATCTGAATCTACGGATTATACACAAGAGGGGGGTGAATTGTGTCTTTTCAAAATTATTATAATCTCTTCAATTTAGACAAATTCTGTCCACGATGCTTTTGCTCGATTAAATATGCAGCGGAAAAAGTAAAAGCATGAACACACGGATGTATAGTGGTTTGGGGAACAGAAGGCCCCTAGTCCACTCCACCAACGCTCAAATCCACGAGCTTGGCGATTTTCACTATCTGGTCCTCGTTTCCACAGACCTGTCCACAACTGAGTACAGGCAGTTGACACCTTTACAAGATTCAGGCACACAGCCTTCCTGGTTCAAACACGAACCCACACAGCTTAGAACGAGAAGTTGATCACTCAAAAATAAAAAGAGTTTCGATAAAGAAAACACTTCTCCAGTTGTTCTTCACAATTGCAACAGAATGCAATTGACAGTAGATAGATCGTTGTCTTCAGAAAATAAAGATCTGTAGTCGAAACAGTTCTGAGTCGATCCAGTTGCAATAGATATTACCAGAAACTTCACAACTTCAGCAGCAATAGATTCAGAACAGATAGTCGATGTAGAACACGTGAATCTGCTATCAAGATCTTCTTTCGGTAAAAAAGATTTTACACTTCTTCTCGATCACCAGAAAAGAACGCCTTTTCACAGTCTCTGTTTCTTGCTCGTTAAAAGATCAATCTGTGTATTTCACACACTTCTTGTGTATATATATATATCCGAAGTTTCCAAGATAGAACATATATATTCAAATTTGAGAGATTCTTCCGCATAAATAGATCCATAAAAATCTCCTTTAGATTCACGATATTAAATGAAATAACAGAGCCGTTGTAACTCCCCTGAGGAATCGGCATAAAAAGCTCCGTTTAAATCAATCAGTAATCCGTTGTAAATCGTCTTTGATTCAGTCAAAGTCGTACTTAAGAATCGGCTCGAAATCCGCCTAATAAACCGCTTGTTTGACCAATGCAAAAAGGAAAACATCGTCTGTCAAAAATATCCCGACGCCAAACATAGGGTTGATGACGTGGCTCCAAACGTAGGGTTCACAAACGTAAGGTTGAACATACATACTTTCTCTTCAGCATTCAAACGTAGGGTTGATCAGCCATACTTTGTCTCGCTTCAACTCTTCAAAGAACGTACGGTTGATTATAAAAGTAAGGTTGATGATCCATACTTTTGAGAAACAAACTCAATACTGAAAACTAATGTACGGTTTCTCTTCCATACTTGTCCAACAACGAAAACGTAAGGTTCCTTCCAAACGTAATGTTCTTCTTCAATACTTTTCAACAACGTAAGGTTCATTAACCATATGTTTCAAAATAACATAAGGTTCCTTAACCATACGTTTCTTTTAACATAAAAAGTAAACTTTTCATCCATACGTTACGTTCTTCAACGTAGGGTATGAACAGTGATTCTAGTACGCGCTAAAATTGATCTCACGCTACAGTGATTCCAGAACGCGCTAAAATTGATCTCACGCTACAGTGATTCCAGAACGCGCGAAAATTGATCTCGGAATAAAATGAAGTATGAAATCTCGTTATATGAAATAAATAAATAAATTCCTGCAAAATACTCAACGAAATAATTAGTAAATAATTAAGGGTATTTGTGAGCATCAAAATCATCATAAAGAGACAGAGTATTATTTAAAATAAGCTCCCCCTTTAAAAACATTATTTTGAATTGTTTGAAAACAATACATTGCTCAACAATCTCCCCCTTTTTGATGATCACAAAACCCATAAAATAATAGAACTAATTTAATTGCAATCTTTATTGAAAATTAGTTTTATAAAATTTTAGAATTCTGAAAGGATTAAAACAATATTTAACTATAATAAAATTTCTCCCCCATAAAAATAAATGTTCAGCTAAAAAATAGATAAAAGATAAATGTCGTAGATATCCAAATTCTCCCACATATCCAAATTCCTTCATAGGATTCATAGGAAACAAATGAATTTAAATGTTGTGTTTATCCAAATTCTCCCCCTTTTTGTGATATCAAAAAGAATGAAAAATTACGGATTTGAACACATTCAATATTGCACTGAACTATAAGTAAATGCTATAATTAACTGTGTATGAATAAGTGAATTTGTTATACTGGCTAACTTAATCATAAATCAATAAACAACAAAGTAAAAAGGTAAGAAAAGAATTTTCATTCACAAACTGTTATATATAAATGATTGTGATATACAGAGGAATCAAGGTTTATTGATAAGACAGGTAAAAAGGTGTCTATCTCCTTTGAATCGCAGTCTTGATCTCTGTAAACTGTTCTCTGAGCCTCTTCATCATCCCATCTCCTAACTTGATGATAAGATCTCTGTTCTCTTGAGTCATATGAATATCTTCAATCAAATTAACTCTGAAAAACTCATGCATTCTTTCTTCTTTTTCAACAAAAAGAGTCAGCTTCTCTGATAACTGATTCAAAAGAATCCTAATCGGTTGTTCTCCAGATGTCAACTGATCCACTAAAAATTTCTGATTATCCAGCAAAACTGACAAAGGGGCACTATTACACTGAAGATCGTGTAATCTGTCACTCATATTGCTTAGTGCTCCTGTAATTGCTTGAAATCTCCGAATCAAATCAGGTGAATAGCCTGATCCACTCACAGCACTGGTTGCAACAGATTCAAATTTATTCTCCATGTAAACCTTCAACTCAGATAAATTATCTTTCTTTACCATCTCTGATTTTAACTGATCAACAGCATGCAGCATATCAGTCTTAAACAAATCGACTTCCTGTCTTGAAACAGTACATTCTTTCAGCTTCTGAAACTTCAACTGCTCTAAGTTCAGAGAATTTCTGAGACTATCATTCTCAGATTCTAACTGAGAGATACGCTTGTACAGCTCAACAACTTCTTCTTTTCTCGAATCAGGGGCAGCCTGTGCTCTATTCTCATGTCCAGAAATAGGTTGATGAGGCAAGGCAAGTGGTAAAGAATCTGCATCTGATTGTTCTTTGTCCTTGTCCTGACAAGGTTGATCCACTGAACTAGCTTTTGAAGCCTGAAATTCTTCCACTGAAAATTCTTCCTGAAGTACTTCTGTATTAGCTTCAGAAGTATGTTCATCACGAACAGTAGCCTCTCTGACTTCTACAGAATGGTCAAGAACAATATCTTCATGTAAAACTTGAGGTCGGGCCACTTCTTCACCAGGCACTGCCTCCATAGGTTGTTCTTGTTGTATTACATTTTCAACAGCCACAGCAGCAGATTGAGGTTCTTTTTGGATTTCCGGTTGAGCTGCTGGTTCCTCTATAGGTGCAGTCTCCTCCAAAACAGCTTCTCTCACAAATGAATAAAAAATTACCGGTTCAGAGGATTTCAAGGCAGGAGAGATAATTTCTTCATCAATTGACCTCTTTCTTTTAGATTGAAGTCCTTCTTGACTTCTCTCTTCCTCAACTTCCTCCATCTCAAAGCGAATTCTCCTTGCCACTGTACTAACCCTTGATTCTGCTTGTCCCTCCTTGGACTTAGCCGGTTGAGCCTGAGCACTCTCCGAGTCTTCCTCAGCTCCAACAGGTAAGAGTTTTCCTTTAATTGTGCTCCAGAAGTATCCGACTTTCCTCAAAGTCCCAGCATTAAAAACATTACTGTGGTGACATTTCACCCCAGCATCTACCAATCTGATCATTCCTCTTTTAAACAAAAACAAAGAAATGAACCTTCCATAAGGGAAAAAGGTCATTCTTGCTTCACTCTGACAACAGTATCTTAGATATCTTATCATAAACCGAGGAAAATTAAACTTAATATCACACATCAGAAGATACATTATGTACATGTCAGGGTATAGGATTTTCTCCATCTCAGCCATCCTTGGTGCTAAACCAGTCTGAACAAATTTTACCAAATTTTTTTGATCAGGTTCCAAATCCTTGATAAACATCTTCTTTATCATTCTTGTTCCAAACAGAAAAGACATAATGTCTTCAGACTTATGTACAGAATCTCCAATATTCCATAAATCAAAATGAAAAACTCCTTCATGAGGGCAATTAAGAATTTGACTTATCTATACAGATGATATGGAAAAGTCCTTATCCTCTATTTGAGCCAACAAACTATCCTCCGTATCTCCAAGGCTAAACTGAACAGTTCTAAAGAAATGTCTCATTTCTGCCTCATATAGAAACTCAGAATTTTCACTATTAAAAGCTTGCTCAAGGCTTTGAAACGATAACGCTTGCTTCAACAGTAAATTAGTTTCAAACAGCCATTCTAAATCGATGACTTTACCTTGCAGTATTTTCCGACCAACTACTTTAGGTTTCTTTGCAGCACTGCTCTCGGCTTCATCTGGACGCTTAGTCTTTGCCATTTCAACAACGATTTCTGAAGGTTCGTAAGTTTAGGGTTTGAAGATTCAGAAAAGGGTTTTGGAGCAGATGTGCGGGTTTAGGTTTTCGAAAGGGTTTCCGAAAAAGGTGAAACAGTTTAGAAGGTGAAACGGTTCTGACAGCCTTGATTCCCGTGTAATCACTAATCATTACTTTTATTTAAAATAAAATAAAATTACATATAGCGGGAAACAGAAATTAAGCAGAATTCGAAAACAGAATAAGATTTAAAAAAAATTTATTTAAAATTAAATAAACCTAACTCCCCCTTAATAAATTCAAACCTTGCCGTGGGAAGTGGTTAAGTAAAAATATCTGCTAATTGATTTTCTGTATTTACAAATTCTAAAAATATATCCTTTTTAAACACATGGTCTCTTAAAAAGTGATGTCTTATATCAATGTGCTTAGTTCTAGAATGACTAATAGGATTTTTTGAAATATTAATTGCACTAGTATTATCACATAAAATAGGCATATTATTGAATTTTAATCCAAAGTCCATAAGAGTGTTTTTCATCCACAACACCTGTGCACAGCAACTACCTACAGACACATATTCTGCCTCGGCTGTTGACAGGGCAACTGAGTGTTGTTTCTTACTAGACCATGATACTAAAGACTTTCCTAAAAAGTGACATGTTCCTGAAGTACTCTTCCTATCTAATCTACAGCTTCCAAAGTCAGCATCTGAATATGAAATTAAATTAAAATCAGAGGTCTTTGGATAAAGCAGAGATTGATAAATAGTACCTTTTAAATATCTAAAAATTCTTTTAACCGCAGTTAAATGGGATTCTTTGGGATTTGATTGAAATCGAGCACAAAGACATACTGAATACATTATATCTGGTCTACTAGCAGTAAGATATAACAAACTACCAATCATACCTCTATATAACTTGTTGTCCACTGATTTTCCAGTTTCATCCAAATCAAGTTTTATATTAGTACACATAGGAGTTGTAAATGTCTTGCTGTTTTCAAGTCCAAATTTCTTAAGTAAATCAGTAATGTTTTTGCATTGATTTAAAACATTTCCAAAATCTTTTTGAAATATTTGAAGACCCAAAAAGAAATTTAATTCTCCCATCATACTCATTTCAAATTCTTTTTGCATTAATTCTGAAAATTCATGACAAAGAATTTTATTGGTCGATCCAAAAATTACATCATCAACATAAATTTGAACCAACAAAACATTATTTTTCACAGTTTTCTTAAAGAGTGTTGGATCTGCTAGTCCAACAGTAAAATCATTTTTCAAAAGAAAAGAACGTAGACTTTCATACCAAGCTCTAGGTGCTTGTTTAAGGCCATAAAGAGCTTTAGTAAGTTTGAAAACAGAATCTGGTTTTTGAGAATTTTCAAAACCAGGAGGTTGCTCAACATAAACTTCCTCCATTAAATAACCATTTAAAAAGGCAGATTTAACATCCATCTGAAATAATTTAAAATTCATATAAGATGCATAGGCTAAAAGAATTCTAATGGCTTCTAACCTGGCTACAGGTGCAAAGGTCTCATCATAATCTATTCCTTCTTCTTGATTATATCCTTTAGCCACTAATCTTGCTTTATTTCTAGTTATTATCCCTTGATCATCCTGTTTATTCCTAAAGACCCATTTAGTTCCTATTACTGGATAATCATGTGGTCTTTCAACTAATTCCCAAACCTTATTTCTCTTGAACTGGTTCAATTCATCCTGCATTTCTATTACCCAGCTCTCATCATCTAAGGCTTCTTCTATGGTCTTAGGTTCTTGTTGGGATAGGAAAGCAGAGAATTCAACTATGTTTCCAAAGTTTCTTCTAGTTTGAATACCAGTCTCTAAGTCACCTATCACAGATTATAAAGGGTGATTCTTTAAGGTTCTAGACTGTCTAGGCATTACATTCAAAGGTTCTTCAGTATCATGTTCTTCTGAACTAGATTGAATTTCTTTTATATCATTTTCAAAATCATTCTTTAAATTCTCAAGTCTCATGTTTTCATTAGAATCAGGTTCATCTATTTGTTCTATCCTTTTCTCAAAAGGATCAGATTCATCAAATTTCACATGAACTGATTCTTCAACAATCCTTGACTTTTTATTATAGACTCTATAAGCTTTGGAGGTTGCAGAATATCCTAAGAAAATACCTTTATCAGATTTTGGATCAAATTTACCAAGATTATCTTTGGTATTCAAGATGTAAACCTTGCATCCAAAAACTTTAAAGTAATTTACTTTAGGTTTTCTGTTATTCCATAGTTCATAGGGTGTCTTTTTCAAAATAGGTGTTATTAAAATTCTATTCATTATATAACAAGCTGTATTAACAGCTTCTGCCCAGAAATATATAGGTAGGCTATATTCATTTAACATAGTTCTAGCCATTTCTTGAATAGTTCTATTTCTTCTTTATACAATCCCATTTTGTTGAGGTGTTCTTGGAGCAGAGAAGGTGTGTTTAATACCCATGTTTGAGGAAAAGGAATTAAATTCCTGGTTCTCAAATTCTCCACCATGATCACTTCTCAATGAGATTATATTAAAACCTTTTTCATTTTGAAAAAACCTTCAAATAAACTAAAAGCTTCACTTTTAAATTTCAAAAAGAAAATCCAAGTAAATCTAGAATAATCATCAACTAATACATAAACATATAATTTACCAGCTAAACTTGCTACTCTTGAAGGTCCAAACAAATCCATATGGATAAGTTCTAGAGGTTTAGTTGTAGCAACTTTATTAACAGATTTGAATGATGATTTGTGTTGGTTGCCAAGCTGACATGCATCACAGAATCTGTCATTTTCAAATTTGAGACTAGGCAAATCAGAAACTAGATGTTTCTTAGATAATTTATGTAAAGCATATATATTGCAATGACCAAGTCTTCTATGCCAGATCCAGGATTCACTTATATTAGCAGTTAAGCAGTTTAATTGTTGTTTACACAAGGAATACAAATCCAAAGTATAAACATTATCAGTTCTGGGTGCTCTAAACTTAAACAGTTTATCTTTAGAAACAGTACAACTATTGTTAGTAAAATCAACAGTGTATCCATCATCACAGAGTTGAGAGATACTTATCAGATTGTGTTTTAACCCTTGTACATAAAGTACTTTGTTGATTGAGACTGTCTCTGGATCTCCAACTGTTCCAATACCAATAATCTTTCCTTTGGCATTGTCACCAAAGGGGACAAGTCCTCCTTCCTTTCGAGTAAGAGAAGAGAAATTAGCTGAAGTTCCACTCATGTGTCTTGAGCAGCCACTGTCCATATACCATATTTCTTTCTTTCTTTGGTGACCTACTACCTGCAAAGACATTTAAACAAATTGCTTTGGTACCCATATTTTGTTGGGTCCAGGAGTGTTAGCAAGCAGTGATCTGGGTATCCAGATTTGCTTTGTTTTCTTGAAATTGACTGAATCATATAGATCATTGGAAATATAAGCTTTCTTAATTCCACATATTTGAGGTTGTCTTAGAAAACAGTTTTTAGCTATATGACCTTTTGTTCCACAGAAGTTACAAATAACCTGTTTAGTGCTAGGAACAAAATAATTTTTGTATAACTTAGGTTTTTCTCCTTTACTTCCAATTCCAAACCTTTCCTTTTTAATTACAGTTTTTCCAAGTATCTCATTTAAAGTGTTTTCTCCTTTTGTAAAAACTAAAGCAGCCTTTTTATAAGATTCTACTTCATCCTGTAGAGTTTTTATTTTTGATTCAAAATTAATTTTATTTGAGTCAGCAGAGTTGTATTTGTCAATTAATTCCTTATGTTGTTTTAGCAAAGTATTTCTCTCATCTGAAATAGCTTTATGCAAGTTCTTTATAGATTTATATTTGTTAAATAATGATTCATACCTATCTTCAAGCATATTGCAGTAAGCTGCAAGTTTTTTATTTGAGAAGCTTGTTTCAGAGTTTGATTCATTATATGAGTCAGAGGAGTAGTATGAGTGTACCTCATCAGTTTCAGCCATGAAACACATATTTGCTTTTAAATTGGCTTCCTCCTTCTCTGAGCTTGATTCAGAAGAATTACTTGAGTCTTCAGAAACACTCCAAGTAGCTTTCATAGCTTTCTTGTCTTTCTGCTCATAATCATCTCTTTTGAAGAATTTCTTCTTCTTTGCATCTTTCAATTTTGGGCAATCCTGTCTGATATGTCCCATCTTTTTGCATTCATAACATCTCACTTCCTTGCTATCCTTTTTGAAGGATTTCTTGAAGTCTTTCTTCTTACTATAGAACTTTCTGAATTTTCTGGCTAGTTGAGCCAGTTCTTCATCCGAATTTGAAGAATTAGAGCTTTCTGATTTAGCACTTACTTCTCTGTTCTTCATCTTTCTATCCTTTTGTTGAGAAGTCACTTTCAACGCGGTGTTTTCCCTTTTTATGTAGACTTTATGCTCATTTACCTCATCTTGCATTTCAGCCTCGTACATCATCAATGTACCAATCAGTTCTCTCATAGTTAGATCTTTAACAGAAGTTGATTGTCTGATTGCTGCAGAGATTCCATTCCATCGAGTAGGAAGTACTCTTAGTACCTTCAACGCTTGATCAGCCTGCTTGATTGGTTCTCCTAGAGCTGTTATATTATTGACAATTTCTGTCAATCTTCCATTCATCTGAGTGATGCTCTCTCCTTCAATCATTCTGAAAGTATCGAATTTTAACTTAGCAGTTGCATATCTCATCTGTCTTACATTATCCGTTCCTTCATAAGAAACAGCTATTGTTTGCCACATTTCATATGCAGTCGGGCATTGAGATACTCTATTAAATTCATCCGGTCCTAGACCACAGATGATTGCATTCATAGCTTTTGAATTTATGTCATACTCAGCCTCTGTAGCAGCACTCCATGTATCGGGATTTTCAGGAATTTCATGGGGAGTCAGAATCTTTGAATAGACTTTGTAACCAAGATTTTTCAGATAAATAATCATACGTGATTTCCAGCAGCCATAATTATCTCCATTAAAGTAAGGTGCTCTGACCATTGACATTCCCTCTCTCATATCAGCCATGATACACTGTGTATAATCTTTAAATACTTCTAGCTTGATAAGACTTTAAAAATAAGAAGCTCCTCCTCTGATACCAATTGTTGGATCTGAATCTACGGATTATACACAAGACGGGGGTGAATTGTGTCTTTTCAAAATTATTATAATCTCTTCAATTTAGACAAATTCTGTCCACGATGCTTTTGCTCGATTAAATATGCAGCGGAAAAAGTAAAAGCATGAACACACGGATGTATAGTGGTTCGGGGAACAGAAGGACCCTAGTCCACTCCACCAACGCTCAAATCCACGAGCTTGGCGATTTTCACTATCTGGTCCTCGTTTCCACAGACCTGTCCACAACTGAGTACAGGCAGTTGACACCTTTACAAGATTCAGGCACACAGCCTTCCTGGTTCAAACACGAACCCACACAGCTTAGAACGAGAAGCTGATCACTCAAAAATAAAAAGAGTTTCGATAAAGAAAACACTTCTCCAGTTGTTCTTCACAATTGCAACAGAATGCAATTGACAGTAGATAGATCGTTGTCTTCAGAAAATAAAGATCTGTAATCAAAACAGTTCTGAGTCGATCCAGTTGCAATAGATATTACCAGAAACTTCACAACTTCAGCAGCAATAGATTCAGAACAGATAGTCGATGTAGAACACGTGAATCTGCTATCAAGATCTTCTTTCGGTAAAAAAGATTTTACACTTCTTCTCGATCACCAGAAAAGAACGCCTTTTCACAGTCTCTGTTTCTTGCTCGTTAAAAGATCAATCTGTGTATTTCACACACTTCCTGTGTATATATATATATATCCGAAGTTTCCAAGATAGAACATATATATTCAAATCTGAGAGATTCTTTCGCATAAATAGATCCATAAAAATCTCCTTTAGATTCGCGATATTAAATGAAATAACAGAGCCGTTGTAACTCCCCTGAGGAATCGGCATAAAAAGCTCCGTTTAAATCAATCAGTAATCCGTTGTAAATCGTCTTTGATTCAGTCAAAGTCGTACTTAAGAATCGGCTCGAAATCCGCCTAATAAACCGCTTGTTTGACCAACGCAAAAAGGAAAACATCGTCTGTCAAAAATATCCCGACGCCAAACGTAGGGTTGATGACGTGGCTCCAAACGTAGGGTTCACAAACGTAAGGTTGAACATACATACTTTCTCTTCAGCATTCAAACGTAGGGTTGATCATCCATACTTTGTCTCGCTTCAACTCTTCAAAGAACGTACGGTTGATTATAGAAGTAAGGTTGATGATCCATACTTTTGAGAAACAAACTCAATACTGAAAACTAACGTACAGTTTCTCTTCCATACTTGTCCAACAACGAAAACGTATGGTTCCTTCCAAACGTAATGTTCTTCTTCAATACTTTTCAACAACGTAAGGTTCATTAACCATACGTTTCAAAATAACGTAAGGTTCCTTAACCATACGTTTCTTTTAACATAAAAAGTAAACTTTTCATCCATACGTTACGTTCATCAACGTAGGGTATGAACAGTGATTCCAGTACGCGCTAAAATTGATCTCGCGCTACAGTGATTCCAGAACGCGCTAAAATTGATCTCTAAATAAAATGAAGTATGAAATCTCGTTATATGAAATAAATAAATAAATTCCTGCAAAATACTCAACGAAATAATTAGTAAATAATTAAGGGTATTTGTGAGCATCAAAATCATCATAAAGAGACAGAGTATTATTTAAAATAATCTCCCCCTTTAAAAACATTATTTTGAATTGTTTGAAAACAATACATTGCTCAACAAGTATGAGGTATGTATGATGGCCTGACTCACACCTGATGATAACCCGACATTAGGTTGATCGTGGAGAAGACCTTAGCTCCTCAGAGATGGTTTAATAGATCATCTTAATGTTGTAGAGGATTCTACTTCTTTACTGTATATTGTTTCAACATTGAATAATCCATGCATAAATTTAAGGATCCATCCTATATCATGGAATAAATCATGGGCGAACCCCAAGAGGACATACTAGGTTGTATAATGCCTTTGGCCAATAAATCCTATAACTTCTTCATAAGTTCGTTATGATGTGTTGGTGCCATCCTATATGGAGGAATGGACATTAGAGTATCTCTTGTAACAAGATCATTTGTAAAATCAACCCCTCTCCTTAGAGGTAAGACATAAAAATCATTGTGAAAGACATTCCTGAAATGATCCACTACTGGAGTGAAATAATTATGTCATAAACCCCAAGCCTCCATGAATGGATTTTCGATCTAGGTGTTCACTCCACTATGACAATGATGCTCTGGTCAAGATTTACCATCATGGACATCCCACTCATCCATATAAAGATAACTGCTTCCCAATGGAGATGTAAAAGATACACTGCAAGAATACCAGTCTATAAGATCATTATAGCGAACTAACCAATCCATCCCAAGAATGACATTGAATCCTATCATCTCGAGACCAAAGTCGTCCCTAAGAAAGGGTAACATCTTACCTCAAGGGGAAAGTTTCTACAATAGCATATTTCCTCTATTTGTACCCATAATAGTGTAACTAGTGTCATTACACCATTCGAATATTTGTATCTCTAGTCCGGGAAATTCCATGATAGATACAAGGATAAAATATTTTGAAGAACCTGTATCAAACAAAGAATATAATATAGTATAGGCTATTAGAATAGTACCTCGTACTGTGTATAGTCCTGTAGCCTGATCCTTGGGTATCTTCTATAGTGCATTCAACTGGCTAGATCCCCGAACCTATGAAATTGATGGACTACCATGATTATAACTACATTGTTGGTGTAGATGATGATTTGGGGTTGGGCTACCATGGCCATGACCTCCTCCTCGTTAAGACCTTCTGGTGAAATTCCAACTCCCTGCCTAATGCAGTGTAAAAGAACCCACTCAGGAAGATGGATCTGGTGTTGATCCCATCACACTCGAAGATGGTGGAATGATCCTACAAAAACACAAAAGATTCCCCATATGGGTGCAAGCCCATCACTCGAGTGGATCTCTATCATAGTGGGGCATCAAATTACACAATTTTACACACTAATATAACACCAAATAGATATTGAAATGGGTAGTCTGTTTGTCAATCCCCAGATGAGAATCCTCAAGGGAACATTTCCTACCACTAGAAGAACTACTAGAATGACACGACACTAATCATTTAAAAACATTACCATTTTAGTATCTTACATTATGATATGTGATAAGAGAATGATTAACTATTCTAGAAAAAGTAGGAAGGTGAATGAAATTCACCGGTATAGGGATGGAATACTAGAGCCCATCTTAAAAACGTATAGCACACAAATGCTCATCACCAACTAGAAGAGGTGCAATGGATTACCACTCTATGAAATGTGATGAATCTTCTATAACTGACATATGACCCTGATCCAGATGCATGAACTCTCTGGTTTTGCAAGCTCATAGAATCTTAGGAAAGAACTGCTCATGTAATGCATTATAGAAATCAACCCCTAACATTCCCAGATGAAGATCGGTTAGGTTAATCACATCCCACTAATTCTTGTCAAAGTATAGGAGCATTTATGTGGAAGCTATGACCCTTCACTCGAGAGGTGATTCCATCTTCCCAATTATATATAGAGTGTATTCTCTCCAAGACTCAACAGAATATAGATCACCATTCCCTGAGAATGTTGGAGGATTTTTCTATAGTAATTCATGAGTAAGATAAGCAATGATAGGTGAAAACCACGGTGCCCCATCTATGGATTGCATTAGATGTAAGAAACTATCATGATATTTAACATCAGTTCCCAAAACAAGTATAATAGGAAGAGCATCTGGTGGCACTCATGGAGGTATGAATGGAAGCTTAGGGCCCACCAAGATTGGGGCATGGTCATCACCACCATCCTGACATACAATATGAGGACATCGTGGCGGCATTGGTCAATAATGGCCAAGAACGCACCTCAGAACAAGAATAAAGTAATGATAGAATCACTAGGGTAAGCTGAATGTAAGAAAACTCACTACCCACAAAATACTAGCACAACTACATACTTACATGGCCAGGTATCAGTAAGTGATCAAGTATATGTTTGATTTATATTTTCATTTAATTACCAAGTTCATTCATTTTCCTTTCATAAACATGAAAAGGGGGCATATGTATTTACCAAAAAATTCATTTTATATGTCATGGATCCCATTATAATGGATATCAATTTCTGATGAATCGGTGACCATACACTTATAACTAGAAACAACACCCATTTATTTATACCCAAATGTCTCAACTCAGTTTACTACTCATCCCATCCCATGAAAGCCCGCAAATCTCATGAATTGAGATAGGAATGCACTCAATCATTTCCAAGGGTAATAAAAGAATATGATAACTTCACAACATCACTCAACAATCACATGAATATCATGCAATGGAAATCAGTGAAATGCACCAATGTGTCATGGAAATAATCATGACTTGTGTATTCTAGGTTCCTATAATTATACAATTGACAATGCCCCTTCCCTTAATAACATAGGTCCAATGATGAAATAAAATCATCTATACTAGTAATAGTCAACAACTCCAAACACATGTGCATCACCCAAATGGAGAAATAATATCAACTGGAATTGGCAAAGAATAAAATCAATTATGATTTTAGGAAACATTGTTTTTACACCGAACAGGGGTTCACGATGCACATGAATGGATTATGACCAATTCCTAAGCATTAATACTCTCTAATATATTGTCTAAAAATAGTAAATCATTAGAAAAACCATAACTGATACCACTTTGGGATGTACTATTCTAGGATTCTTTTTAACGGGTGCAATGAGCCCGGTGGGCAGCATGGCCTCAAGCGTATCTCCCCGAACACCAGAGGAGGCCGAATAGATGTTAAATATTAGGATGTATTAGTATGGAGAATATGTCCTCACTATTAAAGTGTAGGTCTATATATTTATGTAAATATTGTTAAATAGAATATGCAATATAAGTAAACATAATGCATATCAGACGATCAAGAAAACAATAACAATAACTGAAACATCCAGAATAGCATTCAAAAACTGATGGAATTTCATGTCACTAGAAAACTAGAAAGCATGTATACAATATTTTGGGAATAAGATGTTACACAATAGTATAAATGACTTAAAAGACTATCCCGAACATGATGAGCTCTGGCTCGGTCATATACAATCAAGCTTCATCATAAACAATATGCATTTAATTTTTTGAAGTTGTATGCTTCAGTTTTTCAACACCTACAACCATGTATTCTTCCCGAGGTACCAAATGGAGCTTGGATAGGGTGTGATATATATATCTCACTGAGAAAGCACATATGGTTTTTATAATATCTGGCAAGTGTAATGGAAATGTAAAAGTGTGAAAACATGCATATATAATGTAAAGAACTACAACGTAACTAAATAACCAAGTACCTACTTCAGCCCTCCTCTAGCATCTGAACAGGTTAATAATTAACTATTTTATTATTCCCAATTTGTAAATAAGTCAAATGTTAGAAATTACAAATATTCCAAGTTGTAACAAGGAAACATGTAATGATATTAAATTGTGATGTCCCAAGGAAATAACCTAGGTGATGTAGTCCTCAAGGGTCACCAATAATTTTAGTAACTGTAGTCTGACTGAGAATAAAATTTGAATCAATGGAAAATATTCCAATGAACTCCACAATATGTTGCCTACTGAATCCAAGGTGATTATCCAAGGTAATATGGGGCTAACTATAGATAGGTCCATATGGGATGTATTGATGGAAACTAATTTTCAATTCTGGATTCAAGGATTGTATATGAGGCATCCTATAATCATATGAAGGGATCATATGGTGTCATAATAGGAATCCATGAATAGACAGGGATCGCTATCAAGGTGAGTCTCAATCTAAGAAATTCATATACATAAATTGTAATGGGTTTCCCGAGTGCTAATGGCATTCCCCATTTGGAATCCAAGGTGAGATCGAGTCAAGACATTCT
This sequence comes from Viscum album, assembly GCA_963277665.1. Taxonomy (NCBI): domain Eukaryota; kingdom Viridiplantae; phylum Streptophyta; class Magnoliopsida; order Santalales; family Viscaceae; genus Viscum; species Viscum album. The sequence goes on along the minus strand of OY728123.1, from coordinate 2,097,175,289 downwards.
TATTTGATTATGAAGTCATGTAATATTTCATTTTTTTCAATAATTTCCATTCCTAAATATGATAAGGTCAAGTAGCAAGCAATTTTTGGTTTAATCCTTACCTTTCATTAGTGTGACATGGTCATGTAGCATTCAAACTTTTAATCAAGTCAGAATTAAGCAATAATCCCATTTGGTTCAAGCCTTGCCTATCATTAGTGTAACAAGGCCATGCATCATGAAACCATGTGTTCTATCCATTTGAATCACATTCCAAATTACATTTTCATTCTCCTTACATCCATTAATGTGGTAAAGGGTGCTATATATATTAATCCTACTATTCATTTATATATAAGGCCAAGTCATGTCATTAGATTACATTCCAATTCCCATTTCATATTTCAGTGTGAAATTGAAATACATGACATAGGATGATCATGTGGTGAGGATAAAAGGAAATTTACTTTATTCGATTCACAATATAAATCAAGCAATTTAATATAGGAAATATTACCCTATGAATGGTCAAAAAATTCACACCTGAATGTAGACATAAACATTTCAAAACACTAAACAATAATTATAGCATAACCAATGACATTTAAGGGGTGGATTTGTGGTCATAACCATAAACTATTAATCAAATAAATGGAAATAACATATCCATATGGTTGTAATGAGTACAAGAATAGAATAGAAATTCTATTAATGGATACCAATAAAATATGGGCGACCCACCCGGTAAATCCAAAATCAATGAACATGAGGTATGAGTTATAGTCAACACACATTAGGGTTGTATGAATCTCTTCCTCCTGTATTTGCCCATGATATGGCTTGGATCAGAGAAGATCTAATAAAAATATCAAATTTATCATACCCAAAAAACTTGCTCGACAACAGGACAAGAGGAGATCACCCTAATAGGCTTTGAGTACTTACTATTCTACATCCATTGTGAAAAATGGAATCTCAATCGGATCCCTATTGAAGGAGATATCTTGATTCCAATCATAGATTTTCAAAGGGTTCTAAAATGAGAGCCATGTTTTTAAATCCCACATAATCATGGATTAGGGAAGAAAAGAGGATCTAACAGATCATTAAGGGAAATTTTGTAAAATTACCCAAAAAAGTATCATCTTCATGGATTGGCTACAGGGTTTGAAAAACCTTGCCTAAAACATGTGAGGTTTTCTGGGTAGAAGGGGCACATTTCATGGTTAGGCTACATGGTTGTGCGTAAACCATGGGAAGTGGTTCTGTCTACAAATTCCAATATACAGAGTTATACAAACTATGTTCCAATTATACGCTAACTGTGCTACCTACCCAGTTTTCTAAAAAAGATGGGTTTCAGGCTCTGAATATTCCTCAGACACCCCTGAGACATTTTCTTATTCATTATGTATCCATATTAGACCCAAAGGAAATATTCAAAACAAAATTTAAAGGATCAATTCCTAGGTGGAAATTGGGTTCTTACCTGTAGTTGGGACAAGATATATAAACCTATATTCAGTGTTAGGGAAGTGGAAAGGATATGGCACATGAATTACATTGAATGATAGTCTAGTGATATTGAGAGGATATAAGACCCTACACCAATTTTTATTGTAGTGGTTAGGATGTGACATTGGAGCTTACCCTTTGTGAGATTTTTATGGTAAAGATATGATATAGGATCCTAACATATGTGATAAGTCAGTACAGTTGGTATGATATTATACCAAACCATTATAGTTAGGAAAAAATGTGATTAATTCCCCTGATTGAGAGTGTCATAATAGTAATGTGATATTGGTTCCATCCCAATTAAAGAGGGTTGTGGCCAGGACATGTTAATCTATCTCAACTTTAGGGTCACAGAGTTTCATATATTAGGATACTAGATCAGGATATTTTGTAGGACTCTACCCTGTGTGACTGGGTGGAAGTGAAAAAATTGAGATAATACCCTACTCATAGTAACATTATATTGGTTTAGGGAATTTTTTATAGTTTAATTCAATTCTAACATTGAAAAATGAAGCTGAGATTTAGTATCATGCTTTCATGGTTAACACGTAATGGTTTCACATTATTGATTGTTCATAGTTTATTATTGTTTATTATTTTCCTTGCATGAAAGCATTATATATGATGGAATATATGATGGGTGAATTGTGAGACCCTATACTCATTTATAATCACATATTATAGGATCATCCTTGACTATATTTTTTGGTGATAGAATGTACATGAGATATGGATCGATATCCAGGAAGGATTTCAAGAGAGTTGTCCAAAGAGTGACCCTTATTTTATGATGCATCATACATTTTCAATTTTTATCATATTTGTTTCATGTATTCCTACTTGGAGACCCATTTCATATATTTCTACGTTGATAATGGGTATCATTAAGTTATATCATGTCATTTTTATATGTAATTTATCAATATAATTTCGATGTTATTCCATATTATTGAAATTATATAACAAAAAAATTATATATATACATAAATTATTATATGTGGTATCCATTTGAAATTATACACACAAAATCATATACTTTTTAAGTAATTCAATACCATTACATTATGGGTTGGAACATCCGAGTTCTTGAGTTTCATTGTCTACGGAGCCTTTTAGGTGATGGTAGATATGGATTTACAAAATAATTTCATTTATTTTTGTTGGGAATTCATACTAGTTAGTTGTAGTAGTTGAAGGAAGGATGTTTTTTTAGTATGTACTATAAAATAAATACTTTTCTATAGCGAAATAATTTATTGGAATGGTCAAAGACACTAGGTTATGATACCATTAATTATTAATTTACATTTCTATTACAGTGTTCTTCATTCCAGGAAGATTGTTTTGTGGTATTTCTATTTATTCTCATCACTCATGGCTCAGGATGACACAAGAGTGTGATTTCATTCATTATTATAGTCATTTGGGTATATATATATATATTTGTTTTTTTTTTTTTTTTGGTCAAAGGACCAAAGCATATTTATTAGCAAAAGGGAAACAAAGATTACAAGAGTCTGAAAGACGGGATCAGATTACAATCTTTACGATGCAAAGGCATCAAGTTATTAGGGAGCTCCTCCAGCCAAGTTAGATTCTGAGCAATCCCTTTGTTCGCGAGAGAATCTGCAACCATGTTAGCTTCACGGTAAGTATGAGTTGCAATGAAACTGACGTCATGAAGGGATTGAAGACAGTTCATCCAGCGCGTAGTAATTGACCAAGCAAGATGAATCTCTCCCTTCCAAATGGCTTGAACAACAGTGGTAGAATCACTTTCAATCCATAAGTTGTTCCACCCACGTTGAAGAGCAAAAGAAGTGGCGTGGATAACACTTAGCATCTCTGCTTCCAGAGAGGTTGCAGTACCGCAGCCTCCAAAAAAGCATCCCATAATCTTACCATGATGATTTCTGAAAACAGCACCACAACCCGCAGGACCTGGATTTCCTTTAGAAGCTCCATCCACATTAATTTTAATCCAACCTGGAAAGGGAGGTCTCCAAAAAACCTCTAGAGTGCGGAGCGGTTTCGAGAATTTGGCCTCAACTCGAAGCCGCCGAAGGATCATAAAATCATCCACCAGATTGTTGCAGGAACCAGTCTGAATCAGCGCAGCTTCCCGAATAGCAATAAGAATACGCGTTTTACCTGCATTAATATTGTGTGAGCAATTATTGTGAAGAATCAAGTTTCTATCATACCAAATCACATGAATCAGCTCAGAGATCCCAGCAAGAAGCAAGTTTCTGATTTGTTGAGAGTTATCCTTGGCCACACATCTTTTAAGCTGCTCAGCAATAGAGTTCTGAGCCAGCCATCTGCAATCAAAAATGTCAAAAATATAGTTCCAAAGGGCAGTGGCAGTAGCACAAGATAGAAATAAGTGGTTAGTATCTTCTCTATGCTGGTTGCAAAGACGACATTTGGAACAAAGTTGGATACCAAAGCTTTGAAGACAAACCTCAGTGGGAATTCTATTGTAGGCAAGACGCCAAATAAGAGTGAATCTAGAAGGTTTGATCCAAGGTTTGTCAAAATGTTTTATCCAATTCATATCAATCTCAGTGTTGTGTAAGGAGTGATTATAAAAGTTTTTGGCATTAAGGATCCCATTATGAGAAGGCTCCCAAATCAAGAAATCACTCGAGGGAGAAAAATGATAGGAATCAATAATTTGAATGATGCTGTCAGGGAGGGAATCAAAGTGAGAATTAATCACATCATTGACAGTAGAGTTGATATCAACAGGGTGATGGTCGAGGGGAGTCACAGAGATAAGCGGGTCACCAGTCCAATTGTCTAACCAGAATCTCATGGAAGAATTTCTCGAAACCATCCATCTAGCATTGTGCAAAATATTATCATAAGTGTCTCTAACAGAGGGCCAAATGGAAGAGGTCATGAAATTTCTATTAGCTCTTTTCAATCTATCAATGAACCTGTTTTTGATAAACGCAACGGGAGGGGTGTCATTGTGAATCAGGTTCCAAGTTAGTCTGGCTTGAAGAGCTTCATTGAAGTACTTAATGTTTTTAATACCAAGACCACCCATAGCTATAGGCTTACAGCACTTAACCCAAGGAATAGTCACCAGTTTTCTGTCCAAAGTGCTGCCAGACCAGACAAAGTTTTTAATGTGAGCATTTAGCTTTTTAATGAGACTAATAGGCCATTTATAAACCATCATCGAGTAAACAAGTTTGGAAACAATCACAGACTTTACAAGGCAAACTCTCCCCGCCATGGAGAGGGATTTTCCTTTCCAAGAGGAAAGTTGATGAAGAACCTGGTCAACATTGCTTGAAAAATAGCAGGCTTTGGGACTACCCCAGAAGATGGGAACTCCCAGGTACTTGAAAGGGATAGTACCTTCTTTGATATTAAGCTCATTGATAATATTATTTTTTCTAGCAGAAGGGAAGTTTTTTCCAAAGTAAATGAAAGATTTATTCCAACCGATGACTTGACCCGAGACCTCCTCGTAGTGGTTGATGGCAGCTTTAAGAGTTCTGATGTTTTTTAGATCACCCTTTAGGAAAAGAATGATGTCATCAGCATAAAGGAGGTGGGTGGGGGCATTCACATTTCTGTAAGCCTGGATGGGTTTGAGCTTGTTATGATCAACCATATGGGTGAGCAGACGACTAAAATAGTCTTCTGCAATGGAAAAGAGAATAGCAGATAAGGGATCTCCTTGCCTGACACCTTTGGAACATTTGAAAAACCCTCTAGGCGATCCATTGACTAAAATGGAAACATGAGTAGAATGAAAGAGGATTTTAAGTTTAGATATGAAGTTATCATTGAAGCCAAAACCATGAAGAACTTTGAAAATGAAATTCCAGTCCATCGTGTCAAAAGCTTTACGAATGTCAAGTTGAATGGCAATGTTTCCGCCTCTATTTTTATTGTTAAGCATGTTAATGCATTCCGAAGCAAGACAAATGCAGTCTTGGATTGATCGCCCCTTAATAAAACCAAATTGGTTGCAGGAGATAATTTTATCAGTAATAGTGTTGAGTCTGTTAGCTATAAGCTTGGTGATGATTTTATAGAGAGTGTTGATCAGAGCTATAGGGCGAAAAAGATGGATCTCAGCAGCATTATCAACTTTGGGGATCAAGGCAAGGAATTGGGAATTTAAACCATGAGGTAAGAAACCAGTAGCAAAGAAAGATTTAACGAGCTTGCAAACATCCGCATGGATGATATCCCAATATTTTTGAAAGAAGCCATTAGTGAACCCATCAGGGCCTGGGGCACTGTCAGGATTCAATCCAAAGACAGTGTCCCTAATTTCATGATCAAGAGGAATACCCAAGAGAAAACTATTATCAACATCAGTGACAAGATTTGGAATGACGTCATTAATGAGTTCCTTGTTTAAACAAGGCCCATTGAATAAAGAGTCAAAGTAAGAGACAACATGTTGAGCGATGTCATCTTCATTGTCCAAAAGATTATTACCATCATTAAGGGAGGCAAGAGGCCTACTGGCTTTCCGAATTCTTTGAAGAGAGTTGTAGAATTTGGTGTTACGATCACCATCCGTTAGCCATTTAATTCTAAAGGTATGCTTGCGAATGTTGTCTTTGAAGGCAAGAAGCATATTTAGATTCATAGTAATTTGGGTTTCTTGATTGTGATCAGAGGTGAAGTCTAAGTGAGTGTTGTTGTTTTGGATTTGATGCAACTCATTCTCAAGAGAGAGGATATCATTGTCAATTTGAATAGCTTTAGTGCTGCACCAAGATTTGAGCTTACGTTTGAGATATTTTAATTTAAGAGGACAAGAAAAATCCTCATCAGAATGGCTCAGAGAAGACCAAAAATGATTAATGAGATTAGAACAGTCAGGGTCAGAGAACCAAGCATTGTTGAATCTAAAGGGGAAAGAAGGTTTGCGAGTGTTGAGGGAGATGTTGACCAAAATAGGATGATGGTCAGAATGAAGCTTTGGAAGGGTGGTACTAGAGATGGTATCCCAAGTATCTAAAGCATGATCATTAGAAAAGGCTCTGTCCAATTTGCTCGCAACCACTCTATTGTAATGTTTCCTGTACCACGTGTATTTGGCACCGCTTAGAGTGATCTCAGTGAGATTGGAGTTTTCAATAGCAGCTTTAAAATCCCTCATAGAAATATTTGAGTGAAGAGGACCAATTTTTTCATCAGCAGAAAGAATAGCATTGAAATCTCCCGCTACGATCCAGGGGGAATGAATTTTTGAATTAAGAGAGGAGAGGTCCCTCCAGAGAGACCTCCTATCTTGATATTTATTCATGGCATAGATAAAGGAGCAAAAGATATGAGTATTATCAATGATAAAGTCACAAGTGAAATTTTGATCCGAAATATGAAAAACATTGACTTTAGATAGGGAGGGATGGGCAAAGGTCCAGAGAGTATTAAAGCTATTGTTGTTTTGACAAGCACCAATGAAGTTGTATCCAAAACGACAAAAGCGCACTAAGTTAGTGGAAAACATAATTTTAGGTTCAGCAATGGCAAAAATTAAAGGCTTCTGGGTGTTAACCATTCTTTTTAAAATATTAAAGGTGTCAAGGTTCGCAATACCTTGGCAGTTCCAGAAGAGGATCTTCATTTAAATCTACGCTTGGAGTTAGAACTCCCTTTTTTTTTCCCATCCGAGCCCTTATGCCTATTAGATCTTCGGACATTTTTTGACAATTTGGGGGTTAAGGCAGGGGCTTTATTTCCTTTGGTAGGATCAGAGATAATAGAGGAATTCTCTAACGGAATAGGTGCCGTTAAAACCGGGGCTTGCAGGCTATTAATATTAGAGGTCGGAAGAGTAGTTAGAGCATTTTGATTGTCAGCATTAACACATTCAACATGTAATTTATCTTGCTGAACTAAGAGATTACAGGTACCTGGTGCGATGTTCGAAACAGAATGAGAAGCATTCATTTGCTGCTGATCAGAGTAGATACCTGGTAACGGTTTCAAAGCAGAGTGAGTAGCAGCAAAGTCTATAAACTTTTGCTTACCTGAGACTTCTGCAGCCGGAATAGCAGTCTCTTGGACTTGCTGTAAGGGAGGAAGTAGCATGCCTTCATCCTGGAAGGCAGGAACCTCCTTGTGCGGCATTCCATGATGAGTAACCTGCATATGAATGTGATCCTTTGCCAAAGAGAGAGATTCATGAGTAACGAAAGGCAAGGAGTCCTGAGGTTCAGGTTGCACAGCCATGGAAATAGGATTATAAGTAGTGTGAGTTGTGAGGGAGTCTTGAATCTGTTCAACAGTACAGGAAATGGGATTAGGCCCATGGTCCTGTTTAAGAGTGTCTAGAGCAGCAGATTCCAAAATTAGGGAGTGCTCTTTGTTGTTTTCTTCCTCTTCAACAAGGTCAGCCCATTTGGAGCCCGAGGTCTCTCCTAAGTGAGATGATATGGTTGGTTTTTTTACCCAGGTTGCCGTTTTAACTGGTTCAGTAGCACTGATCAAGGGGGCTTTTTCCTTCCGAGATCTTCTTACTTCTTTCCAGTCATTTTCAATCGGTTGGATTGGCTGTTTTCTAATCAGTCTACAGCTGTAAATGTTGTGGCCAATGATCTTGCAATGATCACAAAAAGGGGGTAACCTCTCATACTCAATGTTAATTTCTGTTTTGTAGTCTTTAGCAGCGAAGTTAATAGTATTAGGGGGCTTTGTTTCCAGATTAATTTCCACCATGACTCTAGCAAATATTCCTAAATCAGCATTCAAGGTTCTTTGATCAATTTTGAGAGGGATGCCTATGCATGAAGCAATGTCGTTCAAAATTTTTGGGTGCCAAAAAAACCAATTAAGGCCATGCAGTTTAATCCATACCTGCGCCGATGTATTTCGGTGGGTGTGTGGGTTGAAATTGGAGTCCCAGTTAGAAAGCCGTAGCATGCCAGGGTTAAGATTTAGATTTCCTAATTTCCAGACTCGATCATATTCATCTTGAGATTTAAACAAAATGTGAAAGTACCCTTTGCCGATTGGAATAAGTTTCCAGTTCACAGAATTCCAGCATTTAGAAATACGTTCATGAAGATCAGAAAATGACCAAGGTCGATTACCTTTAAGATAGGAGATTCGGGCCAGAATGGAGAACCTACATAAGTGCGTGCGCTGCTGAATCGCTTCAGGGTCCGCTTCGACCAGGAATCCACCGTCGTCAAGCTTCTTTACCAGCGAGGTCTTCGTTAGTGTTTCTTTATGATCAGCAGACTTCAGCGCATCAAGGAAGGTGATCGCTTGGGGTCGACCAGAGAACTCGTGGCTACGAGCACGAACCCGTGGATCATCGTCGTTGCAGATCTTTGCAACGGGGAGAGGTAGCTGTCCTTGGCTTTTCCGAGAGTCATCATATTGGTGAGATTGGAATCGGCCGGGCAAGAGAAAGTCCGCCATTCGAGCACAGATCAAAAGATCGCAGTAAACCCTAGGGTATATTGTGGGACGTTTTTTGGGTCCCTTTTGGCTATTTTCTTTTATCTGTTCATCTGATGCGATTTTAGTTTTGTCTAGGGTATATGGCTATATTAAAGGTAGTTTTATGGGACATGAAATGTGATACATTAGAAATTGTATAAGAGTGGATATTCGTCATGTTGGATGTTTTGGTTATTTATTTAACACTGAATGACCCATGATGGTTTTGGTGATTCTAGTTTCAGATAAACGTTTATTCCTTTATATATAGAGTATAGTGGGATCCTTTAGTAATTTTATTGGGCATGCCGAATGATTTAATTATTGTGGGTTATTTAGGATATGCATTTTTCATGGTTTTATTTTAATAATGTATGGATCCTATGTTGAAAAAGGAGTAGTTTGATTCCTAGGATGTTGTAGTTTCACTTTATCATGTTTCGTTCACATGATATATTTTTTAATTCATTTATTGAGAAAATTATTATTGAAGGAAACCAATATTTATCAAAAGGGATATGTTATTATTTTATAGTAGACTGGATGATAAGTGTATATATTTTTTTTGAAACTAGAAACTATATTTATGTTGGTGTTCACATTGTATCCTATTATTAAGTCTCATAGAATATTACACACTGTATGGAATTACAGTTTGGGTATCTAGATATAAATACTTGATAAATATGATTTCTTTTGAATATATATATATATATATATTATGTGGAGTATTGAGGAACCTACTTGTCATTGATGGTAGGATGTTTGATGAGAGATGTTTTTTATTAGATAATTATCATAAGTAAATAATCATAATATCAATGACCAATTCAGATACATAACTTCTTTTGAAATATCACATGCAATTAGGTAGCATCTCCAAATTATAATTCCTCAACGAAACACCTATTGAAGAGGGTTTGATCTTAATATGTATAATATTTAATAGTAATATAATCAATAGAGAACTATTAATTTATAATTCTACATCAAAAATTTATTATATAATATTCATAATATATTATTGAATTCCCAAAGATATTGGTGGGTAAATCCTTAACTTGTAAAATTTGATTGATAAAGAGGTTTTCGTTTTGGATATTGTTCAAAACATGGATAAAATGATTCTATAGATGGTGTAATGATTAATTTGATATTGAGGATATATATTTTAAGGCAATAATTTTGGTTGGGATTATCCCCTTAATAGAGATAAATGATATAACACAAAGTGTGATTGTAAAATACTGGATAATAATTGGAAGATATTTTGATGAATTTGATTTGGGTTTTTGTAAGTGGATGATATTCGATTGGAAGTTAAGAAGTGTTTTTAGTCAGTGAAGTCAACCTAGTTACTTAAAGATTAAAAGGGGTTTGAATATCAATAGGCATGGAGGTAGGATACATGGGTTTCAGTTTGTTGGTGAAATTACTAGAGATTATCTGTTTTGGATCTTATGTATTGTTGGTTGTTGGGAGATGATATTCTCAAAGTGTAATGGCATAGAAAATCCTTTTAATAAGATAATAATATTATTCATGTAATTATTCACATATTAATGGGGATTAGTGGTCATTTTTAGGATCATGAAATACATGTATAATCAAATAGGTCGATGCAATTAGTAATAATGGGGATAGAAGTATTCAGAATGATTTATATTTTGGGACCAGACATAATTTTTTGGCTTGTGTCTTCTGATATATGAAATTAACATGTTTTGTACCAGATAGGGGATGTATTTCGGATATTGGGAGAATGGATCTTTCATACTATTTGACATCATCATGGTAGAGTTGGGGCGTAAATAATTGATGTAGGCACTATGGTGGGTTATTGACTATATTGAAGAAGTTGGTCCATAGAGAATCCAATGAGTGTTGATATACAATATTTCATTTTTAAATTATTTTGTTTGACTAGAAAAATTGTTTAGATGATTATGAATTCATTTGTGGTATCATTTACTATGATTTTTATGAGAAGGCATGAGACATGATTGAGCATCTGAATAAAGTATTTTTGACATTAAAATATTTATATGTACTAATGGAATTATGTTAAAATGGATCGGTCTAGGATTAGTGGATAATCATAGATTCTTATTAGAGAAGATACGAATTTTCGTAGGAATCTCTTAACCACCTATATTTTAATATGGAGTGAAATTTATAGTTAATTTAATTAATAATATCCATATTAATGGTGTTTTTTGAATTGTGATTAGGAAAGAAATATCAAGATTTAGATTCCTCTAGGGGTTTTTATTAGTGATTTAATTTTTTTGATATGTTATAGAATATTTTTTGAGTATAAGGGAAGGGTCATTGTTGTCATATATAAGTATCCATTATTGTACTGAGTTCACAAAAAAATAAGAGGGTTTTCTAGTGTTTCATGTGTTATGTGTGAAAAAAATATTTGATGATAGGAGAGGGTTATTTCATAGAATAATTGGATGATATCAAAGCACTAAATATATTGTTATGTTTTTTTATAGGTGTATCATGTTTCAACTATAGTATATTCCATTTATGCTTCTTATGCCTAATGGATAATGTAAAAATTCTTACATTAGTCAACAAAATGCCTTGGGGTCATGAATATAAATATTCTATAGTGGTTGGTAGGGTTTTGAATAAGTTGTTTCAACTAACGAGGCTAGGTCCATCGGGTTTAATTATATAATGTCCCCTGATGTACCAGGTAAATTTACCCTAGGTTAGGGCTTTGTGTAATGGCATATATAATCATGCCGAGAAATTCTACTTTTATATATATTTTTTATAATGGTTTGATCTAGCTTTTCAATTTTCCCTTTCATTTTTTAGGTATACATGATCCCAAGAGAGTCCATTGTACAATCCCATATCCCATTTTGTCTACACATTAGTGCCCAAATTCTTCATCCTTGGAATGTAACTAACCATGAGGCATTTAAACATTCCAAATATTGGAATTCCTTCACAAATTCCTCATTTATTCTTTTTCATATTCTTATTCATTCAATTATTCAAATACTATTATTACTAATTATTCATATTCCTTCTATAAGGTTAATTGTTCCAAAGTTAATTATGATGATTCAATGTTATTATAAAAGAATGATCGAATATAGTTAGGGAAACATTATTCAGTAGTATGTGTATTTTTTTGTGGAGGCTAATGAACAGTTGAAAAAAAATACAATTTTCATTACATTAATTAGTGTACCTTAAGTATATTAAATTAATTTATGGTTGACTTTTTGACCAATTGGATTTCAAATAATTGAAAATTATTTTTTATGAGTTTATGAATAATTAATGTTTTTATATTCTTATTTAGGATACATAAATGAATGGGTTCTCAGGGATGTTTCAATGATTATTCCTTATTGAATAAAATAGAATAATTTTATATAAAATCTTATAATTCATTATTGAGGCTTTTTAGAATGATATAGAAGATATCGTTTATTTGGGAACTTGTTCATAGTATTGATCAAAAGGGTATGTGAATATGTGGGAGGTAAACTCACACTAGTGTGGGGGTATCGATGTATCTTGATGAGGACATCAGATTGTGTTGGATAGCTACTATTAATCCATATGAGGTTTGACTAGTGTCTATGTGTGTTTTCATTATTGAATTGAGGGGATAATGACACATTAGTTGTAAGACCTAGTGTATGTATGGTTAGGTAATAATTACTTATTATCCCATGAGACACATCAGGATATGATGATGAAATAATAAATTACCATGGAAAATTTGATATATATTGGGTATTCCTTGAGAACCTATAGGGAATATCCTTTATGGCTTGAGTGTCTTAGTGTTTCGGTATATCTAGATGCAACCTATGAGTGGATCTTGTGATTTTGGTATGCACTTTAGGCTTATAATTATTATTGTTAATATTTAGAACCAAATCAACATAGTGGATAGGTCTGATGATGTTTTTCAAGGTTGTGTCATTGATATAAAAAATTGTATTTTAGTATGTACGTTTTTTAAATTAAGTACCTAGTGAGTAAAAAAAAATTCACAAGAAAATGAACTAAAATGAATCATCATATTATATTCATATCCAACAAAAAAATTAGTATCATTAAATTTTACCACATTATGTATACTATATAAAATTTTATAATAAAAAAGGTTATTTTATACATAGAAGTAGATGTTTCAAAAATTTATTTTATGTGAGATTATATAAAAATGAAGTTTATCACAAATATAAAATTAAATTAAAAAATAAAACAAAAATATTGAATAATAATAATAATAAAATCTAATAATGATAATTTAGGGTTTTTGTAAATTAACTAATTTTTTGGTTTGTAGGGAAAAATACAACTTTTAAAAATAAACTGAATTTCATTAATTAACATCGATATAAGTATTAAATATATGTTATGAAAAAAATTTCTTAACCAAATATACGTCTCTTATGTAAAATTTTATATTTTAAAATATTTGGTTTTAATGAAAAACTTATATTAGGATTTTTATAACATAGGTAATATGTTTAAATGATTTTTTAATATAATATAAATTATAAATTTTAAAGTACATTCTACAAATAAAATCAATTGAAATCTATATTAAATATAAATTTTTTGTCTCCATGTCATCCAATATGTTCCATTTATTTTTAGGCATAAATATTATTTGACCATGGGGAAATATTTTTTACCTAAGTAAAATCATTATTTTTAAAACAGTAAAAAATTTCAACTACTATGTACTTTATTAATTACTTCAATCATTATTTAATAAATATAATAATATAGTATATAAAATAATAAGAAATAATTCAATCAAATTTAATTTATAATAAATTTAAGAAAATAATGTGGACACATAATTAAGAAAATGAAACATTTCTAAAAAACTATTTTTTGATGCCTTATATCATTCGGTTTAAAATATATTTTCTAAAAACTAAAAAATAAATTAGGTTAAATGGAATCCATTTTCAGAATCACAAAATAAAAATTTGTTACGAATATTCATATTAAAAGTTTCTAAATATATTAATTACCATTATTTTTAGTTTAATCAAGACAAATAAAAGTAAATATGTGTAGTTAAATAATATCAATTTTTTAAAATCTAATGGAATCATAAACATTCAAGAATAATATATAGTTATTATATTTATGCCTATATGTCTCAGAAACAATTTCACAACCTAATTCATACAAATCTCTTAACCCACCTAGAACCCATTTGATTCTTTTGAAATCCCATACATACTAATTGTTTTCCATGAATGAGTGATATTTCCTATGTATAAAAGGACCCAACTTCCTCCCATTCCAAAATTTATCTTCCCCAAATTGCCTTCATCATGAATTTGCCCACCCTTAAAATCTCTAGATTTCTCATAATGGGTTCATATGGTTCTATGGGATACTCCCATGCTTTATGAAGCTACATAACTAGGCAAAGGATTGCTTCTTATTTTGGACTATTGTACATATATTTTGAATAGACCTTTGAGTTTAAAATTATTATTGTATAATAATTAGATTCTCAATATTTTATAATCCAAATTATTTCTTATTAAATAACAGGAAAGTTCAGTCAGAGAAAAAACCCTTGACTATTTATTAAATAGAAATAAAAAGTGCAGTAAATAAGGAAATGGATTAGGGAAAACATCTTGCCCAAACCCAATCAAGTGACCCACCAAGTTAGACAATTACATACTGATCCTTCACTCGCAAAACCTAAAATCCATTTTGTTGAGAGAACACATTCATCCAGCAGCTCTTCTACTTCATAAAAAAATAACCAATGCTTTCAGCTTTCAACAAGACATCGCCACTGCTTCAATCTTCAACAAGACATCACCACTGAAATTACGAGTTATTTCCAAAAGAAAATCGCAAGTTCTTCCCAAAATCAAATCTGGGAAAACAAAATTCAAATCGAGGATGAAAACCAAATCTGAAATGCAGGGCCAAAAATCCAGCAAGCAAATCATTGAATCTAGATCACTAGAGGAGCATTTAAAACCACCACGCAACAAAAATCCAAGAGATCCTGGAAAATATTCATCCAAAACAATCTAATGCAAAAATACAGAAATCGAAAACAGTAGCAACCAGAAAATAAAAACTCAAAAAAAAGAAAAAGGACAAGAACGCAAACCCATCACCAATCTGGATCACTGAAGAACAACCAAGCCAACATCATATCATGTCGCTGCTAATAGTCTGGCCAGAAAAGACCACAACGAACCTTTGTAGCATTCAATCCGCCACAGATCATAACCACAACCCCCAAGTGATGACAGACGAGGACGATGTCACACCTCCAGTAATCGTGATCCCATGAACGCTCCAAAGAGTAAGCCAGCGAACAAAGCGACCTCGTCACAAAATGGTCTTATGTCTAAGGATCCTGAACTGAAGCACTGCAGAGCCTATAGTAGGAACGAAATCAGTAGGGTGAGCCACAAACACGATATGGAGAGTGCTGGAAGAGTTTGCAGTCGATCCACTACAGGGGAGAAGAAAGCAATGATGGGGGAAAACCTGGCATTGTAATCCCCTTACGGGCTCATCTTTTCTAATCAAAAGATCAATCACCTTTCTTATTAAATATTTACTACACATTCCAATCATTAAAAAATTATATAACTTCAATATATAACCTTTATACTATCAGAATCATTCCTTGATTTTATCCCCCTTATTTTTAATTCAATAACTTCCTTTATTTTAATACATTTATTTCTAGATGTGATTATTCATCCATATCTTCAATATCAATCCTTTACATTTGTAATCATTTTCTAATTGATGTTTATATTTCTCTCCTCATAATCCCCTTCATATTCCATTTTTCAATGTAATATTACTCCCAAATTATTTCTTTTATTTTCCATCATTATGTTTCATGTACACAAAAATAGTACCACTTAAGGTTACTCATATTAATGAATCATATAAACGTTTTGATAAATTTAAAGGTACAAAAATATCAAACTATGATATCTAGGTTTCTTTAAAAGAGGTTTGAGTTATAAAATGTTGACAAAAAATCTAGGTGGTGGTTTTGAAATCACATTTACCTTTCATTGAGTTGAACACCAATTCATTGAATGTTATCTTTAAATTATAGTTCTAATAAACCATATAATGATAAAATCTTCTAAACATGTTTTTATGGAATGGATTGTTTTTACATTTCCACAAAAATGGTGAAATTATTTTTTATGTGTGAGATTACAAAGAATATGAACTGAATTTTCTTATAAAACAATCTTTCCTATGACCATATTTTCCCATTTCAAAACAAAATTCTATTATTTTTAGATATATTATGTTTTATATGTTTTTAACACAAACATACCATAAACTATTTTTACAAGGATGTTTTATAAATTCTTAAAAATATTCACATTTCAACAAATGTATAATGTTTTAAAGAAACTATTTTTAATTTCCATATATTATATTTTATCTTATAACCCATATACTATTATATAAGAAAATTATTCTCTTAAGATCAATTATTTTAAAAAAGTTTATTTATAATTATCTGTGAAAATTTATGAAAACATTTTCTAAAATGATATTAAACCTCATATTATAAATAATTTACATATTTTCACAAAATAATACTTATTAAAATGTATCTCACCAACATTATTCAAAACATGTATATGATTTCATAAAATGGAGTAGTTTTAATGATTCACCTTATATGATTTTGTATTTTTTATTTCATATTTACGAACAAAATTTGGAATCACGTGAATTTTTTTATTCTATTTTGTGACATATAATTGGACTTGTTCATGAAAATCGTTTCTCATTTCATTAGATTATTTATAATGTGATAATTGTTTTTTCAAGTTGAAGAAATGTATGTGTTATGATAAGGTTTGGAATTATATGTTCATAAAATTCATTGGTTGTAGGATTATATGTCAATATATATAAATGACATATTCACAGATAAGTGATTATCTATGTCCTTAATGGGTGAATGTTTTGGAATTTAGCTAAATATACAATTTTATGTGAAACAATGAAAGAATTTAACTACATTTCAAAATAAGGCGTTTGATGGTGTTTAATAGTGATCACAATTTTACATGTGAATTAGTTGTTGGGTATCTAGGTTCATAATGACAAGAAATACAATGTTTATGATTTTTTCAATTTCATTCCTATAATACATACCACATGATTTGTGTGTCATGTTTTATTATATCATTATAATATTACGTTTTCATAATTTGAGATGTTATGAATTTATTTCATGATTTTGGATGTATGTTATTAATTTTTTTTCTTTTAAATCTGATAATTTAAATTATTCATTATTTTCCATCTATTTCTTATGTAACAATAAAATTCTTTGATATTTTTTATGATACAGTGTTTTTGAGAACACAAATTTATGAATTTTCTATTCCATACGATATTCATTATGATTATATATCATAGATTATCTATGAGGGTCCCCAGTTTATGGGAAATATTTTTTTCTTCTATAAAATTAGGTTTCCTTTACCACACACAACAATCCTCATGGTTTTTTAATGCATGACTATTTGTGAGATGTACTATTGGAATCATGAGATTGTTATATAATTTATATTTGTTTTGAATGTGATACATTAATTTTAATAAGATAAATGATTAGTTATCATGGATAAAATGATTATAAAACAATAGAGAAGTCTCTTCGGATAAGTTTGTGTTTAATAAAACATCCTCTGTTATGGGAAATAAAGAGTGTGGTTTTCCTAGACATAAATCCTTGTCTGGATACAATATGTAGATTTTGTTTTGGAATTTGGGTATCATAGGGTATTAACCCAAAGAAGATTTTCTAAATTGTATGTTATCCATCATTCTGGTTTACTGTTAAAGGTCACATTCCAAAAAACATGGTTTGACACTATCGATGGATATGATTTTGTAAATTAGAATTCATTTTTATGAACCATTATGAAGGATTTTTATTATAATTATCATATTAATTTTATAGTAAATGGTGGTGGAAAAATAATCATTGATAACATATATTTAATTTTTGGGAGTTCTTAAGAAATAGTAAACTCTTTATTTTTTAGTTATTTCTTCTACAAAAAAATTTATATGCTTTATACATTTATTTATTTATTTATTTTCACCATGAAAATTATTCTATCATGTATATGGATTGAATAAGAGGGAATCCCGCTACTAAGGGATGTATTAAAAAATTATGTGAATGTCTAAATGATGTTGGAACTGGATAAAAAATTGACATATTAAATCTCACTGAACTGAAACACGTTGTGAATAATAATATGAGTAATTTGGATCTCCCAAATACACAATAATTAAGGAGTATTTACAATGAAACCATTTTTCATAATAATAAACCATCATTTAATGGATATTAAACCCCATTTTTATATTCAATAAATAAATTTTATGTAAATTATAAGTACATTCATTAAATTCATGGAACATGAGAAGTACGTTTTGGTTGTCTATCAACTGACATTTTAGGCAATCATATTGTGGAATCTCAATGGTAATACAAGAAATTGAATAATTTTATTATATTAAGTGGTATTGATTCAAATTAATACTCTTTATAAAAAACTTCATTTATAATTTATGTACTATGATGTAATGAGAGTTACTATAATTAAAATAAAATTAATATGGGATTATTTTATCTTAATAAGAAATCATCCCAACACTCTTAAGGTACATGTTAGAGTTTACTTCATGACCTAATAAATAATACTGATCAATTATATATTGGTTTAATCCCAGTATTCTAATGTCATTTGTGATTAGCGATTTTAGAATCTATGAGGTTGTTTTTAGCTATTCAACAAATATCGAAAACCATTATGGAGACCAAAATGCTTCTATATTGAGGTAAATTAGGATGGAGTATCCCGAAATAACTGTTGAAAAATATCATGGTGTTTTTCTTGTGTGTGTGTGGGTTTACGAAAATCTAATTAGCCACATAAAAATAATATAGTAGAAAATAACAAGGTAATTTTCTTTGAGTTTTTAATATTTTATAATTGTTGTAATGTAGGACACCAATATCCTTAGTGTAACAACAATGTAAAGGGTAGAATATTAATATTGATAATGAGAGGAAACTATATGATTTTCTTCCAACTCTTTAATGGGTCGAATTTTTGGTGAAGGGATATTATGAGAATAAATTATGAAACCACAGATCAACTGATTAGAAAAGGAATAAGATTCATCTGAAACCATGGGGGAATGGAAGGTCATTTCAAATCACTAATATAGAGGTGTATAAAAATAAGTATGTGACAGAATGTGTACTCCATCTGTGAAATTATAAATAACTTTTTAGATTATTGTTCCTCACATTCTTTTAAATCATATTTATTTTCTACGCATATTGTTTCACCACCCAAACCATTGAATATAGTTAAATATATAAGTACCCAACCTCATTACATTACATAATCATAAATTAAGACAATAAATAATTTCCTTTCACATTGAGGATCTTTTCAAGTTAAGAGCTTTAGAGATATTGGGCATAAAACATTTATAACATTAGACATTATTACAGAGGAAATGACATAAAAACTGTATTCATTTCTTCCAAAATATAAATCATTTCAAATGAAACATGATTTCTATGAAAATTCATAAAACATTTAACATGTATTCCTCCTTTGTCTTAATAGTAATTATAACATGTGGATGTCATTTTATATATGGGATGATCTTAAAAACCTCTGTAAGGTATAAAAAAAAGGAAATCCACGAATAATTCTATCATATGAAATCATTTTCAAAAGGAATACTTATCACACATATATACTTACTTTGTGTAAAATGATGTTTCCACAAGACCCCAACAAAACATATAGCATAAATGGAACCATAAAGGTATCTTGATGCATTACTTACCTAATCTTGTAACCCTCTAGGCTACTTTATAATTTTTAACCCTCAAGACCACCTTACAATTTCTGTAACCATCGTAGTTACAGTTGGACTAACCAAACTACCATCCTCTAACATACACATACCCAATAAATTGGAGGGAGATATAGGTCCCAAACTTCATCATATACAATTCCCAAGAATCAGAACACAATCATACAACATGAATAAATTCATAAAAACATTTCCTTTGAAATTTCATAAAACAGAATTTTAAAAGAGTATTTTAAAAGAAAATCCTCTTACATAAACCATATAATTGAAGTGAGACATAATAAGGTTGATTTAATATTTATATAAATTGTTAATACACATAAAAAATCATAATAGAAACAAATTTCATCACACAAATAGTTTTAATACCACATAAATAATGAATTAAAAGGTTAACCCAAAGAATGGAAATCTGGTTATGAATTACCTTACCTTGGGCTTGTTATACATAAAATTTGTTTAAAACACTTGTATAATTGTTAAAATAGTATTATTAATGTCTCAAAGAAACATGTACATATTTATTGTACGTTATATGACCATTTAATTACACCATTTACCCTTTAAGTTTTAGTATTTTGTTCCTTACAATATTTTTTTGGGAGTTCTTTACATGATTTAAATGTTTGGTTCATGATGGTTGATATTGTCAATTGGATGTGAAACTCAAGAATTGTAATGGAGTTGTATTTACATATTTATAGAATAAAATATTATACCATTTATCAATTTGAATTCTGAAATTATGATAATTCATAAGTTAAAACATTAATGATGGTTGCTTAGATCATTTAAGTTGTTCTTTGATAATAACGATGTAATCTTGTTTTATAAACTAAAACCCTATATACAAAATAATTATAGAACCATGGATGAAATATAATACATATATTATAACCTAGATCAAATATAAAATTGGTTTCTTGGCTATAATATATGTGTTGGAACCAAAATATTACATGACAAAGGAAGAAGGAAAAGAAGCCTGCGCGCTGCCCCGTGAAGCTCAGCCGCGGAGCATACCCCAGCAATGCTCCCGCCGCGAAGCAGAGGAGGCGGTAATGCTCCACGAACGCCCTGATGTTCGCGAGCCCTCCGTGAAGTAGAGGAGACGGTAACTCTCCATGAACTCCCTAACGTTCGCAAGCCCGCCATGAAGCAGAGGAGGCGGTAATGCTCCACGAACGCCCTAACGTTCGTGAGCTCGCCGCGAAGCCCCGAAGGCGGTAACCCTCTGCGAACCCTGTTGACGTTCGCGAACCGCCACGAAGAAACCACTTCCCCTTCGTGCCGTGTGAGATCTACTTCGTGGCGCCCCTTGCATATAAATATAGGGCTCCCCCCAAGCCCTCAGGATGGACAATCTGACCTTTCGGCTTCTCAACTCCCGAATTGTGAAGCACCCTTCGCCCAGGGAATCATGAGCTCCACGAGGTATTTTTGCTTCGCGAGATGCGTTCGCCTTTTCTCATTTTGATCCCCTCTTCCAAGAGGGATACTGTTTCGCATGGAATCCGGGGATGACCTCCTGGACGGGAGATTCAAACGTTCCGATCGGTTTCTAACGGGTTTGTTCGTAGAACCGGAAACATCCAATGATTCCACATCCGTTTGGACCTACTTTCCAAAGGCAGGCGCTCATTAGCTTGTGGACTAATGAGGCTTAGGAATTTTCATTGGTCGAGAGGATGGGAGGTCGGACTCATCACACCTTTTTGAGGGGAATTATTGTCTACTCTGGGACTCTCTTTATAGATTTAAGTTAAGTTCGTGAATCCTTATTACATTACCAAGTACAAAATGAGCTTTCCTTTAGTTTTAACAATCAATGATTAAATATGCAAGAAATTTAGAGAATCTTTTATATGTATTCGAGGTTCTTCATCAATATAGAATCATCTATATTTGTTTTAGAGATTCTTGATCAATGGTATCCTTCAAAATATTTATATAAAAGTCTCTTGGTCATTTTGATGACCAGGCTGGTTTTAAAGCCACTCAGTGGGGCACTTGAAGTTTATCGTCATTCAGAAGGACGGAGATTATTTCAAAGTTGGGATCGAACCCACAAATGGGCTACCTACATATCCTTTATTTTGGAAAAGGAATCAGAACCCACGTAGTTCGAGAAATGGATGATGTTTATGATTGATGGCTCAAAGATGAATGTCATAATTACTTTTACACTCTAAGCTCACGTGAGTCATGCTCGGTGTGAGAAACAAGAGGTATTGGTAAAAATTAGACAATTGTGCCATGAAGGATGCAATCATAAGAATTTATTTGGGGCTTATGTATGGATGACTGCCCAGATAGATGAAGGTTTAGGATTTACCTTTTAGGGAGAAAATCCATGAACAGGGTCCATGAAGTTATATGTGCTTCATGGAGATTTGAATACTCTAATCTTGGGGCTTACTCCTAAGGAGGATGCCCAAGTTAGGAGGGGACTTATGATTAGGTTTTAATCCTGAAAAGGAAACCCAAATCAAAGGTAAATTAGGACTGGTTAAGAGGAATTTAAGGGACTTGGGGCTTACTCCTGAAAAGGAAGCCCAAGGTTATGACTGCGTCTTATTCCTGAAAAGCAGACTCAGATTAAGGATTAAGGTTTGGGGCTTACTCCTGAGGAGGATGCCCATTATTAGAGAACTTGATTGGGGCTTACTCCTGAGGAAGATGCCCAGATCAGAGGTTTTATAATTGGGGATTATTCCTGAAAAGGAGACCCAGGTTAGGATTCTCTCATCTTAAAGGATGAGGTTGAATGAATGAACTCTCAATCTTTGGTGACATAAAGATGTTTAAATCACTAGATTTTGAGAGATATTTCACAGAATTCCTTTCAGACAAGGATGTCAAATCAAGAAATCATGCCATAAATGGTTTTGAAGACTATCTTGAAGGCTGAATCTTGAATAGGAAAGGTGAAATGGCTTAAGAGGGGTAAAATGGGCAAGATGGGCACCCAAAAAGATAGGGGCGCGCAAGTATTAAAAGTCGCGCAAGTCCTGCGGCGGCGCGCAAGTATTGGTCGCGCAAGTATACTTGCGCGACATGAGGGATACTTGCGCGATTTTCAACCAGAGTTGAAATACTTGAGCGGCTCTTTTTTAAACCCTTTATAATCCTCTTGAGGTTCTTTCAGAGAGGGGACGCGCAAGTTATATTGAAGGAATTAAGTAGGCGCGCAAGTGTTTGATAAGTTTCAACACTTAGGCCTTCCTTCTTCCCTTTAGATCTTCCATTCTAGGTAAGAAATTACCTTAGAAGTGTTTTGGAAGCTTTGAGAAGAGACTTGGGCGTCGGGAGCTTCAATCCGAGTTTCTGGAAAAAGATCCTCTCGAATGGGGGGCCCACAGGGTCTATTTATAGGCAAAAGAAGACCCCGGGCGGTTACTGGGTGGTTACCAGATATGTCGCGCAAGTCCCTTGCACGACCATGAGGGGTCGCACAAGTGTTGAGGCGGCGCGCAAGTGTACTTGCGCGACCAAGAGGGAACTTGCGCGACCTATGGGCAATGTTCTCCTTTTCCATCCTTTTGTCGATTTTTGATGTTTCTTCAAAGGATTTAATCACTTTGAGCTCAGATATTCCCTTTTCCGATCATTAGATTATGTGACGAAAGGAGCGTCAACAAAAGTCCCCCCTCAGAGTTGGATCCGGAGGAAAATGAGGATGTGACTCTGAGGAAATCGAATCCCTATAAAGGAAAAGGGCGGCGCGCAAGTCTCCAGTGCACAGAAGTCGGCGCGCAAGTCTTCGTCGCGCAGGCATTGAGCGCTCTGGGTGCGGCGCGCAGATAGGCCCCCTGGCCTATAAATATGCCGCTTCCGGCCGTAGATGGCATCTGACTTTCCGGATTTCCCGAGCTCTCGCCGCGCAAGTCTTAGTCGCCGCGCAAGTCTCCTGTTTTCACTGTTTCCTCACTGCCGCGCTACTCTCAAGGTAATAAGGCTTGCGCGGCACATACTTGCGCGACCAATACTTGCGCGGCACATGTATCACTTGCGCGACATCTCCATACTTGCGCGCCTTAATGCCTTGGCCATTTTTTCAATTTCTTTCACAAATTTTATGAAAGATAAAACCCACTTAAGAGTTTAATTTATTCAACTCTTGTGCAGATTCAATGGCTCTTAGACCTGGATTAATTGATGAACTGGCTAGCAAGCGGATAGATGATATGATGAATATCATTGGCCTTGATTACTATACTGTCAAAAACAGTACTCTTCCAGATTTGGCTAAGTATCTGAAGAAATATCATCGCGATTTTCCTCACTGCACTTATCTACCTTTGTATGGTCATGGTCATCTGCAAGAAGTCATTATTCCATAAGTAAAGAATTATCTTCCATTTTCTTGGTTTCAGAATTATACCAATTTTGCTTCAGCAAATATCTCAGGTGGAGGAGTATTTCAAACTGCTGGAACAGTAGAGAAGGCTTATGTGATGCATCATAGACCTTGCACACCAGATCTGAAAAAACATACACCTGAGCTTCAACCACATTGTCATCCTTCAATCTTCCGAGATGCTCAGATGGATCAGTCCAAAGGCTGGAAGAAAAGTTGGGATTTCCGTCCTGGGGGAGGCGTGAAGCCAACTTGGATGTGGGTATACTGGGTGCGACAGACTTGCGCAGAGTTTATTGAGGATCTGAAGAGAGCTGCAATATATGAGGCTGTTTGGGTTGGGCAAACATATATTTACAGACATGATATCTTCGTGCCAGAGATACTCAGCCACTGGAGTCCAGCGACTAATTCTTTCCATTTGACTCATGGAGAAGTAGGTATCAGTTTGTGGGATGTCCACAAGATTTCAGGAGCTCCAATCTTGGGCGATATGTATGATGAATTCATTCCTCCCAAGGTGACTTGGAATGATCCAGAGAAGACTCCTGCTTTGGCTCGAGAATTATTCAAAATCTTTCACAAGCTCAAGAGTTCAGAGACCTCATTAACTCATTTCAGAAAAGATATCCATCCGGAAGAATGGATGAATGTGTTTCTTACTGAGAAGAAAGGGATGGAGCCAAAGGAAAAAGGATCCAAGAAAAAGAAATCGAAGGATACCTGGCCTAGATGTCCTACCACTTGTCCAAAACCTGAGAAGAGAGGAGCTCCTGGCACATTCTGGCCAACTCTAGAAGCAGGAGAGTTTGAAAAATGGGGCTATGAAGTGAATCAAAGAATTCCAAAGAAAACTCGTCTGGCGGGTTTCTTGGCAATGTGGCTCAGTATTTATCTCTTGCCGGTCAGGGATTCGAAGGGAGGCGTTAGGCCAGGGACCTTCGTCATTGCGGCCAAGTTAGCTGAGGGAAAAATGGTTGGGTTAGCTACCCCCATTTTAGAAACGATTCATAGGAGTTTACTTCATGTCTTCCAGGGTAAATCTCCTTTAAGAATAGTGGGACCATTCCAGGTTTTGTGGGGATGGATCGCCACTCACTTCAGGACTTACAATGTACAGAATGGATTACAAATTCCTGGAAGTTCTTTCAGACCGTCAGTGCAAGCATTCTCTGGAATTGCTCCATTAGATGTCAATGGTTATGACATAAAAGTAAGACTAAGCATGTATAAGGAATTCAACTTCTTTCCTTATGGAAGTCCGCCATCTGGGCGGTTTGTTGATGATGGGAAAGCCCCTTTGGATTTGAGGGCATACATGCTAGCTTGCAGGGATGGCGTGTTAGTAGCCAGGGTTGATGGAGAAATCATATGTGAGGCCTATGCTCCATATAGATTTGCACGCCAATTCAAATGTTTGCAACAGATTGTTGTATCCCCTCCAGTACATGTCAGGTTAGAGCAACATCCGATGGTTGCTCGACAACTATGGTTGCTGACATCAAGAGAGAAGACTGGGGCAGTATTTGATCTACCAGTTGAAAAAGCGGCACATTATCGGACTACATTTTATGCCGAACACTGGATAGCATCATATCCTAAAGGGATATTGAATCACCCTGTATATCAAGTGGGAAAGAGGAAGAGGACTGTAGAGAAAGAAACTCTTCCTCATGAAGGTGATGCTTCTCCTCCTGAAGTAGGTTCAACAGACTCCTCCTCTAGAACTGATTCCTCGGATTATCATGATGGGGATGATGAGGCACAACCGGCAGCAAAGCGGTTTCGTGCCCGATATAATCCTCCGGCCAGAGTTAAAAGACCCACTCCATCAGCTCCTGGTGAGTTATTTGATTGTAATAACTTCAATAACTGCTACTTTATAAAGTAATAAGTCTCACTTTCTTATTCTGTATCTGTAGTTGCAGGAGTCGGGAAGAAATTGAAATCAAAAATTGTAGGACCTTCCTCACAGCCTTTATATCTAAGACCAGAGGCTGTTCAGCTATGGCAGAGCTTATACTGTGATACTGAGACTGTCTGGCTGGATTTGTGTGAGGGCCTACAACTTCCTGGAATAGGATATCTTCTAGCTCCTAAAGACCTTCAATACGGAGATAACCCCAATGAAGTGCGAGCTTACATCAGAGAGCTGGAAATGCTCATATATGCCACTGATAATTCAGTTCCTATCACCAGGCGGGTGAAGGAAATGATTGATCGTGGCACCACTAGGGGGGCTGGTGGTTCTGGAGATGAGGAGTGGCAAGAGTACGTGGCCCCTGAAGATGTAAGTTTTCCTTCCTTATTTTCTTTGCAACTTGATTTCAGTTGAATCTTTGTTATTTAAGGAAGTTATTTTTCTTCATCTTGCAGCTTGCAAAGAAAGGAACCGGGGCTCCTTCGCCACAATATAGCCCTGGTGGTACCGCTGTTGGGGCTGCTGCTGATTCTCCTCGCGAACTAGGCGAGATATCCCCAGGCCAGCAGGCCATGAATGAGGCACTGGACATAGCCTTTCATTCGCCAATCCAAGTGCCAATAAAGGAGACAGCTGAAACTCCAAAAAAGCAAAAGAAGCTTAGGCAACGAAGGAGGAAATCCTTAGATAAACGTTTCATTAGCAGTGGTAAATCCTTCGAACAATCATGATTTTATACCCATAATCATATGGTTACTTATATTTCTGAGGATTGCAGGGGCTTCTTCAATTTCCCCCTTGAGGGAAGGGACTGATCCTTCTTCAAAGGCCGTGGAGGGTGCTGTAGAACAACCACAGACTCAAGATGACTTGGTTGCTCCTGGAGAAGAGCTACCATCCATTCCCAGTATCCCTCCCACTACTGAAGATGTTGTCCAGGGTCAGGGGTTGCAGGACATAAGTCAGCAAGAAGACACAGCAAATGCTCCCACTGGTGAGACTAACCAAGATTCTGAAGTATCATTGGATGAAATGATGAATCAAGGAATGACTTTTGAAGAATTTTATGATCATGCTAGATTGTCATGTGATTTAGAAGACCTTGGGCGTGAGTGTTACCCTTCGCCCAAATTTTCCTTTTAAAAGAAAATATTTCTAACCATGATGTAAAATAATATGCAGTTTCTTCCGTAGAAGCTGCTGAACTACCAATGCCTGAAGAGGGTGTGGACACTGATGTCAACCCTATCATTGCAGAAACATTAGCTCAAGTAGAGCTAAATCCAATAAACTCTCTTGAGACCCATCTTGAAAATCCTGTTGAAACCGGGAAAGATGGGGAGAAGTCTTCTCATGTTGCTGAACCACCATTGGGTAAGGGATAACAATATTTGTGATTGTACTTTATTTGCAAGACAATCCATTCTTTTGTTATCCTTTAAGATTCAACTAAAATCTTTCAATTAATCATGTAGGACCATCAACTGCAATGAATAGACCCGAAGATGAGGCCTCAGCCTCTGTCCCAACGGGAATTGAAAGTGAAGAAGCACAAGTCAGGGGGGAAAGAGCAGGACAAGGCACCTCCCTAAGCGCGCTAATTCCAGATTACATACCCCCTTCTGACGAAGATGTTGAATCAGATCCAAATATGCTCAAAGCGTTCAGCTTTTCACGACGTAAGGCATGGAACAACATATGGAACATCATATCGGGGGTTCCTTTAGAAGAGCTACCATCAAAAATTTCCCGATTGTCATCCCAATTTGTTATAATGGGACTTGGTGGTTTTGGGTATGAAAAGATCCATGCTGCGGTGAAACAGATTATTTTCAGGAGGGAGAAAATGCAGACAAGTCGCGAAGATTTGACCAGAGTGAAATTGTCAGTCAACATAGGCGAATTTGAGGCTGCGATATCCCAGGCTGAAGCTGATTATGCTGTCAAGATGAAGGATCTGAAGCAAAAAATCAAAGAAAAGGTTCTCCAACAGGTGCAACTCCAGCAACAGTTAAATGCTGTTACTGGGGAACTTGATCAGCTTAATAAATCATTGGATGAAACTCATATGAATGGCATGAAAGCCATTGCAGATGCTAAGAAGGCACTTCAGCAAGCTGAAAAGAGTGAAGCTGGTCAAGTGCACGAGCTTCAAGTAACTGTTGATAAGGCTCAGGATGCTATACATCAAATGAAGACTTATGTTGACAATCTTCTGTAATTCTTGAAAAAGAGAAGAGATTCCAGTCTGTGGATGTCCTTCTAACTCTTGAGTATTAATGAAAAACACTTTTGTCTTCAATCATTTGTGTTTGCATTCTTCCATTACCTGCTTCAAATTTACTTAAGCCAATGGGCTTAGTAATCATAGTTTGATTTTTACTAGGATTATTACAAATAACCCTACAAACTTTGAATCTTTTAACTGCTCAATATTATCTAAATCATACAAAAATGTATATTTAGTGAGCTGAAACTTGACTTTTATTCAGAGTTCCTTTGTCTTTTGTGTGGGCAGTTTAAAGTCATGCATGCCGGACATAAAGGGGCTAATGTTTAAGTTCGAAATAGCTTTGACCAAAAATGGATTAAAATGGATTCAATTCCTTGACAATTTATCTGAAAACATATTTACCATACTCAAGTATGAGGAAAAATTGTAAACTATGGCTTAAGAATATTTGAATCTGAGGAATGATATGAAAAAAGAGCTAAAAGGCATTAGAAGAAGTAGTTTCCAAGAATGAAGTTACTATTATTTAACAAAACCCGTTAGGGGGTTGAAATATGCAGGGCCAACTATGGGCATTGGCTGCATTGTCAAATAAAATAGTATCTTTTGGCTGACAAGTCTGTTATGTGGACTGTTTATGCAAGGCCACCTATGGGCACGTGCTGCATAGTCAGGCAAAGGAACTCCCAGAAATTTACTTTCCTAGTGCTAAAAGCCAGTGAAAGATTATGAAGATTCAAATTTTCTAAAGCATAGAGTTTGTTGTATGGAAAAAGGTACTTGAATATGGAGAAGATATTTCCAAACAAGAATATCGAAGAACTGGATGAATATCACTCCTACGAAGGTCTGACCCAAACGTAGGGAAGAAGAATAAACCATAGACTTGAATACTTTCAGATCATGAAAAAGGATATGGGACAAATACGTTAAGGATGGCTATTTTTGCGGATCCCTACATACTATCGTTTAAGAAAAATAAGGACAAAAGAGGCATTCTTCCCAAGAATGAAGTTACTATTATTTAACAAACCCGTTAGGGGGTTGAAAACATGCAGGGCCACCTATGGGAATTGGCTGCATGGTCAAATAAATAGCATCTCTTGGCTGACAAGTCTTTTATGTGGACTGTTTATGCAAGGCCACCTATGGGCACGTGCTGCATAGTCAGGCAAAAGAATTCTCAGAAGTTTGACATTTTTGTGACTAGAAGTCATGAAAAGGGTTATGAAGATCTGAAAATATTTAAGGTTAGGATTATAATACATAAAGATGGGTATTTTCCAATGTATATAGAGATACATAGGTCAATGAAAAACCATAATCATGTTGTGGCTGGGTCCTGAATTGAAACTTGGACTTCACTACGTATCTCATAAGAATGAGAATCAAGCCATACATAGTTCTTAAAATGCAGTTTAACGTCGTGCAGGACGAAAGTATGAGTAATCTTAGTTTAAGGTCATAGAATTCGGACCATAATAATGAATACACAGTGTGTGTTTTCATGAGGACTTTTCAGCCAAGGGACTGAAAGTGAAATTTGGGGTTAGGCCCAAAAGATTTGGGAATGGATTCGAGGGACACTCGAATGTTCCTACGTATCCCATAAGGAT
Organism: Viscum album; assembly: GCA_963277665.1. NCBI lineage: Eukaryota > Viridiplantae > Streptophyta > Magnoliopsida > Santalales > Viscaceae > Viscum > Viscum album. Next base: position 2,097,145,275 of record OY728123.1, on the reverse strand, counting down.
GGGAATCAAGTCCACGTAGTTCTAGAATTACCCTTAGTACAAATTTGGTTCGTACATGTGAAGGGTGAAAGGGGACTTTAGTGCAATGATGGTTTTAACCAAAGATAAAAAGTTTAGGCATTACCATGTATGCACGTAGTCTTTTAAAAATGAAAACCATGATTGAAAAAGAATCAATGTTAATAATGGTTCCTTCTCAAATGAGGAGATCAAAGAATATTGTAGTTTATTGTCATACCGGACAGAAGTGTTGTATAGTTTAACGTCATATAACAAGGATGAAAGTAAATCAATGTGAAGATATTGATTCCAGGGGTGGTTTCACAAATCATCATCATATGAGATGGTGGTGAACCGATGTGAAGAGATTGTTTTTGGGCTTGAACCTTGGGAGGTTGCCTACATACCCAGCCTGGAGGGCAAGGATCAAAGTCTGTGTAGTTCAATTAAAGAATGAATTAATGATCAAGTTGTTCTTGTGGACAATGATCTAAAAATGTTGTTGGGACTTACACATGGTTAGTGGCCCAAAGGGAGTGTTATGGTTGATGTTCGCTCTAAGCTCACGTGAGTCAAACTCGGTGTGAGAAACAAGAGGTAATAACAACCTTAACGATGCATAGTTTTAATGTCATGTAGGACATATCAAGGACTTTCTGTACAGTTTAGTGTCATGTAGTTAGGACGATGGGGACAATACAGTTTAACGTCATATTGGACGAAAGGGGGATTGTGCAGTTTTAATGTCATGCTGGACTTTTGATGATTATGTAGTTTAATGTCTTTCCGGACGTGAGGGACTTTTATACAGTTTAGCGTCATGTAGTTAGGACGTCACAGTTTAACGTCTTGCTGGACATAAGGGATTTGCAAATAGTTTAAGGTCATATACCTGGACCAGGGATGGTGCAGTTTAATGTCATGTTGGACCTCTCATGGAATTTTTTCACAGTTTAATGTCGTGTGGGACGAAGTTGAAGTTTAAAGTCATACTGGACCATTGCTGTATATTTTAACGTCATATAGCAAGGACGAACTGGTGCTGTACAGTTTAAAGTCATGTAGCTAGGACTAAGGTGAACCAATATGAGGATATCAGTTCTGGGGACTTTTTTATAGTTTAATGTCATGCTGGACGATGAAAGTGCCACACAGTTTAATGTCATGTTGCTAGGACACAATATAGTTTAATGTCATCTCGGACAAAATATAGGAACTTCTATACAGTTTATTGTCATGTAGGACAAAATCAGGGACTATGCAGTTTAAAGTCTTGCAGTTAGGACTATTTGTGCTGCACAGTTTAGTGTCATGTTGCAGGGACATAAGTGCGAATAGTTTAAGGTCATATGCATGGACCGTACAGTTTATCATCATGCTGGACGTATTATTGTTTAATGTCATCTCGGACAGAAGTGTGACACAGTTTAATGTCATGTTGGACGAAGTTGTAGTTTAAGGTCATACTGGACCAAGTTGTAGTTTATGGTCATACTGGACCAAGTTGTAGTTTAAGGTCATACTGGACCATTGCCGTATGAACCGAATGTAAGAGTCTTGGTTCTGGGAACAATATTTTGTGTTTATACAAAATACTTCTTCAGAAATCTGGCATTAGTTGGAGTCGTGATGTGTTCTCCATCCATTGAGATTAGAGAATACGCTCCATTGGAGTAGAACTTATGTATTGAATAAGGTCCTTCCCATTTTGGTTCAAGCTTGGGAGGTTTCTTTCCTGGTATCATTGCTGTTCTGAGAACCAATACCAATTCTCCCTGAATGAATGAACGAAGACGAACTTTTTTGTTAAAAGCTCGTGCTATTCGATTCTGATAGATTTCCAAGTGGTGCAAAGTGCACAATCTCTTCTCATCTAACTGTTCCAATTCATTCAAATGCTTTTGGGATTTCTCATCTGTCGATAACTGATCACAAATGGCTATTCTGAGTGAGGGCAATTGAACTTCAATTGGCAAGACTGCTTCTGTTCCATATATGAATGAATATGGAGTAGACCGCGTTGCATTGCGAGTGGTAGTCCGATAAGCCCATAAAGAATGAAAGAGTTTATCAGGCCATGGCCTCTTATCTTTATCCACCATCTTTTGCAGTATATTTGAAAGAGTCTTGTTGAAGGCCTCTATCTGGCCATTAGCCACTGCATGATATCGAGATGAATGGTTGGACTTAATGTTGTATTCTTGATACAATCTCTTTACCTCAGAAGAACAGAAGTTGGTGCCGTTGTCCGTCAATATGGTATGAGGGACACCAAATCTAGTAATGATGTTAGACTTGATGAAGCTAACAATGCATTTAGAACTGACTTCTTTGAGAGGTACTGCCTCTGCCCATTTGGAAAAGAAATCAGTAGCAGTAAGAATGTACTTAAACTGCTTGGCCGTAGCTGAAGGGTAAGGTCCCACCACATCCATTCCCCATGTGGAAAATGGCCATGAGTATTTAGCTGTATGAAGAAACTCTGGAGGTTGATGAATGAAATTGGCATATACTTGGCATGAATGACACTTCTTTGTGAAATTAACACAATCTTGTATCATTGAAGGCCAGAAGTATCCAAGCCTTCGAATTTGATTAGATAATCTATGTCCAGACTGGTGGGCACCACAGACTCCTGCATGCACTTCTTTTATGACAGCCATTGTCTCTTCACCATCAATACATCTGAAGAGAACTCCATCAAAACCACGTTTGTAGAGAATTTTCTCGAGGTGGTTTGGACCATCATAAAGAGTAAAATTGACCACAAGTCGCCAAATTTGTTCTTTCTTGGCTCTATCAGGTGGAAGTGTTCCATTTTGAAGGTATTCCCTGATAGGTGACATCCATCCTGTAGTATGACCATATGGTTTAGGAATGGGACTAATTTCATTAATTTCCTCTGTTCTGACTTGAACATAAGGTGAAATTGCACGACGGTGGGCAATACAAATGGTTGTCTTGTCCCGATTTGGATCTGCTAAAGCTGTGGCTATATTAGCCAGTGCGTCAGCTTGAGCATTTTGTGATCTTGGGACATAAGAAAATGTCGGTTCTATAGGGAATTCCGACATTAACTCTCTGACGTAATCATACAAAGGGATTAATTCTTCTTTTCTGATGGCATAATCCCCATTGATTTGTTTGATTACCAGGTCTGAATCACCTTTCACCTTTAAGTGATTCACTTGTGTTTGAAGTGCTAACTCCAAGCCTGCAATGAGAGCTTGGTATTCAGCTTCATTATTGGTACCACCTTCCCACAACAAAAAGGAATAAGGTAACACTGCCTTATCTAGAGAAATGAGCACAATTCCTAAACCAACTTTGTTGAATTTAGGATTTTCCATTTTCTTCCCTGTTGGACTTCTAGAAGCACCATCAAAATACATTTCCCATGTTTGAGGACTCTCTTGAATAGAAAAAACTTCCTCATCAGGGAGTTCGATATCTGAATACGTGTCTTCCACTGAAGGGTGTTCAGCCAGGAAATCAGCCAGAGCTTGGCCCTTAATTGCCTTTTGAGACACATACTGGATGTCGAACTGCTGTAGAATAACCGCCCACCTTGCCAGACGTCCTGTAAGCATTGGACGACTAAGGATGAATTTGAGTGGATTATTACGAGATACCAATTGGACCTCGTGATGTTGCAGGTAGTGTCTTAGTTTCTGAACTGCAAAGATTAATGCCAGGCAACACTTTTCAATACTTGAATACCCGGTTTCTGCTTCAAGCATAGTTCTACTGAGATAGTAGAGACTATTTTCATTCCCAGCATCATTCTTTTGAGCAAGAAAGGCACCCAATGATCGCTCTAAAGCTGTCACATAGAGGATAAGAGGCCTACCCTCAACAGGTGGCATGAGTACTGGTGGACTCAAGAGGTATTTTTTGAAAACATCAAATGCTTCTTGACATTCTTTAGTCCACTGGTAAGTGACTCCTTTCTTCAATAATTTGGTAAAGGGTAAACTTTTGCCTGCCAAATTGGCGATGAAACGCCGAATATAGGCTAAGTGTCCTTGAAGTCCTCTTAATTCTTTCAAATTCTGAGGAGGTGACATACCAAGGATTGATTTGGTCTTCTCAGGATCGACTTCAATACCACGATGGCATACAACAAAGCCGAGGAATTTTCCTGTGGTTACCCCAAAAGCACATTTTAAGGGGTTCATCTTCAAATTATGTTGTCGAAGCTTGTGGAATACGACTTCCAAATCAGCCAAGTGATCAAAACGTTATTTGGATTTAACCACCAAATCATCTACATAGAATTCAACAAACTTCCATAGAAAAGGTTTGAAGATACGATGCATGGCGCGTTGATATGTTGCACCTGCATTCTTTAAACCAAAGGGCATCACTCGGTAACAAAACACACCTTGAGGAGCTCTGAAGGCTGTATATTCCTCATCTTCTGGGGCCATTCGGATCTGATTATATCCAGAATATCCATCCATGAAAGAAAGTACTTCATAGCCAGCCGTCACATCAATTAAGAGTTCTATAATCGGAACTGGGAAATCATCTTTAGGACAATACCGATTAAGATCTCTAAAATCGATGCAAACCCTAATTTGTCCATTCTTCTTCTTTACAGGGACAATATTAGCCAACCACTTGGGATATTGAACTTCTCTGACGAAGTTAGCTTTGATAAACTTATCCACTTCAGCCTCAATTTTGGAAGCATAGGTCGGGTGTGTTCTTCTCGCGGTTTGCTTGAATCCTCGATGTTCTTTTGGAAAACCCAAATGATGGGTGGCAACATCAGGATCAAGGCCAGGCATCTCTGTATAATTCCAAGCAAAAATATCTTTATTTTTCTTTAGAAAAGAAATATACATCTCTTGCTCTTCAATGTTCATGGCCGCACTAATTAAAGTGGGGCGTGGATCTTCTCTGTACCCAGATTTACTTCTCTGAGTTCATCCACAGTGGTAGAGATACCCTCTTCAAATGCTGGAAGAGAATATCTAAGATCTTCCTCTTCCTCTTCATCATGTGTTATTTCTTCTGTTTCTACTTGCAAAGTAGATGAAAAAACGAAATTCTCATGATCATAAGAGATGTCACAATTTTCACATTTTGAAGAAGAAGCTTCCATTTCCGACCCTATTGATGATAAAGGGTCTTCTTTGGGAATCAAAGAGGAGATGATGGATTGAGAATCGACATCAATATTCACCTCTGGTGTTGCTATAACTTCTTCTGGCCTGATTAGCGAAGTATAGACTTGTTGGATTTCCGCAGACGAAATGAAAACGTCACCACTTATGCTTTCATCACTGCTTGGTAAGTTACCAATTTCTCCCATGTTGTCTGGCTCGATTGCCGTAATTGACATTATGGATCTTTTCATAAGATTATTTTGATTTGGGCCTATTTTATCAATTTGACTGATAGGTAACACATAATCTGTACTCACATGTGAAAATGGATTTATTGGAATTTTTTCCAGACCATATGGAGCATTAACTTTGGTAATTTCATTCATTGTAGATTTTTCTCTTCCCTTCATGTGATAAAATTCCGCCTCAATGTATTGAGACTCACATGTCTTGAACGGGGCCTTATCACCATACAATGTTCCAACTTGACCATCGAAACAGTATTTGAGACATTGATTGTATGACGATGGAATAGCTGCATGCTGATGTAGCCAGGGTCTTCCAAGCAAGATATTGAAAGCTGAGTCTTGATCAACAATCATGAAATCCGAATTGGAAACAAGATCTCCAAACTGAGTTCTGAGCGTAACTTCTCCCAGTGGTTCTTGTTCATTTTTATCATATCCTTGCAACATCATGGTAGAAGGAGATAAATCAGATTCCGTGAGGCCCAATCGACGAAGTGTACGAATGGGCATGAGGTTGACTCCTGAACCATTGTCAATAAAAGCTCTTCGAACATCTATATCATTGACTTTGCCAGATAGGTACAAAGGTTTTATGTGCCCATGCACAACATCATCTTCATCTTTATCAGTAAAAGATATTACTGCATGGCATTCTGCAGGATTATTCTCTATGTGATAAATTTCAGCTGCAGCAATCTCAGCTTCAAATTCTTGAGGACTTGACAAAGCTTCGATGAGTGCTTCCCGAAGATCTCTTGATAGATTCAAAGCATCCAAAATTGATAATTTGGCTGGTACTTGGGCCAAGTGTTTCAATATATCATACTTTTGATCAAGAGGCCTGCGTTTCCCAATAGGAATATGCGGTTTAGCAGGTACCTTGGAAGCAGATGCTTTGGAAGCTGATGCATCTTGTATTGAAGTTGGCAACATCTTTGGTTTTGGAAAATTAGACTTATTAGATCCATTTACTTGCTGAGATAAAGAAGATGGAACCTTTAATCGGTCTTCCAAAATAACTGTGCCGAAGCTGTGTTGGCCATTGGCAGAAGAACTTGCTTGTTCATTTTGAGATCGCTGAAGGGCTCTACCACGAGTTTCTGCTGCATATACAGTGCTAGCAGGGGTAGAATTAGAGTAGTGGCTTCGGAAAGATCCACGTCTTCCCCTATATCCTGAACCTCTAGAACTTCCTCGGGTTCCCTTATTTGATACAGGGAATTCAGGCTCATCAAGACTGGAATATGAATCTGTTAATTGAATCATATTAACAGAACCAAAAATCAATTCTTCGTCTGATAAAGACTCTACCTGGTTGGCCTGTTTAGGCTGTGCCGTTTGGTGGGACGGTGCTCGTTGCTTTGAAGTAGATGGCATGAAATCTGCCAGAGTCAAAGACAATTTAGGCTTTGATGTATACTCATCTTCTCCTGATTCCTCTTTCTTCTTTGAATTGTGCTGCCCTTTTGATGATTTGTCCTTTGATGGAGGCTTTATTGCAGCTTTGGTAGGAGACACAATTGGCTTCTTCAATTGTGTTCGCAAAATGGAATGGGACCGATTGATTGTCTTTCTGACCATCCAATCATCATACTTTTTCGCAGTTTTGCTTTTGACTTCCTGCCACTCGCCTCCTTCTTCTGGATCTGTAGCGGTAATACACGCTACATGAGCTGAAGAACCCTTCAATTTGACTTGTCCCAAGTCGACCATCTTTTGCAGGAGGTCTTTAAAGACAAAACATTCCTGGATGGGATGTCCCAATATTTGATGAAAGGGACAATAATTGGGACGGTCTTCATCTCCTTCCTTGTTTGGTCTCTTCGGCACTGGTAATTGAACCAAATTATTTTCCAGAGCTGAAATGAAGTAACCAGGAACTTGCTCACTTCGGAAAGAGTATGTTTTACTCTTTATATCCTCAAATTGTTTTCGTCGTTGATCTTTTTGATCATTTGGACGAAACAGCCTTTGTTGTTGGCGTTCAGGAGGTGGAGCCCTTCGAGAAGATGAAGGTTTCGAAGTAGAAATAGGTACAGGTGCCTCTTTAAGCATAACTGTAGCAGTTTCTGCTTTACCCATTCTTCTTCCTGGAGCTGATGGAATTACACGAGATTTAACCTTAGCCTGTATAAGGGAATCTTCAATCTGTTGAGCGATTGAAGTAAGGTCTCGAAACCCTCCTGTGTATTTCACAGGGATCAATGGCGTGCGTAATTCGTCACGCAAATTTGCGACACAGATTGGCAACAATTCCTCCTGAGGGAGTGATAAACTCAAGGAATACGTTAATCCCTTCCAACGAGCAATGAAATCAGAGACTCTTTCATTCTCCCTTTGCTTGCAGTTTGTAAGATCGAAAACTGTCGTTTTTGGCAAAGTTGAGCTAAACTGAAGAAGGAATTTTTGACGAATATCCTCCCATCCGATGACTGACCGGGATTTCAAGCTTGTATACCAGACAAAAGCTGGTCCTTGCAAGGTTCGCACGAAGCATCTGAGTTTCACTGCTTCTTGTTGCTCTGGAGTTCCCATCATAGGATCACAACAAGACACGTAATGCGTCAAATGTTGTTCAGGGTCGCCTGATCCATTGAAAGTAGGGAAAATAGGGTTTCCAAAACTGGATGGAGGAGAAATTGAATCTACCCATTCAGGGTAAACTTTCTTTTCAGGTTGAACTTGCGCCTGTTTACCTTCCATAGTTTCTAACCGAGCTGTTAATGACTCAATAGTAGTTATTAACTTTTGAGAAACGTCAGGTTGAACTTGGTTTTGGGTAGGTGCAATGAATGGAGCTTGGACAGCCGTGGAGGTTGGTGCTGCAACTGAAGGTAGTGTTGCCAACCGTTGTTGCGTTTGACCCGTAGGATTAGACCTCTGTGGGTGTACTGACAAAGGAGGATATTCTTGATCCATCTCAGTAGTTACAACAAATTCCTCCGGCTGTCGGACTTCAGCATTCTTAAGAAGAAGACTACTCTGAAGTAGTTCTGCATTCAACCTTCTTAATTCTTTCATTTCTTCCTCCTGTTGTGCAAATCTTTGCTCTAATGAGTGCGATGGACCTCCTTCATAGGAAGGGTGAGAAGTAACCTGATTCTTTCCTTTCCCTTTATTGGATCCTTTTCGGAGAGGGGGAAGTGGGTTACTTGAAGGAATACCCAAATTTTGGGTAAGCCTTTGATTACGTGTCCGCACACCTTCTTCATTTAGGTCTGTGTGCGCAAATTCTTGAGCAGGAACCTCTTCGTCTGATCCCTCTGATTGAGCCTCATCTGGTGAATCAGCAGCAACGGTAGTGATGACATTAATGGATGCGTATTTCATAGAATCCTTTCTATCAACATTTCTGTGATATTGTCTTCTTCCATGTCCATGATGAAACATGGAATTCCGTTGACTTGACCCCTCAGGAATTTCTTTGTGAACCGTCACTTGGAGAGAATCTCCTGATAGCTTGGCTCTTCGTTCCTCTTGAGGCTTCTTCCCTAATCGAGAGAATACTGACTTCCTCTGAGGGAGGGATTGAGGATTTGAAAAAGTCCCCAGTCCGGTGGACTGGGGATGTTCCTGCTGCTTCCGATCAACTCCTCGAATCCCATTTGTTGACTCTGAGGGTTGGGTTAGAGAAGTCCCCAGTCTGGCAAGCTGGGGTGTCTCTTGACATGCTATGTCTGAGATCTTCTTGAAATCCCTCTAGATCTTGTGAATCATAGTTCGGAAATTAGCTGGATGCATTAACCTGTATCCACTTTTATCACCTGGTTCAACAGACCGTTGGATGATTTCCGAAACTTCTGTCATTTGATGATGTGTTTGCTCCAGACGAGAGGCTTGTGCAATATTCTCGCCTGCTTGATGTAGGAGCAATTCAACAACCTGTTCTCTATATACTTGATTTTGAGAGGAACTAGTTGAAGCTTGATCTCGAGCAAGATTTTGATTATGAACAAAGCCCATTGACTGTGGCCGGCCATGGGCAATAACATTTCATGAGACCATTTTCGGCGGGCTCTGCTGACCGGAAAGCACTGTGAAATGTAGTGCTTCGTGAACACCCCATCCTCTGATATGAACATTAGATGGAGCATTGGAAATTAACTGACGCAATCTTCTTAGTGCGCCAAGGCATGAACGTTGAAGGGTTCTCTGTTGCTTTTCAGCCTTTGGATACCGAGAGACTGATAGAGATGCCAAATCAATCTGGCGTTGTAACCCTTCTATTATCTTAATATGATTTTCATATTCATCGTAAGATAATACCTTCTTCTTTAATTGACAAAGATTTTTCCAAATGTTGAGACGAATATCATGGATTCCATCATCCGTCAATATTTTTGGAATGTCGTACTGGGAGTCAGCCAAAGGCCAAAACATGACTGGTACTTCACCTTTTGCCAGTTTTTTCCTCATGTTCAGCATTTCCTCTTTATCATTAAATGAAGATTCTTCTACCTGTTTGGACCAGAGTTGGTGTTTCCTTGTTGCTTCATCGGATTCAACAAGATTGGTAGGGGAATCACTATTCATGCTGGAAGATGAATGACCCAGGGAAGGTTCGGAGAATAACCTGAACCCCAGGCTATCTTCTGATGGAGAAAGAGTTTCACCTGCCGATAGTAACGCATCAGACATGACTGGTTTTACGTTTGCAAGTGCCTCGAGATAGGAGGGCTTTCTCGTCACTACATTGCCTTCTGAAGAATTTTCGAGACAACGTGAATCACTACTGCGGAGAGGACTTTCGCAGCGAAGTTCATCACCATGAGGAGGACCATCATGATGGGTTACAGCAAAAGATGAAATCTCTTGCTCCTTGGTCTTCTAACCACACAGAGGGTTCCTGTGGCTCTCATCTGAAGAAGAAACTTCAAGATTGACCGAATTTTCATGAAGCAAGTCTTCATGAGGAAGTGTCTGTTGAAGACCTTCGGGATTAATGTTCCTGTTATTGGGAACTGAGGGAGTAGAATCTTGAATTTCGACAGATAAATGTTTGAGGGCTTCAAGAACTCTAGCATCGAGCAAGGCCTTGTTGCAGATTGGCCTTTGATCTCCTGACTGTGCTGGGCGGATCTTTTTCTTAGATGCCTTCTTACTCGCTTTAGAAATCACTTGATGATGAAAGTGATTGCTCTGAGCAGGTGTATGTGCCTGATCAGGAAAGATGGTCAGGTTAGGCTGACAATCATCGCTCAAATCAGGTGTATGTGCCTGATTTGGTTGTCCGTATGATATGGGGGAGTATGCCCCATAACCCTCTTGGACTGGAACAGATGTGTGTGTCTGTTCCGGAGTGAATTGTTGATGTGTCACTCCACTACTAGGGATAGATTTATGTGTCTGTCCCTGAGATGATGCTGAAGCTGTTATGATATCCTGGCAAGCATCCAGGATATGAGCAGGAATTTGCTTCTGCTCTTTCACCATTGACAAAATATGTTTGGTGACTTCAGCCGCCGGAACAGGGATATACGTCCATTCCGGGCTTGGAGTAGGTGTATGTGCCTGCTCCTGTCCTCCTTTTCCTGTCAGTGAATCCTAACAGTACTCAAGTGTGGAGGCAGAGAGTTTAGTCTGCCTCCTGTTTGTCGTCGGGACTTTCCGACTGACTTCTCCGTGCGCTACCAAGCGAGACTGTTGGTAGGCTTGATTAGTATTAGCAGGTGTATGTGCCTGCTGATTACACTTCGCCAAACGCGGTTGACGAGATCCATCATATGTAGTCAGACGAGCCTGCTGACTAACTGCTGATGTATAAGCAGGTGTATGTTCCTGCCTATGGTACTCCGCCGGAATTGCCTGGCGGGATCGGCTTGATGCTGCCAGACGAGTCTGCTGGACAGCGGGATTAAAACAGGCAGGTGTGTGTGCCTGTTCATTGTTTGCCACCAAGTTAGGTTGGTGGACTTCTCCGGAGATGGCAGGGATGACAACCTGCCTATTGTTAACCGGATTCCGTCTCTGGCGGTTCATCTTGCCTGCTCGGGTTCGAGGAACCTGAGCTGAATGCCTGGAGTCCGTACCCTCATCATGTTGAGGGCGCACTACCGCACGAGTCTGGCGGCGATTGTTGATGGGAGCCCTTGAGAAGGACTCCTGTCTTTTTGAATTAAGGTCCTGTGGGACCTGCTCATTCACTTCCTCGGAGTAAGGGAGTGAATGGAAACTGCGTTCCGGGGATAACGACCCGAAACGGTTAGAGACGGTAGTCAGCACCGCCTGCTTCTTGATTGCTGGTCACTGTTGTCCGGACGACCAGGTAGAATTGTTAACTTGGAGGGCTTGACGAGCGGCCTCCAAAGTTGGGATAGTACCGTTGCGACGGTACTCCTTAACCAGTGCATTTGAAACACAGCGTTGAAGACGCTGAGTTGGTGATGTCATCCTAAGAGCGGATGACGTTCCAGCAGGAGTAGCAGCATTGGTTTTCACAGCAGCAGACCTCACAGTAGAGGTGTTCACAGCAGCAGTATTCACAGGGGTGAATTTAAGGAAAGCCATTTTTGCAGAAGATCTTGAGAAAAGAGTGCCTGTTCCATGTAACAGACATAATCAAGATGAATCTGGCTACTGCATATTTTGGATGATCATATGTCAATGATTGCCTTGTTGGACCAAGGGGCCTAACAGATAAGAAGAACACCACTTTAACTTGGTTAAGGATTCACGTCGGGTTCACCATTTTTTGTTTCGCACGGAATCCGGGGATGACCTCCTGGACGTGAGATTCAAACGTTCCGATCGGTTTCTAACGGGTTTGTTCGTAGAACCGGAAACATCCAATGATTCCACATCCGTTTGGACCTACTTTCCAAAGGAAGGCGCTCATAAGCTTGTGGACTAATGATGCTTAGGAATTTGCATTGGTCGAGAGGATGGGAGGTCGGACTCATCACACCTTTTTGAGGGGAATTATTGTGTACTCCGGGACTCTCTTTATAGATTTAAGTTAAGTTCGTGAATCCTTATTACATTACCAAGTACAAAATGAGCTTTCCTTTAGTTTTAACAATCAATGATTAAATATGCAAGAAATTTAGAGAATCTTTTATATGTATTCGAGGTTCTTCATCAATATAGAATCATCTATATTTGTTTTAGAGATTCTTGATCAATGGTATCCTTCAAAATATTTATATAAAAGTCTCTTGGTCATTTTGATGACCAGGCTGGTTTTAAAGCCACTCAGTGGGGCACTTGAAGTTTATCGTCATTCAGAAGGACGGAGATTATTTCAAAGTTGGGATCGAACCCACAAATGGGCTACCTACGTATCCTTTATTTTGGAAAAGGAATCAGAACCCACGTAGTTCGAGAAATGGATGATGTTTATGATTGATGGCTCAAAGATGAATTTCATAATTACTTTTACACTCTAAGCTCACGTGAGTCATGCTCGGTGTGAGAAACAAGAGGTATTGGTAAAAATTAGACAATTGTGCCATGAAGGATGCAATCATAAGAATTTATTTGGGGCTTATGTATGGATGACTGCCCAGATAGATGAAGGTTTAGGATTTACCTTTTAGGGAGAAAATCCATGAACAGGGTCCATGAAGTTATATGTGCTTCATGGAGATTTGAATACTCTAATCTTGGGGCTTACTCCTAAGGAGGATGCCCAAGTTAGGAGGGGACTTATGATTAGGTTTTAATCCTGAAAAGGAAACCCAAATCAAAGGTAAATTAGGACTGGTTAAGAGAAATTTAAGGGACTTGGGGCTTACTCCTGAAAAGGAAGCCCAAGGTTATGACTGAGTCTTATTCCTGAAAAGGAGACTCAGATTAAGGATTAAGGTTTGTGGCTTACTCCTGAGGAGGATGCCCATTATTAGAGAACTTGATTGGGGCTTACTCCTGAGGAAGATGCCCAGATCAGAGGTTTTATAACTGGGGATTATTCCTGAAAAGGAGACCCAGGTTAGGATTCTCTCATCTTAAAGGATGAGGTTGAATGAATGAACTCTCAATCATTGGTGACATAAAGATGTTTAAATCACTAGATTTTGAGAGATATTTCACAGAATTCCTTTTAGACAAGGATGTCAAATCAAGAAATCATGCCATAAATGGTTTTGAAGACTATCTTGAAGGCTGAATCTTGAATAGGAAAGGTGAAATGGCTTAAGAGGGGTAAAATGGGCAAGATGGGCACCCAAAAAGATAGGGGCGCGCAAGTATTAAAAGTCGCGCAAGTCCTGCGGCGGCGCGCAAGTATTGGTCGCGTACGTATACTTGCGCGACATGAGGGATACTTGCGCGATTTTCAACCAGAGTTGAAATACTTGAGCGGCTCTTTTTTAAACCCTTTATAATCCTCTTGAGGTTCTTCCAGAGAGGGGACGCGCAAGTTATATTGAAGGAATTAAGTAGGCGTGCAAGTGTTTGATAAGTTTCAACACTTAGGCCTTCCTTCTTCCCTTTAGATCTTCCATTCTAGGTATGAAATTACCTTAGAAGTGTTTTGGAAGCTTTGAGAAGAGACTTGGGCGTCGGGAGCTTCAATCCGAGTTTCTGGAAAGAGATCCTCTCGAATGGGGGGCCCACAGGGTCTATTTATAGGCAAAAGAAGACCCCGGGCGGTTACTGGGCGGTTACCAGATATGTCGCGCAAGTCCCTTGCACGACCATGAGGGGTCGCGCAAGTGTTGAGGCGGCGCGCAAGTGTACTTGCGCGACCAAGAGGGAACTTGCGCGACCTATGGACAATGTTCTCCTTTTCCATCCTTTTGTCGATTTTTGATGTTTCTTCAAAGGATTTAATCACTTTGAGCTCAGATATTCCCTTTTCCGATCTTTAGATTATGTGACGAAAGGAGCGTCAACAGATACCCTTCACAAATCCTAAGGGCCTTCTTGAAGGAAGGGGATTTCCAAGGGAACTCGGGCAGCAGCGGAGCATTTATGCTTCCCGAAACACCCATCATGTACTAGTGATCCACATGCTAAGGCAGGGTCTCTATACATCGTGAAGCACACTACTTCACAACAGCTTGCATCACAAGGCACCTCTGTTTCACGAGGCAGTGCTCCGCGAATACCATTCCACTTCGCGAAGCACCTTCCATTCACACCCATGCCCCATGATAAGGCCAAGGCATTCCACTTCGCGAAGCACACCCCTTTTCTTGGAAATTCCTCTTCTCGTGTGACCCTCCAGGTTTTCATGATGTGATTTAAAATTCCCATGGACAACATCACCCATAGCATTGCTTCGCCTGATGCTTCTTCACATAGGCATGCTAATGTTTATTTCTTCTTCGCATAGCCATGCTAATGTGGACCCCTCGATGGTTCGCTCTGCGACCCCTCTTACGAATGCTTTTCTGGTACCTTCCATTCCCCAGGGGGAAGAGGGTACTGGTTATGAAAGTCCTAGGGGTATGGAGTAGGCCCACTTCATCCGAACATCAGAATGTTAAAATTCCAAGTACTGCGTCCTTAACACATCACGTTAAACTATGATCCGACCCCGTGCCTCACACACAGGATCCCCCCAGCTCGGACATTCATTATACCACCCGTCTCTACGGGAATGGATTCTTCCTCACATGGAACGCGATCCTCCTTCTGGAGTGGTGTTTTTCCACGAGGGAAGGGCAACCACCTTGGTGTAGGCTCCAAGCCTCTCTTGCGGAAGGTAGCACCCATGAACCTCCATACTTCCCCACTGCCAAGGCCAATGGAGATCGCGATCGGGAACGAGGCACCTTCCATATTTGGTCCCAAATCCCACTACCACTGTGCTTTTCCGCACTTTGGGCCTCCATCCTGGAGTAAGTCTCAGCACAACGGGCTGCCTAACACATAAGCCCCTCTTCATTTCTCACAGATGCACCCTTCGTGACGTGACAATCAGGTCTCTACTGCCTCTTGTTTCTCACACCGAGCACGACTCACGTGGGCTTAGAGTATGCATTGGCCATGACAATACCTCATCCAGCATGAAGTTAAACTGTATGACCCTATCTAGTATGACGTTAAACCACACATTCATTTGAACTATGAGGTCTTTGATCCAGGTCAAGGCATGGTACGTAGGAAGCCTCCACGAGGTTCATGCCCACCACCCGTCATTTCTTCACGTCAGGTTCCACCCTTGTCCAACATGACGTTAAAAACTACATTCCAGTCTGACGGAAAGCCATTGTGACCAACCCGAACTATGAGGACTTTGATCCATATCAAGGCACGGTACGTAGGAATCTTCCCTGAGGTTCAAACCCATCTCCCATGGGACCAAGGTCCTTTCTTCACGTCGGTTCGCCGACAACCACCATTCCACACCACCTAAACTACGGGGTCTTTGATCCATGTCAAGGCATGGTATATAGAAATCCTCCCTGAGGTTCAAAACCACCACCAGTGGACCCACGGGTTCTCCCCCACATCGGTTCGCTGACGAAACCACCACCTGATCTATGAGGACTTTGATCCATGTCAAGGCATGGTACGTAGAAAGCCTTCATGAGGTTCAAGCCCATTACCCAGCCATTCCGACCTCATTCACATCGGTTCACCCCCATCCCCCATGATGATAAACTGCATTCTGCATCTCATCCGAACTACGAGGACTTTGATCTGTGCCAAGGCATGGTACATAGGAAGCCTTCCTGAGGTTCAATCCCAACAATAATTGTCCTAGACTGTCTCCTTGTCGGCGTGCCAAGCCCCCATTCAATCCTAAACTACGAGGACTTTGGTCCATGTTAAGACATGGTACATAGGAAGCCTTCCTGAGGTTCAAGTCCACCGCACATTGGTCATTCCGGCTTCATTCACGTCGGTTCGCTGACGACGCCCATTGGACCAAGCTATAAATCCACATTGGTTCGATGACAATGACCATCGGACCAAGGTCCACCTTCATGTTGGTTTACTAACACCATCCCGAACTACGTGGACTTTGATTCCCTGCCACCGGGAAACGTAGTAGGTCTCTTCGAGGCTCCATCCCAACTTTTCTGTCACCCTTACGATGGTCCCATTTCATTCCCCCTTCCACTTCATCCACCCATCCATCCATCATCCACCCTGATTCTAACTCGAGCCGCCACATCCCGGTGGGATCATGCCATTCCACTCCCCTCCACAGCATCCGGGATGCCGCCCAAGAGATGACCCCGATATCGGCATCCCTTAAATGGGGATTCCTCATTCTGATCCACTCCAGTTAGTGTTCTGATCAGGCCAATCCGTCCCTGTTAGACGTTAAACATGTGGTACACCCCATGTTAAACATGGGAAGCTGAGTAAAACCTCAGATACATGTCTATGGAATATGATTCCCCGCGTTCGATGTGGGATTCCTCGGGCCTCCATGCCCTCCGGAAGCCCTATAATAAGGGAAAAAAGACAGACATGCCAATTCCCCAGTGTACAGACATGTCAATGATGCCTCGATGAGACTACTCCCCCAACTGAAGGTTGCTACCATGACCAGACCCTTTGGAATGTCTCGACAGAAGCAGTGTAATTAACCGACGTCCATGAAAAGATGGCACTGGGAAGAGTTTCATGAACAACGTATTAAATCTATGAGGTATACCCGGACTAGATGACAAGTTCTGAGGAGGAATCCACGGAAGGAAGAACCGACATCCCATCATTCTGGTTTCGATCAAGGAGCAGACGTCCCTGAATAACGAGCGGATGCCGCCCACCTTTGGAAAGCGGGAATGTGGGGCAACAACAAAGGAAGTCGCGCCTGTCGCGCCCCTAGAGGACGGACGTGCGCGCCCCGGTGAAAGTGTCAGAAACAGAAATGGAGAACCCGACATGAAATTCTTCTCCTCAATTTGGAGATTGGTATCACTCGAGACATCAATAGATTGACGTATTACCAGATCCAGATATCTAGTACCGGGCCCTGCCATGAAAATCGCGGGCTTGGCGTGAAACTGAACGGATGTTGGGGCAGTAGAACGTGGGGCATTCTGTTCTGCAACGTTGTCGGTGTGTATCCCTCTTACCGGATGCGGAAGATAGAATAACGTTGGGGCACTGGTTGTCATATTGTTTTCCTCGTAGTGCTAACGAGTTAACCTCCCTACTTCCCAGGAACCAAGTTGCTGCTATGGAGACACGATCACTGCCTGCTCACCTACACAGGGGTAGGGGCAATACCAGTATAGCTGCTCTGCGTAGCTCCACTGCTGTCACAACGATCTCTACGTCCGTGAATGCAGGCCACCCATGTCCCATTTCTCCGTCAGAGATCATCCAACGGAGGGTGATCAACAACCTTGTACGCAGGTACGAGGAGGAAGGGGTCATCCCAACTCAGGATATGGCCCGCCTGAACCTAGAATCATCCAAGACCCGCCGTCAATGCCTCCCTCAAAGGCCGCGTAGGGAGCCCCTTCTCCCCAACCCAACATTCAATCGTTTCAAGAGCCTGTCCCTAGAACGCCTCGAGGACTCCCCTACTTACACTGACAAGGCGGGTGATGTCCGGCTTGGCCTAGTCAGAGTCCCAATCCAAGGACTCCAGGAAAGGGACCCCAGCCAGCCGTGTCAGCTCCGCCGTCCGGCTTTACAAGAGGTGCAGGTAAGCTATGCCCCTACGCCACCTGTGCCATCTCATCTGACCTGACACCAGCGTCGGGCCTGAGATGAGGATGCCCGTCAAGGTGCGTTGACGTCAATAGCTACTGTGGCACGATCCACTGCCGACATGCATCATGGAGTCCATGAATACACTGAGCAGGGGAACTCCTTCACCCGACCAGGATCGAGGCCCCAACAGCCCCATGGGCAGGCTGGGTTGGCTCTCGGGGTCGCAGTCCAGAGCGGTGATTGCCGCGAACCAATCCGCGGTGATGTCGCCCAGTACTGAGGGCCTCCCCGTACCACCATTCCACAGAGCGTGGGCCTTCCCCGATCCGGAGCTCATCATGGGGGTATGCCTCGTGCTACTCCCATCCTGAATAAAAACCTACCTCGTGGCAGTGACGCTTGGAGCGGAAGCCACTCCCGCGCCCACTATACAGGGAATGGAGTTCCTCCTCTTTCCCCCGACCGTAGATGTGAAGGTACTGCCCATCCGGTCCCTCTCCAACATGGGGGTCCTCTCCACATCCTCTCTGCAACTGGCGATGGTCCTCCTCACCCCGAAAACCCGAGGAGTGAAGGCCAGCCTCGCTCCACCCACACCAAGAATGAAGGCCCTCCCCATGCTCCTGCTGGTTCAAACAGTGGTTCCGCCCACATGGGTGATGTCCATGGAGGTCCTCCCCATGTACCCTTTGACATTTTCCCTGGTTCCCCTCTCACCCTTGCTATCTCAAGCGGGAGTCCTCTCCGCCATGGCGCCAGCGCCGCTCTGAGACTACATGTCGTGAATCAGCCTTGTCCCAAAAAGCCATATAGGGGAAGGAGAGCAGGTCGTCGCTGCCACAAGAAGATTCCTGTTAAGGCCCGAGTGGAGGTCAAACCAGCCCATTTCTCGGATTCTGAAGCGGAATGCGACTCAGCGATGGAACCTTCTCCCTACTCCTCCATGTCAAGGACTAGGGCAGGAACAAGGCGCGTCAGCCTCATTCTCCCAGAATGTGAAGTCCACCGGATTCCCGCCTCCCTCCACAGGTACATCCAGGAGGAAGAAATTGTGGATATTCCGTAGGTCGCGACCGCACAATCACCAACATCGTCACCAGAAGTGCCCTCTACCTCTACCATAGATCACAAATAGATGTTTTGGGGACTAATGACGGTAGAGCAATGGCATGAACCATTTCCAGTGGCCGCAATTCCTGCGCCAGAAACTGTGGCTATCATTCCATCGTATCGGATATTATGGACAGGTAACCTCACTCTTCAGAGGATGGCCCATAATTCGGCGGCCATTCAGCTCGTTCGCCGTATTCTACGCCACCAAGTTTACTGTCCCAGCAGTCCGCTTCAGTACTGCTACAAGTACCTCAGTCGCCTTCGATTAACGAGTGGGGAAATACTGGGCCATACCCTGAGTTCGGTCCCAAGATCTTCTTGAACATCCTCGCAGCGGATCACTTCCTGGATAAGTTCTGGCCGATGGAAGCGCCAAACTTTTGCACACCAGATACCCTTACCCCGGAGGAAGTAGGGTGCTTCCGCCGAACCCTATGGGCGAAACACTTCCACCTTTTTTATGAGCGGGTAGTGTACCCTAGGAGCCGAGAACACTTTGAAGAAATCGGCGAGAAATGTCGCCTGATCGATTTGGCCACACTCTATGTGGCCCAGCGCCCTGAGTCGCCAGGCCGCCAGAGCACCCTTCAACAGATATGCGTTCAGAGTCTCAAAGTACTCTGCAGAATCATTAGGGAAGCTACCCCCCATGTACAAGTTCGTGGCTGGGGACAGTATGCCGCCCTCCTCTTCAGTCCTATCCAGCGACAGCCTGACCCGTTAGGCAACATTGAGGACATGCCCCCAAGGAGGGTCGCGGTCCACATGAATGACTTTGTGGAAAAGGATGAAGAGCTTGAATTTCTCGATAGAGACCGACCCCCTGAGGGTGTACCACCACTACTGGACTCATCAGGGAGGGTTACCCATAAGGAGAGGAACCTTCTAGGCCTCCCGGTACCCACCGATTCATTGGAACTCAGTCAAAATTTCAGTAAGGGTAAGGAGCATGTCTGGACTGTCAACCTCTCCGAAATGTCCTCCTCTGTACAGAAGGCTGACGAAGATCCCGAGAAGGCCGCGTTATGCCAGCAGCTTTCCGAGCAGAAGAGGCTGGTTGACAAACTCCTGTCCGAGCATGCTACAGAGCGGCGACCCGACTACGGTAATCCCAAGCCAGGGCAGCAGGGGTAGGAACAATTTCCCCCAGTGAGATTCCTCCAGGCAACCCTGATCACGCTTCTTCTGCAGACAGGGCAGAATCCAGAACTAACGACAAAAGGGCGTGATACGTCTCTCCAAACCCTCTTGAACGACGGGTAAATCTGAGGAATCCAGCCCGGGTTCCCCCAGCCGCCTCACAAGTCGTTCCGCCAGTCGCTCCATGAGTTGTTGAATCCATCTACTATATCGAAGAACCCGAAAACACACTTGTGATTAGGAACCCTCGTCAAAACAGGGACCCCCACCCGGATGATCTTATAGCGGCACTCATCGGCCTCCTCGAGGCGTTAGAAACGCGGAAGGTGGCAGTCCCACCGAATGGAAAGCCATACCCCACGTGGGTGGATGATATGCCCGCACCCCCAGGTTTTTGGAACCCCACTTTCTCTCCCTTAAAAGGGACAGGGGACCCGCCACAACACTTGGCCCACTTTTCTTCCAGGTGTGGCCCCTTGCTGGGGACCCCAACCCAGCAAGAAGCAGCCAAGATCCGATGTTTCACACATACATTGGAGGGCCCCGCATTCGTTTGGTACAACCAACTCCCTATCGGATCGGTGACCGGCTGGGAGGATCTCCGCCAGTAGTTCCTATACCAGTTCAGCTCTACCACTTGAAAGACCAGAATCACAGACCTCTTCAAATGTAAACAAAGACCTGATGAGCGAGTCACGGACTTTATCACCCAGTGGAAGGGACTTACATACTCCCTCGACATGCCACTGACTCAGGAAAAATTACTGACAATGTGTGTAGGGAACGTTAAAACGGAGTTGGTTCCTTCCCTGATCACCCAGAACAACCCTGGAGGGTTTCGGTATTTCTCAGATAAGGCTCAGCGCCTCGAGTAGGCTTTTCAATATTCAGGCACGTTTGCTGCCCCCTGTGATCCCATCCAGGAGGGATTCCAAAGTCAAAACCGCCGTAGTGGCCCAAATAGAAGCCCCCAGGTAGCTGGAATTACTGCCGGCAGCACCAGCCCCGCAACCCCGTAGAGGTCCTCCACCTCAAGCGCAGGCTCCTGCCCCGCAGCGACTACCTAAGAATCGACAGGTTCCCCTGCGCAATGCGCCACCACCACCTAGGCGAGACAATCAGGAACCACCTCCTCGGCAGGCCCCTCCGGCCCCTTGTCAGGGCCAGGCTCCCAGGGCCCCCTATCTGGAAAGAAGGCACCATACTTAGTCATTCAATGAGAATCAGGTCCTCGGTTACTTCCGAAGTTCTATAGAGTAAGGGATTGTGCGCTTGCCCGAGTGAAAATGGCCGGCAGAGAAAAATCTCACATTTCACCCCAACTACTGTCCCTATCATCGGATTCTGGGGCACACCCTCAAGCAATGCTATGTGTTTAAAGACTGGATTCAGGACCAGGTCGATAACAAAATAGTTAGGTTGGTCCCAGCACTGACACAAGTAGCGGGTGTCTTTGTAGGGTCAGAAATCGGTAGCGGCAGCGAAGGCGAGTGGAAGCAGGTTCCCAACCGAGGGTCCCAGAAATACAGCAACTGGATGGCTCGAAAAACTGTCATCCATGCCCATGGAATCATTCAGGCATGACAGAATCAGCCGGAGCGTTCTGAGGAAGCATCCAGTACCTCTGCATCATCATCACCGCCAAACTCTTCCCAAAAGGGCAAGCAACGATGGCGGAAGAAGAAGCAATGCGCTCCACTACTGTCGTCGTTATCTCGTACTCTTGGCGACATTATGCCCACTGAAATGGAGATTCCTCCCAGAATCTTCCCGGTGGTGGATTATTCATCAAGCGACAGCCAGGGGTACGCTTCGGTTAATACCGTAGAGTTGGTAAAGACCTATATGACTCTTGATGATGGAGAACGCCAGGGGAACCTCCCCAACGTCCCCAGCTGATGTCAATGTCAGCGGAACCGCAACCACGCGGGTCATCGAGGAACCTCAGAGGGCGCTTTCTGTGAGGACTTACACGCTACTAAAACTAGACAGCATGCTCAGTGCGGAGCTCAGCATGCACAACCTCATTTGATGCCCTCAGATCTACCTCTGCCGCCGTTCGTGCTACTAGATCAAGAAGATCTACCTCGCCCGTATCGCGGTCAGTCTTACCAGGCTGCAGGCCAATCTCCGTTGTCCGGTCCTAATCTGTCGGCTACTCTCCAAGCCCCAACTAGTGGGCATGTGGATGTACCCAGTACTAGCCGCCTGCCGGTTCAACCGGCAGGACCCGCTATACCTCCAACTGTAGAGCGACCTTCTATAGGAAGAAGCTCAGGTCTGTCATGAAAGTACGATATCCTGAAGCACCTGGCCGGAATTCCAGCGAGGCTTTCTATTGTTGAGGCACTTATCCTATCGTCTGAAATATGAGAAGCGCTTTCCGAGGCCCTAAGGAGCCCCCTATAGTTTCAGACGGAGGTAGAAGTTGTGGAAGCCTTCCACGCTGAGGCAATTGAGAACGATGAATGCCATGAAGTTATCTCGTTCTCTGGTGATGATTAAGACCCTCCCATACATGGGAATATTCTCCTATTGTACGTCACTGGCCAGTTCATTGGTGTGGTAGTCCGCTGCTGCCTTGTTGACACGGGTTCTAGGATCAACCTAATCCCGACTCGGACACTGCGAAAGCTAGGTTTGTCGGAAGATGATTTAACTCCCTCTGACCTCAGAATTCCGGGATACAACCGGACCGAGCAATCCCCAGTCTTCAAGATCCGCCTGAAGACCCAGTTTTGTGGCCTAATTGCCAGCATCGAGTTCATGGTTGTCTCCCAGGACACCGCCTACAATGCATTTATGGGAAGGCCATGGCTCCATCTGCATGCAGCGGTTACTTCTTCATATCACCAATGCCTCAAATAATTCCTCAATGGTTGAGTAGGCGTGATCCAAGGAGATGTGTCTCCTTTCTCCTTTTATGAAGCCTGCTATCTGGATGTCGACTATTACATGATCAAGGATAAGAAAATCTTAGCAAGTGAAGAGGAACCCACCCTGGTCACAAGTGATCCCTGGGCAAGCATGTATGATGCCTACATCTTCCCAATCCATCGATTGGAGGCCACGACCCCTGACATGGGGCAGTGTTTTGTTGTTTCAGGTAAGAAAGGAAGGAATGCTTTCATGTCCAAGTGAAGATGGAAAATCACCTCGTACCCCTACACCAACCAGGCTCAGGTGATCCCGGAACCTCCTACCCCTGTGTGGTATCAAAATGTCTGGATTATGGCCACGGCAGTATGTCATACGTGTCTCTTCTGCCGGGCTGGAATCAACCGACTCAAATTGACGCGTCACCACTTCTTTGATGTCATCAAACGTGGCCCCTTAGGCCGAATACCAGATGGGATAGGATCGACTACAATCATTGCTATGGTCTTAGTGGTGCATGGGTCTCCTGATATGGTGACCACTGCTGCCCAAGCCGGAACCAGCTTACCATCAGGGTTTGATAGCTCAGAATTAGCTCCCATTACAGGAAATCCCTCCACGGGTGGAGAGGAAGATCTGGAGGACACCCCCCCCCCCCCGCATTTGAAGAAGGCATCTCTACCACGGTTGATGGACTGGTACAGGTGAATCTTGGTAGTGAGGCAGATCTGAGACCCACATTTATCAGTGCAGCCATGTCCCCCAAGGAGTAGCAGAGGTACGTAGACTTTCTCAAACAACAGCATGATGTGTTTTCCTAGAGTTACGGCGAGATTCTAGGACTAGATCCTCAGGTATCCGTTCACCGCTTGGGCCACCCGTCAAACAATTGTGGGTTTAAGAAGCCTCCCAGAAAGATGCATCCATCTCATGGTGCCATGGTTGAGGCCGAGGTTGATAAGCTTATCAAACCCAGCATCGTCAAGAAAGACCAGTACCCCAAGTGGCTTGCCAACATTGTGCCAGTCAGGAAGAAGAACGGGCAGATCATAGTTTGCATCAACATTCACGATCTCAATCGACACTGCCCAAAGGATGATTTCCCCATTCTGGTGACCGAGTTATTGATTGATGCCACGGCTAGGTTCCAAGCCCTCTCTTTCATGGATGGGTATTCTGGGTACAACCAGATCCAGATGTCCCCCGAGGATGAGGAGTCCACTACATTCAGGGCTCCCCAAGGTACTTTTTGTTACCAGGTTATGCCTTTCGGATGGAAAAATGCAGGTGCCACTTATCAGCGGGCCATGCATCGCATATTCAAGTCGATTATCATGATGCTAGTGGAATGCTACGTGGATGATATAGTGTTCAAATCTCTCCAGTGCCAGGACCATCTCAAAGACCTTGAGAAAGAGTTCGATTTCTTCCATTCCCACCACCTGAAGATGAACCCGTTAAAGTGTTCCTTCAGGGTCACCTCCGGGAAATTTCTTGGCTTTTTTCTTTGTAAAGACCCGAATTTTGACGTACATGGACATTACATTACATTTGCGGAATACTTAGTACATAACAAAAACACACACACAAGTATCGTAATAGTTTAGTGTCTTTGGAAACTCGGAACGTAATCTTCTAATCGTGGTGAAAGATCTTCAATATCTCCCATAACGATCTTCCTTTTTTTTACCTAAAACCTTTCTTTATATCCTGGGGAAAATAAAACATAAAAGGGTGAGCTCAAATTCTCATTAAGGGTAAACAAAATAAAAATCAATCACATCATATTCATAAGAACATAACTTTTGGAAATCTTAACCTGCAAAAGAGAGCATAATTTCATAACATGGGATAAATCATAGTAGTGAAATGAAATCCCAATAATCATAACTTAAAACATGAAACTTTGTGGCATACACACATAATCATAGAGAATCATTTCTTGTTAGTCAAGACTCATTTCCAAGACTATCTTAGTGGACAAAGTCCCTTTCTGAATCGAGTAACCCTCGTTTCAGTCCTGTTTCACTGAACCGGTATAACCTACCATTTCAGCCATTTCTATCTCATGAGATATAAAATCTTTACACAATGCATTGGAGGTAGATATAGGTCCCACCCATCTTATAATGAATCCTTTCTTATGTGTGCCACATAATCATAAATCATACATCATCGCATAACACATATAACAAAAATGGGATTCTTGAAACATCATGACATCATAAAATAAATCATATAAGGTAAATGACTTCATAAAAATAACTCCCTAAAAACATAATCAAATCAATTTAATAATAGGGATAAAAACAGAACCCTTTATTATCATAGATGGATAATAATTTTGATAAAACACTTGAACTCCATTCTTGAGGAAAATATCCTTTCTTCTTCAAAAACATTTTTACTTTCTTAACATGTCATACAACTTTAAACTAAAAGAAGTTGATTAAAAATAAACTTGAAAACTTGTAAAGTAATATTCTTGGAAATAATGTTTTAAAAATCCATTCATGCCGTATAAGTTAAAAAAACATTCTTCTCGTAATTTTGTCGGAAAAGTCAAAAAGTACCTCGTACGAAAAACGACAAAAGATTCCTTTAATATCTTTTACTAAAAACTCACCAAAGGGTAAAATTGGATTTAAACAATTGTATGTGGGTGGAAAAAATATTAAATATTGAGGAAACATGGATGTGGATGATAAAATACACCCCAGTAAAAACCAAAGTATAAACAATCTCGGATAAAAATGAGATTGTGATATTTCCCTGACCTTAGGTTCGACTTTCTTTGTAAGTGTCTGAAACTCCTGTATAATGATTTAAATAATGTTATTGACTTATTACAGAATCATATTCATTGTTATTATATCATATATGGTCCACTTATGACTTTATATTACCCGTTCTTTCGTAAATTCATGTTAAAGTAGCGTTTTGGGTAAAATTGTCTCATTTGTCGTTCGTGTTTTAACTTGTAATTATTCATATGATTGGTTAGATCATAATTACTTAATTACAGAATATAAAACATGATTTATATATAATGTATATTCATAATATACATATATAATAAATCATTAAATGGAAAGAAATACACCGTTCATGGAGACGGTAGTCCGTACGTACGCATGAACGCTGTTTTCGTTTCCTTATTGAATTGAATGGAATTAAGTAGATGACATACATATAAATATAAATAATTCCAGTATCATTATCTGGTCATATATTTCATTATTACTTATTATATATACTTTATAATCATTCATTAATGGTTAATCATTGAGAATGAATCTCATCGCGTCGTGGAGACGGTAGTCCGTACGTACGCACGAGCGATGATATCATTCCCATGGTCGTGGAATTGTGTTGAAGTGTATGTATACTATTTCAGTATCAATATCACTTTATAATAATCATATATAGTTACTAATTACACCTTTATACCCATCCAATTAAGATGGTGGCGGAAAATAGATTACACCGCGGCGTGGAGACGGTATTCCGTACGTACGCACGCGCGGTGATTTCCTTTTTCCGTAGGATGGATAGAAGGTTAATTAGAGTTGTTTCATATTTATAATAACATATAAGTATATAAGAAATACAGATGTTATTACTTTATCAGGAAAAAACTAAAGAAGAAGAAGTTGAAGAAGAAAGAAATTGAAAAAGATCGGTAATGGATATTACCTCTTTTTGACGCGCCTTTTCTTAGCCTCCACTTAAAGAACTAAGGATGGTCTTTGAAAAGACCCGGACCTCTAGGATGATACTAGGGAAGTGGAGAAGGGATTTTTTCAGGGGTTGGCCGAGCTTGAGTGCTCAAATATGTGTGAGGATGAGAGGGAGGAGGTGTCCTTTTATAAGGGAGGAGAGGGGCACCTTAGGAATATCTCAAAATATTATTTTATATTAAAGTCAAAATCGGTTTATAATGGTTCCAAAGAGTCTTATTTCGAAGCTAAAGTGGGGATGGCTCGAAATCCTATCAACCAATAGGATTTAGACAAGTTTAGTTTATTATTTTAACCTTATCAATTATATTTAACTCTAAGTTAAATAATTTAACTTTTACCATGTCTTTTTGTTTTCTTACACTATATGGTTAATACACTTACTATATCATGCCAAAAGAACCCCAAATTGTTTATTATTAATATATATATCCTTATCTAAGTCATTTGGCCGAACCTTAGATTTTTAGGAATAAAATAACAATTAATAATATAATATTTGATTTAAAAACAATTTTGTGTCAATTTTGACACTATTTGATATATGATTTTTGTGAAAGTCATAACAGAATTATATGTTCGAAACAAGTTGATTAAATAAATACTAATATATCATAGTAACCTAGAAAATTAGTGGAATTCATAAAAAGTCTCAAATTATATTTATTTTGTTGTTTATAACATCAATTATGTCAATATTTCATTAATAAGATAATTACTGCATCATCATTGTGTCATAAATAACTTAAATTATATAATTTCTAAAAATTAAAAATAAAATACCATTATATAGGAAATCTTTTTATCTTTCTAATGAATATTTATAGTCGAATTTATCTTATGTATAACCCCATATTAAAATTTATTTACTTATTAAACATTGATTTTAACTAATTTAACTATTCATTAAATAAAATAATATTAAATGTCATAATCTAATCCAAGTGGACCTAAATGGTCATATTATATTCATAAGGTTATTTTTGGTCGAATTACACTTATCAAATAGAATTAAGACATGTGTTAGGGTAATAGTAATATCATATTTACCCTTAGTTACCCTATTTACTATTAACCGCGGTAAAAAAAAGTAAAAAGTTACTATTCACCAAAAATTATTTTCATCTCATTGAACCACATTTTACTTACTGAAATCAACCGTGTCTCTCGAATTTTTGAAATTCCATTCACAGAAGCGGTAAAATTAAGTTTTATGAAAAATTCAGTTTTTTAACTACCACTTAGTAGTTTCACTATTCATCAAAAATTGATGTTTTTTAGAACAATGCCAAAATTTTATCCTAAGCTATATTTCATATTCCGAATTAAAAAATGAAGTCTATTTTACCAAATTCATAACATAGAAGTTGCATTAATTAATTTTATAATTAAATCCCGCTGTTAAAACAAATAGCGTGTTTTTAAGAAACAATATCAATCAAAAGATTGACACTTGATTATGTCTGGTTTAAATGTGAAATTACAACCAATGACCAACATTGTATTAAATTGTAAAAATATATTCTAAATATACTTTAAAACCACTAAAATTTATAATTTATCAATATTAATTATTTCGATTAAAAAAGTTGTCTTTAATTATAATTTAGTAATTTTCACTATTCATCAGAATATGAAAGTTATCCGAAAAGTACCAAAATTTCACCTTAGGCTAAATTCGATACTCGAAATCTAAAAATGAATTCCATTTTCAAAAATAAAATTTACAAAATTTCAAAATGTGGTTATTACTATTCATAACGGCTAGTTTTAATAATATTTTAATAGCATATCGTTGTTTCGTGAAACTCAGTATTGCGTACTACACACGCTATCGAGGAAGGTTGTGATTGCGTGTAATGCAAGGCAAGTCAAGGATGCGTGTTGTGAAATCTCCTTTTGGTGTAGCGTACAACACAAGACATTAGTGAAATTAAAATGAATATTTTTCAAAAAATCTCGGGGTGTTACATTCTACCCCCTTAAAATGAATTTCTGCCTCGAAATTCGTTGGGGATATAAATGGTTTACTATTAGAAAGTTTATTTAATAGAAACCCACATCGTAAAAAGGAATACCAAAACCAATCTTTAAAAACAAAAGTATGAAACGTAACGGTTACCCAAATAAACTAATCACTGGGTTTCCATATAGGTGAAAATATGGATATGGAAGAAAAATCTAACCATCATGTTCTGATGGAGAGTGGTAGAGAACATGGCTATGGAAAATACAACAATCACAAATCCATAAATTTGTGACGATCTAAGGTACCATCTGATTAATCAGATATAAGAGCACTGGGACAACATTTTTGGTTTTCCAGATCATTTCCCTAATGTTGAAGAATTTGAATTAGAATAAATACTTACTTTATTTTGGTACAATCTCACTGTTGTTCGTGCCTTGAACAATCACTTCATCTCTTAAATAAATGAAGTTGAATTTGTTATTCGTGAAGTGTTAGCAGATCATGTGATAGAATGACGGGTCATTCCATCAAAAGGATAACAAAAGTTATTAAATATACATAAGTCATTCTATAGTGAGATTAATCATATATGGTACCTAAAATGGTCTTATACTTCATATATCATACTGCTTAATATAATAAAACTAGTTTATACTAAACAGGGACTTCCTGTAGGCCTGTGGTAGGCGATAAAGGCCATTCGCACTTCGGTTGTGGGTTCGATTCCCACAGCCTTGTCTGACGCGATGGGCTGTCACCCATCCTGCAGGTTGTCCTTTTTCTAAAACTATAACATCCCATCAATAATATCAAAAAAACTTCTATGCTTAAACTAATTTATGTCCTACATAATTCATTTCAATCTTTAGGCTTATCCATAATACTGTAGTCCACTCTCATAACATAGTGAAAACGATTTCCAGAGATTTAATACCATCGTTGATCCCCATATATCATAAGATATGTCTTGTTGGTCACATTCTAAACATTCAAAGGCCTTAATCATGTATTCTCTTGAATACCCATTGAACCAAATTGAAAACATGAATGCAGTTAAACGTTAACACTTTCCACATACCAAAATCCTCAAAATTCTATATACTCAAACCATGATATCACTTAGTCCTTATATCAATCATGAGCTCATTAATACTGTCAAGCATTTCATTTTCTCTTTATCACTTCATTATGCGCATATCATCCACTTTCCAAAAAATATCTGAATAACCTTTCATTGTTACTCATACCATTCATCATAAACTTTCAAAACATAAGAAAAGACAACAGTGTAACAATCCTTAGATGTCTTCATATTCTATAGTACAACATTACACTTGATAAACATGTAATCATTCCACTACCTTCTTAAACCATTGACCGCGCTTCAAAAATTCTTTCATCTCACATATCATTTGTAGTCTCTTCATCATCATCAACAAAAATATTACCCATACGACCATACCGATTCTCTTCATGAGACATTCCCTTAGGGAATTGGTTTGCATAATGCCCGTACATTCCACATTTAAAATATTTAACCATTGTTGATGTCATAGCAATACCATTAACCTCATCCATGGTGTTAACTGAAACTTTTCCATTGCACTTACTGGCTTTGTGTCCTTCTTTTCCACACCCAAAGTATCTTCCAGTTCCTTTGAAACATTCTCCTTGATGCCTCTTCCCACATGGTTTACATAGGGGAAATTGAACTTTCTTTCCTCTATGATCATCATGAAACTCCATCTTTCTCTTATTAGCCGAGTCAGGAAACTTAACAAATTTTACTTTACTGATCATATTATGAGATTGCTAATTCGGCATAATAATGATGTTTGGACTTCCAAATCCCATTTCATTTGATTGTTTATGAAGAATATCATTCCATTGTCCATCATATCCTCCATTATCGTGAATCATCTTGTTTCCAGCCATTTTCTAAAACACAAAAAGAATAGTGTTAGATGCAAAAATCATAATAAAGGGGGAGTAACTTCAATATCTAACATCTTAGGTTAAATTCTAATATCGTTACCATAGTTATAGGACTATATCCTATATGTATACTTATCCTTAGGGACATCCCTAGACATACCTTAGAAATATCTCTAGGGATCTCACTAACGTTTTCGCGTCCTAGTTTCAAAAGGTTGACTAAACCTCCCTATGATACCAACTGTAAAGACCCGAATCGTGACGTACATGGACATTACATTACATTTTCGGAATACTTAGTACATAACAAAAACACACACCCAAGGATCGTAATAGTTTAGTGTCTTTGGAAACTCGGAACGTAATCTTCTAATCGTGGTGAAAGATCTTCAATATCTCCCATAAAGATCTTCCTTTTTTTTACCTAAAACCTTTCTTTATATCCTGGGGAAAAGAAAACATAAAAGTGTGATCTCAAATTCTCATTAAGGGTAAACAAAAGAAAAATCTATCAAATCATATTCATAAGAACATAACTTTTGGAAATCTTAACCTGCAAAAGAGAGCATAATTTCATAACATGGGATAAATCATAGTAGTGAAATGAAATCCCAATAATCATAACTTAAAACATGATACTTTGTGGCATACACACATAATCATAGAGAATCATTTCTTTTTAGTCAAGACTCATTTCCAAGACTATCTTAGTGGACAAAGTCCCTTTCTGAATCGAGTAACCCTCATTTCAGTCCTGTTTCACTGAACCGGTATAACCTACCATTTCAGCCATGTCTATCTCATGAGATATAAAATCTTTACCCAATGCATTGGAGGGAGATATAGGTCCCACCCATCTTATAATGAATCCTTTATTATGTGTGCCACATAATCATAAATCATACATCATCGCATAACACATGTAACAAAAATGGGATTCTTGAAACATCATGACATCATAAAATAAATCATATAAGGTAAATGACTTCATAAAAATAACTCCCTCAAAACATAATCAAATCAATTTAATAATAGGGATAAAAACAGAACCCTTTATTATCTTAGATGGAAAATAATTTTGATAAAACACTTGAACTCCATTCTTGAGGAAAATATCCTTTCTTCTTCAAAAACATTTATCCTTTCTTAACATGTCATACAAATTTAATCTAAAAGAAGTTGATTAAAAATAATCTTGAAAATTTGTAAATTAATCTTCTTGGAAATAATGTTTTAAAAATCCATTCATGCCGTATAAGTTAAAAAAAATATTCTTCTCGTAATTTTGTCGGAAAAGTCAAAAAGTACCTCGTACGAAAAACGACAAAAGATTCCTTTAATATCTTTTACTAAAAACTCACCGAAGGGTAAAATTGGATTTAAACAATTGTAGGTGGGTGGAAAAAATATTACATATTGATGAAACATGGATGTGGATGATAAAATAAACCCCAGTAAATACCAAATTATAAACAATCTCGGATAAAAATGAGATTGTGATATTTCCCTTACCTTAGGTTCGACTTCCTTTGTAAGTGTTCAAACCTCCTGTATAATGATTTAAATAATGTTATTGACATATTCCAGAATCATATTCATTGTTATTATACCATATATGGTCCACTTATGACTTTATATTACCCGTTCTTTTGTAAATTCATGTTAAAGTAGCGTTTTGGGTAAAATCGTCTCATTTGTCGTTCGTGTTTTAACTTGTAATTATTCATATGATTGGTTAGATCATAATTACTTAATTACAGAATATAAAACATGATTTATATATAATATATATTCAGAATATACATATATAATAAATCAGTAAATGGAAAGAAATACACCGTTCATGGAGACGGTAGTCCGTACGTACGCATGAACACTGTTTTCGTTTCCTTATTGAATTGAATGGAATTAAGTAGATGACATACATATAAATATAAATAATTCCAGTATCATTATCAGGTAATATATTTCATTAGTACTTATTATATATACTTTATAATCATTCATGAATGGTTAATCATTGAGAATGAATCTCATCGCGTCGTGGAGACGGTAGTCCGTACGTACGCACGAGCGATGATATCATTCCCATGGTCGTGGAATTGTGTTGAAGTGTATGTATACTATTTCAGTATCAATATCACTTTATAATAATCAAATATAGTTACTAATTACACCTTTATACCCATCCAATTAAGGTGGTGGCGGAAAATAGATTACACCACGGCGTGGAGACGGTATTCCGTACGAACGCACGCGGGGTGATTTCCTTTTTCCGTAGGATGGATAGAAGGTTAATTAGAGTTGTTTCATATTTATAATAACATATAAGTATATAATAAATACTGATGTTATTACATTATCATGAAACAACTAAAGAAGAAGAAGTTGAAGAAGAAAGAAATTGAAAAAGATCGGTAATGGATATTACCTCTTTTTGACGCGCCTTTTCTTAGCCTCCACTTAAAGAACTATGGATGGTCTTTGAAGAAGACCAGGACCTCTAGGATGATACTAGGGAAGTGGAGAAGGGGTTTTTTCAGGGGTTGTCCGAGCTTGAGTGCTCAAATATGTGTGATGATGAGGGGGAGGAGGTGTCCTTTTATAAGGGAGGAGAGGGGCACCTTAGGAATATCTCAAAATATTATTTTATATTAAAGTCAAAATCGGTTTATAATGGTTCCAAAGGGTCTTATTTCGAAGCTAAAGTGGGGATGGCTCGAAATAATATCAACCAATAGGATTTAGACAAGTTTAGGTTATTATTTTAACCTTATCAGTTAGATTTAACTCTAAGTTAAATAATTTAACTTTTACCGTGTCTTTTTGTTTTCTTACACTATATGGTTAATAAACTTACTATATCATGCCAAAAGAACCCCAAATTGTTTATTATTAATATATATATCCTTATCTATGTCATTTTAACGAACCTTAGATTTTTAGGAATAAAATAACAATTAATAATATAATATTTTATTTAAAAACTATTTTGTGTCAATTTTGACACTATTTGATATATGATTTTTGTGAAAGTCATAACAGAATTATATGTTCGAAAAAAGTTTATTAAAGAAATAATAATATATCATAGTAACCTATAAAATTAGTGGAATTCATAAAAAGTCTCAAATTATATTTATTTTGGTGTTTATAACATCCATTATGTCATTATTTCATTAATAAGATAATCACTGCATCATCATTGTGTCATAAATAAATTAAATTATATAATTTCTAAAAATAAAAAATAAAATACCATTATATAGGAAATCTGTTTAGCTTTCTAATGAATATTTATAGTCGAATTTATCTTATGTATAACCCCATATTAAAAATGATTTACTTATTAAACATTGATTTTAACTAATTTAACTATTCATTAAATAAAATAAGATTAAATGTCATAATCTAATCCAAGTGGACCTAAATGGTCATATTATATTAATAAGGTTGTTTTTGGTCGAATTACACTAATCCAATAGAATTGAGACATGTGTTAGGGTAATAGTAATATCATATTTACCCTTAGTTACCCTATTTACTATTAACCGCGGTAAAAAAAAGTAAAAAGTTACTATTCACCAAAAATTATTTTCATGTCATTGAACCACATTTTACTTACGGAAATCAACCGTGTCTCTCGGATTTTTTAAATTCCATTCACAGAAGCGGTAAAATTATGTTTTATGAAAAATTCAGTTTTTTAACTACCACTTAGTAGTTTCACTATTCATCAAAAATTAATGTTTTTCAGAACAATGCCAAAATTTTATCCTATGCTATATTTCATATTCCGAATTAAAAAAATGAAGTCTATTTTACCAAATTAATAAAATAGAAGTTGCATTAATTAATTTTATAATTAAATCCCGCTGTTAAAACAAATAGCGTGTTTTTAAGAAACAATATCTATCAAAAGATTTACACTTGATTATGTCTGGTTTAAATGTGAAATTACAACCAATGACCAACATTGTATTAAATTGTAAAAATATATTCTAAATATACTTTAAAACCACTCAAATTTATAATTTATCACTATTAATTATTTTGATTAAAAAAGTTGTTTTTAATTATAATTTAGTAATTTTCACTATTCATCAGAATATGAAAGTTATCCGAAAAGTACCAAAATTTCACCTTAGGCTAAATTCGATACTCGGAATCTAAAAATGAATTCCATTTTCAAAAATATAATTTACAAAATTTCAAAAAGTGGTTATTACTATTCATAACGGCTAGTTTTAATAATATTTTAATAGCATATCGTTGTTTCGTGAAACTGAGTATTGCGTACTACACACGCTATCGTGGAAGGTTGCGATTGCGTGTAATGCAAGGCAAGTCAAGGATGCGTGTTGTGCAATCTCCTTTTGGTGTAGCGTACAACACAAGACATTAGTGAAATTAAAAAGAATATTTTTCATAAAATCTCGGGGTGTTACATTGTTAGATACCGGGGCATTGAGATCGACCCAGAGAAGATCAAGGCCATCAGCCAAATTCCTCCCCCGAGTAATATTCAAGAGCTCCAGGGTCTCCAAGGCCACTTAGTCTATATATGCCTATTCATCGCGAATCTGGGCGGCAATTGTAAGCCCTTTTCCCGGCTCATGAAGAAAGGTGCCGCCTATGAATAGGATGAAGAGTTTCGGACCGACTTCCAGGAAATCAAGCAGTATCTGCTCCAACCTCCAATCTTGATGCAACCCATCTCCGGAAATCCGCTGATCCTTTACGTGACTACCCTGGAACGGTCCCTCGGTGCGCATCTCGCCCAGAAGAATAACAAGGGTACAGAGAACAGTCTATACTATCTCATCCGCATGCTTCTCGATACGGAGATCAAATACTCCCCTATTGAAAAGAGTTGCCTTGCACTCGTTTTTTCCATACAGAAGTTGCGACATTACCTGCAGCACCATGAGGTACAGTTTATCTCTCGAGTATACCCACTGAAGTACATCCTGAATCGCCCCATGTTGAATGGATGACTAGCGCGGTGGCCCGTGATCCTCCAGCACATTGAGGAAGAGTACCAGGCTCTCATCACCGGCCTCAAGTTGGCCCTCGAGATCAATGTGCCCCATTTTCATGTGAAAGGAGATTCCGAGCTGGTAATCAAGCAGGTCATTGGAAACTGTGTCGTTAGGAAGCCGGAGCTTGTGTCATTGCTGGAGTGCACCCTCCGTCTAATGGCCCAGTTCCCTTCTCGACCAGAGGTTACCCATGTCCCTCCGTCACAGAACGGTCGACCAGACGCTTTGGATGGCCTAGCTGTGTCGCTCGCAAAACCCGAGAAAGTTGATTTTATCATACATGTGGCCCACCATATAGTCATTTCCCCCGTCACCCCAGAGGACAATGAAGGCCTCTGGGTAAGTCATCTCACCACCAGACCTTCTACGTCAGGGGTCCCAGGTTCGTCAGACACAGTGGTTGAGGACACTCCCGACTGGATAGCACCTTTTGTCAAGTATCTCCAAAATGGGTGCCTACCGGACGACCAGGCCGAGCGCGAGCGAATCCGACGCCGTGCACTTCAATTTACCATCTAGAGTGGTTCGAGTCTTGAGAAGATCCTCTATAAGAGGAGCTTCGATGGTGTTCTCCTCCGTTGCATTCAAGTATTCGAGACTTTTCAGGTCATGCAAGAGGTTCACGCTAGTTCCTGCGGTGCCCACCAGGCTGGGCCCAAGCTGTCCCATCAAATCTGGAGGTTGGGGTACTTCTGGGTCTCTATGATCCATGATTGTATCGAGTTTTCCAAGAGATGCCATGCCTGCCAAGTTCATGCTAACTTCCTACATTAGCCATCGGAGCCTATCCACTCCACCAAGTATTCTTGGCCACATGCAGTGTGGGGAATCGATGTAGTGGTACCAAATCCACCGGCAACAGCTCGCCAGTCTAGGTTCATCCTACCTGCTACAGATTTCTTCTCCATGTGGGCAGAGGCAGTTCCACTCAAAGAGGTCAAGGCCCGTTCCAATGTCGATTTTGTGAGATCCAATATCATCCACCGGTTTGGGGTCCCTCACGCTATCCTCACCAATAACGACACTAACTTCCAAGCATTCGAGCTGAAAAAATTGTACGCCAAGTACAATGTCCGTTCGAACCATACCTATCGCTATTATACACAGGTAAATGGACAGATCGAGGAGTTAAACAAAACCCTATCTAACATTCTACAGAAAATGGTTGGTCATAACATGATAGGTTGGCTGGACAAGGTCCTCAACGCCCTCTGGGCTTATCGGAAGATGACTCACAATTCCACCCATGTGACCCCATATTCCCTGTTGTATGGGGCTGAGGTCGTCCTACCCATTGAGATACAGCTTCCATCATTACGCACTGCAGTATATGACCCGCAGGTGAATGATAAGGTGGCTGAAATCCATCTAGCTGAATTGGCAGCACTGGACGAGAACAGGCTTCGTGCCCTGCACAATCTGGAAAGGCATCAGAATAAGATACCTAGAGCCTTCAACAAGAAGTTTCACCTTCTCTCTTTTCTGCAGGGAGGCCTAGTGTTGGCCCTTAGAGCGCCAATGATCCCCGGTAGGAAATCGTCCAAGCTAGAGCCCAAATGGGAAGGACCTTACGTCATCCATAAGGTTTACCTCAACGGAGCATACTCCTTGGTGACCACGGATGGTGAGCGCTTAACTCCTCCCACCAATGCCAAGTTACTCAAGCGGTACTTAGCCTAAGAATCTTTGGTCCTGCATGACCTTAAACTGTACAGTCCTGCACGACCCTAAACCGCACTTTACGGTCCCGCACGCCCCTAAACTGCATGTTACCATCCCGCACGACCCTAAACTGCACGTTACAGTCCCGCACGACCCTAAAATACACCATCATCCTGCAAGATGATAAACTGCAAATTGGTCTGAGCTCTATGACCTTAAACTAATATCTCCCTCATCCTTATTATAAGACGTTAAACTGAAATCCGTTCAAGCCTCCCTGACCGAGGCTCAGCCTTAGGCCCCTTGGCTTTTGTCGTCTCAGGCTCTCTTATGGGATTGTACGGTGTGGTGTGGGACACGTCCTCATTCACGTAGGGTTATCCGCCGTACCATACATATCCCCAAATGAGATGCATCTCTCATCCATCACGGCATTAAACCGCGCTTCAATAACTACGTATGGCTTGATTCACATCCTAATGGGATACGTAGGAACGCTCAGGCATCTCATCTTGAGCCCAGCCCCAAACTCTTCTCTTTCACTGTCCCCCATGGGTATAGTTTCTTTGGAGGCTCCTTTCATGACGAGGAGTAGGCTTTCTTAGCCCTGCTCATACAAGGATTATAAGGGTCGTACCATGTTCCCACTCTCGTTCTTCTATTCTCCCACGTCCTTACCGCACGACGTTAAACTGCATAGCCTTCAAGAAATACGTATGGCTTGATTCCCATCCTAATGGGAGATATAGGAACGCCCATAAATTTCGTCTATTGGCCCAGCCCAAAAGCCAAAATCTTCCCCTTGGGTCAAGACATATGGTAGGGTGCACACTTTTGACCCAAGTCACGATGAGCAAGCCTCGACCCGGCTACACGTCCCCCATGGAGATTTTCCCCTCATTCGTGGATGGGTACATCTATGCTTCACCCACTCCTTGACTGAGATTCCATCACTTTCCTCACCTAGAGGGACCCCCAAGAATGACCTGGATACCATGCCCACGGGCTCTCCTACTGATACAGGCCAACGCCCCCGAGGGTTTCCGAGAAACAAGCTGATACAAGTCCTGCGTGGCGAATTTGGTAAACGATCGACACTCATTTGTTGCTCCTGTATCAAGTCACCATAGGAACTCTGTGTTTCAAACATGGTCAACAGTGTCCTGGATCTTTGGGTCCACCCCAATATGTCCCAAACATTGAGTGCAGTTATTCGTTCTGCCGCATCTCGAAGTGACAAACTTCCCTCTGGTTAGTGCCAGTGGTCGGACCCACAGCCCCGATTCTCTTATAAGGGATGTATGGCATGGTGTAGGATTACGTCCTCATTCACTCCGGGTTAATTTCCATTCTGTACACATCCCCGGATGAGATATAGTTATCTCTTTACCCGTCCTCATGGTAAGACGTTAAACTGCAGACTGGTCAGGCATTCTTGACTGATGCCTCACCTCAGGGCCCTTGGCATTTCTGGGCCCACGACCCCCCGTCGTTACTACAAGATGTTAAACTAAAAGTTAGTTAGGTTGTCCTAACCGAGGTCCAGCCTCAGGCCTCCGTCACTGAAACCTAGCCTCAGGCCCCCTGGCCTTCTCGGGCCCTAGCCCAAGTTCTTACCCGGAGTGTATGGTGTGGTAAGGGATTATTTCCACATTCACGTTGGTTTGTTCGTCGTACCATACACCTCCTCCGTCTAGGGATTCATATTCCACGACCATCATACTTACTAAAAGAAGTTAAACTGCGAGTAGGCCAGGCCTTCCTGACCAAAACCCAACTATCAGGCCACATGGCCTTTTCGGGCCCCCTAGCCCAGGTACTCTCCTACGAGACTGTGCGGAGTGGTGCAGGATTATCTTCTCATTGTTCGCTACTCCGCACACGCCCTCGATAGGGTATCCTGCCCCCTGGGTACCCCTATAGAATTATGTGTGGCTTGATTCTCGTCCTTACGGGATACGTAGGATCACCCGAATGTCTAGGCTTTGGGTCCAGCCCCATCTCTTGGAAATCTTCATCCCACCATGGCCCCTTGGCCTACCCTTCCTTCATGAGGGGAATATGTGGCATGGTATGGGATTATCTCCTCATTCACGTCGGTCTTGTAATGACCAGGACATGTTCCTTTCCATCCTGAGCTGATTTGTTGAACCTTTTCGGCGGTTCACCAATGTACCTAAGGGTACTCTGGTTTAGTACCTGTAATGTCAGACTTTACTCAGACACATCCACAACTGCGTTTCAAGATTTGTGTATCCCTCCATCAGGGATTCCACCATCTTTCACACCCGGAGGGACCCCCAAGAATTTCCTGGATACCATGCCCAATGGCTCCCCTACCGTTACGGGCCAACGCCCCCGAGGGTTTCGGATGACAAATCGATAAAACTCCCGCCTTGCGAATATGGTCAGCGGTCGATGCCCGTTTGTTGTTCCCACCTCAGGCTTACGTGATATGGAGACTTTTTTTCTACCATAGTTAACGGTTATCATCTATCTCCATGCCAATACCATTAAGCCTAAAATGTCGGTTACACGATTCACATCCTTCTCCAGTCTCATCATATTCATGTAGAGTTTCAAAACTATTGATAATATTTGTTAGTGCACATCTGCGCATTAGGTGAAAAAATCCATGTCAGGGGCGTCTTTCAGGTCCCTTCACCGACTTCCCCTCGATGGATGTTTCAGGTATTGCGATAGGGATCTACCCCCCTTATTTCCCACACCGAGTTTAACTCACGAGGGCTTAGGGATCAGGTTGAGGTCTGCGCCCGCCTGGAATGTTTTCATCCACCCATGGTCCGATCTCTAAGACCATAATCTAAGATCCCTTCAGAACTATGTTCAGCTTGATTCACATTCTCATGGGATATGTAGGACCACCCGAACGTCTCGTTTTCAGGTCCATCTCATTTGGGAGCTAGTCTGTCCCCCTTTTCCTCTCACCTCTATGTGGGCCCCTCGGCCTGAGGTTCCTCTCTCAGGACTGCGTATGGTATAATGTGGGATTATGTCCCCATTCGCGTCGGTTATGTCTCACAACACCATACACATTCCCCGCCTAGCATCGTCTCTGCTACGTCTGCGCTGCATGACGTTAAAATGCATTCGTGGTCCTATCACACGAACCTGAACTGTGACATTATCGTCCTGGACGCATGACGAAAAATGGAACTGCATTGTGATGCCCTCGTTGTAGAGGACACCACGTTGGTTATTGATCATGTGCCATGCCATTTTTCAATGCCTATCATGACTTGATTCTTATAGTGACACCAGGGCTTGCTACCCTAGGCATGTCGCTTCACAAAAAAAAAACCACTCACCTTAAAGGACAAACAAGATTTATTAAATTCTTATTCTTTCGGTCCAAGGGCCATGCCCACACATCCCTTTTTCCCTGGCACTGGTACCTTACCATGCCACCCTTCAGAACTACATATGGCTTGATTCCCATCCTCATGGGATACGTAGGAGCACTCAGGCACTTCCCCGCGGGCCCAGCCTAACTTTCATGTTCGGTCCCTTGACTCGGGCACTCCCCAGAGAACGAATGGTAAGTAGGGCTTATGTCCTCATTCATGTCAGGTTTTATAAACCACCTTACCATGTGTCCCCTGCTCTCCTTACCCATACATGGTCCGAGCTCTAAGACCTTAAACTAAGACCCTTTCAAGAACTACGTGTAGCTTGATCCCCATCCCCATGGGGTACATAGAAACACCCTTGCGCTTTGCTTCAGGCCCATCTCAACTTCAGCTTTCGTTCCCTTAACCTAAAACCCCTCTCAGGGGAGGTTGTGTGGTGTGGTATGGGATTATGTCCTCGTTCATGTCGGGTTTTCCACCACACCGTACACACCCCCAGTTCCTATCCACACCGGGTTTTCGCAAGTACCTGTCACGTTCCTCCTTTTCTTCCTCCCACCCATGTTCCGAATTCTATGACCCTAAACTAAGATCCCGCTATGGTAAATGACTTTTATACCTATATCTAATATGCCTAGTTTTTGTGTACAGATGCGTTTTAACAAAGAACCCGAGAGTGAGATTTTCATAGGGACATTCCCCTCGTCCCATGACCAAGCTTCGTGGGCTCACTATTTGGATCCTCATCCTCTTCCACATCTAAAAGGACCCTCATACGACATGGATACTAGGCTTAAGGGATCTCCATGGATACTGGACCTAAGGGCCCTTTGATCGTTTCTGGCCAACGTCCCTACGGATCTATGACAACATTTGTGACATGGTCCCGTGTTTCAAACATGGTCAACGATCAACCCTCATTTATCTGTCCCCATTCTAGGCTAATGCAATATGGATGCTGCGTTTCTTCCATGGTTTATAGTTATCCTATATCGTCATGCCTCCATCATTATGCTCCAAATCTCAAGAGTCATGATTCAAACATTTCTACTTCCCCATGTTCAAGTGGAATTCCAACACACTCGACTCTTTCTTTTCGCGCATCTAGGTGCGCCACATGGTCATGTTAGTATCATGGGGCCAGTATTCACCGAGCTTCCCCTCACCCTAACTTGCCCCCTTTCTGTGTCGGGAAAGTCCCACCACTACTTCATGTTTCCCACACCTAGCATTACCCACGTAGGTTTAGTAGTTCTGGCAGGATGTGTACCGACACGGCCAACCTTCTCATCATCCCGCAAGACGTTATACTGCGCTTCAAGAACTACGTATGGATTGATTCCCATATTCATGGGGTACGTAGAAATGTATGACCACTCCGCTTTGGGCCCAGCCTAATTCTC
This sequence comes from Viscum album, assembly GCA_963277665.1. Lineage (NCBI taxonomy): Eukaryota > Viridiplantae > Streptophyta > Magnoliopsida > Santalales > Viscaceae > Viscum > Viscum album. The sequence goes on along the minus strand of OY728123.1, from coordinate 2,097,103,094 downwards.
ACTCTTGGTCCCTCGACCTGAAGATTCCCCTCCGGGGTACGTGGTGTGATTTGGACCCCATGTCCTCTTTCATGTCAGTTTCATAACCACCACACCATATGTTACCTGGGATCTTCCCATTAACTTCCTATTGTATACCGTTAAACTATGGGAGATGTCCTCAATGCACGACACTAAACTGTGGTTCTACCCTGAGCAAGTTTAGGATGCCCCGTGTTAATCACGGGGGGCACTAGAGCCTCTACCAGAGAGAATTTCACCTGCCAGTATTGGTCTATGACTATGCTGCACTTCTAGAACTATGTGTGGCTTGATTCCCACCCTCATGGGATACGTAGAGACACCCTGGTAGGAATCATTAAACCTATTCTTCCCCTTTACGTCCCCCTGGACGGACCCCTCGTAGGGGACCATGTAACTATGATTCTACCCTGAACAAGTTCAAGATTCCTCAAGATCTTGTTGGGAAGCGACATACCCCCTAGCCAGAGAGTCCCTGTCCCAAAAAAAGAAGGATCCATAATTAAACTGATGCGCCCATCTGGAGTAATCCCACCACGGTAGTGTAATTAAATGAATGTCGGATTCTGTCCGGACAAACCATCACTCCATATTCCACGCTTTGCGTACCCCTTATTCAGAACCACGTCCCCTTTCATGTTTGGAGGGACCCCCTAACGGCCTGGTCTCATGTCACATCGGCTCACCTACCATCATGGGACAATGCCTCGGAAGACTCCTGACAACATTTGTGACAAGGTCCCGTGTTTTGAACATGGTCAACGGTCGACCTTCATTTGTTTGTCCCCATTTCAGGCTAATATGATATGGATGTTGTGTTTCTACCACGGTTAATGGTTATCCTTTATTGTCACACCATCCCCACAGTGTTCCAAATATTGGGTATCATGATTCACACTTCCAATTTCCATCTGTTCGGACCGATTCCAGTGCCCATGGTGTCACACCGATCATGGGTAAGAGCACATTGAAGAAACCGTAATTTGGCTGTTTTGAGAACATCCTCCTCTGGCCAGGTCTCTCCTATTTTCTAGAAATCTGAACTAGTTATCTAAACCCCAGATGCCCAAATCTTTGTTTCCACTCCTATGTTGGGTGGGACGATGAGGCAACTATCTCTTGTTTCTCACACCAGGCCTGACCCATGTGAGCTTAGGGAGTTATCGCCAGACGTCCCGCAAACATTGTAGTCACGTAATGAACCGATGAAAACAGTGGAAATAGTGCATGATATGGCATTCAAAAGAGGTAAAATTGAAGCATTGAAGTACCATTAAAAGGTTTTTAATTTGCTACAGTACCCGTGGGTCAACTCCCCCCATTGACGGGTTGACCCCGTCAAAAGAGCATTGCAGCTCCGCCACCATTTGACTTGTGGCGTCCAGGAATTTTTGCCGCTGAATCAGCTCTGGATCCTCCTTAGTAGCGGCGGGGTGCAGTTCGTTAGCCTTGGCCCTGGACCTCTCTATGCCAGCCTGAATGGTAGCCATATTTCAAGAAGCCTACCTCATATGCTCTTCTGCCTCTGCCAGCTAGGCCTTCAACCGTGATATCATCTCGGATTGCGTATTAAGAGAGGCTGAGTGCTCATCCGCCCAAGCCTACAGCTGTTGGACCTCACTTTCAGCCTCCTGGAGCTTCTTGATGTTTGTCGCCTTCCTCCGCTGCTATCCCACGCTGAACCCACGATCATACTCCCGGATCATCTCGGCCATGAGATCTCATATTAGCACATGAGGACGTTGGGCATCCACTCCCCCAGTGTACAGTTCGCGCAGTCGCGAGCGAAGTCTGTCCATTTCATTCAGCCATAGCACTTGGGGGGTGTCCTTGATGAAGCACATGATTAGCTTCCACGATCGGCGGCAGACTATGCTCCTGTCTTCTTCGTCGGAGGCCGTTTCGTCCCAGTATGTGTGATTGGCAGGCTCATACGCAGGATACGCCCGCAAGAAATCCTCTGTAGGATCTACATATGGAATTGAATCTGGTGCGACAACTGGTGCTGGAGTAGGCGTGACGGGACTTGGGTCGTCTGATTGATCCTCATCATCAGACTCCACCTCGATAACCGCGGGCACGACCCTACTGGTGGTCCCTCTGACGGTAGGTAGTGTTGCAGCTCGGGGAGATGGGGGGACTATCTCCACCATCACCGGCATGCCCCTAGGAGGGATGCCACCAGACATCCCAACCAGCCTTGCCGCTGCAGCCCATGCCAGTCGATGAACTGTACAATAGAGAGGGACCTAAACTCTAGTTGGCACAATCTACATATGATAGAAATGAATCCAGTAGAGGAAACTTATGGAGATAGAACTCCTGGTGCTGCTCTTGAGTTGATGCTGACGGGACCCCGAGGCGTGGCCCTCCATATACTGTTGGAAGGTCTGGAGATTCTGGAGGAGCCACCTCGAGTGCTCTGGCCGCCCCAAACACAGAACTGGACGCAGCCGTAGGCGCGTGTTCTGAAGGTCCTGCGTCATCACCCGTCAAAGGGTGAGAGCGAGGTCTTCGTACAAGTTCCTCCTGCATGGTTTAGATTTTTGTGATAGGTCAACAACGACCTAAGAGCAGACCCAGAGGAAAGGGATTTGGAATGGTACCTCGAGAAACTCTGCGAAATCATCAAAATCCGAGTCTTGGTCTTCGACTTCTCCCTCCTCCAATGGGCTTCCCTCCGCTAACCTCATCCCCCCTAGAGGAATCCTGAGATTCATCCGGCAGGGGGAAGCGCTCCCTCATATCGGCAGCTGACAGATGTGGGGGAACCGTCCGATCCAGCAGTACCCTCACCCGGTCTGTCATTGGGCGTGGGACACCACTGGAGTGAACGCAGTCTTCCAGCTCATCCAAGTATTGCACCGCCTCTGCCGGAGACGCCGCGAATCCCGCCCGGACTGGGCCTATGCCCGGTAACTCTATCCCGAGACCATTCAAATGCGCACACATCTCATGTGAACTGAGGAATTGCCGGTTGACATCACAAATGTCCCATGATTCTAGAAAAACAGAATCCTCTGACATTTCAAAGTGGCGCAGTCGCTTCCCCAAAGCCTGAGTAGATATCCTACAAAATCCCATCGTCGGCCACCCCTCCAGATCGCTCTGCTCTTCCGGGACCACGGGGTCCACTACCACCGTTGCTGCCACACCCTTAGCCGGTGCATGTCTCGCCGCCACAGCAGCCCTGCCACCACGAGAGGCCCGCACTGCCCTCCGACCCTGACCTCAGGATAGGGGAGGCCCACCATCACCAGCCCGAACAGTTGGCTGCCTCATCATCTCCCCCAGATAAGCGGCCTCACAGCTGATGGTGTACTCTTTCACCAATCCTAAAGCGGCGGTGGACGGAGTCAATTCAATTCGCATCTTCCCGTCTTCCCGTGTGAACATGAGCCACAACTGCCTAATCACACATTGGTGCTCCTCGTGATTCACCTCCCAGTAGACCTGCGGGGTCAGCCGATGCAGACACTGAAACTGCCTCGCAAATCGATGTGGGGTGTACGGTTCGCAGAGCGGCTCCCGGTCCACCCGTTCCACCAAAACACCACCTCGAAAGGCCAGAAGATAATCCCTATGCTCTTCCGTTCCCTACCCGTCGTTAGTGAGTACCCCTTTCGGCAATGGAAACTGGTGGAAGTTAAACTCATCCGCCCTCCACACCCAGTTCAGCACAATCGGTACGGTTAGTTTGAATGGGAAGCTCCCGACCGCATTCATAATGGAGGGGTGGATGTTTGATCCCAATGGCAAGATAGGGTTTGGATACTCATAAATCCCCCTGATGTGCGCCGCAATCCACCCATACAGAAGGTGGAAGGGCCCACATATCCTTGGCAGTTTCTTGCCCTCGCTAAGGTGCCGCAACATCCTGTACAGCTTGGTGAGCATTGGAATCCCTAGATTGAGCCGCTACCCCATGTCCAGCATAGACGCCATGATTAACGAGCTGGGTCGCACCCCCATGCTAGTATCCCTCACCGGTAGGATCCAACCGCAGATAAGGGCCGCGATGAACGCCGCCAGCCTGACTATCGGCTGCTGTTCTGTGCTGACACTAAAACTCCAAGTCTTCCATTGGCTGTACTCCAAGACCCACAAATACAAGTTCTCCATGTCCCGTTGAGCCGCCTTCGGACATGTTCGAGGCCTCGGAAGGAACTCTCGATTCTTCAGAAAGTTCAGGAACTGCTCAAACCACTTCTTAAAGTGGACATCTCTCACCACTTCCTTGTCCTCTCCAGGGACTAGTGCCATCAGCGCTGACGTCAGTCGTTGAAACCACTACGGATCCTCCCACACGCTCATGATGGGGAGGAACTCATCACACATGTCCCCCAAGATCGGAACCCCCGAGATCTGGTGGACATCCCATACACTGATGCCCACCTCAACATGGTGCAGGTGAAAAGTATTGGTCCTAGACGAACATCTGCTCAGCAGCTCCGTCATCAGTTGTTTCGATTGGTAAATGTGGAATTGGGAGGCCCATGCCGCCTCGTACAAACCCAGTCTCCTCAGCTCATCCCCAAGCTTCTCACCTGAGGCGCCTACCTAGAAGGCCCATGCCCAGTCGTTGGTGAAGTTTCCTCCCTGGCACATGTCCCACTCATCGTACCACTCCTTCTTCGAATCCTGCAAATTCTCATTCATCATGGTGCGGTATAGAGGAGGGGAACTCTCCGGTTGCAGCGGATTTCCATCAATATTGTTCACATGGTTGTAGAGACAGTCGGCGGTGATGGGTGTGAAGTCCTCCCGTGCATGACCATCGGTAGCCCTAAACCACTGGTGCTGGCATGGTGTGCTCCTGAACTAACAAGCTGGTTCATCCCTACTCGCCTCAGGGATGAAGACATCATCCCTCAACCCGTAGCCATACAAGGCCAGCTTCTTGCACTGCAGATAGTTCTTATGACTCTCTAATAGCAGTGCTGTCAAAGAATTATGGTCTGAGTAACTTCGGGTCATCACTCTAAGGACCAGACAATTAGCCATCTCATCCCTCCGGGCGGCGTCTACAAGCACCCCCAACGCAGCTTCTCGATGGGCCATTTCAGTTTCGGAACTCTAAAAAAATTCGGCTTGGGTCATGAACGTTTCTCGCATAGATCTCTCATGAAGATTAGGCAAAAACCCAATCCGCGGAGCCTGGCTTAGGCCAGAAAACAGAAGTTCGCTCGACGTGGTCGTAGAGTTGGTGAATCGCGGTTTGCCACGAAGCTCTATCCGCGGAGAGCAGATGCGGAGTACACGGAGCTTCACGAAGTTGAGAGCGCAAAAGGACACAAAATCGAGAGAGGAAAAAAGAGAGGTCAGTCCCCCTATTTATAGGCGGCGACCCCGGAGCTTCGCAGCATGTCCGGACTGCGCGGCCGCTGTCTGCACCGCACACCATCTTCGCGAGGCCGCATCGCGAGGGGCTGATAATTTGGTGATTTTCCCTCATACTTCTAACCTTGATCCCTCTGTGGCTCCAAGTCTGAGGGGGGGAATTTTTGGCACAAAAATATTAGACGACAAAGGAAGAAGGAAAAGAAGCTCGCGCACTGCCCCACGAATCTCAGCCGTGGAGCGCACCCCGGCAATGCGGCCGACGCGAAGTAGAGGAGGCGGTAACGCTCCGCGAATGCCCTGAAGTTCGCGAGCCCGCCGCAAATCCCTAGTGGCGGTAACCATCTGCGAACCCTGTTGATGTTCACGACCCGACGCGAAGCAACCACTGCCCCTTCGCGCCGCATGAGCTCTACTTTGCGGCACCCCTTGCCTATAAATACAGGGCTCCCCCGAGCCCTCGAGATGGACAATCCAACCTTTAGGCTTCTCAACTCTCGAATCGTGAAGCACCCTTCGCCCCAGGAATCATGAGCTCCACGAGGTATTTTTGCCTTGCGAGATGCCTTCGCCTTGTCTCGTTTTGAGCCCCTCTTCTGAGAGGGATTCCCTTCACGAAGCCTAAGGTCCTTCACGAAGGAAGGGGATTCCAAAGGGAACCCTGGTAGTTGTGGAGCGTTTATGCTTCGCGAAACACCCATCATGTACTAGTGATCCACATGCCAAGGCAGCGTCACTGTACATTGTGAAGCACACTAATTCACAGCACCTTGCTTCATGAGGCACCTCTGCTTCGCGAGGAAGTGCTCCACGAATACCATTCCACTTCACGAAGCACCTCCCATTCACACCCCAATCCATGCTAAGGCCAAGGCATTCCACTTCGCGAAGCACACCCCATTGCTTGGAAATTCCTCTTCCCGTGCGACCTCCAGGTTTGAACGATGTGATTTAAATGTCCCATGGACAACATCACCCGTAGTGTTTCTTCGCCTGATGCTTCTTCGCATAGGCACACTAACGACTATTGCTTTCTCACATAGCCACACTGACGTGGACCGCATGATGGTTCACCCTGCGACCCCTCTTTACGACGGCTTTTCTGGTACATTCCCTTACCCAAGGGGCAGAGGGTACCGGTTATGTAAGTCCTAGGGGTACGGAGTAGGCCCACTTCATCCGAGACGCAGGACATTAAACTTTCAAGCACCGCGTCCTTAACACATGATGTTAAACTGTGATCCGACCCTTTGCCTCGCACATAGGGTCCCCCCGGCTCAGACATTATTTACGCCACTCGTCTCCACGGGAATGGACTCTTGCTCATAGGGAATGGGATCCTCCTTTTGGAGTGGCGTTTGTCGACGGGGTAAGGGAAACCACCTTGGTGTAAGCCCCAAGCCTCTCTTGCAGAAGGTAGCACCCATGAACCTCCATACTTCCCCACTGCCAAATCCAGTGGAGAGCGCGATAGGGAATGAGGAACCTTCCATCTTTGGTCCCAAATACCTCTCCCACTGTGCGTTTCCGCACTTTGGGCCTCCATCTTGGAGTATGTCCCAGCACCATGGGCCGCCTAACGCTTAATCCCCTCTTTGTTTCTCACGAACGCACCGTTCGGGACATGACTGTCAGGTCTCTGCTGCCTCTTGTTTCTCACACCGAGCATGACTCACGTGGGCTTAGAGTAAGCATTGGCCATGACAATACCTTGTCCAACATGACATTAAAATGCATGCCCATGTCCAGTATGACGTTAAACTGCACATCCATTTGAACTACATGGTCTTTGATCCATGTCAAGGCGTGGTACGTAGGAAGCCTCCATGAGGTTCAAGCCCACCGCCCGTCATTTATTCACGTCAGGTTCCACCCTCGTCCAGCATGATGTTAAAAACTTCATTCCAGCCCGACAGCAAGCTGTTGTGACCAACCCAAACGACGAGGACTTTGATCCATGTAAAGGCATGGTACGTAGGAAGCCTCCCTGAGGTTCAAGCCCATATCCCATCAGACCAAGGTCATTTCTTTACGTCGGTTCGCCGACACCCACCATTCCAAACCACCTGAACTATGAGGTGTTTGATTCATGTTAAGGCATGCTACGTAGGAAGTCTCCTTGAGGTTCAAAACCACCACCAGTAGACCCACGGGTTCACCCCCACGTTGGTTCGCTGACGAAAACCACCACCTGAACTTTGAGGTCTTTGATCCATGTCAAGGCATGGTACGTAGGAAGCCTCCATGAGGTTTAAGCCCATAACCCAGTCGTTCCGACCTCATTCACGTCGGTTCACCCCCATCCCGCAGGACGATAAACTGCATTCCGCATCCCATCTGATCTAAGAGGACATTGATCTGTGCCAAGGCATGGTATGTAGGAAGCCTTCCGGAGGTTCAAGCCCAACAATCATTGGCCCAGACCGTCTCTTTGTCGGCATGACAAGCCCCCATTCCATCCTAAACTATGAGGGCTTTAGTCCATGTTAATACATGGTACGTAGGAAGCCTTCCAGAAGTTCAAGTCCACCACCCGTTGGTCATTTCGTCTTCATTCACATCGGTTCTCTGAAAATTCCCATTGGACCAAGGTCTAAATCCACTTCAGTTCGCTGACAACGACCATCAGACCAGGGCCCACCTTCACGTCGGTTCACTAACACCATCCTGAACTACGCGGACTTTGATTCCCTGCAACGTGGATACATAGGATGTCTCTTTGAGGCTCAATCCCAACTTTATTGTCACCCTTGTGATGGTACCATTTCATTCCCCCTCGACTTCATCCACCCATCCATCCGACATCCACCCTGATTCATACTCGGGCCGCCACATCCCGGTGGGATCATGCCACTCTACTCCCCTCCACAGCATCCGGGAAGCCGCCCACGAGCTGACCCCGATATCGGCATCCATTCAAGGGGGATTCCTCAATCTGATCCACTCCAGCTAGTGTTTTGATTAACCCAATCCATCGTCGTTGGACGTTAAACTTGCGGAATACCCCGTGTTAAACTTGGTAAGTTGAGGAAAACCTCAGATACATGCCTACGGAATATGATTCCCCGCGTTCAATGTGGGATTTCTCGGACCTCCACGCCCTCGAGATACCCTATAATAAGGGACAAAATCCAAACATGCCAATTCCCCGGCGTACAGTCACGTCAATGATGCCTCGACATGACTACTCCCCCAACTGAAGGTTGCTGCACTGATCAGACCCTTTGGAATGTCCCGACAGAAGCAGTGTAATTAACCGGCGTCCATGAAAAGATGGCACTATGAAGTGTTTCATAAACAACGTATTAAATCTTTTAGGGAGACCCGGACTAGGTGACGAGTTCCGAGGAGGAATCCACGGAAGGAAGAACTGACATCCCATCATCCCGGTTTTGATCAAGGAGCAGACGTCCCTGAATAAGGAGCAGATGCCACCCACCATTGGAAAGAGGGAATGCGGGGAAACAACAATGGAAGCTGCGCCTGTCACGCCCCTGGAGGATGGACACACGCGCCCCAGAGAAAGCATCAGAAACAATACTAAATTAAATAAAATTTAAATCAGAAAACCCATGATGTAGGTAATTCAAAACATCACGGAAAATGTTTTTAAATCATTGAATAAGTTGGGGAGGAGAAGAATATTGATGATGAATTTTCCATGAACATGATAAAATCCAGAATATAAACGATTCTTGTATCTTTCATTAATGATGGATAAGATTATTTGAGGAAATAATATGGAAATAATGAAACTTAAAATAAAATAATAGTAGTGAAATCCATTATGAAATTTCTGCAGCCAAACCGTGTCGCTTTAAATTTCATAAAATATTTTGAAGAGAGAAATGGGATCTCTCATAATTATTACATAATATGGGAATTAAGAGAAAAATGGAATGTAATATACCAAAATATTCCAAATGTAATGAAAAGTGATATCATAAAATGAAATTAAAGAATGAAAATAAAAGAGGATGTTTACCTCTTGATCTCTTCTCCTTGAGATCCTACTTAAGGCCTTTGGTTTGGGGCTTTTGGTGAGACCCTCAGCTATAGGAAGTGGGGAAGATATTTGGGATGAGTGTTGTAAAGAACATAGTTAAGGCACATGGAATGAGACATGTGGGAGAAAGGGAGGAATGCTGGTGGCATTTATAGAGGAGGAGAGGGGGTATTTTTCATTATTTTAACCATTATTATATTTTTTTCCTCAAGACTAAGAATAGTATTAATTCATGTAACCCCAAATAGAAATATTATAATTTTAGTTCGAACCATGTGGCCTTACATCACTTATGATGTCATAAATAGTGTATTTTACTAATAATTTGAATATACAATATTTTACCATATTTCACTATTCATCGAAAATTCATGAATTTTAGAAACATCACAAAAACACACACTAATAGTTTATAAACATATAGAATTCAAAAATGAACTCCATTTTTTGAAATAATGTTTAAAATAATATTAATTAATTTTTTAAGAAAAATCATAGTTAACTAAAAAATTAACAATTTTATTTCTATAACTGCTTTTATATAACATTGAACAATTAATCGTGACATCATTATCATAAAGCCTTAAGAAAATAAAATAAAAATTAAAATTTCTATTAATTTGTTACATACTACAATTCTTATTACCATTCATAAGGGTATGTTACTATTCTCCAAAAACACAAGTTGGTTCCATCAGACTCCAAATAGCATACTAAAGACAATTGTTGGTGACTGTTTTTTAAAATTCAAAACATATAAGTGGACAAATTATTTTTAAATGATAGTAATAAATATATAATAAAACAATGGTTCATGCATTTTAAATTATTTTTAAAACCTTGGGGTGTTATATTATCCTCACCTTTTTGATAGTGCGTCCTCAAAATTTTATTTACTTATTAAACTAGTGAGGGTACCTTTCTCTCATAGTATTTTTATACTCTCATGTTTCTTCTTATACCATGTGGTTTCTATAAAAAACCTTTACCTTGTGGATAACTTTATTCCTCAATACTTGTTCCCTTCGATCATGAATCTGAACTAGTTTCTCTTCAGAGGAAAGGTTCTCTTCCAAATGAACTACTTTTGGGCTCAGAATAGGAGTCGAATCTGGCACATACATACTCAACATCGAAACATGATAAAATTGTGTACCTGAGAAAAACATAGAGGCAATGATACTCGTTATGTAAATGGTCCACCTTTCTCAAGAATTTCAAAGGGACTGATGAACTGCAGAATTAGCTTCCCTTTCTTAAACAAACACATCACACTTTTCCAAGGAGATATTTTAAGGAAAACGTAGTCACCTACCTTGAAAGAGAAGGGTTTAATTCTATTATCCACATAACTATTATACTTGCTCAGAACTGTTCTAATGTGATGCTATATTATCTTCACTTTCTTAGCCACATACTCTACGAATTTCATCCTCATCAAATTTATTTCACTAACTTCATCCCAACAGGCTGGAGTCAGACACCGCTTCATATACAAATCCTCAAAATGATCCATTTTTAAACTATAATGAAAATTATTATTAAATAAAAACTAAAAAAAGAGATATGTTGATCCCAACATCCCTGGTGGTCCATTGAAAAATTGCAAAGCATATCTTCCAAATTCTTAATCCTTTGTTCTGACTGCCCATCTAATTTAGGATGAAGAGTTGTACTAAACTTTTACTCAGTTCCCAATGACTTCTGAAGACCCTTTAAAAAGTTATAAGTGAACATGGGATCCTAGTTAGATACAATGGATAGAGAAACTCTATATAGTTTGATTATCACATTGAGGTAGAATCGAGGGAGTCGATCCAAAGACATTGTATCTTGAATAGAAAAAATGTGCATATTTTGTCACATAATCAAAAATAGCACAAATCGAATTGTTACCTCGATAAGTCTTTGTTATTCCCACCAAAAATTCCTTGGATACATTATAACACTTCAAATCTGGCACTGGAAAAGGTTGAAGCATCCCCTTTAGTAACTATTTCTCTCCTTTAACATTTTAACTTGACAAACAATTAATTGTAAAATCAGTAATATCCCTTTTCATTCCATCCCACCAATAATACATCTGAAGTACTCTATAAATATTATTACTACCGGGATGAACGGAAAATTGGGAACTATGACCTTCACACAAAAAATCCTTCTTCAACTGAGAATCACAAGGCACACACAACATTTTACCAAATCATAAAACAAAAACTTTATTAATGTTAAATATTTGTAACTTAACCATTTTAAATAATTTTACCTTTTTTGTAGCTCATATTCTTCCATCTGTGCCCTCTAAATTATTCTTAATAATGATGACTGCACTAAAACCTAAGACAAGACAATGGTATTTTTTGTACACACAACTTCCAAGACAAAATTCATCAAATCAATAATCAAGGGATCATGTTCTAAACATAGAATGGTTAAGGATTCATGATGTTTTGTACTCAAGGCATCATAAACTTTGTATATTTTTTCAGGATGGTAATTGATCATGAAATAATAATCCAATATCTATTCAAGACATCTTCTCTGTATCATGTTTAATTCTTATTGAGTAAATATATACTTTAGACTTTTATGGCCAGTATATATTTGAAATTTGGCATTATATAAATGATGCCTCAAAATTTTCAAGTAAAAAACCACAATAACCAATTCCAAATCATGTGTGGGATAATTTAACTGATGTTGTTTATGTTTTCTTAAATCATAATCCCTTACCTGGTCATTCTCCATTTCAGGAAGGCATGTCCAAAACTTGAGAATTCACCAATATCTTATTCAGTTCTTGAAAATAATATTTACATTCTTTTATCCAAATATGTTTTACCCATTTTCATGTTAACATAGTGATTGGGATAGATACCCATGAAAATTTCTTATAAAAACATCAGTAATAATCTCTTAATCCTAGAAAACTATGAATCTCTGTAACATTTGTCGGTCTTGTCAATTCATCAACCACTTTTGTTATGACAGTATCAACTATTATTCCATCCTTATTTATAATGTTCCCAAGAAAAGAAATCTATTTCATCAAAAAAACACATTCTGAATTTCTAATATATTTTCTTTTGTTTTAGGTTTTGTAAAACAACCCTTACATGTGTTTCCTGATCCTATTTATTTTTAGAAAAAAACTAGAATCTCATTAATAAACACAACCACAATCATATCCATGAACATATGAAATATTTAATTCATAAGATTTATGAATACAACAGGTGCATTAGTAAACCAAAATGGCATAAAAAAATTCATAATTCCCATATCTAGTTGAAAAGGTTGTTTTCGGGACGTCATCCTCCTTCACCTTCAGCTAAAGGTATCTGTAAATCAATTCAACCATGGAAAAGTATTGAACTACCTAGATCTAATGAAACAAATCAATGATATTATCAAAATGATACATGATTATAACGATGATGTTATTCAAATATCTATAATCAATGCAAAGACTTAGGGAACCATCATTCTTTTTATCAAACAAAACTAGTTCACCCCATGGAAAATTTCTATGATGAATAAAGTCTTTATCAAGAAAATACTTCAATAGATTTTTCAATTCATGTTCTATTTGATCCATACCATATTGCAGATTTTAAATTGTCTTAGCATCTGGAACTCCATCAATGGTGAATTCAACTTCTCGATCATGTTTCACACCATGTAACTCATCAAAAAAAACATCAAGGAATTCATTTACCACTGGAAAATCATTAATCTAAAAAGTTCCCTTGTTTTCGATAATATGAGAGATAAAAATTTCATAACAATATTTCAATAGTTTTTCAGCTTCTTGATATGTTATCAATTGTATGGGTTCATTCTTTTATACAAATAGAAACTCTTTCTTAAAAACAGCTTCTTTATTTCTAAAGTCAATATTAGCATGATAAAATTAAAGACAATCCATTTCCATAATAACATCAAAATCGACTATTGGTAAAATAGCATGGTTTGTAGGTAATATATTTCCCCATAATAGAATGGAAAGATTCTTAAAATTCCTATTTGATATAATATTTCCCTATGGTGTTTTTACAAAATGTTCCAGTTTCATTTTTTGAGGTTATATTACCAATTTAGCAGAAAATGTCTCATAGATGAAGGAATTTGTAGACCACATATCAAATACAACATTAGAAAAATGTGAGTAAACAAAAAATGTACCTGATAAAATTTCATTAGACAGTTTGGCATCAGCTGGTGTAGTCATAAAACATCTCACTACACCTTTCTGCATATAGTCTCACTTCTTTCCATCATTTAGATCTCTCTCTGGGAAGGAATTGACATAGTGACCCATCTCAATACATTTAAAACACTTTATAGTTTTCTTATCATGATTAGTCTTAGGATTATTTTCATTAAAATCTTGGGCCTTATGTCAAAACATAACACATTTAAATAACTTCCCAATTTTGGTAATACATTGCTCAGGGTACTTCTTTCAATGCTTTTCAAAAATTAGAAACATGATTTTATTACCATGAGATTTAATTTGATGATTCTTACCCATCACTTTTTATTCGGCCTCAACTTCTCTTTATTGTCCAAATTCCTGTAATCATCAGCAAACACCATCTCTACCATATTAGAAGATCAGAAATATTTCTCATAACTTTTGAATTCACGGGAGGCCAATGCCCTTCGATAGCTTTTTTTTCAATCCAGATTTAAAGCGGTTGATTTTTCTATCAAGATATAGTATAAGATATGCATCATACCTCACCAGTCGGGTGAAGTTCACTTAATACACAACCATTGAATCCTCCTCATTTTTCTTCAATTCAAGGAATTTATTCTCCATCCTATGTCACACTACCTTTTGAAAATATTATTCATGGAAAATAATTTTAAATTTATCCTACTCTAATGAATAAAAATCCTCACTTTTCCTAATATTCCTTACTATTGACCCCCAATCATAAAATTCACATTAAAAAAATAAATGGAATGACTTAAATTTTGATTATCAGAACAACCCATTTCATCGAATATCTTTTCCATAGATTTAATCTGTCCTTTAGCTGATACTTGTTCAAAAGATCCATTGAAATGGGAAGGGTGTTATCTCATAATAAGTTCCACTATTATCATGTTACATTGTGGTACCCCTGGTTGTCCTTTTTCATGGATTCTGCCACCATTTATTGCCTACATTATCATATCCATTACTATCACAAACCGCTCTATTCCAATCCCAACCATTCTGAGCTGCAGATTCGGATGGATGTCATTCTTTCAGTCTCTATCCTCTTCAAAATCCATGTTTCATCGGTGAAAAAACATTTCTAACAAAAAAATTATAGATGAATCAATATGGTAGTCTTTAAATTCTATAAAATTTCTTATTAATCATTGAGTAAAAATCATTTATAGTATTATTTTTACATAATCCTAACCCCTCATGTATCTAAACCATCCTCTAATACTAACTATAAGGACCCATAACTATTATATTACATAATATTAAATTTATTCAAGAAATCACATCCTTTAACATTGATGATCTTTACATGTTTAAAGCTTTAGAGATTTGGGACATAAAATATTTATAACATTACAAATAATTATAGAGTGGATACCATAAAAACAGTATTCATTTCTTCCAAAATATAAAACATTTCAAATGAAACATGATTTCATTTAAAATTATCCCTACATTTAATGTGGATTACTTCTTTGTCTTACTAATCCTTAGAAACATTGAAAATAATAGAATACATGGGATGAATAAAAAAATCTCAGTATGGAATATAAAAAAAAGAAATTCCATGAATTGTTGTAACATATGAAAACATTATCAAAAGGAATACTTTTCACCCATATATAATTAAATTGTATAAAATGGGATTTAAAAAATATCCACACAAATCATAAGTACAAAATAATAACCATCAAGGTATCTTGAGGCATTACTTACATAATATTGTTACCCTCTCGGTACCTTGGAATTTGTAACCCGCACAGCTACATTTCAATTTTTTTAACCATCTCAGTTACAGTTAGAGTAACCATACAACCAACCTCCAATAGACACAAACCCAATGAGTTTTGGGTCGATATAGGTCCCACCCTCCATCATAAATAATGACCAAGAACCAGAAAAGTATCATACTACATGAATAATTTCATAAAATCATTTACATTGAAATTTAATAAAACATAATTTTAAAATAGGATTTTAAAAGAAAATCCCCTTACATAAATCATATAATTAAAATGAGACATAATAGATTGGATGTAATATGTATGTACACTTTAAATAAAAATAAATAATCATAATATAAACAATTTTCATCACAAAAAAAAGTTTTATACCACATAAATAATGAAGTTGAAGGTTAACCCTAATAATGGAAATCGGGTTAAGAATTCCCTTACCTTGTGCTTGACTTACTTCAAACGTAAATAAACCGTCAGTATAATGGTTTAAATAGGGTTATTAATATATTAAAGAAACATATACATCATTATAATACCTTATATGTTCATTTCATTATATCATTTCACCCTTTAATTGTTAGTATTTTGTTCCTTCCATTGTTTTTGGGTGAGTTCTTTACATGATTTCCATGGTTGGTTCATGATGGTTGTTCTTGTAAAATAGAAATGAAACAACCAAATTAAAATGGAGTGGTATTAAAATAATTCCAGAATACATAAATTATACCATTTATCAATTTGAATTTGGAAATTATGATGATTCATAAGTTAAAACATCAATGATGTTCGATTAGATCATTTTAGTGGTTCTTGGATAATTACGATCTCATTTTGTTTTATAAATTAAAACCATGTGTAAAATAGAATTTCAGAACCATGAGTGAGATATAATAAATATATTATAACCTGGTTCAACCATAAAAATGGTTTCATGACCATCCTTGTTGGAATTAAAACAAATTTAAAACTCATTGTCCACGATGTTGGTAATTCTCCACATCATATACAATGTTTTTAATTCCCTTAATAAGTGAGGGAGGAGAAAAATATTGATGATGAATTTTCCATGAACATTTTAACATCAAAAATATAAAATATTATATAGATTAAATTCCTCTTAAATAAGATAAGGTTAATAAATTATAATAAAATAAAGGAACTCAAAATAAATTAAGTGTTGACAAATCCCTTATGAAAATTCTGCATCCTAACAACATCACTTAAAATTTCATTAAATATATTAATGAGTGAAAATAGGTCTCTCATAATTATTAAATAATATGGGATTTAAATGGAATATGTAAAGAAATATTAGATACATAAGCCACAAGGAATGAAAAATAATAATAAAAAATGTAAAAAAGTAAGAAAATAAAAGAGGATGGTTACCTCTTGGTCTCTTCTCCTTGAGATCCTTCTAAAGGCCTTTGGTTTTTGAATTTTGGTGAGACTAGTATCTATATGACATGGGGAATATCCTTGATATTAGTTTTGGGAAGAACATAGTTAAGTCTAAAAACTTAAGAGATCTGCGAGTAAGAGGGGAATGAGAGTTCAGTTTATAGTGGAGGAGAGGGGGATCTTACATTATTTTAATCATTAGTATAATATTTGGCTCAAGACTAAGTATATTCATAATTAATGTGACCCAAAATAGTAATAATGGAATTATAATTATAACCAAGTGACCTTAAATCACTTATGATGTCATAAATAGTGTATTTTATTGATAATTTGATTACACTATATTTTACCATATTTCACAATTCAACGAAAATTCATCAATTTTAGAAAAATCCCAAAAACTCACCTTATCCATTTTTCAACGAGTAGAATTCAAAAATGAATTTAAATTTTTGAAAATAGTTTTCAAAAAATTATTAATTTAAATTTTAAATAAAATCATACTTAATTCAATAAATAACAATTTTAATTCTATTACAACTTTTACATCACATTGAAAAATTAACCAAGATGTAATTATATTAAATCCTTATGAATAAAAAATAATAATAAAATTTACTATTAATTACATCCATTTTATTATTCATAATGGTATTTTACTATTCACCAAAAAACACAACTTTGTTCCATCAGACTCCAAATAACATACAAAACACAAATGTAGATGTCTGTTTTTCGAAATTTATAACATAGAAGTGGAAAAATTAATTTTAAAGGCTAGTTATAAATATCTACTTAAAACAATGTTTCATGCATTTCAAATTATTTTTAAAATCACGGGGTGTTACAGTATATGTGAGAACACCTTATAGAATAATGAATGAAACTATGATGAAAATATCCTCTATATTTGAGATTCTTGGGGAGATGCATCTAGAAAATATGGTTTGTATATTTATAGATGAATTTGACATAATTATATTTAAGGACTAGTTTTAATTATATAAATCTCATACCAATTTCCATGAATGGGGAATATCCTTTCACATCATTAACCATCTTGTTTTCAATCATAAATACTAGGATGATCATGAATTATTCATGGAATAAAAATGTATAATATGGGTCTTGAAACAGCAGAACATGTTCTTCCTAAATCATATAATTGGTGAGGATGTCATCATTGATAACATTACTATTGTAAAAGATTATATTGACATATTTCCTAATTAATTACATGGAATTCTACAAGAATACAAGTTTTAGTTCTCTATTAAACTATTTTTTGATCATTTCATCTCTCAAACACTTCTGATAGAATTTATTTTCATGAATAAGAGGAACTAAATATTTCATTACTAAATAATATCAGAAAGGTTTTTTAAGCCTTATTGCTTCAACATATGGTTAATGTGTCCCCTTTATAAATAATAAGGATTCATCAATATACCTTTTAATTGGGGATCATTATTTCATGAAAATAATTATATAATTACGTATCATCTTCCCATATCGATGAGTTGTTCAATCAACTCAAAAAATCTCAATTATTCTCAACGAATATCATTCAGTCTTGGCATCATCAACTTTGGGTAAAATGGTAGGATATTCCAATGAACTCATTTTGAACATGGTATAGACACTATGATTTTATATTTATATTATCTAATATTACAAATTCCATCTATATCTTTATGGATGTTATGATTGTTGTCGTTCAATATTACTTGGATACATTTTTTTCAGTATAGAATATATCCTTATATATATCAAAAGAATGAAAGAATGTTAATATTACATAAAAGGTATATTTAAAAAACTGGAGATTGATAGAATCTTTTCAAAACACCAGAAATTAGAAATCTAGATAAAAAATATCATTATTGGGTCTTTTCATCACAAGATATGATATATGTATTAATCCATAAAAGATTTTTTTTACTAATGGCCATGAATAACTAATATTACTAAAATATATAGATTTGAAGGGTTCTATGGATGTTATTAATTCCCTATGAGAAATTAATTTGGAATATGAAACTAGATAATTATGACAAAAACATAAGTAATGTTCCTATGGAATAAAGAATTTGAGTAAATTTTCATAGATTTGATGTAAACCATGGTCACTGCATCTATATTTACATTACCCTATAGTGGTGAAGGGTTTATAAATTACTATTATGCATCAATAAATGGTGATGAATGTTACTTCTTGTAGAATAAAAAATTATTTACTTATTCTTACCTAAAAATAAAAACTAATGACAAAAACAACACAACACCTGATTTAGAATTTGGGGTGGTGATATTTACAATAAAAATTTGGTTGCATTTCCTTTTATGGTGTGAAGTGTGATATATATAATGATCACGGTTGCTTGAAAAATATCATGAAATAAATTGATTTAAAAATTTACAAATAGATATTTTTAATGTTAATTAATGATTTTGAATTCTAAATACATTACCGCCATGAGTGGAAAATGATGTGGATGATTCTCTGACAACAAATGACCATGTTATTATATCCATGATTAGGGTTGAAGAGGAAATAATTCACTTTTACATGTAGATGATATATCATAGGGTCATAATAGGATGAGTAAATTGTTAACATTGGTAGGATACTAATCAAATATTCATTTACATGTTGATAAAAAGATCCCAAATACATTATTTGCAGATATTGAAAAGGGTAGTGAATATTCTAATGTTAATCTCTGATAACTATGGAGTTATATATTTTGAAACTTAGAACTAAGTCTCATCTATACCTGATCTAAAAAGTGGTTTTCGGGTATTCACATAGCTTATAGTTCATTATCCATTCGTAGGGGACCCAATTATATAGATATCTGAATCCAAACATCTATTAGGATAAAATTAAAAGGAATGTAATGGTTATATATCCCAGATATTGTTATGTTATAATGTTAAGATAGTATTATAGAAGACTAATGTGACATTGAAACCATTTCACATTACCATTTAGAAATAGAAAAATGTCCCCACAGACATTCATAGGACTCCCCAAAACATCTAATGGTCATAATTATATATAAGTTACAGTGGATCCCCTTACAAGGTTAATTTATTTTATTTCCATCAAATAAGATACCTTCCTTGACCAACTTACCAATATATATATATATATATATATATAATGTAATAGGTGAAATATTTGGATGTAGTGATATCCATAATATTTTTGTTGGATACATGGTTTTTGTAAAGTTTCTATAAAAGTCATCATTAAACTTTAGATATAAAACATATATTTTTCAAAACATATAAAATACAAACATTTCGAAAATCTGGTAGGAACGTTCAAACTATAGAGAATATGTTGAGAACTTTTTTGATGGATTTCCATGGATATTGGTATAAAAACATGATTTGCGTCCTAACCTCTCCGAAGGGAATTTGGCATATTTTGAATTGTTTTTAATGAACAATATAATAGGTCCAACTTGTGTACAAAACGTCGATATTTTGTAACTGGAACATGACCTCTCATATGAAGTACTACTTGTGATCATCTTGGACCCCTAAGTCAAATTACTATTGAATAAAAACAATTATATAGTGAATGTTTTTTTCAAGAACCATATTTTGAGGAGTATACATTTAATTCAAATAACGTGGTGAGAGATAAACATTCTCACTTATTTTTCATAGTGTAATTAATATTTTAGGATGTAATATTTTTATGGTTATAAAATATAATGATGCCATATTTGAGTAATTAATTTCACATAATTATATATAATGTAAGTAGATTATTTTGAACACAAAAAAATAATATGAATAACAATTTTATAGTTATATCCACTATATTGGTGGTTATCACCATATGTCAAAAAATTACAAAAACTATATAAAAGTGTTTAATTAAAAAAATTCATTGTATGCACAAAAATATAAATTTGATAAATTTATTTTATGTGTGATTGTCTAAAATTAATTATTTTACACTTTTTTAAATTTAATTTGAAATAATTAACATAATAATTTGATTAATAATATGAATATAATATTCTATTTAATTTTTGGGATTTTTATAATGAACTCGATTTCGGCGGAATAGATAAAAGTATAATTTTTTAAAATACAATGAATTTTATAACATCACTGGGATATTTTCATAACCTAAAACATATAGAACCATTTTCAATACCAAATATATTCCTTTTATATTTTACAATTTTATATATCATTTTTGAATTAAAAACCAATATTTTATATTTGAGAAGAAAAGATATATTTAAATGAATTTTATTAATACATTGTACATTAGTATTTTAAAATTATTTTTTATCAATTTAATCAAATGAAATTTATTTGAAATCTAAAATCATTGCATAAAAACTGTCTAATAAAGGAAAAATTATTTTTAGGAATAAATATTAAGTTATATTGTGTTTATATTTTTTACCCAAGTTAAAAATATAACCTTTTAAAGAACAATACAATTTAAAATATCATTTTTTAAAAATTAAATGAATATATATAATATTTAGTCTTTAATATTATGTATAAACCTAAAAAACATATAAACTCAAATTTAATTAGTAATAAATATTAATTAATTATAACAAAACAAAATGAATAGAGTGACCTTATTCTCCAAAGACTATTTTCATATATATAAAATGTTTTGATTTAAAATTGAATTTTTTATATTTGATAAATTTAGATAGATTAATTGGATTCCAAATTCAAATTGAAATACTAAAAAATAAATTGTTATTGTTTAACATATATATTTATGAGTAAAATAATTACAATGGTATTCTTTTTAATAAACAATAATAACTATAAAAATGGGTAATTGAAGAATATCAATTATTATGTACGTATTAGATTGATCATGCATGGAAAAATAGTGGGAGAGGTTATCAATTTTCATGAATATTTACTAAATATTTATTTCTTTAAATTAATGGCTCTAACATTGAACTTCTATAGCTGTTAAGAGCAATGCATCAGTTGTTTCCAAGTAAAAATCACATACACATGATATGAATATAATAAAGTTACCAGAAGAACTCAAATAATTTTATAATATTTGGTAAAAATACATACTCCATTACATTATCAACCTATGGAAATTTTATAAATTCTATTAACACTATATGTTTTCATTTTTTAAAAATTCCAAGAATTGGAACACAATATATATATCCGGAATAAAAAAATACCCTAATATCATTGTTGTTCTTTATACTAGATTCACTATAATTCAATGTATTTTTTTATACTAGAACTATCTATTCATTATTGATATTCTATAAAGACACTATACAATATATATCTATTAAAGTATATGTTGTAGCATCTACAAGATAGTCATGTTCCTCTACCAAGTATCTTCTATTTCTATTGAATTAAAAAGATAATGTACATGTAGACCTTATACTCTTTATTAAGTGGAAGATGAAAAATCAACATCAACTCTATAATTTTTTAAAATGAAGAAAATGAGGAATTGATAAATACACTATATATTGAATTCATCCATGTTCAATCAAATGCCTGGGTATAAATTGATGAGGTTACCAACCAAAATGTTTTGTGCAAAGAAGATTCCCTGAAATTATTTAAGATTATTTTATTCAAGAATGATATTGAACTGTGTAAACATTGTATGTTTTATTAAATTATCAAATACTAACCACTCATTTGTTATATATTTTGAAAATCATCCCGACTTTCTTCTCAAAAATTATTCATGAATGTATGATTTCTTTAAATAATCATTTAGCATTCTCATTATTTTATATTCCTTATCAATTTAGTTCTTTATTCTCAATACTTCAAACAACCCTTGAATATTATTAGTTTATTCCGTAAAATATCACCTATTGCATATCATTTATAGTATTGTGGGTGATTGACCTGTAAGGGTAACATGTCTTTTGTATGAGTTTAGTGATAGAAAAGGATCATGGGATGGTCATGATAACTTCCTTTCCTAACGAGTGTTAATTTAGAAGTGATACTCCTTTGAATATCACTACCTCCAAGTATATGATTCAAATTATCAAAATTATCATAACAAAGGAGCTTCACGTGGTAATAAGAATTTTACATAGGTTAATTCAAAATATTTTTTGCAGGAAATGATTATTTATGGGATAACTATTGCGTGAAACTTGTGGTAATATAAATATCCTCTCGTGAGACAAATGATTTCTATAATATGGATCCTCCTATTATTTCTGAGGCCTAATTTCTTGTAGTATTATTATCCACGGTGCACGTCCCGCTTGTCTTTGGTTTTTCTACATGTCTGTATTGAACTCATTGTCAGAAAATAGGTTTATCTATTTTTTACCTCTCTAACACATCTCATGAACTATGTCTTGTGGTTTTCATTATTCCTTCCTAAATCCTAGGTGGATTGTGGAATATCTGTTCATGTGATTGAATCATGTAAGAAATCATTGTCCTTTGCATGTATATATCATGTGATGGCTCTTTTTTAGGTGACCATTCGAAATATATCAGTTTTAAATAATATTTTACCTATCCAAGACTTATAATATATAATTTTGGTTATATATGCTCTCCTCCACATAAATTACAATTCCCAGTACCATTTTATATTCCCAAAAATCTAAGGATCATTAATATCAAATGACTCAGATGTTTCTACAAATATCACAGTGAACTTATGATCGTATAAACACTTTACATGATGAAATGATACCTCTAGGATTCATGTGATCTTCTTAATAATCACAAAATATTTAAAATAAAATCATGGAAATATGGGATAATTATGACCTAGATGATTCATTCCTTATATTGAAGTGGATTTGATGAATGTATAAATTTGGTAGCATGATCATAATATCTGCATGCAGTAGAATCATGTGATGTCACAAAATTCATGAGAATCCATAATGTGACATGCATTATGATACTCCATTTTAAATCATTTGAATCATGAAATCCATGTAATATATTAATTTCATACATGAGTTCATTTTTATTTGGTGATCTCATCCCTCATGTTTGATTAAAACGATAGGATATTTATATTGATTCTTGTGATATAGGAGCCCCATCATGAGGTAGGAGATGATAGGATAGTTTAAAATACAAATGGATATGATACAATCTAAGGACATAGATTTAAACCATCCGAAATTGGGAGGTTGGATATACTTTATTGATTAAATCAAATTGTGTATATCAAATCTGTCATTTTAAATCTAGGAGAATAATACCCAATATCACAATATCCCTAATCAAAATCCATACTTGGTATCCCTTCAATAATTAACCTTATCCATGACCATTGTTTATTCAATATGATAATTAGTTCCAATACTCATACTAGGTATGTGAACCACTACCTAGGCCTCATCCAATCGATCTTCTGGCCCATCTAGTGGACCATTCCCATAGCACGGTATTGGGTGAACTCTTTTGGTCCCCCATGCCACCCTCAGCCAAGCCTTCGACGAGATCCCATAGGAATGCTAAACCCTTTGGCTCTCACAAATTCCTAGGTCACCCCCAGAAGAGGATGGAATTTTTGTAGGACACTTTTTGGGAAATCTCTATTAAAATATAGATAAAAATATTCATGTATAGAAATGTAATTCTCAGACAAGACAAACTCTTTAAATCCACATTTCATGGAAAACCCTTCCACCTTCTCACATCATGAAATTTATTAATGCATGGTTATTATTTTAATCACACTTTTTTATTAATGGGAAAATCCTTTACCCACCCATGCCACCCTTGTGAAGGAATTGGGAAAGATCCCATGGTGTAGTGACCCCTTTGGGTTTTACTAGTACCTTGGTGGAAATTGGTTGAGGATTTACTTTTGATTGGTAAATTTTTAAGTATTAAGCATTCTAATACATTAAATAATATCCAATTATTTAAATATTATTTCATACGAAGATAAAATGAATTACCCACCTTTTAGGTAATAAACATACATCTTTCTCAAGTAATGCAATTTATTACTCCATTGTCTACCATTCAATTCCACTTGTTTTAGAAATGGGAAATTTCCAAACAAAATTATTCTAATAATTTAAGATCACTTAAAGCTATAATATAATTATAAAAGATATTTTTACAACTGTGACATCCATTGCAAATAGATGAATCCATAACAATTCACCAGACATCGTCTTTAGTTTTCTTGAATATTTAATAAAATCATTTAAACATTCTCATTACATTATTGATCAATAATGGTAGAGGACTTCATTATACATTTAATTTTGATAAAATAATATATATTTAAATGTTCATTAACTATCCA
Organism: Viscum album; assembly: GCA_963277665.1. Lineage (NCBI taxonomy): Eukaryota > Viridiplantae > Streptophyta > Magnoliopsida > Santalales > Viscaceae > Viscum > Viscum album. The sequence continues at coordinate 2,097,078,060 of OY728123.1, read as the reverse complement.
CTTGTAAATTTTATTTACAATAATTAAAAGGCCACATAAAACATTTAAAAAATCATTTCAAATTATTAAATTCATTGCCACTTTCCTCACAAACATTTTTTGAAACTGGTTCTCAAAAATCACCAAAACTATGTAACTCCAATTTTATTCCACTCATATCACTTACCTAACACTATGTTTCAATGAAAATATCCCTTTTATCAATAAAAAATACAGCTCATTTCCATACACTCTCTGATTCTTATCCACCACAATTTCCTTGATAACCATGTTATTGTCCTCATAACTCTTTGAGTTCCTCCTAGGGTGTAACTAAGGTTCTAGGTTTTCCTCCGAACCATTATGAATCTACAATTCAAGGTAAGTATTATCCTCCACCCCATTTTCATTGATGTTAATATTTTGTGATAATCCCTTTGAATTCCAATTAATTATGAAATCATATATTAATAATAAACATTTACTACCCAAATGATTCATTCTTATTGATATGATACCATTACATCACATTATACATATTCTATAATACTATTTTTATACCATACATAATATGGAAACAACTCTTACATTCTCTCCATTAGTTTTCAATTCAAGAGCTTTATTTAATAAGAGACTTTTAATATCAATATGATTAGCCTTCCAGATGTACATAATCAATATTTAACAATACTAATGATTTTATATTGATGTGATGATATATTTATATATCATTAATCCATTTCCTATTCCATTTTTTGTATTAATTTTTCTTAAAAAATCTTTCATTGACGGTCCATCATCATGTTTTCAATACATAGATATAAATTAATTCAAGGGTACCAAGATAATATTTTTAATAATGGTTTTTTGATATGAAAAGTGACTAAGATAGGAATATATTATAGTTATTTTTGTTATGTAGAATTTTTTATCATGGTAATGTAATTGGAAATTCATGGAAATGGTTTTGATAAAACTTTTAACATAAATTATGATATATTTCGCTTTCTATAAATTTATCATTATAAATTTTTTTAATCATACATATCATTATATTGTGTTATAAAAAATTATTCCACTTTTATGGGATCACATCTTATATCCATATATTCTTCCATTATTATTTCATTTATATATTGTGAAAATTCACAAGATAGTTCCCGTATAATATAATAAACTATTCTTTTATAAGTTAATATTTTCTATTTATCCCAATGTATTCATTAATATTTAGAAGGATCCTATGTATCATTTATTGGGACCTGTATATTTATCATTACAGCTAATCTGAAAGTCATTTTATCAAAACTACAAATGTGGTTCGATTCTAAAAATGTAATAAATTTTGATACAAAATGATTTTAATTTGAAGCTCTTACAATTAATCTTATAAAACCCATATTCTTATAAATGAAATTTATTTATTCCGGGTTATTTATTTAAACAAATAATGATTTATAATTATCTATAAAACAATAATAAAACCATTTTTAAATAATATTCATCTCTATTATACAAAAATATTTCAAAGAGTTTAAAATGAATACTTTTATTAATGTTTTTCCTATAATATCAATGTGGTCACTAAAACATTTACCACCAAAAGAGTTGTGTTTCTAGATTTACCTTTTATATTCTCTTATATTTTATACTATATTTTTATCTATTTTTATGATATGATTTAATTTTTTATTATTTTTTATGTGATACAATTTGATAATCTAAAAAACCCCATTTCTATAAATATGTGTTATCTTATTGTGTGATGAATATTTTTCATGTGTCCCACAAATTTATGGATTTTAAGAAGGATGGGACATATATCTCTCTCCAATTACTCTAATAAAGGATCATATATCAGGAAATAGAATTGTTTTGCTAAAATGTTAGAATGTATTTTTTTTTTCACAATGGTTGTGTGTGATCCAATTTATCTATATTCACAATTTTTCTTGTGATCATGATATAAAGTATATATGTTCAAAAAGGGTGAGTTTGATAGTTATTATCTATAATCACATTTAACACGTGAATTTGTTTGTCGGTATTTACATTCACAATGATATAATATCTTATGTTTATTAATATTCCATTTTATTTCCTATGATCTGGGGATATTTTTTTATTCACATTTAATTTTATCAATCCATGTTGAAAGTGTTATTCATTGAGATGATAAGTTTATATATAATACTTATGGTTTGCACGTATAGATTTATGTTTTATTAAAATATATATATTTCCTCATTCATGGTTATACATATTTTTATGATCTATCCAATATGGTCAATACTTTTTTAAGCCTTACAATGAATTCTAGTTAAACCTAGTTTTGTTTTCCTATCCATGGGTTTTGATGATGATTATGTCTCAAGGAATGATTATAAGGGGGTATAGTTATGGAAAAATGTTATCAAACTGAAAAATAAATATTTTTTTATGATTATAATCCCCAATACAATAAACCTTTATATCATTGTATCTGTGACTATTTTATAGATGTGTTATTTTAGGCACATGATTATTATATTCTTTTGGTAATTTTATGTTGTTTCACTTCATGAGTTGAATGTTATACCATATATAGGAAAGACACATGGTAAAATACATGTTTTTAGCTAAGGGATGTCTGGGTGATTCTCTTTCATGTTATTCTTTTCATTATATTTTGGGAATTACAATGTTATGTAGTAGTAATGATTTACTTACCTATGTGAGAGGTTGGAGGCATTCCACATGAAATAATACATAAAATAAGATGCAGACTTGAGTTATAGGGTACTGTTTAGGATGTGATAGATGAAATTAATTGTTACGGGGGGTCATTAGACTTTAACTATTATAAGGCCTTACCCTGGCATGAAATAGTTGTGGTAAGGTTGTGATACGTGAAACTACCAAAGGTGAGAGGGTGGTGGCTATGATGTGATATGTAATGTTACCTTGAGTGAGATGGTAGTAGCTAATATTAAATATAGGACCGATTATTGTTTGACACAATATTTTTTAGGATGTGATATATAAACAAAATATGAGTTTGTAGGTTGAGTTTGAGATATGATATATAACCATACCCTTAGTGAGAGTGTTTTCTAAAGATGTTTAAATGGACCCAAAAATAGTTGTGAAGATTTGATATGATACCTTATATTACGATAGAGATTTGTGTTTGGTACATAGTTTCCAACATCACCTTATATGATAGGGTTAAATTACATGACTTAATATTAGATGAGGACATGGTGCAGGACCCTACCCAAAATTTAAGGGTAGAGTCTATGAATGAGATATAATAATATACCTTGAGAAACAAGGTATGTGTAATTTTTTAATACTTTATATGACTTCTCCTCTTTCATTAACTAAAATAAATGATCTTATGTATAATTGTCTTCCAGATTATATAGGAATGACTAATATATTTCCATTAATTTTTCAGATTTAATACTGATTTATTATTAATAAATGCATAAACTATATATAATAGTGAAAATGAGGAGAAAATGGTGTAGAAATGATGAGTTTATTCTTTTTTAGATCACAAGTTCCCAATAGTGCATGTAGATAATATTTTTCTGGTTAAAAGTTTACCATTTGAGATATAATTAAAATTTTTGTGAATTGATCATGGTAATAATTACATTATAGAATCTTGATATTTAGACATTATCAATATCTAGTTTCCCATCCATTGATATATTCTTAAAAGACAATTATTTATGTTTTAATAATTGTTGACATGAAAATCATGTTCTTATAAATGGTTGATGATCTATTTATGATAGATAGTTCAGTTGTTTATATATTAAAAAATTTATATAGATTGTTTATCTATATAAGATCTTCATGGTATTATAGTAAACATAAAAACATGGTTTTTTCATTTTACTACGATGTTACCATCAACTGCTAAATTGGTATATATATCATATGATGTGTTGTCATCTAGTTTTATTTATTAACTAATATTTATATTCTATCTCAAATCCCTTAGTGGGTATGGGTGGTAAAAGGTTCCCTTTTTTGATTGGATACACATGAGAATGTAGATATTCAATGTGGGTTTATAAAGGGTATTTGGAATTTATGTTGTAAGAGTACTATGGATTTTGGTGTTTTATTTACAAAACATTACCAGTGATAAACATATCATTGTAATTATCAAATTTTTTATATGGTATGATTGTTATGTGTTTTGTTAGAATGGATGCTACTGGATTGTTTTAAAGAATCCCAGATTAAATATGTCTGACATATTGAGAAATTTATATAATAAAATAACATGTAATTATTTGTGTGAGAAATGTATGAAATTAAAAATTATATAATTCAAATATTTAGGCTTTTTGAATATAAATAGGTTTTTTACATATTTATTAATGATTTTGGGAAATATTTTAAAAATTATGGAATAATTTTCATGTTCTTTAATATGATTTATTCAGGGATAAAATTTAGATAAAAATAAATAATATATTTATACTAGAGAATATACCATGACCATTTTCTAATGCATGCGAGTTTCATGTTTGGATTATAGAAGAGTATGTGTATTAAGAATGCATAAAATGAAACATTTCTAAAATAATGTGTTGGAATATAGATATTAGAGTCAATATTGAGTTTCATATGCTATAATTCAGTTCATTAAATAATATGGGTTGGGTTTTTCATGTTAATGTGGTGAAATATCTATAGATATCAATGAGGAACTGAAGGTCTTGGTGGCTCATGGTTTCTAATTAGAAATAAAAAGTTGTCCTTAACTATTTTATTATGGTATATAAGTAGATATTCTATAGTAATCAATTATTTGTTAGTCTATTATGAATGAAACAAAAGTGTCACATGATAATGAATATAATTCTAAATTTTATGGAATTCCCAGACATTATATACTGTAATGGAATAATTCACAATTCCATGATGAAAATTTATGTAATTACATGATGTGTTTATACAATGATTTTAAAAAGATGTAATAAATCTATAATGGAAGGATAATAGATCTATGAAATGGTACTTTTATAGGTTATACATAGACTATATCAATAAATGGGATTTCCTCTATTGATCAATAAATTATATTTCCCTTATATTAGGAAAACATATCAATTCCAATGATAGATTATCAAACTAATATAATCCAATAATTATTGATGTTTCCTCTTTATGAGTTTAATATATAAGGTGATTTTTTCATGATCTGTTTGTTTAATTGATTCTACATTAGTGTATTCTTAAATATGAAATTTTATTTAGTGATTAACGGTATGGGTGATCTATATTTTTGGACAACCCTCTAATCCAATTAGTGGATATGACACATAATTAGGAAAATGTGAAGAGTTAAAATTTGTAGGACACTAATAAATTTTTCGGAATCATATTTTATAGATTTAAAAATATGAAATAGTTAATAAAGAAATTATAAATTTGGTATTTTTAGTACTAGTTGAATTAGTATCTTAAAAAACTCATTAATGTCAAATTTGGGGAATTATATAAGAGGGACTTTGATTTGGAGTATTTTAATACTAATGGTAGTGTATATTTATAGGTTTTATGCATCTAATAAGTATTATTGTATATCACACCATGTGTTATTATTGTAAGAGAATGTGTTTTGTTAAATATTCCAATGATTATTAAATATTTAAGACAGAATTTGGAAATGAAATTAAGACAAATAAATCCAAATATTGGGGGTTTCTCAGATAATGTGTGGTATTGGAGGACTGGTAAGTTATCTCTATGTGTTATCTGTTATAAAAAAGTAAAATTGTTGATAGAAATTTCATATGGAAATTAGCGGAATGTTTTTTATATTTTATCATGTGGCTTTTGGGGAAAATATTGTTCAAATGATCAACTTTATTTATCTGCTGAAAAAAATCTATATTGGAGTCCTGATTGAGGAGTTGTATTATATTTTGATAGATGCGTTGGATGTATTTATTTTCCTTTGAATTATTTTTTGGGGATAAGAATATAATTATTCGGAGTTTTTAATAAATCATATCTATATAATAGGGTTGATTTAAAATATATATAATTTTTTAAATTTCAAAGATCAAATTAGTTTAAAAATTTCTACGTACATGGTATCTATATTTAGAATACACTATATTTTGTTCCCTTCTCAATGATAAATGGTTTGGGGAATTCCTGGTAACCATTTTTCTATAAGAACATTGTATTATTACTATAATATAAATCTATAGTGATCTGAAAACCCTAAATTATAATGTTTGATTTTTCATTTAATGATATTATGATTATATGATTAACTAGATAAAAACATTCCTTATAGTGAATGAGAGGGGAAGCATTTTCTAGAGAGTCATCAGGAATAAGCACTTGTAGTTAGGTACGAGTCACGACACTCATTATGATAGTAAATAATCTTTTAGGTTGTGATGTATTTTGGTTGTAAATGATTCAATGAGATAGTGGGTTCGTGGGTAAACTACTAGGATAAGTATTATGGTGTTAAAAGTGTTTATTTGGGGGAATACATTTATTTTAAATGTCATTAGGTAATTGATGGATTATGGGAATTTATTTTTGGGATGATCTTGGTGTATTGTTACAATGATAGTTGAGGTGATATATATATATATATTGAAATGTATCTTTTTCAAACACTAGTTAAGGATAATAGGGTATAAAACATAAGTGGGATAATGGATGTGATTTACAATCATTGGTCTTGTGGAACGTTTCACATAATGAAATGATTTTTATAGATTATCTTTTCTATTACTAATTAGTTCATATTAGGATATCCTTTCTGTTATGTAATGGAACTGTATAAATATAATATTTAGGTAATTTATTGACTCATTTTGACATATAAAACACATCAATTTTGTGTGTGTCTAGTGTATTTGTTGTGATAAAGAATTACAAAATTAGAGTGTATTTGGGATTCCAGTAGAGTGATAATTTTGGGACAAGTATGATATTATTATTCTTTAATATTCATCTAGATATGAGTTTATTCATCAATTTTATTTTATGTTTCTAGAGGTAAAAGGGAAATTCAAACATATTAATATGTGATATCTACTAAATAGAGGTTTATAAATACATTATTGGATATCTTAGTCCATTCCCCAATGAATTTCCATTGTATTTCTGTTTGAAAATGTTTTTATTTTCCAATATTTAATTTCCTATATGCATGAGATTTGATATGTAAATCCATTATATGGTCTGTTTATTATTTATACATGTATGTAAATGTTATTCTATTTCCCAAATCATTTCAAATGTACACAATCATTTTTATATATTTCATTCTGCTGATTTATTTAGTTTTTTAGCATGTTTTTTTGTCCAATGGGATCCAAAAACATGGATATTTTAATGGGAAAGATAAGATATGGTGCATCTATATATTATCTATATTAAGGATATAGATGATTCATTTTTGCAACATCCTGACCCAGGTGCCACAAATTTATGCCGAAGGATGGTTGGTCACATGACCTAAAGCACACCACCCCACATAATAGAGGATGTCGAATAGTAGTGAGGGTCTAATATTGATCAATAAAAGACTATAGAATCTTTATCAAGGTATCAAAAAAATAGAATTAAATAATAATATCCATAAAATATATCTATGTACAGAACAATAGTAGAATCACATGATGACCAAAATAGGAAATATCATATCCAAAATTAAATATTATATGTGACATTTCATGTAAGTGTGAAGATTAAGTTTGAAAAAAACATAAATAAATTAAGACACTGATAACTCCAAAAAACTATATTGAATGACATAGATTTTACTTAACCATTATCTATCCTATATCTGCCATCCAAAATAGGGACTCTTCACTTATCCTGTCCAGAAACCATGAAATATATTTAGGTACTGGTCATTCAGCTTGAGAAAGTTGTGAGTGTTACTCAGTATGCAACCCCCAATAATGTTTAATACAATACAGAGTAAAAAACAATTATTCATGTGTATAAAGTATAAATAAAATAATCAATGCAAATAGATTAAATTTATTCATTTATAGTTTATTTAACTATATAAACTCTCGGGTTCTAGACGAAACCCAAAATATCCATATATTCTTTTCCCCATCCCGAAGTCTAAACTATCCCTAATGGGAATCATATGCCTAAAATCAATTATTACAATTCATCATATCAATTCAGATTGGATTTATAATGTTAACATTGATCATTTAAATTCACAATCAAATCCAAATGTTACCATTAATCATCTCAATTCACATTTAAAGGTCAATGTTACCATTCATCATTCCAATTCCCAATTGAATTACAATGTTATAATTCATAATCTCAATTCAAATTTGTGTTCCATTGTTATCATTAATCATCTCAATAAAAGATATAATTCTAATTTTATATTTATCATCTCAATTCACATTTGAAGAAAATTGTTACCATTCATCATCTCAATTCACATTTGTATTACATTGATACCATTCATCATCTAAATTCACATTTATCATTATATCATAGTATACCATATATCACAACAACCCATTCATTAATTTGACAACTAATAAATCTAAAGAAAAAAAATTATATCAAAATCATTTAATTAATTATATAAACAATTAACAAATAACATTTATAATTATATTTTATTCTGAAATTATTTATTCATATCAATTACATTGATTAATTAAATTAATTAATCACAAAAATATAATTAATTAATTAAAAAATTAATTAATCTTGTTCAACAGTATCCATATTCACATAATTAGTTGATCAATTAATTTTACCAATTTAGAAACCGAAATCCTCTTAGTTAACTAAAAAATTAATTATACAAATTCAACAATCCCTATTTTACACAATTAATTCAAACATTAATTATACCGATTCAAAAATCCGATTATTTCTATAATTTGTTGAGAAATTGTTTTTTCTAAATCAATCAATTTAATATCCCCAATTTTATAATACATTAATTATTTAGATCATATAACAAATTAATTCATTGTAAGAAACTCAATATCTAATCAACCAATAATAACTCTATAATTACAAACATGTAAACAAAATTTGGAATATTGGATACAAATTATAGACCCCCTATATCAATTCATTGATGAGAAATCACCCAATGAAAATTTCCCAAATTGAAATGGATTTGAAAAACCCCATGATGAAGGAAAATATCTTGAATCATATCCTAGAAAAATGACTAAAATGATCCAGATATTACAATGGTAGATCTAGATATAAAACCAATAGTGGAAATATATCCATCTTTTATCTTTGAAGAGTAGTGTGAGAGAGATATTTCTAAAAGAGAAAAGGCACATAGAAAATGTGGTTTATATGTTCCATACTAGATTCCAATCACCTAGAATGGAGTTCTAGATCCTTATAAATTGATTAGGGATCCTCAAAAAAACGAGTTGGATGGGTTATGTCTATGTTGGGGTGGATTTTGGGTTAATAAATGGGTTTGTGTATTTTTGAAACTAAATTATAGGTTCTATAAATACTCGCTAATAGTTTCCTATGCAGGGGTGTACAGTTCCCCAAACTTTGTGTCTTAACCATGTTCCATATATTGTGGGGGGTGGTGCATGATTTCTACAAATAGGGAAGACGATATGAAAAATAGTGCTCATTTCGGGAGAATAACCACTTTTACATTTTTCACATTTGTCTGGAATGGGGTGCATGGTTTTTAAAAACAATGTGCCAACCATGAACTATCTCACCTCATTCTAAATTTATAACATTTGACCCAAAAAAACCTCAGGTAATAAAACAATTTTTTTAAAAACTAGGAAAAAGAATACCTATTAACAAGCCCGATATATTTCGAGAAAATGTTGCTATCATATAATCTCGAAACATTATGACATGTCATCCTTGATTTGTAATCTAATGAATATCTATGATTAAAATTCAAAATGAGCATTACCCTGATGCCACATATATTATTCTCATACCCATGTATCCTCATGCACACACCTATACAATCATAATACTTGAACTATTAGCATCGTTTTTCCCACATATTTGTTTTCTACAATCCACCACATGTATTAAATTCTATTGAATGGATAGAAATATTTTAATCACAAAACAATCCACATTAATCGCATGAGAAGGGTCATAGTGATTCCTCTAAAATTGTGACACATGTAAATATTCAAGCATAAATATATATTTATTTGGAAGATCCATGTAGTACATCACCGAAAAAAATCTCCCTTCTACCTCAAACACACCAATAATACTAGGCACCAACATTCCCAACCTTAGTATCCTAGGCTGACCAAATATATGTACACCTGATGTAATACACGATAAACATATATAAACTCTAAGGGTTGTCAACGTCTATCCATACCTGACTTATTTTTACTATGTGTCATAACCATGCGTTTTGAATTCAACTGAACCTCATGTGGCATCTCTTATACGAGACCCAACACCAAGATCTCTAACCCACCTTCCTCCACCGAGAATATAGGTGTCCGACATGGCCTACCATAAAGAGCATATTATATTCTAACCTATATTGTAACACCCAAAACTTCCACGGTACGCTTCTCTTTGAATAATACAATAGCGTGTGTTGTACGCAACATTGAGTTCTAACACACACCACAACCAATCAAACTAGCCGTTATGAATAGTAATAAGCACTTTTTGAAATTTTATTAATTTTATTGTTCAAAATGGAATTAATTTTTTGATTCGTAATATCAAAATTACCGAGGGTGAATTTTTGGTATTTTTCTGAGAACTTCTAATTTTTTATGAATAGTGAAAAATACTAAAATTTAATTAAAAACAACTTTTTAAACCCAAATAATTTATAGTGATAAATTATAATATTGATTGTTTTTAAAGAATAGTTAGAATATATTTTTACCATTTAATACAATGCTGGTCATTGGATGTAATTTCACATTTATACATGACATAAACAAGTGCCAATCTTTTGATAGTTATCATTTCTTAAAAAAACACGCTTTTTGTTTTTACAACAGGAATTAATTTTAAATTAATTTCAGCCACTTATTTGTTTGGAATTTTAAAAAATGGATTCCATATTTATAATCATGAGGTCCAAATTGTGTAAATAGGTAGCTTTTATTTTTAGACATTTTGAATAATTACTTCGGTAAATATTTTATTTACCATGGTTAAAGGGTAAATCCAGTAAATAAGGGTAAAAAATAATATTATAATAATTTTAAATTACCCTAACAAGTGTCCTAACCCAATTGGATGATACATTTCCAACCATTTTCATCTTTGGGTCGATTTTGGGTCCCCATGGTGTCAGTTGTATGTGACAATGACACTTTATAGTAATTAAGGTAAAGTAAATACAAAAATGACATAAGCATATGTCTTTTAGTAAAACAAATTTTACATAGAGTTATTAATGTTATTTCTTCAACTATAAATATTCATTAGAAATTAATAAATATTCCATAAATAATTTTATTTTTTTTATAATTTTTAGAAATTTAATAATTAAATTTATTTATGACACAATATTGATGCAATATTTTCCTTATTAATGAATGAATCAAATAAATGATATTATAAATGTTACAATAAATACAATTTGAAAGTTTTGATTCCATCCAGGAATTTTTTAGGTTAATATGTCATGTTAGTATTAATTAAATGAATTTAGTTATAATTATTAAACTTTTTAGGACATTAACAAAAATAAATTATTAAATAGTGTCAAAATTGACATAAAAGAGTTTTTAAAACAAATTTATATTATTAATTGATATTATATTCCTCAAAATCTAAGGTTAGGATAAAGGACTTATATAATGATAGGCACATCATTAATGAACCACTTGGTGTTCTCTTGGAAGTATATAGTATGTTTATTAACTATATAATATAAAAATACAAAGAGACATGGTAAATGTCAAACTATTTATCTTAGAGATAAATCTAAACGTTTTGGTTAATATAGTGACACAAACCTATCTAAAACCTGTTGGTTGAATGGTTTTCGACCCATACCTACCTTTTCTTTTAAATAATAAATTTTTGAGCCATTAGAAACTTAATATGAATTTATTATAAAATAATATTTTACATTTTTTCTAAGCTTCCCCTCACCACTCTTATAAAAGGGTACTCCCCCTTCTCTGTAATTCAAATCATCAAAGCATTTTTACTCAGAAAAAACCTACCTAAATATCCTCTCAACTTACCTCACTTCATCCTAGAGGCCTTCCTTTAGTCAGAAATCCAACTTATGCATCCCATTTGATCAAATCCAAATAAAGAACCCGAAGAAGAGGTAATAATCTCACCACTCCCTTTCAAGTTCTTTTCTTCTTCCACTTCTTCTTTCTTTTTTATTTCAATTATAAAATAATAAATCTAGTATATTATATATACTTTGATGTTATTAAAAATAGGGTACATCCATATTCATTATTCTATCCATCCTTTTAATGACATGTCACCATACATGCGTACGTATTACTTATTGTCCCCACATCGTGGTGTAATTGTTATTCAATACATTATTATTTAGATGGTTATAATAATGATGTGTAATTAATGTAAATAATAAATATAACATGATAATTATTCATTATATATGATATAACATCCAGTTATAAATTATTTTAATATCAAAAGAATGATATAGTCGCTCGTGCATACGTACGGATTACCGTCTCGACGAACGCGACGAGATTCATTCCCCATCATATACATTCATGACTAATTTTCATTAGATGATTAAAAATAATGTCTACATACTTGATATCAATCTGTATATGAATATGATACATCCCATCCATAACAATTATGACTCACAAAATAAGGAATATAAATGAAAATGAATCTGTTAACACCCGAAACAACGATAATACTAAGATATTATTAATGAAGAAATGTTAAAAAAACATATATGATATCATATTAATGTATATTATTCTTTTAAAATTTAATAAGAAATATTTCGCTATTATGCAAGAGGTTAACCTACCCTCAGGCAAGAAAAAGTACAAGGTAAGGGTTAATTCTACAATCTCTTCTTTATCCGAGGTTGTTTATACGTAATTATCTACTGCGACCTCTTTATCATCCACATCCATGTTTCTTAAAAATGAATTTCTAAACATTCTTTATATTTTATAGACTATTTCTTAAAGCCATTTATACCCTTTTTTTACTTTTTAAAATATTTTTATAAATTAATCTTTCCGTTGTTTTCCAAACAAGGTCATTTTTAATCTTTTCGACTTTATTAAGGTATGAATGCCTTTTTTTAACTTATATGGAAGGTACAACTATTTTCCTCTATTATAAAATCGTCAAATCTTCCATTAAAATCTTATAAGAATATTTTAAAAGTAAATGTTTTCTTTTATAATTTTGTGACTTTTAAATGATTTCAAAAAAAGTGATATTTCTCTCAAATAGTTTTGATTTCATCTATGTCAACATCCTTTGATTGATTATTTGCTTATTTGGAGTTGATATATTATGATACAAAACTTCTATATTGTATTAAAGGTTTTGTGATATGTTTGGGTTTGGATGTGTTATTTATATACCATTCATGGTTTATGGAGAAAGTATTGACATTTCGTAAGCTAGTTTTAAAATGAATGTTTATGTTATGTTTAATCTGTTTCATATGAGGAATAAATTTGACATAGTATGTGATGGGGAGAGCCCACTATATCTCCTAGATGAATCAGTAGGTCTTATTAGACAAAATAGTGTCTTTGGAAAAGGCCTTGAAAAAATCTTATTTGTATTCTTGGCACAAGGCCTTGATTATGTGGATATAATAGTCTGGCATTATGAATTCCATCATTATGAAAGTGGTTATTGATTTTCCATGTGATTATTCGACAAGTAGAATATCAATGTGAATATGTAAAAGGAATTATTTAATTTTATTTTTTCTTTATTATGATAAATTTCAATTTTAAAAGGATTTTCTTTTAGTTATACGTTGCCTTAAATATGTATGCGTATTTACGAAAGTTTCTGCTATATTGTTATCCTTACTGAGCATCTGAGCTCACCCCTTTCTTTGTTTTATTTTTCCCAGGATGTGAAGAAGTATTTTATGGATGACCTGCAGGGATATTATAAGGGGATATGAGTGTGGACTATGGAGACTATGCTGTTGTAGTTTTTCACTTTATGATGTAATGTATGTCTTATGAATGTATCTAGTGTTTCCAAGGCTACTAAACTAATCGGTCTTTCGAGGCATGATCATTTGTGATCATGCCAATGTTATGTAATAATGCACTAATTCTGGGTAACTAGGGTCGGGAAAAAATAGCTGGTATCAGAGGAAGTTTATTACAAACCTTGGAAGCTAGATTTAGATAGTCTCTGATTAAAGCACATAGACATATGATGGACTTTGAAGATCAATATAGAAGAACTTACGAAAATATTTTTATTGTAGAGATTTTGTAAGTTTTTCAAGAAATACATCCCTATTTGGATACGAACTGGTAGAGGTGGCTCTGGCACAAAAGTACCTTGGGGTAAAACCCAAAAACCCCGCATTGATCTAGACTTGAATGGGAGTTGGTGCATGACAACGGGCCTTACTGCACTCTTGGTTACAACACTCCTGGGGGATATTCTTAGGATAATTTTCATTTTCTACACAAAACATTATGAAGGGTTTATGATTATATACTTCCTCAAATAAAACATTTTTATGATTATGGATTATATCCATAAACAGTTCAATTCATATTAACTGTTTTAAATGTTTGGAATTATGTATTTCGATTCATAAACTAATCTAGTGTATGACATTGTATAGAAATAGAGCCTAGTGGAAAGAATGGAAACTGTATCACTACATGCACTCCATGTAGGTATTTCCCTCCTTCTCAAGATAATTATAGTGGATCTGGTGATACAACTGGTGCTGATCAGCATATCACCATACTAGGAAAACTCACTCAGGTTATGAATAATAACCTTACCCATTTGGAGAACCCTGATCCACACTGTGGAGGATCAATTTTAGATTGCTTCATGAGAAAACCACCACCAAAAGTTAATGGGAGTACAAATACATTGGTAGATGATAACTGGATAAGTTCTTTAGAGATAATATTCCAAACCTTGGGGACTAGCGAAAGGGAATAAGTTGTCATGGTAGTTTACCGCCTCACTGGAGATGCTGATAAATGGTGGTAATTGATTCAAAACACACAAAAAAGATGATGAAATATCAAATATGGAATGGGGGAGTTTAAAGATATTTTCTTAGAGAAATACATTCCTCGTGACCATCGAGCAGATATGGAATAGCCATTTCTGAGTCTGAGACAAAAGGAGGATGAGAATGTCGCAAAGTATGAGGCTAAATTTACAAGGTTATCGAGCCATGCTGAAGATTATATACGTAACCCAAGAAGTATGATTGATTGTTTCTTTGATGGGTTAAAACCGTTTCTACGTCGAGCATTAGTATCATAATCTTTCTCGTCGTAATAAGATATTTTCTCATGTTCTATCAAGACAGAAAAATAATTCTTTAAGTCTTTGACAGTAAAGAAAAGAAAGAGAAGAAGAGATCTGTTGATCGAACTAGAAATGGAAATAAGGGGAAGAAGGGAAAAGTTGAATATCCATCCTACAGTAAATGTGGGAAGAAACACCCCGATACGTGCTTTAAGGGAATGGGAGTCTGTTACAATTGTGGAGAAAAAGTCAACCAAGCTCGTGATTGCAATGGGAAGAAAGAAGCTACCTATGTTCAATGCTAAAATTGCAAGGATATGAGACATTATGCAAACGAATCTCCTAAGAGTAATGGGAAATTACCTTGGAAAAGGTGAAGGGATCAAGTCCAAGCTTATGTTATCACTACTACAGAGGTAGAAGATCTGAAAGATATGGTGGCAGGTAATTTAATGATTTCCTCAATTTTAGAAAATGTTTTATTTGATTCTAGATCACCGCATTGTTTAATATCTTCCTAGTTGGATAAGAACATTAGATATTTTCAATTTTATTTAACAAGAGAGTTGTCAGTCAAAACTCATAAGGGAAGTATCATTGCTACAATGTTCTATGAATCAGTTCCCATTAGGGCATGTAAATGTTCTTTATCTGCTGATATCATCGGCATACCCATGACTGAATATGATATAATCCTTGGTATGGATTGGCATTCGGACCATGATAAGAAGATTTATTTTAAGAAGATGAAGATTAAATGTTTTTATGATGATTGTAAAGAATACCTTATCTTTAGAGCAGAATCATCACCACCTAATTCTTATCTAGATCCACCCCTAGTAGCTCAACTAAATTCAATTATTAGAGAGGAAGAGAATGAAATAACTGTGGTTGAGTAAAGGAATGTTCAAATAGAAGATATAGCTGTTGTGAAAGAATATTTTGATGTGTTTCTAAAGGATTTACCTGGACATCCTCGAGAAAAAGAAATTGAGTTTTCCATTGATATAATTCCTGGATCAAGGCTCATATCAAAGACCCCTTATAGGATGGAAACTGTAGAATTAGTGGAACTAATGAAACAACTAGAGGAATTGAGTAATAAGGGATTTTTTCACCCTAGTGTTTCTCCATGGGGAGCCCCTGTCCTTTTTGTTAAGATGAAATATGGATCTATGAGGTTATGTATCGACTACATGGAGATTAATGGTATAACAATAAAGAACAAGCATCCCCTACCTCGTATTGATGATTTATTTGACCAAATGCATGGAGCTCAATACTTTTAAAAGGTTTACCTTCGATCTAGATATCATAAGTTGTTTGTGAAGAAGGAAGACATTCCGAAAACAACATTTTGAACCAGGTATGGGAATTACGAGTTTACAATAATTCCTTTTGGGCAGACTAATGCACCCTCTTTTTTCATGGATCTAATGAACAGATTGTTCAAGGAATATCTTGATGACTTTGTAGTGGTATTTATTTATTATATCTTGGTATACTCCAAAATCTATGAAGATCATGAAAATCACTTGTGCATTATCTTGAAGTATCCAAGAAGACATGAATTATATGGGAAGTTTAGCAAGTGTGAATTCTAGCTTCAGGAGATTTCTTTACTTGTCCATATTGTCTCTAAGGATTGAATATCTGTTGATACTTCTAAGAAAATAGAAATCCAAGAATGGCCAGCACCAATGGGTATAACCGAGGTACGCAATTTTACTGGTTTAGTAGGTTATTATCGACATTACTTCCCGAATATTTTCTGATTGGATAACCCATTAATGAAGCTCACATGAAAAGTGGTTAAATTTGTTTTGTAAAAAAGATTCTGAAGAATGTTTTGAAGAACTGAAGACAATATTAGTCAATGATCCTATATTGACTCTACCATCAGGGAATGATGGGTTTGTTATTTATAGTGATTATTCAAAGAAAGGACATGGTTGTGTCCTTATGGAGAATGATAGGGTTATTTCCAATGCATCACGAAAACTAAAATTCATGAGAAAAACTATCCTACTCATGATCTTGATTTAGCTGCTGTAATCTTTTCTTTTAAGATATGGAGACATTATCTCTATGGTGAAAAATTTGAGATATATACCGATCATAAGAGTTTGAAGTATATTTTCTCACAGAAAGAACTCAACATGAGGCAAAGGAGATGGCTTAAAATACTCAAAGACTATGATTTCATGATACACTACCACCCAAGGAAGGCAAATAAGGTGGAAGATGCTTTGATTAGAAAGGATCATGGAGTTTTGAACAAGATGAGGGTTGAAAGGGATCCTATTTTCATGGATCTAGAGAAGATGGAAATGGGAATTACCATGGAAGGTGAAACATCGATTCTTTTTCAAATGGTTTACAAACCATATTTTCTATAAAGGATAATGTGTTCTCAGACTGATGATGGGGAGTTTCAAGAGAATATTAATGCTGTGAATGAGGGGAGATTGAGTGACTTCGTATTTTAAGATGGAATTTTAAAATTTGGGAAGAGACATTGTGTTCCCGATATACCCAATCTAAAAAGGGAATTTTTGGATGATTCTCATAGTTCCAAATTCTTTATACACCCTGGTAGCACTAATATGTATAGAGATTTGAAGGAACATTTTTTGTGGGACAACATGAAGATGGAGATTGCTGATTTTGTGTCAAGATGTATGGTTTGTCAACAAGTGAAAGCTGGAAGGCAACAGCTTGGAGGTGTCCTGAAACCTCTTCCCATACCTGAGTGGAAATGGGATAATATTATGATGGACTTTGTCATGGGACTACCAAATACTCCTAGAAGGAACGATGAAATATGGGTCATTGTTAATCATCATACCAAGTCAGCACAGTTTATTTCTATAAGATAACATTTACCACCTGAACGATTGTAAAGACTATATATTAATGAAGTTGTTAGACTTTATAGAGTACCACTATTGATTGTTTCTGATCGGGATCCACGTTTTACATCAAGATTTTAAAAATGTCTTCAGATAGCTCTGGATATTGAATTTCATTTAAGCACTACCTACCACCCCCAAACTGATGGAAAATCAAAACAGACTATTAAAACCTTAGAAGACCTGTTGAGATCTTTCTCACATGACTTTCAGGGTATGTGGGATCAATATTTACCTTTGGTAGACTTTTCCTATAACAATAGCTTCCATTAAAGTTTTCGGATGGCACCATATGAAGTGTTATATGGAAAGAGATGTCACACACCAACCTGTAGAGATGATGTTTGTCAAAGAAAACTCATAGTCCCAAAACTGGTGGAGAAAACGATGGAAAAGGTGAAGGTAATCCAAAACCACATCAAAGAAGCTCAAAGTAGGCAGAAGAGCTATGACGATAACCGAAGGTAGGATTTGGAATTTCATGCAGGAGATCATGTTTTCTTGTAGCTATCTCCATGGAAAGTAGTTATAAGTTTCAGTATGAAAGATAAATTGAGTCCCAAGTACATCGGACCTTTCGAAATTCTAGAATGAATTGGGGTTGTAGCTTACCAGTTGGCAATGCTTCCAAGTCTCTCCAAAGTTCACGATGTATTCCACGTATCACTGTCAAGAAAACACATGCCTGACCCAAAACATGTACTTACCTACGAGGAATTAGAACTGGAACCCAATTTTTCCTATTGTGAAGAGCCTGTCAAGATTCTTGATATAAGAGAACAACTGCTAAGAAACCAGATGACTAGTCTAGTAAAAGTTCTATGGAAAACCATAAGATGGAAGAGGCAACGTGGGAACCCGAGGAACTTATGATAAAGAACCACCCAAGTCTATTTATGCAGTAATATTCTATAACTTTTGAGGAAGAAATTATTTGAAGGATGGAAGAATGTAACACCCCAAGCTTCCACGGTACACTTCTCTTTGAATAATAAAATCGAGTGTGTTGTACGCAACTTCGAGTTCTAACACACACCACAACCAATCAAACTAGCTATTATGAATAGTAATACACACTTTTTTAAATTGTATAAATTATATCTTTCAAAATGGGCTTCTTTTTTGGATTTCGAATATTGAAATTAGCCTAGGGTGAATTTTTGGTATTTTTCTGAGAACTTCCAATTTTTGATGAATAGTTAAAAATACTAAACTTTAATTAAAAAAAACTTTTTTAATACAAATAATTTATAGTGATAAATTATACTATTGAGTGGTTTTAAAGTATAGTATGAATATATATTTATCATTTAATCCAATATTGGTCATTATATGTAATTTCACTTTTAAACTAGTCATAAACAAGTGTCATTCTATTGATAGTTATTATTTCCTAAAAAACACGCTTTTTGTTTTGACAATGAAAATTAATTGTAAATTATTTTCTCCAACTTATGTGTTTTGAATTTAAAAAAATGGATTCTATATTTAGAATTAGGAGGACCAAATTTTGTAAATAGGTAACTTTTATTTTTAGACATTTTGAATAATTACTTCGATAAATATTTTATTTACCATGGTTAAATCGTAAATCCGGTAAATAAGAGTAAAAATAATATTACAATAATATATTATTATCCTAACACATATCCTAACACTATTGGCTTATATATTTCTGACCATGGGCATCTTTGTGTCTATTTTGAGACCCCATGGAGTCACTTTTAAGTGATAATGACACTTTGTATTAATTAAGTAAATGTAAATACAAAAATGACAAAAACATAAATCATTTAGTAAAACAATTTTTACATAGAGTTATACATGTTATCCATTCAACTATAAATATTCATTATAAATATAAAACTATTTCCTACATAAGGGTACTTAATTTATAATATTTTGACCTTTAATAATTAAATTTATTTATGACACATTAATGATGAAGTGTTTTCCTAATTAATGAAAGAATCAAATAAATGGTATTATAAATGCTACAATAAATACAATTTGAAAGTTTTGATTTCATCCAAGAATTTTTTATCTTAAAATGACGTTTTAGGATTGAATAAATTAATTTATTTCAAATTAATAACGTTTTTAGGACTTTGACAAAAATCAATTATTAAATAGTGTCAAAATTGACATAAAAGTGTTTTAAAAACAAATATTATATTACTAATTGATATTCTATTACTAAAAATATGAGGTTCAGAAAAAAGACTTATATAATTATATTTTCATCATTACGGAACCACTTGGTATTCTCTTGGAAGTTTATAGTACGTTTATTAAGTATATAATATAAAAATACAATGAGATATGGTAAATGTCAAACTATTTAACAAAGAGTAAAATCTAAATGTTAAGGTTAATATAGTGACCCAAACCTGTCTAAAACCTATTGGTTGAGTGGTTTTCGACCCATCCCCACCTTTGACTTTAAATAATTCATTTTGGAGCCATTATAAACCTAATATGAATTTATTATAAAATAATAATTTAAGATTTTCCTAAGGTGCCCCTCACCCCTCTTATAAAAGGGTACTCACACTTCTCTCTAATTCATACCATCAAAGCCTTTTGACTCTACCAAAACCTACCCAAATATCCTCTCAACAACCCTCACTTCATCCTATAGGAAGTTTATTAGTTATAAAGCCAACATGAGGAGCCCTTTTGATCAAATCAAACGGAAGAACCTGAAGAAGAGGTAATAATCTCACCACTCTCTTTCAAGTTCCATTCTTCATCCACTTCTTATTTCTTTGTTATTTAAATTATAATGTAATTAATATAGTATATTCTATATACTCTGATGTTATTATAAATATGGTACATCCATATTAACTATTCTATCCATCCTTTGAATAACATGTCACCATACGTGTGTACGTATGGCTTACCGTCTCCACATCGTGGTGTAATTGTTATTCAATACATTATTATTTGGATGGGTATAATAATGATGTGTGATTCATGTAAATAATAATTATAACATGATAATGATTATGTATATATCAAATATCATCCAATTATATATTATTTTAATATCAAAATAATGATATTGTCGCTCGTGTGTACGTATGGATTACCGTCTCCACAAATGCGATGAGATTCATTCCACATCGTATCCATTCAAGACTAATTTTCATTAGATGATTATAAATAATGTCTAAATACTTGATATCAATCTGGATTTTAATATTATACATCACTTCCATGTCAATTATGTCTCACAAAATAAGGAATATAATGTAAAAAGAATCCATTAACACCAGAAACAACGATAATACTAAGATATTATTAACGAAGAAATGTTAAAAGATCATATATGATATCATATTAATGTATATGATTCATGTATAATGTAATAAAAATTATTTCACCAATATACATGAGGTAAACCTACCCTCGACCAAGGAAAAGTACAAGGTAATGGTTAATTCTACAGTCTCTTCATTATATGAGGTTGTTTATACATAATTATCTACTCGGACCTCTTTATCACCCACATCCATGTTTCTTAAAAATGTATTTCAAAGAATTCTTTCTATTTTATAGACTATGGGTTAAAGCCATTTATACCCTTGTTTGAATTTTTAAAATATGTTTATAAAAGAATCTTTCTGTCGTTTTCCAAACATAGCCTTTTTTAACCTTTTCGACAAAATTAATGTAAGAATGTCTTTTTTTAACGTATATGGTAGGTGCAACTATTTTCCTCCATTATAAAATATTCAAAGCTTCCCTTACAACCGTATAAGAATTTTTTTTATGTAAATGTTTTATTTTATAATTATGCGCCTTTTAAATGATTTCAAAAACAGAGATATTTCTCTAAAATAGTTTTGATTTCATCTATGTCAACATACATTGATGGATTATATGGTTATTTGAAGTTAATTTATTATGATACAAAACTTCCATATTGTATTAAAGGTTTTGTTATTTCTTTAACTATGGATGTGTTATTTTTATACCATTCATGGTTTATGAAGAAAGTATTGACATTTCGTATGCTAGTTTTAATACGAATGTTTATGTTTTGTTTAAACCTATTCATATGAGGAATGCATTGGACTTAGTAAGTGACGGGTGGTGCCTGCTATAGCTCCTCGATGAATCGATAGGTCTCATGAGACAAACTAGTGTCTTGTCATAGGGCCTTGACAAAATATTATTTGTAGTCTTGGCACAAGGCCTTGACTATGTGCTAATGATAGTCTAGCATTATGCATTCCATCATTATGAAAGTGGTTATTGATATTGCATGTAATTATTGTACTAGTAGAATATCCACGTGAATAAGTAAATGGAATTAGTTCATTTTATTTTTTCCATATTATTATGAAGTTCATGTTTAAAAGTCTTTTTTTAGTTATACATTGCCTTAAATGTTTATACAAGTATACGCAATAGGGATACTAAATCTAATCATGCACATGTGAGTAAGCATTTTAATTCCCCTTTGAAAAAATAGTTGAACCTCAATCACCAACCAAGGGGAACTAACCATCCCAACCTCACCAAGGATATCTCACTAATGTACCACAAGTCATGTAAAATAATAATATAATATAATCGAAATTTGGGTACCCTACACCACATTCACATTGGCTAACTACTCATTCCTAATGATGTATTGTCTTGACTCTGCCAATATTTTTACACGCTTCCCCACACCCACAACCTTCCCACACAAACCTTGGCCTCAAAATGAACACTAACATTCCCACAGACACCTGGGCCACAACAACCACACAACACACCCAAAGACACATTATCCCCAACAACGACACAACATGCCTGATGACCCCCAGGCCTCAACAACCACACACCATGCCCCAAGACACCCATGCCTCATCCAGAATATACTTTGGAATACATACATGGCCCTCAAACACCAGATCCCCTCATACAAAACAAATCATTGCTTGATGGATCTGAGATAGTTGTAATCCTCATGCCATTATAGCCTACCCAAGTATGGATGAGCTACAAGGTCCCAAAAGAGGGAGTAGAGAAGAAATTCAGTAACCAGTGATCCATCCTCCCACTAGGATGTTGGGAAAGACACCCTCCCCCTGATATGCGGATGTTCATCACACGGTGCTCAACAAGGGTGGGGTACGTACATAAATCAAAAGGAAATACAATATATATATATATATATATATATATATATATATCTGTAATCAACCACTCATTCCCAACCTATGGGTTTCACACGAACAAACCACCAACCCACACCAACACCACTTTTACTGCTACCCCTATATACACAACCATACAACAACCACTCCTATGATTAAACTCAACCCCCTTTTTTCAAATTCCATTTACTTGTATCAGGGTATTCACATTAAATTATTCCAACACTACCAGGAATCGAACAAATGTAACCATTCTATGAAATGAACAAAACCAAAATGCAGTCTCACTACACATCAGCTAAAAACAATACTTTCATTCTAACTACACCTCCCCGTTCAACTACTGCAAACTATCATTCTTCAAATTGATAACACTCATTACTTCTCTCTCAACCCATCCCTACAACCCTACTTTGGAAATAGATAGTTGATGCATTCCCACTACATAACAAGTTCACAACCATCCTGTAGTCCCACATCCCAACACCGCCCCATTGTCACAACATAATAATGGATGTTCTACTACCTACAGTTCCATCCATTCCCCAATAAATTAGTCTCCCAGAACAAGACACCAACACAATAAAGGACAGTCCCACTACCTATATGTTTATCTATTCTGCAATCAATCAGTCTCTTAAATAGAGACACCAAGACACACCCATGTACCACTGCATATACAAAGTCCAGAGAACCCAGACCAGAACACACAACACATAACCACAACCTTCATACCAAATGTATTAAAATTCAACCAATATGGGTTTTTTATTTACACCTTAAAATTACAGAGGTTATGATAGAATAGGTTTGATCTTTGGGAATCCCAATATTTAACCGAGTGTAGGTGATTAATAAAATTTCATTTTACTTTTGTACATCAAAATATCAAAACAAAAAAAGAACACCACCATTGCACAAGAAAAGGCCACCAATATTAATGTTTTTCAGAAGGTATACGGCCAAAATAGCGATAAAATAATCAATGATAATAAAATAAAATAGGGAACCAACATCAAACCACATGCTATACATTATTTTATTTAAACATGGTATAATTTGATAATATTAATTTTTTTAATTATTGTTTTAAGAATAATATCTAGTAATTCATTACAAGTTTCCATTAATATAACCACCCCGCATGATACACAACTAAAGAGAAGAAAATGAAGGATCCTACTTGTTGATCAAGGGATCAAAGATCCTAATTTTACCAAGAATAGGGGATGGTGCGAATTGAACTCCACAGAATCTAAGATGGAAGACCTCCGACACAAGTGCATGACACATCTCAGGAAGAAGTCTTAGGAACAACAATAGAACTGAAAAAGAAGAAATAATAGACGATATATGATTCTGAATTGTCCAGTTTTTAAAACATGTAGATCATTTCGATGTACTTGAATTTCAAATCATGTTTTGACCACGTGGCATGGCTATTTCACATGTCAAAATTAATTGAGATTTAATAATTCCCCATGGAAGTGGTGGAGATAAACTAGTAGAAAGAAATGAGTTAATATATTAACATTATATGGAGAAAAAAACATGTTATATGGGAGAAACTTGGAAAACATGGAAAATTTGGTGAGGGGTGTGACACCATTTGGAGGGACATCGTAACGGGGCGATTGTGACAATTCCACCATAACCAGTGCCACCCTAGTAGTGCCACCATTTTGGTGAACTTTTTTGGTGGAATCTATTTTTTCAATAACTCTCAGAGTAAGCCACTATGTCCACCATGAACACGACAACCATAGGATATTCACAAAGGAATGGGTTGAGGAGATCAGGGTCATTACATCATCAATATTTCACTATTGACATCAAAATTAGAGTCATTTTATATATTTTTTAATGAATTAACATCCACCCTAATAAACTAGTTAGTAATACATTCAACCTATTCTATAAATGGGGTCGACCATTAATCATGTACCATGTTATAAAAAATTACTAAATTCTAGATCTCATACACCATTAATATTGATTTAAAGCATTTTATGAGGTCCTATTATGACCATATGGGAATAACATGCATTCCCAAATAAAGTGGGTCTTATACATATGATAATGAAAGTATCAAGAATATTATTCTAATACACGTTTTCATATTCCATGACTTCATAATTACTCACAAACATAGTAATTATACACAACCTCTTGAATATTTTTTTTCACAACATTGTTCACCTTCCTTTTCTTGTAATTATTGTTTAATTTCAAGTCTATATCATGTAGGAAATGATTCAGTAAATTTTATCATCAACTGATATGATAATGTAATTACTAAAAACCCATCATTCCGTTGATAATGAAAACTCATATCTTTATGAAATTAGTTGCATGTACCTTATCTTATATTTCTAATTGGAGATTATCTATATTGGTCATCATTGTATTTATGTATATGATCAGAAACCTTATAAGTAATAAATCTTCTAGATAAACAAATAGGCCATTAAACTAGAGTAATCCATAATCTTCCATCAACAGATCTATATATAATGTCAATTAATAATTAGATATGAATGGTTCATTATAACATAAATTGTTTCTTGGTCTTTTTCACCAAGTAATCAATTTAATAAGACATAAATCTATTTAGAATTATTTCCTGTAATATGAATTTTATTAAATAGCACTATGGTCATTGATGCATGATCCATAATGTACTATAATTTTTAGGGGATACAAGAAATAAAATTTCATGAAATGTTTCATAGATTAATGACCTAAAAGAAACAAAAGAGTTTTGTCTACAATGAATACAAATGGAATAACACTTTTCAAGGTTGTATATACGTTAAAGGAACTATAATGGTCTTAATCAGATTATAATAAACCACATTGCATATATATTTAAAATTATATAATTAATTGATGTTATTATTACACTCATACTAATGTATTGGTTTCCTATATCTTGTCAACAACTGAAATTCCTCCAAATCATCATCTTCCAAGGATGTTAAAAAATTACATAGTAGAGAAATATGTGAAGTAAATATATAACATATCTTACCAATGGGGGAGATGGATAACCTAGGATACACATAATTGGATAACTTAAAAAATATTTAGATTTTAACATAAATGTGTAGTATCAATTGATAGCATTCATATCATGGTTATTATATATAAAATAACACCCTATATAGAATGTGCTTCCATCAAATAACAATAAACATTATGTGCAATTTCAAATTTTATTAGTTCATTCTAATGACCAACATACATTGGAATGTTTGTACATGTTATTATAAAAAAAAATTATGAATGATTTTGTATTAATAATGGGGGTACTCATACGAAATCCATTACCAATGAATGAGATTTTTTGTTTATGTATTATAGGATTTGAGGAAGAACTATTGGGTTTCCTATATATGGATTATTTATTTAATTCATTAATAGTAATCCAGATTGTATAAATACAAAAATCCCAAGTAATAATGAAATTTATTATACATGAAGTATGTAATGTGGGATATTATTCAGTCCCCCAAAATCACCATCATGTGGCCCCCAAGATGTATACCTCAACTGTAGTAGGTTCTATATTCCATCATCATTGATACACCATAAAACATATTTAGAATGTCCAATGATAGGTGGTGAAAACAATCTTTTGGGAGTAAACAATTAGTGTAACATAACCCTATAGGTGGTCTGTGAAATCATTTTAGAGATATGTCCCTATAGGATCACTAATCAACAACATGTTATTGCGAGAAAATTGGACCCAATTAGCAAAAAAAACTACATTGTATTCTCTTACTCAAGTGAAGAAAAACATACATTCATTATCATAAGGAGGTGGAAGATGATATTTAATATGTTTTAATAACATTCTACTAGAAACCAAATAGTTCTTCTATCTATAAATATCATGTAGTGACCACAATTCATAAGGAAGGATGAAGAGAGAGTTCTTACCAACACTACCACCTTTTTTCCAAATTTATTTACTATCGAGGATGAACCATTTATTGTCATATGTTAGCTTAGCCCACGATAAAATCACATTTTACAAGGAAACTAACGTTTCTGCATCTTTTCTTCATATAAAAATAGTTACTCATGGATGGTTCAGTAAGAACCTCATTAACATGGGAGAAAACTAAAAATGTTGTATCACCATTACAAAGTGCAAAAATACCCTAATAAATCAAGAGGTTCTCCATAGATGACCAATAATGAATTTCCTCCAAGTTTAAATAGTTATAATAACCATAGACACCCTTTACATGGAAATAATCAACATTACACTAGAAATACAGGTCCTATGAATGGTTAGAAAAAACTTAAAAAATTCGGGATGTACATCTGAGATATATAACTATGGAATTACTCCTCACATTATTTTAAATATAATCTATAGAACCTATCCCAATTATATAATATAACAGAATAATAATATAGCCCCCCTTATGAATAATATTATAGATATCATCTTTATAGTGTTGGCATTGACTATAATAGAGGTAATCCCAAATGTGCCAAGCTCAAAAGGCACTATGGCCTACCCCTAATCAATCAATAATAATTCTATGACCCGGATGATTTTTAATATGAAATCTATGTGAATAATATTTATAATATTTTTCCATTAAATGTTAATGAGAAATTCATCAATAGCCATTGTGGTCCTCTATGTAAATAATTCTTAAATCATTGTGTCTTCTTGAAGATAATTATTTTAATGGTATTCTCTATGGAATGGTATATGGTTTAATATATGGTAATATCAATAGTGGAATATTTTAAAACCAAAAGGTTGTAGTTCCTCATTATAATGATCATATTAATATTTCGAGTGGAGTCCCTTCCCATAAAGTTGATCAAGAAATTATTAATCGTGGAGGAAGTCCCCATGGTTATTGTTTCAAAGGTACTAATTATAACAAATATATATGGGGTAGATGTTCTAACAAAATAATAATTATTGAAAATAACACATCATAATGAATGTTGATAGAATAGTTGAAATCATAAGATTTAGGAATATCACAATATATAAGTCTTTTTTACCCCTTTTAAATGGAATAATGAAGAAAAAAAATCATTATTGGTGCCTAAAAAATATACCATATATTTTGAAACATTAAAAATGATATCCCTCTCAAATTAATACAAATATATAAAATTAATATTATCTTTTAGTTCTAGTTGATGAAAAACTCATAAATTATGTTCAATAATATTAAAAAATATAATGGAAATTTTCTAAAAATAATAAACATATTGGATTCATGACCATTATATTCATCCTAGAATGAAATTCTAAAGATGTTGACAGATAAATATGTAACTTATATGAATAAAAAAAAGGGGGACTCAACATCGACATATATTGAACTTAGAGAAAATTTATCATCTGTTTGACATAGAGATTTCCCAACTCTTAAACTTTTGTTGTATCTTGAATGGGTTTGAAGTGAGATAAATTGATTAGCCTATTGATCGCAACACATAACACTTTATTCCTTCTCAATGTATGAGAAAACCCATCCAAAAAGTCCATTAATATTTCAACCCAATACAAAGTAAGGACTAGAAGTGGTTGATGTAAACCAGAAGGTTATTGGTTCTCGTTCTTAACCTAAATGCATTTATAATAGTGGTAAAAAATTTCTTCAAAACCTTGTATCATACCCAGCCACAAAAACTGGATTTACATATCAAAAAACATTTCTGTGGTTCCTAGATACACAAACCATTTTTAAATATGAAAATACCCCATCAAATCATTCCATACTTTTAAAGGCACAATGAAGTGTCTATGATAGCAAAAAACACATTATTTGGAGAATGGTCATTGGGTATATGTATCCCCACTATAAAGTGAGTATCTAATGATACATAATTCATTATTAGGATCATGTTCGTAATAAATCATCTCAAGAAAAGCATGTGTCAAATGAAAACTGGATAAAGAAACTTCAACCCCTTTCTACACAACTCCAATATGGAATTGTGTAAAATGAGCCATCAAACTTCACTCTTCCTATGATACATCCAAATAATGATTTGGAAGTTTAATTCAAAACACATCTACAATGAGACACATTATAACACTTGAAAAATTATCATATATGAAATAGAATGGAATATTAGAAGATATATGTGATATCATAATTAGGTCAGTTAAATAAATTCATAAATACCTTTTTATTATTTAAGCATAGTCAATATATCCACCCTTAAATGGTTGTTCAGTAAAATGAATTACATCTATTTTTACGGCACTAGTCCTATGTATACAAAATCAAAAATTTCCTTCCAAATTTAATATTTGTGGAGATGGATATGGGTTATTTTATTAAAATAAAAACATATTAATATATATTGGATATTTTTATTTATATTATCCTCGTTAAATAGTACATGATAGATGTGAAATAATAAATTAAATAAATATGAATGTTTAAATATTTTACTTCTATTTCTGAGAGACTCGTATGGTTATACTTAACCCATTAAAATATAGTCTTGAAAATTCAATTAATCCCTATATTATTCATTTATGGAATTAATTAAGATATTATTATAGGTATTTTACTATCCATAGGGTTATTTATAAGCTAATATGGGAGAATATTGAGTAGTCCATTATAAATGGTGAGAGGACACATGTGGAATTTTTGGAAATATAACATGATACCCATGGTTTTATCGTGAAAAAGGAATCCAATATGTTATGTTCATTAAAATTATATGATCTATAATTTATATATTAAAATAAAATAATAAATCTAGGTGTATTTTTCAATTCTTTACCGTTATCATCTTATTTTAACCCCTCATAAACCAATTTTTCCTTAATTTATGAAATTAACACTTTTTTCTGTCTTTATTATTTATTATAGGAAATAATTAATTTTTTCATACTTTATAAAAATAATTATTATGATTTAAAATATAGATTCTTATTATCAAATTCTATTTTAAAAATTTGGCATAATTAAATTTAAAAATGAACAAGGAGACCCGTCGAAAATATGATTTCTCTATTTAATAGAATATAAATTTTTAAAAAGTTTTCTTAGGAATAACATATAAAATTGACTATTGTGAAATTATTTAGTTAAATTGAAATATGATTGTACAAATTTTAATTTATAATTATTTAAAAAAATATATAAACATTTAAATAATTTAACAGAAATTGGTGTTTTAAAAAAAATCAGTATTTGACAATATTTATAAAAAAATTAAACATTTCAGAAAATTCTCAAAAATATAGCCCAAGATAATTTGGGAATTTTGATTTAAAAATTTAATTTAATTTTGTAAAATATATTTTTATAAATGGTTTTAAAATTAATATTAACTTATGTTTTCAATACACAATCATCTTGACTTTTAACAAATAATGTTTTTGAAAAAACATTTCTTTGTCATTCAAATGGTTCGTTTCTTATATCACATCGATAGATAATATTATAATTCATTTTATAGATGTATCAACTATATAATTTTCATTATTTATTTATTCATCTTCATTCCATCTAAAAAAATCAGTTTTTAATAATTTTCTTATAGAAATAATAGAATTTTAAGAGACGATTATTTTTCATTCGAACCTGGTGTTTTCTGTATCATAAGCTACCAAATAGATAGAATTTATTGATAAAATAAATATATAATAAAGTATATGGGTGTTATATTCATTATATATGAAGGTAATAGGGATAATATTTTGATTCGATTTCCCTTTCTTAGAGTTTAAGGGTTATCTCACTATCATGATAGATAACACATAAAACTATTATTACTATTTCAAGAATTTTATATCCATAGATCAATATCCAATTAATTTATATCTAAATGAAATTGAGAAAGAAGTTTAATTTTTTCCATGAAGTAATAAATTTAATGTCTTACTAAGTATATGATCCATTAAGTTGTTGCAAAAACTTTTTTAGTTTTGATAAATATTTTCCAAAACAAAAAATATTTAGCAGGACTCATCTAATAAATAATTAATATCAAAACCTAAAATGTAACACCAAAATATGAAAATAAGTTTCTCCATATTTAACATTATATAAAAAGTTTTATGTAAAAGAAATTTCATACTATCAAAAACATCACATAGACTGCTTTTAGGAAAAACACAATTATCTACTGTAATAAATTATAAATATAATTACTGTAATGTTCCAAATTTTTAATAAACTATTATTATGTTATACTATGTTTTTATATATTAAAAAATTTACCAATATGTTCATATAAACCACATTTTCAAGTTATCTCAACACCATGATTTTATTAAGGATTATCCTCCATCAATCATTTGATTTCCTAGAAGATTGGCATTCCCCAAAATCAAATTTATTTTTCATCAGAACCATTAACCATGTACTCTTAAATCCTTAAATTAAAATTACTACAGTAAAATTATAATACATATAATATTTCTTATAAAAATATATCATTGATGAAATAATCCAATAATATTATTCTAAAATACCATAAAAAGAATTTTAATAATTCCACTTCGTCTGTAGTAATAAAACACTCTTAACCTTGACCTCATTACTTCTATTGAGGTATATTCCCTTGAAACATGGGGTATTCAGTTTCATATTTCCCCATATTCTTATAGTTTGATCATTTCCCATTAGGAGATTCAACTTTCATTTTCAATCATTGGAATTGTTTCCTCTTTCTCAAATGAGGTATAAAATATCAATTACATTCAATCAAGTATGAGAGGGTTTCATTCCACTGTTATCATATTCCTGAAATGGTTCTTTACATTAATCGATTTGTACTTATTTATATCTACCACCATCATTTTTTGTTTCTTCCCTTATAACCAACAAGACATAATGAATTATTTCTTTATCTTTATACAATAGTATAATATGTATTTTTATGATTAGAATGTTTGTGAGACTATATACTTTGAATTATTTAGATGAATCCCATTAATGAAATAATTATCATTATTGTTTGGATAATGTAGGTAGTCCTTACCATTAATTGGTTACCATGGAGAGTGGGATTCATACATATTGACTTTATTATCATCCTTTATTATTAGAATATATAATTTTATCTTTATATATTATATTTCCTATCGAGGAAAATAAATTTCTAAGAAAGGTCGCTCAATATGATTATACATCATTTTTAGTATTTATTATTCATACATATTGTTTCGATCTAATGTCCTCCATTGATCATTATCTCTTGACAGATGATTAAAATCCATAACAAATTTACCCATATCAATCCTTCACAAATGGAAATATGTTTTCTTTATTGAACTTATCAACATCAAAACTAAATATGGATTTATCTTCACATTTAATGATTGTGGTTATTGATTCAAAATATTTCCTTCCATTGTTATATACCATGGTGTATTATCAGGATACTATATATGTCTAAGGTTACTACCAATTACCTTATATAGTTAACATAATATGGTCGTAATTTGACATGTTGTAGTTGTATCTCTAGATCAATCATAATTATCATATTCAATAGTTAAATCCCTAGAAAGGGAGAGTGATTTAATGTAGTTTCCATTCCTTCAACTAATGACCATTTTCAAAAAATAGAATAATCTATATTATATCATAAAATTATGAAATATAATGTATAATCCTCAAAAGAGTGAAACAATCCGCATTATTTTAAAAAAAATATGAATGGATAGTCACATAGTCATAATTATTGTTTCATTAGAAAGTTCCCCAAATTATTAAAATATCTTCAAATTATTAATAATGGTTTGTATGGGAAATGTTAATTATCCCAAACATAAAGCCTTCCAGAGTCTTATAGAGTGCACAGTAATACACATTTTCATGTACATGGTAATTATCAAGTGATCAATGAAATGAATTTTTGTTATTTATTACCCAAAGGTAAATATGTTCCCAATCTATGCCCACATGGAGTATCCATACAAGGATGTATTTATAGGAATACCACACTATAAATTCCAAACCAAACGTATAGGGTATTATTCATTACAAATATTCAAATTCAATCAAAGGCTTATTTTATATAATAATTGTTTTCCTAAATCTAGTTCCCCCAATTTTTACTAAATTTATATTGATCCCTACTATATGGACCCCACCCTTAGTAGCCTATACTCAGGGGTTACTATATTACATTGGGATAAGAGAAAATGAATCTAATAATTATGGAATTAATAGTTATTTGAAATGGTAAACTACATACATACATGAAATACACATTAAAATTAAAAAAATAAAAAAGTTTTTTCATTGAGAACTTCATATTTTCTCTTAGAAAATCCAAATATAATAATCAGAAAACACTTTCTAGAATCTATGTTATATTAAAAAACATCATAAGGTTGGGTTCATTTTCTTAAATAGGGTATGGATATAATATAATATTTTATTAACACATTTTAATTATTAATAGGTTAAAGTAAATAATTAAGACAGATCCCATTTAATTAATTAGATATTATAAAATTGAAAGAATAAATTAGTGTCAAATAATTCCATATAAATTTAGACCTGATATTAAAACATAAAATTATTTATTTTAATTGATTCAGAAATAAATTAATAATAAATAAATTATATAGTAGTCTGGGAGTTCATAATATAAACATAAATAACCATAATGTAAATGTTTTGTTTCCTTTCATTTTATATAAATGGATACGGTCTCAGCCAAATACTGAATGTTGTTTTTCTCATGAAACCAACTGATATATCAGGGGGCTATATTTGGTTCTTCCAACAACTTATAATGTCTAATTTAACTTCATAGGAATATTTTGTAGTATTACCAACATAATAGTATTTATTATAAATTTATTATATGAAATGTATAAAAATTCCCCTATAAATCCAAAAAATCATATATCAATTTCTATAAAATGAATCGTATCAAACGGATACATCCCTAGTCAAAATAATCATAAACCATGAAGTTAATAATTAGTATGGTATCAATTTAATATATCCTAAGAGGAACATAAGAACAATATTTTTTTATAAAGGAAAATAACTTAAAAAATTTATTAAAAACATTCCTAAAGAAAATAAACATTTTACATTGAAAATGTTATTAAAAAAAGGTGAAAAGAATATTTCTAATGTAATTTTAATTTATCATGCACTTGAGAAGATATTATAGGATATTTAGATTATTTCTTCATGATGGAGAAATTCCTTACATGTTAAACAAGTTAAAATATGATGCCTTCAACATTTCTGTAACAACAAAAGGATCCTTATTTTGAAATTAACATAATTATTTCTTTAAAATTATCTTATAAAAATTAATAAATGGTTAAAAATATCTAAAAATAATATTAACAATTCCATTTTTATATTTTTTAGAAAACATGGTTTTGTAAGAAATAATGATTTTTGACAAAAGAATAAAATAATGTCAGATTTTATTACAATAATATTTCAATCCTTTTTTGTAAAAAAGAGTGTAAAAGGTGTAATATTACATTAAAAATTTTGTTAATACATAATTTAAAAACATATTAAAAGTTTTATTATATAAATATCAAATAATTTCAAATAGATATACTTAAACATAAATAATACCAAATAATAATGAGAATATGAAAAATATTACAAATTTTAAAAAATAACAATCCCCAAGAAGGAAATAACATCAAATACAACATTGAATACCTTGAAGTGAAATATATTGAGGATATAAATTATAAAAAATTTCATTATATACACCATATATTGAAATAACACGTGAATATAGAATTGGCCTCATAGAAGTAATAGAAATACGAGAAACCCCTAAGTCATGATCAAAATATTTCGTACGTGTCTGAACCTCCTGTATATAAATATAATGTTACTAAAAATATTTTTAATAACCATATGAATATACTTAAAAAACCAAATATGATTTACTTTTGTTTTCTTATTGACCGTTCATTAAAAGTTTTTGTCTTCATCACTCATTCGTGTAATAACAATATTATTTTTAATGTATGTTTTTATTTTTTATTTTTAATCCTTTTAAATTTATCATGGTTCCATAATCTATAGTATGATAAAAATGTTATTAATTTAAATTATATTTATTCTTTATGTATTTATAGTAATCTATAAATTATTTTTATATAAATTGGGGTACACTGTTCATGGAGATGGCATATCATACAGATACATGAATATTGTTTCATGTAATTATCCATGGACAAAACTGAAGGAAAATAAATATTAAATATATTTTACATAGATATTAATATTAATTAAATAAAATTTTTATTAAAAAAATATTTCTTTATTACAATGCATGTAAAAATGAAATGAGAACACATTTCACTTCTCTTGTAGAGGTGGTAGTCCACACGTATGCATAAACGACGTTAATATTTTACATAAGATTAGAATGTAATAATTTACATATGATAATATATTTAAATAATTATTTATATGTTAAAAATATAGCATATTATAAATTATTATAATCATAATAAATTTAATGTGTAGTGTATGTGAAAAACGAATCACATCACTTTTATAGGGGGTAGTATGTTGTACACACGAGTGATATTATCATATCCTCCACAGAAAAGATAGTGAGAAATATCATGTAATATCATAATCATAGAATATAATATTTTTGTAAACATAATATTTATATTTTTAATACATCATTATATATATCCATGAAATATTGTGATGGAAAAAAAACGTACATCAGTTCGCAATTATATAGTCCATTGTGCATACAATCGATGGTATCATTTCCCATCTAATTGATGTATATATTAATCTATGTTATATCATTAAAAACTAATATATCATTATATAGTTGATATTTGTGTCATAATATTATCATATTATAATATTATTTTATGTAATTTAATGAATATATAAAACAAATATGGACGTTTAATAATTTTTATTCTCTCTAAAGATCCTCTTCTTGGTTATATATAGAGAATTACTAGAAGGTATTCCTAATAAACAAAAATCCTTTAGGATATTGGGATGGAATTATGGAATACTGTTCTCAGGTAATAAAAACCCAAAAGGTTATGGATTTAGGAAGTGTTAGAATATGGGTGGCCTTTTACAAGTGGGGGAGATGACGCACATCAATGTGTTGACAAAATAAAGGTATATTAACATTTTTTCACAATAAAAGACTCCAAATAGAGTCATTATATACCATTGCTGGTTTTATGGTCAACATATTTCCATATAATGTGTTTGTTACATGTTTTATGTCATTTTAAAACCTTATCTTTTTATTATAACTAAAAGGAAAACCCATTTTTTCATTACCTTGAAAATAAATTTTTATTGTTTTTTCTATTATTACTGGTCAAAAATATTTTAACCTAGTTAGATAATATTAATTATTATTATCCTTACCCTGTAATTATTCTACCATAATTAATACAAGTAAGTGAAGGATTTCAATTTCAAATTACACTTGTGGAAGGATAAAGAAATTGGTTTTCCAAATTAATATTCTCAAATGTTCAAAACATTTTTTATGATATATCATCATGAAATTTATTATAAAGAATTAAATTAGTTAAATTTTAATATAATTGTATTATTATTAATTTAAAACAAATTTAACATATTATATAACATTTTATATAATTTAAATGAAACATTATGTTTTAATAAATATAAGTATATTTCACTATTTATAATAAAATTAATCGATTATGAAAATTATAAAAAAAATATTCTTTATATAATTTGGGAATATATAGTTTTAAAAAATTCAAATAAACTTTTAATATTTTTTATAAATAATTTCAAATTATTTTTGAAATTCATAACTAAACCCCCTTTTTAAAAAATTATTTTATTTTTTAGAAAACATATCTTTTTCTTCAAATGGTTCGTATTTTATTTAAAATAAATAGATTACAGAATTAATTATTTGATAAATGTTTAAGTCATATGATTTTTATTATATAGTTATTCCTAATCCAAACCAAAAACATGATAGCCATATTATAATTTTCATTTTTAAATATTAATATTTTAATAGAGAATCTTCTTTCATTCAGTCCCGGTGTGGAGTCCATCAGAAGCATTCAATGATATAGATATTATTTAAAACAAAATATATTTTAAAGCCCCATTTTGTTATATTATATTATAATACTTTTATTTTCAATCATAATTTATATCAAACAACATGATCCGCTTTTAAAATATAAGGGATTAACTATATTTTTCCTTTTTTACACCCCAAAACAAAATAATCATTCAATTGGGTGAAACCAGGACCATATTGGGAGCTTTTCAACCCATAAAAAATATAAATTATAATCTTTTCCTTGCCCACCTCTATGGTATCTTGTATTCAAATAATTTTCTATGATAAGAAGGAATCATATATGTAGTCTTCTCCATCATTCCCTCCAGTGGGATTCCATTAAGTTAATTTTTTAACTGAATAATTTAAGATAACTATTCAAGAATTATTTTCTTCTACAACACATCAGAAGCCTCATTGAAGATCATTAAATTCAAATGGGGGTATATAACCATGTATAATACCATTAGTTGAATTAAAATGAGATATTATGATATATCTATTTAAGAAACCTAGTATATTTATGGTGATCTATACAAGTCCTAATAGAGGGGGGTTTTATTTAAACAGCTTGATTAAATTAATTTCATGTCATTGATTTAAAAACAATATATTACATGGTTATCATAAATTAAGAAAAATAATATAATGTTTAAAAATATTTTTGACATGTGGTCCACAAATATATACAAAATGAACGTGTCTTATTTTGATATTGATAAAAGGATCTTATATAATGAGTTCTTCTAAATATTCCATAATTACCAATTAAGAATATTTCATATTTAACAAATGTAATGGTGTTTTAGTATTAAGAATCACTGACCACCCAATGTTAATATCCATAAATCTTAATCAAACCCCACTTTAATAAGAAATTGATTTAAAATTATGAGTTTCATTAATCCCAATATACATAGAGGAATCATACATTTTTAGGATCAATCACAAGAGAAGGATTCCATGACTCCACTTGTAGTACGTCTACAATAGGATTATTTTACATGGATATAAATGATAAGGTCCAACCACCTAACTAACATGAGGCTCAGATATCCATTTTACATTCCACCAAAACTATTTTATTATCATGTGTTCCCTCCACTAAGGTGAAAAGACTCTCTTGTTCTACTGTGTTTCCCTTGGTATATATGGGGATGTTACAACTCATGAATATAAATAGATCGATTATATGAGGATTCATCGACCACTATAACCCAAATACAACATCCAAAAATAATACCATTAAACCATTTAGGGTAATCATGAACCGAGATAGGAATGAAAATATCCATATCTGAAATTGGATTATTTGACTCCTAATAATCTCAAAATAAAAAATAATTCTTTATTGACATTCAATAATACATGAGATGATTTAAATAATTTCATATAAATGATTAAATAATACTTATTTTATTGAAATCAATAAATTGATAGGAATAATTAATGACGAGGTGAATTTTTTAGACACTATAATGATCTATGTTATCCTTTTATAATATTATAGCAACATTGATTAACAATTACATAGAAATTTCTTCACTAATAGTTCAAGTAAAAAAATTTAGATGACACACATTTGGACATCTGAAATTAAAAACAATGTTAAAATTAGTGTTATATACGAATAATTTCTAGTTTTAAATGATTGATAAAGTATATAAACATTATGTTCTCCTAAGAGAAGTTCTTAAAAATATATGATGAAAATCTCCAAGACAACCCCATGACACCACCCTTCCCATTGAATAAAAATATTGGGTTTTGGTAATTTTACATAGTGGATCAACAATTAGAATTTTATATATGAATTTTGAGATAAAAATTTTTAGTGTTATTATTTACATTGGTAAAGAATTCTATAAATAAAAATATAGATATTAGAATTCATAAAAAATATATTTCAGCCTTTTCTTCGAGTCATGCCAATTATAATGTAGAAACTCTTTTGCGGCCATAATAGTAATAATACACTAATATGGATAAGAATATATAACTGAGTTGAAAAATTATTTATGATATATAAAATAAAAACTATTCAATTTACAAAAAGGAAGGTCATAGGATATAAAATATGTCTCATGGAAAAGAATTCGGTTAAATTATCATTATTAACATGACAAGGCGATGTTGGTTTTCATAAATTTTCTAATTAATATTGGTATCATTGAATAGTGGGATTCAAAAAATATCATTGGGTTTTTATTGAATAAATTATCATTAACATGTTAGTAAATGGGTATTTAGAAATAGGGATTCCATTATCTCATTTGAATAATATATCCTCTCCCCCAAAAATGTATAGAAATATTATGATCAGATAAACCTAGTATAAGAAAACTACATATACTACATAACTAGGACTATTTGAAGGACCAATTACTGACCCCAAATCCCCTTAAACATCTAAATGATGAGTCATTAACTTTAAAATATTCTAAATTTTTATGTAATAAACATCAATTAATCAAATACTCAAATGAAAATATACAAAAAAAAAATTTGGTCCATAGAACATAACAATCCCTCTAAACTAATTTGGGAGGGGGGTTCCCCACTAATGTGATTGTTCACATGAAGAGATAAAGAATATTATTTTCTAAATTTCATCAAATTTAATTATTCCTTCACTAATAATGTATCATTTTATAGTGCTGAATTTTTTATTCATGGTCATGGAGGAGGACATTAATGAAATGAAAATTTGGGATGTTGTCAAACCAAGTGAATTGTATTATTCCGAGTAAGATAATAAATGTGGACCTACCTTGAATGTATGTTTTTATATAATATAAATAACTAAATTGTAAAGTTCATGATCCTTCTAGAGATCATTCAGATTCAATAATATTTTTGGGATTATTTATGGAAAGACATTGAACGAGTTATCCTCCTGATATGGGTAGGCTGACTTACCAAGAAAAATTGTGGAAAAGTATTCCCCAAAATTCCTCCCATTGAAAGGATATATCAATGAAGTCAGTAATGATCTTTAATGATTAGTCTCATGAGAATATATTATATTATAATCCAAAACCCTTCCCTCATAAGTAATTAGTTTATAATAAGGTCTCAATTATTAATATCAGTATTCAAATATCAGGATCCAATCATGATTTTAATTAACTTCTAGATTACCTTATTTATTCCATTTTAATATATTATGTGTTTTAAAATAATTTATATTTTGGTATAAAAATATAAATATTAAAAGGATTGTACTAAATATTATTAGTTCATTTCATTCATTAATGAAAGCGATGAATCTACCTTAAAAGTGTTCCTAATGCACAGATTGTATATTGTAATAATGTTTATATTTATACTCAATATTACCAAGAATAAAATTTCTCTAAAATCAATCTCATTATGATTCAAATATTTCTCAATTTGGCCTATATTAATTTTGACATATCCATGTTTAATTTATTCAGTCTATTGATATTAATAGAGTAGAAAAATTATAATAGGGGATAAATTCAAATATCATAAGTAAAAATATCATCCTAGAATCTAATTCATTTTCTTAAAACTACGAAATTGATTTTAATTCCATGATATGATAGATATATATTGAAATTCACATAATGGTGACCTTGTTCTATGATCAAATTTGAAAACTAGTTGTCGATTGGTAGATAATAGTCATATATAGCGAAATTATACCTTTTGAACCCTAGAATTCATTTTATATTAATTGTTGTATATCATGGTCAAGGTAAATCATCAATTAAAATAATGTGGACCCAAATTGTTCTGAATAAATTCCCATCAATCCATTAACTTAATTAGGCAATAACTTCATGTTTCCAAACAAATCAATGAAACAAAGATAGCCATGGTAAAGTATTTTATTACTTTTGATAATGATATAAAACATACTATCTCTTTCTAATCCCATAAATTTTATTTAGATTCATTAGTTAATATCAATAGTCAATTAAGGATGAAACCATTATATAGTTTATGAAAATTAATTCTTCCACAAAGAATCTCCATATGAACACATGATTGATGGTAATGTTTTGAACAAAATCAAGGCTCATCAAAGTGTTCTATTTTATCTATTGAAATTTAAAAAATGGTGCATAAACAATTTACATTCATCAATGGGTTTTATATTTATGAAAAAACCGTAAAAATACTTATATATTTGTGATCTTTAAGAAATTGATTAATATCATGTATGGTTTACATTCCTCAAAAGATAAATCCTTATCCAAATTCACATAATAATCATGTGGTTTAAATCATATAATCTGAAAAATAAAATTAAAAGCCATTTGTATCCTTTTATGAGAATTTATACATTAATTAGGTTACTAAAGGGGCCCAAGGAAAACATTATTCAGTGTATCCAAGGACCATAAATAAATGGAATAATAAAAATCATTCCTTAAGAGATATGTTGTTCTTTTCAAATGTAATTATAGAGACATGCTCTTGATATATATTTATGTGTCCTCTTATCATCTAAATTTACCGTACATTGACAGCAGTTAAATGAATGAGACAAAGAGAATTTATTTGACCCTTGTTTTCATGGTGTATGTTGAGGAAAATAAACTGATTTAATAGTTTTAATTTTTATTTTAAATAGTAAAAATGGATGAATGTTTTCATAGAGATTACAAATAAGAATGGTAACGTCGATGAATATATCAGTATTGGGGTTTTTGAACATAATAATATAATTATTTATTTATAAATCTATTCATATAATTTTTTGTTAATGAAATAATTATTTTTCAAGAAATAATCATAATAGGTGATTATTATGGTTATAATTTCATGAAAATACCCAAATATTATAAATATAAAAGATAATTTAAGGTGTTCATAGGGTATTCTAATATCATCAAATATCATATTTCTTTAAGAATACTCGAGATAATTAGCAATGTTCTATGAATTGTATTTTGAGTTGTTCTAAGGATTATTTTAGAATAATATGTTGATTTTAATGTAGTAAAATAAAAATAGTATTGACCTCATTTTTTTCTAGTGAAAGTGTTTAATAATTTATTTCATTATTAATTGGAATTAAATCCATAAAATTTTGAATTCATGGTAACATCATAAAAACTCTATGAAATCCGGGTATGTAATCTCCACATAAAATCCAACCTCAAGAAAGGTAAGGAAATACTGGGTATGTTCTATCCATTAATAGTTCATGAATTTAGATGAATCTAAGGACTAAATGAATATATCATGAACTTAATTTGAACCATCATTGTAAAATTCTATCCTTCCCGGTAAATACGAAGAAAAGGGAGACAAACAAGTTGGAGGATAATTACAAGAATTCCATTGAATACCCAAATTTTTATATTCTATATTACCAAGTTTGATGTAATTTATATAAGTTAAAAATGTAATCCATTATGTGGTAAAAACTGATAGCTATTTGGGAACTCGGATTTCTAATAAAAATTATGTAGTTAAATAGACTATTATTTTTTAATATGTAGATAAATGTTGTTGATAAGAATTGAGATGTTTATATAGATAAAAATTTCATTGTGATGAAATTTATGTTTTAGTATCATTGGTATTAGTGATATAGTCACATAATCTACATATATTTTATTTTATTATCACCCAAATTGATCTTAGGTCATCCAATGTTGATGGAAAGATTAGGAATATTGATGGACATTATAAAATACTGAGACATGTTATTTATATCCTAAATGGATATTAAAGAAGAATTTATAAAGTATTTTCATTGATAATACTTTATCCTAGAAGATATTCCATTTTTCATAAAAAAATATAATTATTTTTACTCTATAAATGGGGATTTAGAAACTTCAGAAATACAATTTTTTAATTCATGTCAATATAAAATCAAAAAATGGTCAGAATACCTGAGACTTAATCATGTGCTTTTTGGTATTGTGTTCATCTCCCCAAAAAATGTTCTACTATTCCATTCTTTCCTCCCAACATAAGGGTCTATAAATAATAAAATATAATATTATGCCAACATCATAGTTCAATAAAATTCTATATTGACACAAATTTAACAATTAAATAACAATAGTGATCTAGAGTTACTAATAATGAAATGAAATGTGGAAACTGACATCTACAATGAAGAACATATTCCCTTCATTAGAAATAAATAATATTTGATATTGGGGTTTACTCGAGTTCTATTGTTTTTAAAATTTACAAACTCCCCTATTGATCAAAAAAATGCATTGAAAAAAATTTCTACCTTATAAAGAGATATAGTTAATGATGGGACAGTGAATCACATTTTCCACCATAGGGTGGAACTTCATTAATTATAAATGATACATATGAGATAAAT
This sequence comes from Viscum album, assembly GCA_963277665.1. Classification (NCBI taxonomy): domain Eukaryota; kingdom Viridiplantae; phylum Streptophyta; class Magnoliopsida; order Santalales; family Viscaceae; genus Viscum; species Viscum album. The sequence continues at coordinate 2,097,034,147 of OY728123.1, read as the reverse complement.
GATTATTTTTGATATCACATATTTTATTATAATCCTCCCTCTCTAATAAACTCCAAAATTAATTGGATTCCACTCGTGATGATGTATCTATAGAGTAAGAATCTCACTGAGGATGTAGTGAACAAGGAATAAGCCAATTTTTGGAAAAAAAATTCCCTCTATCTTGATGAAAAATATTCCAAAAATACTTCTGAGAACATTACATTTATTGGATATTATCAGATTCAATAGTGGAGTGACCATCAATAATATGTATGAATTATACACTCATGCTTCCGATGATTCTCAATTAGGAATCAAGAACATCTACTACAAGAGATCAATTAGATATTTAGGGAAATGCATGATGCCTGATTTCACTTTATTAATATTGAATATATGTGATTTATATATTCAGGAAAACATCATTCATCATCACCCCATGTTATGGAACAATATACAATAAATTTCGTCAATCACAGTTTATGGTATCAATATCATCATTCCATTTTCACCAACCATAGAACAATTATTAATATACACTCATACATTGACCTGTTTAATTTCTAAAAACAATAATGATGATTTTCAAAATATTACCAAATTTTTTTTTATAAATATCATGATGTAAAATATAATATGATTATTTAGTATCGGTAATATAATTTTTATAGATAATATAACTAATATATTTCATTTAATGTTCATGAAATTTAAAGTAGTCCAATATACATTCTTACCATTCATTCCACTATCATCATGTATAAAATGTGAAAATATAGATATTTTATATTACATTACATATATTAATTATAAAATTGTGAAAAATTTAATAATTAATGGATATGATTACTCTTTTATCCTTTGTGGGTGTAACCCACCATGGCCCATGATAGAAATTCATATCGCTATAATCTTTTTTATTAAAATCATATGTTTCTTAACTAATAATTTTTAGGTACATTTTTTAATTCCATTTATAATTAGTTGTTTTATGATCCACATTCATTTATATGACAAAGAAAATTAGAAATACTATATGAAATATGATTTTTAAAATGAATAAAATTAATTACCATCAAAATTTTTTCATATGATCGTTCAAAATGTTTTTTCTTCATCCACTCATTCATTCGAAGAGAACTATTAATGGATATTAGAATGCATTTCTGATCTAGATAGAATATCCTATTGTATGAGTATCAATTAGATTTAACTTTTCCATATCTGTGATCTATTAAAAAATACTAATCTGCAATTATCATTATAGATTATAAAATCTCTTCATCCCATAATTCATAGTTTCAAAAGTTTATATTTTATATATATTCAAATCAATTTACCTTCAAAATGAAATTATAATTCATACAAGTATTCATTGTCATATAAACATAAAATACAAGATATAATGGTAGATAGAGAAGATATTTTCAATTAAATTTATATTGAATTTAATTTTTTTAAACCCACAAAAGTGTTACTCTGAGATGAATTGCTTCATTTTTAGATATTGGTGTTATGTTGAGCTGAACAGTAAAAATGGACCATTTCAGATTTTTAACTATTTAAATTATTTCTGTTGTTTGACCATAACATATTCTACACTAATCAAAATTTTAAAATTATCCATTTTCCAGATTCACCACATCTAGGGATTAATTTAATCTATTTGTAGCAAAAGCTGAATCGACCATATGGAAGCTCAAAACAAGCTCACAAGTTGTTTCAATAAAACTATTTACAATTCTGCCGATTTTTTATTTGGGTACATAACTCATTCTTGGTCTTCCCAATTGTTGTAAAATTCATTGTATAGATATGCAAGGACTTGGGGAATATCTTTAATGAAGGCACGACCATGTGAATTAGCCATTTAAGGGGCCATTAATTCTTCCTAATCCAGGGGTTGGCATTTTGGAGAGTCTGATTGGACATAATACATTGTCATATTAAAACTAGCATAACTCTCAGAATACTTGTCCAAATATACTGAGATATTGAAGGAAACACCCAAGGGAATTATTTACAACCTTAATGAAGGGAGAAACTCATGAATATTTCATATAATGATGCTACAACACGTCAACATTCGAGGGACAAATTCTGGCTATAAAAGGATGAGAGCTCCTCACCCTCAAAGCATCTCTCATTCCCTCCCATTCCTTCTGGGACACTAAGGATGACAATTTTTTGGATTTATCTTTTATTTATTTTCTATTTCATCGTTTTGTAATATCTTCTTCTTTCACATTCATCTCTATTACCCTTACCATGGTGGGGTAAACATTTGGTGTGATTGGGGAAGGGTTGGTTTTCTATTTTGAAATTCTTGAGTTTATAGACGTAATTGAATGAAATTTATTTCTTCTTCAAGTTTTTTCTTCAATTTAATATAGTAGATTTTATTATCAAGTGAAATAATTCTTGAATTTTAATTTCATTATTGATTTTTTCTTTGGTAAAATAATCATTATCTCCCTCTACTAATTTATGGTTTATATACAATGGAATAAACAAGGGATTAGTGGTGATGTACTCAATGATCGTCAGTACGTGTAAAAGGGGTTGTGAATTTTCTTGATTTTTTGGGATAAAAAAGACATGATTGGGTATTTAATATTTCAATTAAGGATATTTTATACATCTATTTTACACATGGAAGGAGAGTTGACCAAACCGGGATCTTGGTAAGGTTTTCTTTCACAGTCATAATTTCACAATGGAAGTGAGAGGAAACAATTGTGGAAAATCACTTTAATCAACTAAGAAGAAGATGTTTTAATTAAATTGAAAAAGGATAGAATTATAATTGGAAAACTGTCACCGACCTAATCACCATTTTAATATCATATTTTTTCAATCATTTGAATTTCAATTTTTTCAAAAGCACAACATTTTTACCCTCATTTCAGAGTTAAACTATTTTGTTTACACTCTAATTTGGGAGACATACAGGGTTTAATAACTAGAATACACTAGGAAATATATAAAAAAAATTTACCACTCCCTATGACAGGAGTATTTCAAACATGGCGTCGTTGCCAAGGAGGTAGTGCCACAATTTATTTGTAAATATTTGACCTTTTCAAATTAAAACAAATCTATTACCATGTTGTTTTCAAATGATTATTTTTTTGATTCATGGAACAATTGCCCACAAGTTCAAGAACTAATTATTTGATCACCTAGGCCTATAGAGTATAATGTTTTTTATTGGCCAAACAAGTTTGAGGAGCTCGAATCCTAATCATCACGGAGGATGAATTCAAGGATCTCATTAAAAACCTTAAAGAGAACCTCAAATAACTAGTGTTGGAGGGTTTTTCCTAAGAATTAATTGAACTTCAGGAGTATTTTCCATAATTTTATCATGAAATGATCAAAGTGAAAAACCAAGAAGAAGAAGTTCACAAGGATCTTGAATCCCAATTTTAAATAATTAGTCAAATAGTCCAAAACCTAAAGACCACAACAGAGTAGATTGAGGAACAAGTACATGCATCCCATGATCAAAAAATAGAGCCTGAACAATAACCGTAAGCAAAAAAAATGATGGAAGAAGTAGCCCCAAATATCCTTCAAGTTGAAGAACCCATGAAGGCCTTGATGAAATTAAAATAAGATCCATTGAGCCCAGATCAATCAATTTTAGAGGAGATTGATGAAAAAGATTTAGCTATTTAAATATATATGGGTGATTAAAAAGATCTGGATAACTTCTGGAATGAGTGTGGGGAACTTATTGATCCAACTATTCAACATAATGTAGAAGATTCAACAAAATTAAAGGATGAAACCTCCCTAGAAGTGGAATTTTAAGAGAGTATGGAGGAGGATGAATACCTACCTCTATTTAAGGAAATTCAAATACAAGTGAAGCCCCCCCATTGAAAAAGAAATTGATGATTCATACAACACATGTACTTCCTTGGAGGGAGAATATGCATCTTAAAAGGAATATCTAGATCTCCATGAACCTATTGAAAATTTATTGCAGGGAGTACATGAGAAGATTAATGTGGATTTTCTGGAGGAAAATGAGACAGAAGATACTTAAATTGAAAGGGAAGAATTTGATATTGATTCTTCATGATTTAATTTTTTTCAAATAGAATTAAACATTGACATTCCAATTGATTATTCCATTAATTCAACATTCCTTGAGAACACACTGGTGAATGAAGAATATATTGTGAAAGCGGAAACCAAGAAATAGGGGGACTCATTCATTGTTCTAAACCCACCATGCATGTTGTATATCATTTTAGTGGGGGTGGACTTGGAATTCTATATCAAGGGAGTCCTTAACAAAAAGGAACATGTTCATGAAAGAAAGAATATTTTTTGATGGTTTATGAGAGAGAAACCTCACCCACCATAAGATTGGGGATAACTGATTAGAACTGCTCCTCTAGAGGCAGTCAAAACCCTGGGCCCACTTAGGGGATTAAACCAAGTTCTATCCTTCTATTCTCATCCTATTTCGACTTTTGTTTCTTTCAATAAATATATTATGTATTCATTTATTTTTAGGATTTCATAGTAAAACACTTAGGAGTTTAACTCAATGTTGCACTACAAATAAATCAGGTTGTACCTCCCCTTTGTACTTAATTATTTGTTGTGAATCAATAAAAAATCTTCTTACATGTTAAATCAAATTTAATTCACTGAGGACACTGCATCAATTGAGTGTGGAGGAGGGAACCTTTGTATTTTAGGATTTTCATTTTGTGTTTTTTTAAAAACATGTGTGTTTTCGTATTTTAGTGTGTTTAGTTTTCAATTTTTGGTGTGTTTTTTAAAATTTTGAGCTGAAATGATTATCATTACTATTTTTGAAACCCGTTTCAATGAGTGATCCAATCTATTCCATGAAACTAAGCTTAAATGAATGCTGAAATGACTTTGTTTTGAGTTCAAATATTTTGGAATTTCATGAAAATTACACTGATTTTTGAATCTCATTCCATATTTCACTATCTATATCATTGAAATCACATTCTTGTGAGGCTTCTGATCAATTTTTGTCATATTATTCTCATTCACCTCATTACATGAGAGAACCAGACCATGTTTTCTTTAACCAGAATTTGATTTATTCCTTTCAAAACTTGTGGTTTTGGGGTACGTGTGTTTTAAATGATTGAGGAATTTATTTGGTTTGAAACCCCCTTTTCAAAATAATCCTTTTAATTATGTCCTACCTTATATATTAATCGGTGTAGCCCCTAGTAGCCATGAATAGCATGTTAGGTTAGCCACATTACGAACCCATTTTTCCTATCCAACCTGCTCTTGTAGTGATATTGCCTGATCTAGTTTAACATAAGTGTGGGGGAAGATGTCTTGTGGTGTACTACCTCATTTGGTGATACTTTTTATGGAATATAAAATGTTGAAGAGCTGATGTTTCTACTGAATATTTCATTTTGTTAAATGATTTTCCTTCTCTGTAGCTTTCATGAGAAGAGAACTTGTGCCTTTCAGGAGCATCCAATGTAAAAAGAAAGTTGTGCCTATCTGGAGCTTTCAAAAAAATCATGTTTGAAAAGATTGAAATTTTAACATGCTGAAATCCTAAGCTGGTTGAATGATTATGGAGCCTATTTTCTACAATAGGGAAGATAAGGAGACAATATTTGAGTGAAAATTAGAATCATTCAATTTTTCTTCAAAAAGAGCCAAGCCCTCCTTTTTTGTCCTCAGAATTTTTAACATCTAAATCCTACCAACCAAAATCCATAAAACAACCCTGAAAAGTATTCATGAGAAAAACATGTCCTTGACTCACATCGGGTGGATAATCAGGAATTTATCATGCATATGGTGACTCTTTTGTGAGTTTAGATGAGAAAATCCTTATTCAACATTTACATTTGTGAGATGAGAGAAAATTCATGTGAGGTAGATGTTTTCTATGCACAGGATAAGAAATGAAGTGGAAATATATTAAAATATAAAATGGATAACTTGAAATAATATTTTTGATGAGGAATGATATCTTTTTGTTTCATAGTATGGATTTTTTAGATCTCATTGGTATGTGTTTTGGATGTGATTTGATTTGATTTTTACTTGTCCAGGAGTCCAAGTTCTAAGTGTGGGATAATTGATAGTGAAAATATTTTCATTTAAATTTACATTGAATTTAATTGTTTTAAACCCACAAAATTGTTACACTAAGATGAATTGCTTAATTTTTAGATATTGGTGTTATTTTGAGCTGAACAGTAAAAATGGCCCATTTCATATATCTAACTGTTTTAAATTATTTCTATAGTTTAGCCATAACATATTATAAACTAATCCAAATCGATTTTTTTTTCAGATTCTACACATCCAGGGAATCATTTAATTGTTTTGTACCAAAAGTGGAATCGATCATATAGAATCTCAAAATCAGCTCTCAAGTTGTCTTAAGAAAACAATTTACAGTTCTAGAAATTTTTGGTATGGGGTCCATAACACATTCTTTTTTTGCCCAATTATTGTGAAATTTGGTGGATGGACGTGAAAGGAGTTGGGGAATATAAATCATGAAGTTGAAGCCACGTGAAGTGGCTGTTTAAGGGGCCATTAAATCTTCATAATCTGGGGTTTGGAGTTTTGGAGAGTCTAACTGGATAGAATAAATTGTCATAGTAAAATGAGCATCACTCTCGGAATACTTTTCCAAATCCACTGAGATTTTGAAGGGAAACTCACAAAACAATTATTAACAACATTAAATAAGGGAGAAATGAATGAAGATTTCATTTAATGGGACTATAATCAATCAACATTCAGGGGACAAATTCTTCTTATAAAAGGAGGATAACTCCTCCCCCTCAAAGCATATCTCATTCTATCCCATTCCATATTGGACACCAAGGAGGATAAGTTTTCATATTTATCTTTTATTTCTTTTATTTTTAATAGTTTTTTAATTCCTTCTTCTTCCCTATTCATCTCAATTACCCTTACCATGGTGGGGTATACATTTGGGGTGATTGGGAAAGGGTTGGTTTTCTATTTTGTAATGATTGAGTTCTTGGGGGTAATTGAATGAAATTTCTTTCTTCTTCAACGTTTCTTTCAATTTAATATAGCATATTTTATTATCATGTGCAATTGTTCTTGATTTTTAATTCCCTTATTGATTTTTGCCTTGGTAAAATGATCATTATCTCCCTCCATTAATTTCTTCTTTATATATGATGTAATAAACATGGGATTAGTTGTTATATTCTCGACTATCGTCAGTATGTGTAAAAGGGCTAGTGAATGTTCTTGATTGTTTGTGATAAAAAAGACCAGACCGGGTATTGCCCATGTCAATTAAAGATATTCAATACAACTATTTTACACATGGAAGGAGAGTTGACCAAACTGAGATCTTGGTAAGGTTTTCTCTCACAATCATAATTTCACCATGGAAGTGAGAGGAAATGATTTTGGAAACTCGCTATAATCAACTAAGAAGAAGAGGGTTGAATTAAATTGAACAAGGATAGCATTAGAATTAAGAAAGTAACCCCGACTTAAAAAATTGTTTTACCACACCCTACAATAGGTGTGCGTCAATGGTCCTTGTCACATACCCTTGATCTATGTGATATTTATATCCACATCGCTATTTATGAAACTAAAAAAAGAATATCCAACCTAAATTGGTGAATAATAGCATGGACTGGTAAATGAAATCAGACATGATTACCTATTTAAGATCTAGATTCATGTCAAATTACTTTGTGTCTAAACTAACCATCAATAATTATATACAATAGAAAAAAATCCCCAATACATGATAACTATATATGGATTTATTTTTATTTATTAGGACTTAGGTATGTTTAAAAGTCACATGTTAGGGACCTACCAACATATTGTGTATCTATGAAATTCCAAATTCATTCTATTGTTGAAAAACTACAAAATTAGGTTTGGATTACTTCAATGATTTTAAATTTTGAGGGGAGTATGTAAGATCTCAACTTTTTTCGGGAAGATCTACATATATTCCATTTATAATTTCTAAGATGAATGGATTTTTACTACATTGTATACCATATGTTTTCTAATATGAAAAGATACATTACATGAATGGAAATCAATCATGTTCATTTGAAATAAATAGATATGTATTTTTATACAACCAAATTCCCCTAAATAGGACTCAACCCTATATAAAAGTTAGTAGTGCCTTCATTTCTAGTCCAAAAAGGATATTCTAAAAAGATAATGTGATAATTTCAATGAAATATGGGTGGAATTTATCCTACAAAAAATGAAACATAGGGATGTCCATATCAAATTTCTTAGACCAAGATGTAAATTTTTTATCCATTCTATATCTACCATCCTATTATAATTTTCTGCCTCAGTGCTTGTAATGTATTCAATAAAAATCCTACTATCATGAAGAAATCATTTCATTTTATTATGTATATGATCCATATCTTTGTAGAGACCAAATTTGAGAAATATTCATTTTTAAATCTTTTATTAAAAAACATTATGTAGTGTTGTGCATGTTTCTTATCTTATACCCAACCAAAAATTTCATCATCTTCCCACATTCACTAACAATCGAATTACTCATGATTTCTTCAATTCCAATTGGTATTTCCATTAGTATACATGGGATGGGATAAAAATTATAATACCATATGAAATTATAGTGTGTTTCTTGATTCATAATATTTAAAAATATATTGTGGTTTTTATATCATATATCGTGGGCATAGATATAATTCTATTCACGTCTATTCCTCTCCCATTTTGAAATCTCCTAATTCATGCCATGTATTTTAATAATTGGCTCAATATTGGGATAATATGTTAGTTTCATTGCGTACTTATTAAGGATTCACACATATAATCATATGATATATTGTGTTGTCAACACAAATTTCCCCCGACATATATACTAATCCTCATCCACTTTCACTCACCTTAATATTTTTCAATGACACATTATAAAATGATTCCAGTTTAGAGAGTCTCCACAAAAAAATAAATACTCTCATCCCATTGGTCTAATTTTATAGCCTGATATTTGAATTAACCCAATTTATCTTATTCCACTAGTAATGAGTGTTAAATTCGTGAGGACCAATGTGTTGGTGAATTACATCGGAATATAACCCTATTTTAAATACCAAGATAAATATTTTATCATACTGAAAGATATGCTCAAATCCCATTATCCCTAAATAGAACTGTAATGGATCCATTTGATCAAATTCCTCTAGTTATGATCCTTAGTAGGTTTTTTTTACTGTGTTCCAAGAATCTAGTAATTTTAAATATTGTCTATTTTTAAAGGGTTATATACATTTTTTCACCATTTAACAAATTTTATAACTCATGATATGAATTAAAACACCTCTATTAGTTTTTTAATAGGTGATTAAATAATTATAGATCCATTTAAAATTTTATTAAACACATCCCAATGTTTTTTATAAATATAACCTTGAACTATATTACTTAGTCATTCATTACTTGTTACGTGCCTTCTATTCACATTTGGTTTACCTTTCCATTTCTGTTTTCTAGAATGCCACACTATTGGGCCAATTTCTATCTACTAATAAAATAATCATCATTATGAATTATTTTAGGAATTAAAATAAATAATTGATATATGTTTAATACCAATTTGTTTAAAAATCATTAAAGTGCAGCGTTGTGAAATGTGAGGTCTCTACAATATTTCACTACACATTGAATATTGTAGATATCATTTTGAACAATTGATAGATAAAAAGGAATGAATCTTACCAGTATGAAACACAAAAATAATGGAATAAATAAAATCCATATATTTCCCTACCATACAGTTCATTCTTATATAGGTGGAAAATGTTAAGGATAATATGAATAATACAAAAGGCATTTAGAGAATATGTTTTGGTACAAAAAATAGCATTTTCATGATCTATGTCTATATATTAGGGAAAAATTTGGATAATTCTTTAATTATTCACCCTTACTAATATAAGTGGTATTATAGTAATTAGTAATTATTTAATAATTATATTTTTTTATTATTATCATGAAATTATTATTCCAAAATGTACACTCCATGACTTTAACTATCCTGTGTATATCATTCACTTATTTCATATGAGATAATGGTATCCTACAGTGATGGTATACATGATACATAAAAAATCACTTATTTACATAATAGAGTATATGATTAGTGGGATATAAAATTAAAAATATTTCATTTAAGAGGTCCATATTAGCTTAAAGTGTGTATATATATTGATTGTGTAGGTCTCCATCTGTAACAATCATGAATTATAATAAGTAAAGATGAACATTTCAATCATACTTCATCGTCATTGTACTCAAGTGTTTTAAGACTATAATTTTGCAATCCCATCTCTAGATAATTTATTTGGTGTATTAAATTATTTTGACATTACTCTTATTATATTTATTGGATTATCTATAATTAATAGTTATGGCATAAATATTTATTATTTCAAAATCAATTTTTAGATAACTAATTATTATTAGTTAAAAAAATGATTGATCATCCAAATTGTCAAAATATAATTAGAACTAATAATAATATATGAGTTCAAATATAATTATATGGCCTATTTAAATTTCATTGAACAAACACAAAAAAAGGATAATAGATCACTCTACGTAGTCAGAAACCTAATGAAGTTCATCCAACTTCATACTGCATTCCTCTTCCAGGGAAAGTAGTTTTATTTCCTTGATATTTGTAATTTCTACTATATTCTCATCCTCCTCTATAGTCTTTTCATATTTTCCTACTTTTTCCTTGAAATAAAATATCCTGATAGGGGATTATTTCTACGAAGAAACTTCCATCATCCAATTGTCACTTTTTATCGATAATCACATCATGCAATAAAAGATCATTAAATTCGAAGACAATATGAGTTATTTAATGAAACATTGTCTTGTCTCAATATTGATATGATCCGTGTTCCTCTTCTTATAAACCATCATTAATCTTATTAAGGTACTTTTTCCTCCTATTTATAGAGATCCATTTTTAAATCTAAAATTTGGAAATTTTATAAATTTTATATGCCAATATAATCTTAATTTGTGAAAGTGAACTATACAATTTAGGTCAGGGATATTTTTTGTTATTTTTCAATGAAGTTTCATTTTTTAATGAATAGTTAAAATGCTTAAATTTAACATATAATTTTTTATCTATGTTATTTATATAGTTAAATTATATTTTATGTTGGTTTTAAATTTTAATTAAGTGAAATTGTTTAAAATAAATATAATTTAGGTCATCAGAATCAATTTCTCTTTGAAATTGTCTAAAAAACATGGAAACTTTTGAACTTTTTTGCATTAAATACATCCATTTTCCTCACGTCTGTGGGATTAAATTTAAATGAATTTCATCCACTTATGTGATTTTAAATTTGAAAATTATATTCCATATTTTTATAATGAATAATTTATATTTACTAATATAATCAACTTATTTCTGACAAAAAAAATATTAGTGAAAGTAATTAAAATTAATTATTATTGTTAAGTTAAAATTAATATTAATAAGGGACTAAACAACAACCTTAAGGCACAAAATAAACAATACAATTTTCCAAAATCCATATTCAGGGAATTTTTCATACCTATATTTCCTAGTATCCTCTTTTTACTATAATGAGATCCACATTAAATAGAAAATATGTGTGTGGTTTCCCTTTTCCAAAATATTACAAGAGTACGACTCTGACTACATTATAAAAGGCCTCATATCCCACCTCCTCACACTTCTCAATCCACTTCCTCTCAACCAAAAAAAAATCCTATATAGATCAAACAATTCCTAAATGTAATCATTCAATCCTCACATGGGGAACAAATCCCTATAAGTAAGCCTTTGGTACGAACCAAAAAATAGATTAAGTGGTAAAACCCTCCCTCAAACTCCTTTTTTTTGTATTTTATTTCTCATATACCTAAAATATAATTAATCTATACATATATATAAAAACTACTATACTCAATATAATTGGTTTTTTATGCTATGGTTTCTCATACACTTATACACACTTGCATCTAATGGTTAATGAACATACTGTTTAATTTTACAGAAAACTATTGCCTCACTAGATGATGATTGTTCATTTTTCCTTTTCATCCTATCATGGTGGAAATTAATATGGAAAATATATTTATATATGTTATATATTATATATAATATATCATTATAATTATTTAATTATTTTAAAACAAATATCATTATAGATTAAATTTTTTGATAATATGATAATTCCGTCTTTGGAAGTGTGGACTACTACCCCACTAAGAGATGTGATTCATTCACAGAGTATATGTAATGTACTAATGATTGGGTTTGCGAATATATATGAAATATATGATATAATAAATATATTTTAATGGCCCAAACCCTCGTGGTCCATTAAATTGTCATAATATGGTGCTTTGGGTGACCTGGATGCCATGTGTGAGTGTGGAGAGTGTCGGTGTCGGTGGTAGGGTATCATCATGGTGTCACATATTGGGCCCACCGATCGGTCTCACCGATCGACTTCATTGAGGGTTGTTGGGGTTTCTTTTCCCAGTCTCCTGGTAACCTCCCTTTTTTATTTTTAGTACCTCTTTTATATATATTTACAGTGTTTTTAAGCTTATAAATGATATTTATATCCACAAGAGTCAGGTGACCCTCGACACACACAAATTAAGAGCTCTTCTTACGTGTTTTCTTCATTTAAAGGATATCTACAAACTCACATCTCTCCACTGGTCTATCTTCACAGTCTCCATGGATAATTATGAAATCTAAATTATTTACATCGTGGGTAACTTCTAAACCGTGTGGTTAAAAAATGATATATTTTTATGTACTTTAACATTTCAAATCTCTTAACTCTAGGATTAGGCCTTTTATCACACCGAGATCTTCTTCCCCCTTTTTCGGTTTCACTTCCTTGGTTCCCATGATGTCCTTCCTCAGAAGAGAAGTATTTCACAGGATATGATGCCCTGCCTTCTAACCCATGGTTCCCATGGAGTTCTTCCTATGCAAGTCATGCATACTTAGTTCCTAGATCGTGGAGAAAACATCAATCATTTATCATCCAAGTAGGGTTTTCATTATAATCTCTTTTTGGTGTGTCATGCGGGGCATGTTTGATGATGTTTCCCTTGGGATGTAAATTAAACCAAACCTTAACAAAGATAATAAATGGAATTTTATATAATGAAAGGGTTTGAATAATTATGATGTTGTTGTATTCATTTATCATCTTTTTTATGATTTGACTTGTATGGTCATAATCCCACTGAAAATAGTGGTTGATAGTAATCCTTTCTTGTGCAGTAATGAAGCTATATTTTCATTATAATCATGTGATTGAATGGATACAAAAAGGATACTTTTTTATCATGTAATAGTGGTTGATTAAATGGATTCCCAATGAATAAGATTCCTTGTTTTATCAACCCAGTTAAATAAATTGGAAATGGGAACATAATGAATGGTTTGGTAAAATCTAAAAAATCTCTTGCTCTGTTCTGGTAATATGCATGGTTGTTCTATTTGAGGAAATATCGGGTAACATTGATGGGAATGGAATATTTTGTAGAGGAGTGGTTGGTTTATGGGTCGACGGCTATGTGGAGTCGGTATGTTGGGGCTTGGATTGGTTTCGGTACTTTGAGGGATCTCAGAGGTCCCTTTGGTTTTTATGACATTACCAGAGAACATGGTGTGAATGATTAAATGAATTCTTGGTTTTTTTTCCTTTAGTTGTGGTTTTGCAATGTGGATGTTTCTTTTTTGGTTTCTTGGTAGTGATGGAATATTTAAATGGAATCACTTGAAAATGATATTGAGAAAGGGTAAAATGGGGTATTGTTTTTTAGAAATGGGTTATGCTCTTGTTTTGGATATTGTGTATTTGTGCTTGTTTTGATAACAGTGAGTGTGGCGGTGTATGGGTTGTTTATCTATTATTATAACATTAGGTTGGGATGATTGTTTTATTATTTGTATATATAATGTTTAGTTATTGCGTTTCTTATAAGCACCCCACCCATGTTGAGAACTTCATGCCGAACACGCCCATTTCATAGGGGAGGGTGTTTTTCCAAAATTCTTATGAGTGGCTGGAAATTAGCCCCTTTCTTCTCCCTCTCTCATGTAGCCCAAGATTATTTGGGTGGGCTGTGACAACCTAAGGTTCATTATAGACCAAGAATAATTGCGTAGGGTGGGTTGTGGTGGTTGGCCTAGGTTTGTGTGGGTATGTTTATTTCCCTTAGGTCTTTGGGATGAGGCCCAGGTGTCTACAGGCATGGAAGTGGTTGTTCTGGCCCAACCTTATTCCGTGTGGTAGTGATATTTCTAACCAAAGTTTCTTCGGGTATAGTGGTAGTGGTGGTGGACTAGTGGTCTAAGGGTGTGGATATGTGTGGTTGGGGTGGCCTGGGTGTCTTTGGGATGGATGCATGGTTGTGGTGGCCCATAAGTTTGTTGTTGTGGTGGTAGTGGGACTGCGGTGGAATCAGTGGGAGAGGACTGACACAAAGGATATCGTAAATAACTAGTGGGAATTCATTGTGGGGTACAAAAACATCGGTGCACTATTATTATTACTTTACCTGACATCCGTTATTTGGGGAGTGTACCTTGGTGAGGTTGGGTGGTTATTTTACTTGCATAGGGCATTTGTTATCTCTATTTCTCACGGTGTATTAGAATTCATCCCCTCTTGTGCATGAGAGATTTTGGTTTTTACCGAATGAGTATACTCATATACTCACCCAACATACATAAAACTGCATTCATGTTTCTAAGAGGGCATTTAAGACTATGTCAGACCTTACTAGCTCAGGCTTCAGGAGTTATTGTTGATTATTTTTATAGTTTTGGTAAATTAGATCATAGTTTTCTTGTACCTTGTATCAGTTTATTTTGGACATGCAAATCTGAATTTATTTTTTTGGATTTACTTTTAATTTCAATTTTGGGAGTTGTTTGGGATTTACTGACTTATCTTCAAATCAGATAAAATAAAAAGGATAATGCCTTAAATTTTATCAGAGATTCTATACCCTTGGTTCTAGCCACCACTCCCGAGCCTTTTGATGGTGGGACATGGGGGGTCATTTTCTCTCCTTCAACTAGAACGAAGAAGGGTTTGTTGGTTTGTTGTCCCTTTCCTCATATTGGTGAAATCGGGCCATGAAAAAATGGTATAATATGTGATGGATGAGAAATAAGAGGGAGTTCAGGGTTAGGCATAGTGAGGATTATAATGGATGGTAGAAAAAAAATGTAAGGAAATCTTGATGCGTGTAATTGGATAGGGAATACCAGCCAGGACGTGAGATTTTAGGGCCCCCAATATCGGATGCAAAGACAATGGGCCTACTGGAAGACCTGGTGATGATACACTGATTGCAGGGTAGATACCCTAGGAAATGTACATGCATGATAATGTCTTGGGTTCTAGTATGTCTTGGGTTATTCGAGAAATTAAAATAGATAAAAATATTAAATGAAAATTAAAAAATGGATCTTCTACACTACCTGGTCTTAGGAATTCCATATTTATAATGCAGTTTTTGAAAATGGACAAATTCCATGAGTAGTGCGGGCAATTGAGGCCTAAGAGGCTAATCTGGTCAATCAATAAAGGATTTATTGAGAGGAAGAGGATGAAAAGTTGCACTAGATTCTCTGTTTTTTCCAGAGATGACCCTCAAGAAGTATAAGGCATAATTTACAACATGGAAATAGAGGGTTGTTTTAAAGATATGGTGATCACCTTATTTTTATATGTGCTTCGAGGGAGTACTGGGTTCTGTTGGTAGTTGGTGAGATGAGGGGAGAAGCATGGTAGTTCTGGATGCTCTATCATGGAGAGAGGATAAAGGATGAGGTTTCAAGTGATGACTTATAGAAAGTCTTCTGAGCGGAATTCCTTTCTTCTACAATGCAGGCCGAGAATGGGGAGGAGTTACTCTCCCTCCAATAGGGGAATATGACATTGAGGTAGATGGGGATCAAGTTTAAGGATCTCATTTTTTCTTCTTCAGACCTCTATGTGGATGAGTAATCTCAGGAGAGACATTATGAGGAGGCACTCTAGCATTCTCTTCTGTATGTTGTAACTCCCTTTACTCTAACGACATACATGAAGGTCTATAAGAAGGATAATGTGGTGGAGAGGATGCACATGCTAGGAGGTGTGTTTTGAGAGGGGAGCCATTTGGGTTCATCAAATAAGAATGACTTCTATAGTAGGCCTCTAGCATCAGGGCCTTATAGGTTACAACAGACGGGTCATAGGCCTCAGTAGTTCTAGTTTTGATCTCCTAGTCCATTCCCTTTCTCCACAAGCCTATGACCGATGTGTTTTAACTATGGATGTCATGGGAATATTCAGAATCAGTGCCCAGATTGTGTATAGTATGACAATGGTGGGAAACCTCAGCACCAACCTCAGCAGAACTTGCTACCAGCCAGACCTTTTCAGTAGCTGCATCAGTAGTGGTAGTGAGCTCAAACTCCACTGAGGGTAGACAGTGTCGGAGGAGGAGGACCCTAGGCCTCTCCTTAGGGACCATGACCAGGGCATGGTCGGGGAGGCGGTCGATAGGTTAGGGGAAGAGGAGCTAGGTGTGGGCAGTTGGATGACACTTAGGTAGTAGTTCCAGTAGGGTCAAATATTGTTTGAGGTATGATCAATTTTTTTATTACTCATGCCTATTCATTATTGATTCAGTAGCTTTAAAATCCATTTTTACACTCGGTCTATCCGATGACTGGGGCATAGACGTAGAAATACTCTCCATTCCTCTGGTGTGGAGAATGTTAGTTGGAGGTCAGACCGACCCATTTGATGATTTTCAATGTTGCAGACTGATCTTTGGGTCACATTAGTCATGCTGGGATCTCCTCTTACTGCAAATACCTCCATACTATGTCATCCTAGGCATCGAATGGTTGTTTTCCATACACATTGTTATCATATTCATTTAGATAGGGGTTATCTTTTCCAATATGGGTGCCCATGGAGTAGAATTTGTTGGTGAGTGGGGTTTCCATGAGGGTTGTTGGCATGTAGAGCCCCTTATTTTATTGTTTTCCGATTTGTCCCTAGAGTCAAAAGATTCAGAGATGTTGGATGTTCTGGTGATTATCATCGAGTTCATGTGCATATTCTCCAAAAAAAAATTTGACTCTAGCCCCTCAACACGATATTGAGTTTGGGACAGACTTACAACCCGATGCTCGCCTGATTTCTATGGATTGTTATCGAATGTAACCTACTGATATGATGGATTTTCATATTCATGTTGAAAATCAAATGTCGAAGGGTTTTATCTGACAAAGCACATCGTCATTGGGTTCTCTAGCCTTATTCATGAAGAAGTTTGTTGGTGGCCTCCGGCTGTTCATAGACTATTGTATACAGAATCCGGTAACAGTCAAGAATCATTACCCTCTCTCTAGGATAGAAAATCTATTTTACCAGCTGAGGGGAGATGGTTGGTTCTCTATGATGGATCTGCATTCTTGGTATCACCAGTTAAGGTTGGAAGATTTTAATATCATAGAGACTACTTTTAGGTGCATGTATGGGCACTTTGAGATTGTATTCAAGCCATTTGGTGATACGAATGCTCTTGTTGTGTTCTTGGGCCTCATAAACTCTGTTTTATGCGAGTTCCTAGACCAGTTTGTCATTGTGTTCATCGACGACATCCTAATCTACTCATGATTAGTGGAGGAGCACACCAAGAACTTCAGGATGTTCTTATAGATCCTTTGACAACACCAACTCTATGGGTAGTAGTCCAAGAGAATGTTCTGGACATGAGATGTTCACTTCCATGAACATGTGGTTTCCAAGCGGGGATAGTAGTTGACCTATCGAAGGACAATGAAATTATTTTTTGGGAAACAACAAAAAATATGTTACAGGTTCACAGTTTCCTGGGTCTGGAATCCTATTATTGGATGTTTATACCAAGCTTCTCTCAAGTTGCAACTCATTTGACAACTTTGATAAGAAATAGTAAGGCCTTCGTGTGGAGTGTGCAGTGTCAGGTTGCTTTCACCTATTGGGAGGAAAGGTTGGTCAGTGCTTGAGTTCTCTAGTTGCGAGAGTATGGGGTGTTGTTTGAGGTGTTTTGGGATTCTTATGGTCATGTCTTGGTGTGTGTGCTGATAAAACAGTGGGGGTGATCTATTGTGGGTCTTAGAATATACATCCTCATGTGTATAACTATGCCACCCATGACATAGTGATTGTAGCAGAATTTTTCTGGTTGATGTTTTGGCGGCCTTACCTCCTCAGGGATCACCTTGTGGTCTTTACATATCGCAAGAGTTTGATGGATATATTTCCCCAGTGATTCCTGAACATGCAATAGCAATGGTGGGTGGAGTTTCATTTGGACTAAGACATTGAGATCTCATATAGTGAAGGTAAGGTGAATTTTGTGGCTGATTCCTTAAGCAAAAAGTCACAGAAGGAAGTTGTTTGGGAATCTGTAGATGCTTGGAAGGTGATAGAAGAGTTTCCTTCAATACACCTGGATTCAAGTGTGGATAGTGGTAGACGATGTATACATTAGATGATAGTTCATTCCACTTAGTTGCAGAAGGTGGAGGAGTCTCAGTGGGGAGGATCAAAGAGTGAAGTGATGTGAGATTGGGTTGACTAAGGCAATGTTATAGAAGGGTGGAAGGAGGATGGTCAGAATCAGATGATTTTCCATGGGATGTTTTTTGTCCCAAAGGCAATGGGTGATGGAGTTCTCCATGATTTCCATAAATCACCACTAATGGTACACCCATGTGTTTCCGAGATGTACCAAGGCCTGGGGGAATAGTTTTGGTGGACCAGGATGAAATGGGTAGTGGCATAGTTTGTGGAAAGGTTCCCAGAGTGTTAGTATGTGAAGGATGAACACCATGTCACAGGAGGTTTGTTTCAGCCTGTATATGTCCCCAAGTGGATGGGGGAAGACATCTCCTTGTATTTCATCATGGGACTACTCATAGATGAGGTAGGCAATGATTCTATCTGGGTAGTGGTGGACCATTTGATGAAATCGACTTGCTTCATAGGGATTAAGGAGTCTAGTGAATTGGATTCCTTAGCATAGAAGTACATGGGTGAAGATGTGCGGCTACATGGGGTTCCAAGAACCATCATTTCAGACTTAGATACACACATAACTTCACTGGTCTTGAAGGGATTGCATCGTGTTTTTGGATCCCGGCTATGCTTTAGTAATTCTTTCCACCCTCGGACAGATGGGCAGATAGAGAGAACCATCATGACATTAAAGGATATGTTGTCAACATTTGTTCTCGATGTCAGAGGATCATGGGTATGGCACATGCCAATGGTATAGTTTTCCAACAACAATTGAGGTCACTATACCATTGGAATGTCACCCTTTGAAGCCTTGTATAGGAGGCTTTATTGTTCCCCCATATGTCGGACTGAGGTTTGGGAGGTAGGTGTTCTTCACCCAGAGGTGGTGCCGAGCACAACAGAGAAGGTTATGATTGTGCATCATATGATTATGGTAGACCAAGACCAGTAGAGGACATATTTAGATCATTGGAGGAGGTTGTTGGAGTTTGAGGTTAGAGACCATGTGTTTTTGATGGTTTCCACTTGACCTAGGATATGAATATTTGACTGGGAGAGTTAGCTTTCTCCCATGTTCATCAAGAATTTCAATGTGTTAGGGTGAGTTAGTGTGGTGGCATATCAGCTGGAATTTCCACCCCAATTTGAAATTATCCGCGATGTTTTCCAGTCTCCCGGCACCATTGATATCTACAGGATTACTCCCTTTTATTGAATGGAGAGAGACAAATTTTGGGGATTATGTTATGTTCTTCAAGATACCAGTAAGTATCGGGGATCGAAATGAGAAGGTCCTTGTTGGACAGGTCATCCCTTTGGATCATGTGTTCTGAAGGCTCGGTGGTCTTGTGGAGTACTTGGGAGCAAGAAGCTCAGATGTGCACCCAGTACCCAGAGATGTTTTGAGTTGTTGTTCTATGAGCTCCTTGATGTTCGTGTTTTAGTGACTTGATGTGATGTATTTTTTGACCTTGTTTTCTAGAAGATGGTATTTCTCCATTTATTGTCTAAATTTGTATGGAATGTCTTGATTTGGATAGGGGAAACATGATCCCTATTGAAGACCCATTAAGGTTGATGCAATTAAACATGTGTAGGTGAGTCAGTGCCACCCCAAGAGAATAAAATTTGTACATGGTGGAAGGTCCTCCATAATCCATATATCTGGAGGGTGTCAATTTTTTTTCTATGGTTGCTTATTATTTATAATGTTTTTTAAGATATGGGTGAGAGAGATGCTCGAGGATATCAAGGGTTGATCTAGCAATCAAAAAAATATAGGTTGGTGTGTCCTTGAGAGGTATCTTATGAGGTGGTTGTTTAAAAACCTATATTTTCATCAGGTTTAGTCTTCATTCTCAAGGATGATAATAGTTTGACAGGTATATTATGTAATGGCTTGGGCCCTCATGGTCAATTACATTGTCAAATTTTGGTTCTTTGGGTGACATAGATTCCATGGTTGATTCAATATGGCGTCAGTGTCAATGGAGGGGTGTCACCCTAGTGACACATATCAGTGCCATCGATCGGTGTCACCGATCAGTTTCATAGAGGGATGTCAGGGTTTCTTTTCCTAGTCATCGGGAATCCTCTCTTTTATGTGACATAAAACCTTTTTCAAATTATTTAGGACTGTTCTATGCCCATAAATGATATTTAAATTCCCAATAGTGGGGATACCCTCTACTCTCCCAAATAGTGTGTCCCTATTAAATGTTTTCTCCTATGAAAAAATATCTATGAACTCACAGTCATCTGCTGGACTATCTTCACTAACTCTAAATAGATTTATTAAATCTAAATTAATTCCATTTTGTGTAACCTCCCAACCGAGTGCTTAAACCACGATCTGATTTTTTAAGTTCATTAATATTGCATATCTCGTAACTCTAGGATCAGGCCGTTAATCAAAGAGATATAATCTTCCTCCTTGGTCTCTTTTTTTTCCTTGGTGCCCTTCAAATCCTTCCTCAGAAGATGAGTCGTGCGCCCATGTTGGGGCTTGCCACTCATCCTTGGAACCCTTTGAGTTCCTCTTTTCCAAGTCATGCATCCTCAGTTCTTAGAGCGAGCAGAAAACATCAATCCTTGATCATAAAAGTAGGGTTATTCTTAGTCTCTCCGTGCTATGTATGATGTCAGGAATGTTTGAAATTGTTTCCCTTGGAACGTAGATGAAACCAAACCTTAACGAAGATACCAAATAGACTTGTAAAAATGAATGGGTTTGAATGATGATGATGTTGTTGTATACTTTTATCTACTTTTTAATGTTTTGAGTTTTATGGGCTTATGACCACTAAAAATATTTGTTGGTGGTGGTCATTTATTGCACACTAATGAACCTATGTTGTATGGATAGTCATTTTATTGAATGGTTGTAACATGGAAACTAGTTACTCATGTAATATTGTTTGATTAAATAGATTCCCAATGAATAAGATTCCTTGTGTTATCACCCCAATTAACCAAACAGAAATAGGTAACATAATGAATGGGGTAGATAAATCTGAAAACACCCTTGCTATGTTTTGGTAATAAGCATGGTTGTTCTGTTAGATGCCTTGTGGGTTGATGTGGATAGGAATGGAATCACTAGACGGGGAGTGGTAGGTTTGTGGATTAGAGGTCGTGTGGTGCTGGTATGGTGGGGATTGGTTTTTATTCAATACATCAAGGGATTTCACAGATCCGTTTTCATGTTTTCACATTACAAAAGAACCTAGTGTGAAGTCTTAAATGATTTCTTGGATGTTTTTCCATTAGTTGGTCTTTTGTCTTGTGGCTATGCTAGTTCGTTTCCTGGTTGCGAAGGAATATTTAAATGGAATCACTTAAACATGTATACAATAATGGGTACAATGGGGGATTGTTTGCCCAAAATGGGTTGTTCATTAGTTGTGGTTATTGTGTATTTGTGCATGTTGGGGAAACTGCAAGAGTGGTGGTGTATGGGTTGGTTGTCTGTTTCCGAATTATTAGGTTGGGATGAGTGTTTGAATACCTATATATATATTTTTTAGTTCTTGTGTTACTTATAAGACCCCTCTCATATTGAGAACTTCGTTCCAAACACCCCCATTTCATGTGGGAGGGTGTTTTCCCAAACATTCTTATGAGTGGATGGTTATTATCTATGTTCTTATTCCTCTCCCTGGTATCCAAAAATTATTTCGGAAGGCTATAATGGCCTAAGGTTCATTGTGGTCCAAGAATCTTAGGACATGGTGTCTATTTGTCTTCGGCCCATGTGTGTTTAGTTAGGTTTGTTTACTAATTGTATTCAGGATGAGGCCTATGTGTCTTTGGGCATCGCAGCGGTTGTTCTGTCCTAGGTGTATTCTCGCATTGCAGTGGTTGTTCTGGTCCAGGTGTCCATAGGCATGGTAGTAGTTATTGTGGCATAGGTGTCAGTAGGAAAGGTTATATGTTTTTGTGGTGGACAAGGTGTCTGTGGGTAGGAGGCATGATTGTTGTGTCCCATAAGGTTGTTATTAGGGCAGTAGTGGGACAACAGTGGAACTGGTGGGGGAGGTTCAATGCATAGGATGTCTTAAATTACTAGTGGGAAAGTGGTTAGGGTACTCAAAATTCGATGTGCTATTACTATTAAATTACATAACATACATTATTTGGGGAGTGTGTCTGGTTGAGGCTGGGGGGATAGTTTCATTATTAGAAGCTTTGGTTATCTCTATTTCTGAAGGGGAATTAGAATGCCTCCGTACTTGTGCATGAGAGATTTGGTTTCACCATACAGAGTATATCTATATACTCACCCTATGTATATAATTCCAAATTCAGGTTTCAAGGAGAGCTTTTTGGACTGTGCTCGACCTTACTAGCTTAGGCTTCGGGAGTATTCACTGATGATTTTATTTATGTGGGTACTTTACATCAATGTTTTCTTGTACCTTGTATCACTTTATTTTGAAAATGCATATGGGAAGGGATATTGTTTTCTTTACTTTTACTTTCAGTTTTTTGAGTTGTTTGGGATTTACCATCTTATATCCCAATATTATTAAATAAAAATTTTAATTCATTCCATTTTACAAGAGATGGTATACCCTTGGTTCTATTACCCACTCTAGGGCCTATTGAAGGCCGGACTTGGGGGATATTTTCTCTCCTTCCACTTGAAGAAGGTAGGGTCCGGTAGTTTTTTGTCCCTTTCCTCAACTTGGTGAAGCTGGGTCGTGAAATATACTGTAATAATCACACACACACACACACACATATATATATATATATATATATTCTATTTATGTTCATTTATTTAACATGAAAATGAAATGGAAATAGCATTCATTCATTCATACGACTGGCCGTTTCCATGAATTGTTTATTTAATTTCATATTTCAATATTTTATAGATTATTATAATAAAAATATAATGTATATATATTATATTTATATCATGTTTTACATTTTTTAAATCAGTATATATGTTTTGGAAATTTTATAAAACAACTTTAGACACAATCTAAAAAACCTAGCGAATATTACATGAAGTGTAACCTCAACAAAAAAATTGTTAATAAAAGGGTACTATAAAGTCATAATAAAACCATATATAGAAATATATATAAGAATAATGGTTTATAAAAGATATATAATAAAAATCCATTGATTATATAATTTTTTTAATAAGTATGATGAGAGTTAAGGCACGCAGTAAGGGGATTTCATCATGCTTTTTATTTCTGTGAGATACATTCGATGTTCACCACTCTATTCATTTGTGTGGTATATATACTTCCCAGGAATGTATTATTTTCCTCTTATACATAAATATATGTTTATTTAAAAAAAAAATTATATGATCTTTCTATCATGGGGATTATGTTCCAAATGTTTACAATTTGTTAAAAAAAATTGTCTCAATTTTCCTTCTTTGAGACACATGCCATGGTATACAATTATATATTAATATGAGGAGATATTACCTACCCTTTGAATTTAATAACATGGATCTTATTATTTTCATGACAATTTAATCTCCATTTAATCTCTTATTCCTAAATGGAGAGTATGATTCTGTGTAACCATGTGGTAGGAATTTATTGGAACAATCTCTCCATTTATGTATATTTTCTATGATTTCATTTTTATTGAAGAATTCTTATATTACATATTTCAAAAATATTCATGAATTTGGGTCTCATATTGTTAGTATTGATTTATTCATGTGTTATTAACATTATTGTACAATTTTTTAATTCTGATAATTGAGAAACGTTTTTATGAAAATGCGACTATACCACTCCCTTCAGTTAGAAATATGTGTTCCTTCAAAAACATGATTTCTAAAAATGGATTACAATAATAATCTACTAATCTAATATGATCATAAACAAAAACATTTACCCTTTCTATAAATATTACAATTTATTAAATTAAATTTTATTGACTCTTTCAAAACAAAAAATATTTCTAACAATTTTAACATTGAAATTGAATGTTCCACGTATAACATGTATGGATTTACCCACCATCATTTCATTGATTTTTCATTTTCATGAATAATGGTTAACATTTAACAAAATATTTTTAATATAAATTTTCATAGAAATGGTTTTCAAATCATTTTAAATATTTATTTATATGTTTTCAATGTATTCATCTGGGAATGTGGTTTTCAAAATCATTTCATTCTTCTTTTATAAATTTTCAAGGAAAAATTGATTTCAAAAGTTTTTCTATATTCTCTATATGTTTTCAATGGAAAAAGGATTTCAAAAAAATCTCTATTATTCCTTTATAATTTTTAATGTTTTTTTCATGAAAATGGTTTTAAAAAATATTTAGTTTCTTAATATAATTTTCAATGTTGATGTGTATTTTCCTCAAGAATATTCCTAGAAAGATATCTCAAAATTATTTCCCATATAAGATAACATCTATTGTTGTTATTGATTCCCTTATGGTGAAATGATTCAATTTTTACCTTTATATGATTTTTTTAATTGTTTTTTTAATGCTATGATGTTTATAAAATCAGTTTCTCTTTCAAGGGTGATATGAATTTAAAACACAGTTCGTTCATGGGTTATGATTTTTAGGAAATGATTAAAAAACCTAGATATTTTTCTTGGATATTTTGATATTATTTAATGTTTATGGTACCAATTTAATTTCATGTGTAATGATATAATAGTTTTTGATTTTATGGATCAGTAATATATTATTTCTTTATGAGATGTGTGGGACCAATATCTCTCAATAATGCATTAAGTAGAAATTTATATTTCATGAGATAGGCATGGTTGAGACAATGATTGAAATAATTTTTGTATTACGAGCATGGTATGAGGATTTAATTGGGTTCAGCAGTATAAGGATTGAATGGGGAGTGAACTCAGTTTAGTAAAGGATTTTTTCCACTAAGATAGGCTTGGAATTAATGCCTTGACCACTATTGAAATCATTATATATTCTTATGTGTCCTCCAGAGTTACATGTTTTATTATTATGTTTTTATTTAAGGTATTTTGTTCCAAATTTCCTTATGATTCATCTCTTATGAACTTCGAATATTTATTACATGATTCCAGTTCATGATATTTGATATGAATTGTAAGATCATCTTTTTCCATGATCATGTTAGTGTACCCCTATTGTTATGTTTATTATTAAATGTATCCATTTTTTACCATTACCTCTCATTTGAGATCACCTCACTTTATGTTTCCTTCCCCATGTTATAAGGTTATATATTACATATTATGTGTATAAGAATTTTACAAATAATGAAGAACCATGTTTGATATAATTTTTATAACTTATGTACAGGTATTAATGTTTCTATCTTTCCCAAGTCACTAACCTAATACAGCCATTGTGTGTCTGTTTGAATTGGGTTTTAGTACTCTACAAAAGTGATGTAATGTTAATGTTTTTCAAGAATTGGTTATTATTGTTGGTATCAGAAAGAAGTTATAGTTAGACATTGAAAACTAGGATGATAATATGTGAGTGATAACTTTAATGGTAAGTATAAGTATAAGTATAAGCATAATGAAAATTATAAGAAAATTTCCTTGAATTTTGGTAAAGGATGGAGTGAGTGGTTTCAGAAAAATACATCAATTCAAAGATACTAAAAGTGGATGTGGATCTAGGATAGATGTACCTATGGGTAACAACTCTGAAATCTCAAGCATAACATCGAGTAATATGGTATGGAAAATGACCCCTACTGCACAACTAGTTTAACTCTCCTGGGGGATATAAATTTGAAACTCACAATATCTTAATGAACCATTATGACATGTTTAAATATAATATTACAATAAATTACCTAGTATAAATGTAAGGTGTCATCAATTATAATGTAGGTGTCATGATTTAGATATCCTATAAGTAATTTTAAATGATTATGTTGTTTTCTTCTATGAAATGTGTTTCTCACCCCATGTTTTCTGGTTATAATCAATGGATATAACTAAATAGAACATGGTTAACATTTAATGATTTAGATTATAAATTTGTGGATATTATGAAAATAAATTTCACATGTTCGACTATCATTAATTTAATGTGGAAAGTGGTATGAGAAGTTTTTATACTTATAGAGATAAAGAGACTGAAAACAACATGTCAAAGGAATGTGTGGTTATAATAGTATTTATTACATTAAACATAAGAAGCATTATAGTAATGAGTTTGAAGAACCATATGATATTATTAATATATTATATTCTAAAATATAGGTATTAATGAATTAGTTTATGAAGTCCAACTAATTGTATAAGAATAATTTAGGATGAATAAAGTATCTATGATTTGGAATTCAGATATAGTGTTATATTAAACATGAAATGTAGAATTATATTCATATTATTTTTTCAGTAGATAATGAAATGGAAATGTTGAATATTTATTAAGATATATAAATTTGATTTCACAAAAATGTGATATTTTGATTAAAGAGAGGAAACCTGTAAATAAGGCCTAACTATTATATAAGGATATATGGATAATGATTTGGTATATTTTAATAAGTAAGTTGGATGGTATGGATTACCTAGGAAATATTATAGAAAAAAGTGTTCTATGTAATCAAGGATAAAGTTTACAATTGTTTCGATTTAATGAATATATCTAGTAATCATTGCAATAAGTAATCATACATGTTTTCCAAATGGATTTATGGTTATTGAGGGAATATACGATGAGGGTATTCACATGTTTGGAATTTGAAAAGCATGTCTTACACTGTGATATATGTGGGATCAATGTTATGTTGATTTCATTAAATACAATATAAAGTATTGAATTTTCAAGATTTAGAAGGGGATTAAGGATAGACATTTATTGAATGATTATGTTAAACATTAGATTAGGACTATAATATTAATGTGATATCTATCCATATGACTATTGACACATATTGGATATTCTATTCAAAATAATCTTTGTTAATGATATCTGATGCAAAATTAGATTCCCTATCATAAATCTCATGATATGTTAGTACTTTGGGAATGAAAAATTGGCATTATTTTTTAGTAAAGGAGTTGAATTAGATTATTGAGAATTTCATTTAGTTTTTATTAAATTCATGCAAGCATAATGTTTAATGAAAAATCATTATCGATACAAAAAACGATCTAGAATCCAAAAATGTAATCTTAATTTCATCGTTTTCGATGAAACATACGGTCCCTTAGATCATAAACAATTTATGGCTTTGTGATTTTTAACATTCTATAGTCCTTATTCACTATCACTCATCAGAAGAACATGATGGCTATATTTTTTCTATGAATATGTTTTCACTTTACATCTATGTTCTCTCATGTTAAAACCCAATTATATATTACTTTGGTGACCATTATGTTTCTTAATTTTGGTTGTAAATAGATTATTTAGTATTCATCATTACAATGTGGGTTTCTAATAAATTGGATATCAAGTATTAAAACATTAATAACCCAGAAATATATTAAGGGTAATATTTATTTAAAGGGGGAAGATTTTTACGCCCCTGGAATATGAAAAGTAATTTTTCCAAAATAATTTATTCTTATTGATAAATTTCATTCCACACAAATCAAAAAAAAATTATTTTATATTAATATTAAATAACTATGTTTTTTATGATTTATATGAAATTCCATGTTGAATATGCACAACACTCAATATAAATGAAATATTTGTCTATGTGGATGCCTGAAATAAGATTACATTTTAGACAATATTGACTTTCAATGATTTCTTTTTTAAAATGAAAGTCTGAGTTTTACAAGACAACAATATAATTTTAAAATGTTATTATTTATTATATTATGAATAAAATAAGATTTTATATTAAAATATATGAATATTATTAACTACCTTATTAATACCTATGGTTTACACAAATATAAAATTAATTTAGTAGTTATAGTGAAAAATTTGATTATAAAGGGATTACTATTATAGAAAATAATTATTCAGGGCATAAAATTAGAAGAAACCCAAATTTACACATAAAACATATATTTTTATCAAGGTACTTTAACCACCTATTGATGGTAAAATTAATTTAAATATAAATTTTTGAACAATTATAAATTTTATATTTCAAAATAAACTGCGTTTTTGAATGATAGACATGAATTTTACATTTGGGATGATTTTTTGTATTTTTTAGTGATGTTTCTTTTTTTAATTAAAAGTGAAAAAACTGAAATTTTACTCAAAACTGCATTTTCATCTAATCTATATATTTTTTTAAATTGTATTATAAGTTGTTTTTAATATATAATTATATTAAATATTATCACTCAATGCATTTTAGGTCATTCTAATCAATTTAACTTTAAAATTGACTATAAAAACATAGAAATTTGTGTAATACTTTTTCTATAAAAAAATGCATTGCCATCCTATATGCGTGATTCCATCAAAATTAATTTCGTCCAATTCTGCATTAGGAAATTTTTTAAATTAATTATATATTTTGAAACATAATAATATTTAATTTATAATAATGTGATATTATTTTTTTATGAAAATAATAGTGATAGTAATTAAAATTAATTATAGCGACTCAAGTTATATTATTCTTACTAAGGGACTAAAGTGTAACCTTAAGTCCCAAAGTGACACATAAACCTGTTTAAAATACTTTATATGGTCGTATGCCTGGCAAATAATCCCTTGTAATAATTTTGGACTATTATTTTTTCCACTTTCAATAAAACAAAATTGGTGGGGTTTCCTTTTTACCAAATATTACTTGAGTACCACTCCTCCTCCATTATAAAAGTCCTCATCTCCTCCCACTTCCGCACACATCTCAATACACTTTTTATGGACAAAAAAATGATCCAATAGCTCCCCAAAACTCATAAATTCTTCCATGAATCCTCCATTTCAAGGAAATCATTCTATGTAATCCCATTAGTCAAAATCATAACGAATTACTTGATTAAGAGGTAACACCCTCACTCAAACTCTTTTTTTTATTTAAATATTTTACTACATAAAATAAATTTTTAATTGTGATTTTATAATAAAAATTGTATCTTATATATACTATGATGTTAAATTCAATGATTTATACCTACACATAAACACACATCCATCTAATGGATAACAAACATAATGTTAATGTGTATGGAAAACAACCGCCTCCCTAAATGATTATTGTTCATTTTTCCTTTACCTCATTTCATTATATAAATTATGATGGAAAATATATTAATATATGTTATATATTATATCTATTATGTATTTAAGTGTCATTAATTATTTTACAGTACATATCATTATACTTTCCATTTTGTATCAATACATCAATTCCCCAAGAGGAAGTGTGGAATACCGCCCCTTAGAGCGATGTGATTAGTTCACACAATACATGGAATGTATTTTGGATGGGTATAATGAATATATATAATATATATAGTATATTAAATATAATCTAATAATTATATTTATAAATATATATACATAAATGTATTTTAATTTCATTCATTAAACGCAACAATTAAACGTAAATAGGGTTTATGTGTACATACGGCCTACCATCTCTATGAACAATGTATTCCATTTAAATATAATATATTATATTGATAATTATAATACAAATATAATGATTATAAATTATATTCCGAACATTTTTTACTATCTGAAAACCATTATATAATTATAATGACCAAAATATATAACAAATTTAGAGACAAGAGAAAACAAAAAAAATGAATATTACCTGAAGTGCAACCTTAACATGAAATTGTTAAAAATAGAGTAATAAAAGAAAAAAATAAGATAAGATATGTTATTGGATATAAAAATATGGTTATGTAAAGGATATAAAACAAATATATTATTATTATACTATTGTATTGAAAGTGTACGATGAGATTCGAGACATAAGGTAAAGGGATTTCATCTCATTTTTATTACTGTGTGATACATTCCATGTTCACTACTCATTTCATTTGTTTGTCATATATACTGAACATGAATGTATTATATTCCACATATACTGATATATATTGGTATTTAAATTACCATTTAATGGTATTTCTTTTAAGGGGTTTATGTTTCAAAAGTTAACAAATCGATAAAGAATTTTTTTCTCAATTTCCCTTCTTTGAGACAAAATACATACTATACACCTATATTTTATGATGAGGTATATAAAATACCCTTGAAATGTTTTATCATTAATATACATATTTTTATGATATTTTAGTATCCATGTAATCACATTTCCCAATATAGAGAGTATAATCAAAGTTACCATGTGGAAAGAGTGTATTAAAAAAACCTCATCATTTATCAAGAATGTTTATGATCACATTTTTTTGATGAAATATTACAAGATATATTTCAAAAAATCTAATGAATTTTCATCTCATATGGTTATAATTGATAACATAATTTATTAGTAACATTTTTCGACCCTTTTTTACATTAGATAGTGAATAATATTTTTAATTAAATTATGGCCTTACCTCTATCTTTGGTCAGAAATATATGTTCCTTAAAAACCATGATTCTCCAAAAGTGATTCTTGAAATATTCAGCTATTATTCGATGATCATTAAAATAAATTTTACTCTTTATTCGTTTTACTAATTTATTCATTGTGATATTCTTATTAGTTTCTGAACAAGTAACTTTTCTAACCTTTTTACCTTGAAATATAAATGTTATTCTTAACTTATACAAAATGTAAAAATTTACTGTCAAAAATTCCCTTCAATCAACCATGGCTTGTATAAAAAAGTTATTTCTTAAGAACATATTTTTTCTTTTATTTTCATATAAATGGTTTTCAGAAATTTCATATATTTATTTACATGTTTTCAAATTATTATTCAATGAAATTGGTTTTCAAAATATTTTCATGATTTTTATATTTGATATCATAGAAAAAATGAGTTTATGAATATTTTCTTGTACCTCTACATGTTTTCCTTGGTAAATAGAATTTCAAAATATTCTTAATGATTCCTTTATAATTTTTCATTTTTATTTTCATGAAAATGGATTTAAAAATATTTTTTGTTATAAAAATAATTTTTCAAAAAAAAATAAGGATCTTTTCCTCAAGAAATATTTTCACAAATATATTTAAAAGTAATTTCTCATCTATTATAACATATGTTGGTGTTACTCATTCCTTTTTTGGAAAATGATTCCATTTTTCCATTCACATTCATTCCTTGAATGGTTAATTTTTTTCATGCCATGATGTATATGAATTTTTTTTCATTCATATGATATATTCATTTAAAAATTCCTTATTTGACAAGTTAGGATTTTTGTGAAATGATTTTGAAACCTATAACCTTTTATTATTTCTGATTTTTAAAACATGTATGTATAATTTCATTATTATATGAGAATGAATAATATCTCCATCTAATGAATTGGGTAATGATTTATATCTCTTGATATTTACTTGTTGTGAATGATGAGTGATCTAAGTTTAGTATTATAGTCCTAGAATGAGGAGTGAACTTCGTTAAGTAAATACAGGGCTAAAATGTAGAGTTAACTCAGTTCAGTAATTGAAATTTCCAACTATAATGTCCTTGGAATAAATGCCATTATTAAAATTGAAATCATTGTATATGATTATGTGGCTTCCATAAATCCATATTTTATTCATGTTTTATACTTTTGCGTCTTCTGTTCTATATTTCCTTATGATTCATTCCTTATGAACTGAAAATATTTATTCCATTATTCTAATATAGGATTCTTGATATAAAGGTTATGAACTTCTATTTTCATGTCACATTCTTATACAACTATGCACATTTTTATTCGTTTAGGTGACCCTTTTTTACCATTACTGGTCATCAGTGTTATCCCCTCTTTATGTTCCCATAAATAGGTAATTATGATATGTATTAAGTATTATATGTTTAATAAGGGTGATAGTCATGAGAAACCTAGAGGGAGGTAACGTAGATAACCTATGTGTCAGTTTTTATGTTTCCATGTTTCTAAAGCAACCAATCTAGAATGGTATTTGGGAATATATATGTATACTGTTTTATGTAATACGTTGAAATGATGTAATGTTAATGTATATCAGGACTGGTTGGTTATACTATTTAGTCTTAGCTAAACCACATGATTGTGTGTTGGTCTAGTCTGTGACCTGTGTAGAGTTGGAACATTATTTTGAAACCCACGTGGACAAATCATACTACCTTCACATAACCATAATAAGTTAAATTTTATTTATAAATTCCATTTCAAGATTTTACCTCTCTGACAATCATTTATTTCTCCATCATACTCAAATGTACTACAAAAAACACCATGGTAGTCTACACCATTATTCTCTCTATTTTTATTTTTTTTCTTATTGGTTTCATGTGGTTTCCTCATTAGAAAGTTCCATTATACCCCTAACCTTATTCTCTCATTCCCATCCTTTTG
The DNA here is from genome assembly GCA_963277665.1 of Viscum album. Classification (NCBI taxonomy): domain Eukaryota; kingdom Viridiplantae; phylum Streptophyta; class Magnoliopsida; order Santalales; family Viscaceae; genus Viscum; species Viscum album. The sequence continues at coordinate 2,097,001,115 of OY728123.1, read as the reverse complement.
ATTTTACTCATTACCATAAACATAGGTAAATATATTAAAGAATTTATTATAGTTATTAGACCTAATAATAAGGTTATTTCTATGTAGAATTTGTGTAAAGAATGACTTGTCTTGTTGGAGTGTTCACTAATGTAGATAGTGTCATCCGGCCTGTTTCCCTTGTTCCAATCTAAGCGTTTTTATTGATGTCACATTTTATTACATGGTGATGGGTTCATATATATTTTAAAATATTGATCCATAAAGGATATTACAGTATATATATATATATATGTACTATTAGTGTCCAATGTAGAATTATTGTTCTTTAAAAAATATGTATGTATTGGGATTCCATTAGTTGTTTTTATGAAAATTCTAAAATGGTTTAAAATGTGTAAATTTGGATTCCTACGTGTTTTCATGTTTATTATTGGGGTTTCAAATGTATTTTTTGTTTAAATTCATTTTTAATATATATTATTTACATTGTTTAATGTATATCAATGTGGTTAAAATGGGTTGTTTTATTTTAATGTGTTGTGTAGACCCATGTGAATTGTGTTTTAAAATATGTCAATGGATTTGAAAATTTTCATAGGTTGTTGAAAAAGAGGTCTGAGTTCAAATTTTGATTTAAAAGGTATAAATGTATGGTTTTATCTGAAATAGTTGATTGTGAAAGATTAGATATGGTGTGGGTTATAATTTAATTCCAATAATGTTTTGAAAACATTCCTATTTTTAATTTCATGTAATATATTTTTAAATAAAATGTGTGATACCATCTTTATCACTAAGTGATTTATTTATAGTCTTCTTGGGTAGTGATCCCATGAGTGTGATGTTCTATATGAATTCATATTTATATTATGCACAATTATTGATTTCAAGGCAGATAATTCTTTTGATGTTATGGGAGGTGAGTAGTGATTTATTTCAAATTTTTTATGTGACTTATGTAATCATTATTTTTTCTCAAATCAATTTTCATGTAGTGGAAGACCTTAGTAATCAAAATTTTGGAATTGGGTTATTGAATCATTGGAATATTCATTTACGGTGAAATAGGATGTTTTCCATTGGATTGAGAGATTCATTGATGAAAACCTTCATAATGGAACTGATATAGATTATAGTATGTTTGGATTATAGAACCCCAAGTACTGAGTGATCTAGAGGATATATAAGGGAGATTAGAAAATATTTTTTAATGACTTATGGAAATAATATCCTATGGTTATTTTATGTTAATATATATTTCATTAATTGGAGACCATCAGTTATACCCCATTACAATAAGATCCTATTTATAATCATTTTATGGTATTTTTTCTTATTTTTACCTAAAATATCATGTATTATTTTTGGGGATATTTTTATTTTTTGTTTTATTCCTTCAAATATGAATGTAACATGGTGGTTCGTTTTGTGTGCATCCTTATTCAATTTTTAATTAATTTTCAAATGTTTTTGAAATAATGTTTTGAATTATTTGGATGAATAAAATTGAACATGTGATTTTAAAGAATAGCCAATCTGTTTTATTATTGAATTTGAATGGTGTTCTCATATTGATAAAAGATGTTATCCAAAGTGCTTCTCGAATGTTTCAATGATATTTTATGTAATTATATTTATTTGATAAATGGGTAAGTGTTGGTTTTGAAAAACATTATTTTAGACCACCATGGCTGGTTTTTCAATAGTTATTGTTTTCACAAATATTTTGGAACACCATTTGATTATTGGTAACCTATTTTTATTTTTAAAAAGTATATTTCAAAAATGAGTTTCTAAGAATTTTTTTATATGGGATATTATAAAAATGGTTTTATAATGGTTATTTTCTTGATGAAAATGTGAATTATAAGTGATTTTTTATTAAATGAAATTTAGAAGATGGGAATTAATGCAGTGATGTGTGTTGTTTTTTATAATGAAATTGTTTATGAAAAGTATATATATATATATATATATGTATATATATATATATTATTACCCTGTTTAATACTAGGATTTTATGATATAATATTTATGCCAATGCATAGATTTAGTGGGTGGAAACCTATAAGGATATTTTGATCACACCAAAATTTTAACAGCCCATATAGGTTCTAGTTTAACTCACATCTTTTGATCTTCGGGGGGTGATGTATAGTTACACGGTTACCATGGGTCACATGGTTTCTCTTTGCTTCTATTTTGGGTATTTTTATATCATTAACTATTAAATTGGAAACTTTATCCAATATTAATTTTTTATGATTCTTTCAATATTCATCCATTATATATTTATATATTTATTTTATATTTTTATAATGATGTACACATAAGATTTTTATTTTATATTAATGGATTTTTTCTTCATTTGTGTTATCTATTAAATTTTTTTAGGAGGAATGAGTAGTTATTGGCATTTCATTCATGATTCATGAGAACCATTTCCCATGACATTAGGATTAAGAACACCCATCAATGATTTTAGAAGTCACGTTCAAATAGAGTGTTAGATGATATCCTAGGCTAGCTTGTTACAATAAATTATCAATTGTTCATGTTCTTAGTGGGACATAATTTTTGGGATACCCACTTATTAATGGGTTGTTAGGAGTGTTTATGTAATGTTTTAGGGACATGATAGGTGGTGCGAGGATAGTGTGAAGGGCTGTTTCTCTCTCTGGACCTCATATTTCCATATAAACATATGTTTTTTATGATTTTGTATTGTTTTTTGAGGCAGTTTTTGGATTATACTTTCTGCCTATAGTGGTGGTTATTTGATCATTAATAGAAATGATTGAGTTTCTTTGGGGGTGGATCATGTGTTGTTGTTGGGATAGAGTCTAAAAAGTGGAATAATGTATGAGGAAGTCATTAGGTCCTGAAAAACCACATATAAAAGTAATATTGATTACTAATTATTTATGGGAACTACTGCATGACGGTAATGTTTCAATAAATCATTTGTAAATATCATGAATAATTCCATATTTAACAGGATCTTTCTATTTCGACACCTTAAATATTGGATTTTTATAGTCTTATTGTAATGAGAAAAGTTTCATGATGGTTGTTATTATATATTTATTTCATTAGAGTGGATATTTGATGAGGAAATTTTTATTTAATTATTTTTATGTACACATGGGTTGTGAAATCAGTTTTATGTGTGTGGAAATGGTTTCCATTTGAAAAAGGTTTCCAGATTTAAAATAAGCACTCGAAAGTTGTTTTAAAAGTAGATTGTTTCTAGAAATTTTTTTTTATTTTTAGATTTAAGTGTTATATTTTTGAAATAGTTTTTATATTTTATCAACTATATAATAATGCTCACTTATTATGTAATTATTTATAGAATGATAATTTTTATTTGTAAAAACATGTGATTTTATTTTCTCAACTTTTATTTTAGGGACAACATAATATGATTTAGGAGATGTGAGAATATTTTGTTTATGTTTCATATTTTTAGATGTATGCCTCCTACAATATTCTAGTATGAAATTACAGTGTTTTTATTGGGGTTCTTTCCTCCTTGTTTTCACACAATCCAAGATTTGAAAGGAGATTATTTTTTATACTCTTCCTGTTATGATGTGTTAGGGTCATAGAAATCAATATTTATATATCGTGTTATCTTTGAAGTTGTATTGGGCATGTATAGTAGGCTTTGATGCCTATTTTGACAGTTGGATTTGTTGTGGTTTAGTTCCCTTCAAGGCACTTTTTTGGACCAAGTTTGGAATTTTGGTTTGTTTACTCATGGTGATGTATGTGGTTTATAATATTTCCATCATTTGTTGTGAAATTTTTTTGGGTTGTGTCACTTTTATATGATAGATTGTATAGTATTTATGCTAAATGATTTGTACTAGTTTTGGCATGAAGATATTGTTCCATGTGTGTTCCCCAGTGCCTCTTTGAATTTTTTTTATGAGTAATGGTTTAGATGTGGGATTTTTCAGGCCCCATTTTTTGACCATAGTTGTTTTCCATTGATAGTGTATTCCATTTTGTGGTTTTATTGTTTTCTTTTCACATAGGATATACATAGGGTTATGAATGGATGAATATGGTTGTAACATAATTTTATGTTTGACTACAGGTTCTGTCAGGCTATTTTTCATTTATAATCACCATGGAAAATATTTAATGGATTTGGTCTAAAACCATTATATTTAAATTGCATTTTTTGGGTCAGAATATTATATTTTATTTATGAGGAATATTCCCATTTTATGTAATTTTTATCATTGGAATACCATTGGTTTGGTGTTATGAGTTTGTGGTCATTATGTATGTTTGGAGGTTTAGTGTTATCCTTTAATTTTCATGAACCCATGATTCATGGTTGGGTTCTAATGGTGTTGTTTTTTAAATTCTATTAGTGGATTTTTTTAAAGAGTTCATTTTGTGACATCCTCTTATTTTGTTGAATTGATTTCACTAATTATTCAACTATTTTATATTAGTTCTAAATTTGTTGGGGGATATATTAATAGTTTATATCCCCATAGAGTTTCTATTTATTCAGTTTTGGTTGTTTCCACAAGAGGATATTTAGTAAATTTTTGATATTCTCCTAGTTAATCATGGACCTTGATTTTCCATTAATGGTTAGATATAGATAATTTCTTTAGTTTCAAACTACTTGGATCAAAGAGTTTCATAGGATAGAAAATTGCATGGTGGGGAGAATTATGATATCCACCATTTCTATATGGTGTTTATTTATTATCGTTTTATTTATTTGATGTTAATTTTATATTTTTAGGGATTTTAGGCTAGAAAAATGAAAATTATAAATTTTTTATTTGAATGGTTTACATGAATGGATTAGAGTAAACTATGTTATTACACCTACCTAGATGAGTTTCTATTTGAATTATTATTCACAGTGATAGTTTACCCAAGAAGAGTATGGTTTATTCAGAATATTATGGATCATATTTGAATCAGTATTGTGAAATTGTTATATAAAAGTAAGGGTTCATAAATTGCTTACGGTTTGGTAGACATAGTGAAAATTGACTGTCTCATCTCTATAATTTTATAGTTCCACTTGGAATTGTTGTTTTATGATTTTTCCAACAATGTGATTTCATAGGAAAACCATAAAAGTGAGTATTGAACTATTACGTTACCCAAATATGGTTAGTGAATGGTTTTTAAAATTGTGAAGAAAAATTATGATCATAGTTTGAAATAATTAATAGTAAAAAATGTAAAAAATACCCCAAATCAATTTTCTCTATCCAATGCTAATTTATTCCAATGTCTCGTTCAAATAGACCATACATTATACCATGTGAGTCTTATATAATTTCCTTAAATTTAGGGGGATTCTCTCTTTTGTGCTCATGTTCATTCCTCCATGGTAATTTCATATAATCCCCTACCTCAAGTAACTTACTCTCGAACCATTAATTTTCCTTCCTCCCATAAAACATATAGAACATGTCAGCCAATTATAGGATATGGGTTGGAATTAATACTGGTTAATTGTCAATGTAGATTTTTTAAATTAAATTCTTTGGTATATTTAAGTTTTCTCCACTATAGGAAATATATTCTAACTTTGTTCATTTAACTAACATAAGTTTTTTTTTTGATGTTTCATGATATTACATTTAAAATGAATCATGTTGATTATGAACTTTTTTACCCAATATATGAGTTTAGGTGTAAAACACAATGTGATAAATGATTTTATTGTGGTATTAATGTTTTTCACAAAATGGGATTTCATTTTAAGTGTTTTTTAAAATTACTAAATTGATTTTGAAGATAAAGTTTTGTTTTGAATATGTCTGCAAGAAATAACTTGATGATTCTAAACACATTATTTGTATCAATTAGATTTTAAATCAATTTGTTCAAATTGTTTTAAATTTTTAATTGTGAATGAAATGGGTTTTTAACTTTTAATGGCATATGTTAAACCATGTGAATAATATTTTAAAATCAATGTATAATGGTTTAAAGGGAGGTGTGAGTCCCAATTTGGTTATAAAAGATGTTTGGTTAAAATATTTTGTTACATGGGTGGATCAGAATGGATTTGAAATTTTCTGAGTTGTTCTGGAACTCCATGTTCCTTTTAGAATGAAATGGCTAGTATTGAATTTTATTAAATATGGGATTTGATAAAAGATTAGATACCCTCTTTATACACATGGGAATTTAATAATTCCCTAGGAATATTATGATCCAATTAAGGGATGATTGATAATGTTTCATCATTTTATATTGGTAATGAAATTTTTTTCTTATGGAGAATTAATTTGAAGAAGATGGTGTTTTGGTGTGAGTTAGGTCAACTATTTTATATTTTCAGTATGTATATATTCATTTATAATAATGCACATTGAATTTTCATGGGAGACAATAATGGAGGGGTATAAGAATTGTGGGGTTTAATTACTAACAAATTATATTATATTATGATAGATAATTACATGATAGACCAAGAGGTAATATTAAATATACACTCTGCATGGTACTATAATATAAAATGGTATATTTTTATTCGAAAATTATGTAGGATTTATAGAGATTCAAGAAGTCTAAAGTATCTTCCAAAAAAATTTATTTATCACTTATTTTCTAAACAAAAAATTATCATTTTATTTCACTATAGATTCCATTTATTGGATCTCATTACATAGAACCTACAACATTATGATCATATATAATTCACATTATGGTATTTTTACATATTCAATTGAATCATGTACATCTTGTATTATTATTTGGAACACAAATATATTTTATTTTATAATTTTCTTATAATTTTGAAATTGTGATTCATGTTCTATAATTCCTTATTTCATTTAATATGGATTTCTATTCATATGTTTTATAATAGGTTTTCTGAAAACTATATATAATGTAAATTAGATGTATTATTTTTATATCCATTCCAAATATATTTTAATGAATTTTAAACGTGATATCTGAATGAGAAAATATGTTTTCAAATTCTTTTCCCGAATGATATGATAAGAATGTGTGACATTTTGTATATTCCAATCTCTACACTATGTGTGATATTGAAAATGTGGTTTTAGTCCATCGTGACTGGTTTTTAAATGGATGTTTTCTAAAAATAGTTTTAGAAATGTTTTTAAAATTAACATCAATTTTTAATTGTAATATTCATAAACAGAGTAATACAAATGCGTAATAATAAAATTATAAATTTCATTTTTCACCTAATATAAATATATTGAAATTACTAATAACCATAAATATTTTAAATGGCCTAATTTTTGTTTCTTTATAATCAAAATATTTTTTACATTCAATTTCTGAGAATGAGAAATCGCATAGTTTCCAGGGTGAAGCCGCATGACTTCCAAAATTGTGCTCCTCCCTTACGACCGACGACGTCAACAACAAAAAGCACAATTTTTAATAGAAATCAAAGAATGAATTTGTCCGAGACTTAGCCCAAAGCAACAAAAAAAGATTTAAGGCATAGAATATTTAAATAAATTAAAGAAATAGTTCGGGGTGTGATATCAATTATACCATTAACTCCTACCACTTGATGAGGTTTCTATTTACTTGAACAGGGACAGTTGGCCACCATGTGATCGAAAAAATTGGCCATCTCTAAAAGAAATGTACAAGGATTAAGACATGGGAGACAAAACCATGGTATGTAATGAGATCATTTTCATTCATCAATTTGATAAATATATATACTATATGAATAATTAATAATCATTTCATGATTCTATGTATTTAATATCATATGATCACATTAAATAATTGGTGACATTAAATGAGTCATCTAAATAACATGAAACATCATATGATGATATCAAAATAGTCACTAAAGACAAAAAATGAATAATAATGACCATGAGAATCTTTCATTTTTTTCATGATTTGTTAATATATTATTCAGTTTGTCAAAGGAAATGTTATCAACAACATTACAATGAATTCACTGTGGCATAACATAAACAGTGATGAGACCATTCATTCGAATCATAAAACCATGTGATCTACCGAAAAATATATGGAGATGTTGGAAGCATATCCATTCATGAGATACACAAATATATATAATAGTTTTATGAAGTCTTCAAAACGCCTAGAAAATCAGAGCTATAATGCCTATATAATCTGAGTCTCATCCCAGAGTTCAAGATGATAGAACATTGAGAGAAAAATATAGAGAATGATCACATCAATAATATAGAATCATCATGATAACTTTATGAGAATGAATGACATTATTTTAGTACTAATTCTAGAGGAGAATCCAATGAGTCCTCTAATAGTTTGAGGTAATTTTAGATGGTTGTCACAGACAAATCTAGTGTCACACTGAGGACCTCCCATGTTGCATTCATGGTGAAATAAGGTAAATAATGTGAAAATGTGGACATTAGCTATTATATTGTTGATTTTTTTTGAGGATACACCAACAATAAAAACCTGTGACATGGGAATGTAAATTGCGATACATATATGTCTTGAGAAGTTATTTATACAAAAACCCTTGGGAACACAATCATGTAATGTGATGTAACTAACATACATGATCATTTTTATGTGAAAGATATTAAGATGAAACTGTGGACATCCTCCAATCTATTAATGGATACTATTAACATAAAGTAGTCCTGAAATGGATTATCATGAATAACAATTGAAATGATATGGTCAGTTCATGGAAATGAAGGATGAGAATACGTGAGACAGAAATAGTTAACAAAATGGAAGAGAGAAGATTGTATAAACATTTATAAATCTTGAACATCTCATGATACTATGAATAAGGGCTATAGAAAATGGTTTCATAAAGTTTAGGAAATATATGGTATGTAATATGTCAATGAAATAGAAGTAAATTTCATACTCGTTTTGGTGTGTGATCAAGACACTAAATATTGAAGGTGGACACTGCATGAGAACAAGCACACATGAATAATAACCTTAGAAGTTGAGATACCCAATACCTATTTGATAAAGAAATAATAAAAACTATATTGGTAAATCTATTAAGGATTAATATCCCATTAAATAAATCCATAAAGTGTGAAAAATTATCAACTAATGTTGGGTTGATTAGTAGAAGAACATATATCCATTTAGAATGTGTTTGAGAATTCAAGATGATATACTAGAATGACTATGTGAAATATTATTTATATATTATCATCTCATTCAATAAATTGTGTGCTCCTTGTCCACACATATTCTATGTGGGAATGACTTCAATGAAAAAGAAACATTTCTCGGGCATTTGTTCAATGATGAAATTAATCATATACATATGATTAGAGATATTTGACCAAGGCGATCAAGCTTTGCAATGGAATTAAATGTGTACATGTTAATGTGCGATATAGAAATCTGATGGATGAATATAAATAGAACAACCTATATTGGATCAATACTTCAATAAGCTAGGATGCCTCTTCTGTGGATTGAAACCCTAGAAGTAACTTGTGTGACGTAGAAGAAGAAGTCTCTATAGGGGATTCAAGAGCAAGCTAGTGTTGATTTTGGTAATTGTTTGGGATATTGTATAATGAACCTCCTTGTATATATAAGTGATATATACTAAGAATTAACATAAAAAATTAATTGATAATATGCTTATAGGGGATAATACAAGTAGGGGAGAATAACAAACATTATAGAGAGTGGGTATTTGTACTAAACCTTTTAATTATCAATTTATATTCTATTTATTATTATTTCTACATTCTAAATTAGACTACTAGATATCACTAATTAGTTTAGGAAACATATCTTTTTCAATTAGTTGTAATTTAGAACAATAGAATTTTTTTAAAAGTAAACCATTGTCACCCAACCGTCATAGTTGTAAATCGGTCCTAGGGAACTAGAATTTGTAGTAGAGGGAAGGTCACCTCTAAATATTAAAGGTAAATTTAATGAGGGGAAAAATTCAGGGAATAATTTATCTATTTTAAATTGATAATATGGATGTTTCTCCTAAGAAAATTATTTTGAAATTTCATCCAAGTCTCATAATTAAACAAATAAGATAATTATTAAAATTCTGAAGAAGAAGCCAGCAATACAGAGAGAGATAACTCTACTTGATCGAAATGAAGAGTATTTGGTATAGTGATTATTTTGATTAATTTTCATTTATTAAATCCTTCTTATGCTGTGATTATGATTGATCATTTTGTGATATTATAGTTTAATTTAAATAACATGTGAATAACGTTTCCATATAATTTATAAATAATATCCACGTCTATTTCTAGGGTATTTAGCGTGAAAAAAATAACCTATAAGAAGAGGCTACTTTATGAATCAGATATTGGGTAAAAGGGTTGGGATATGAAAAACACACAAAAAAACATATGACAATAAAGGAATAAACATATTTTCATTTAAATAAAACATATTATAATAATGATTAATAGTTGTGAGGATATGTTTCTATGAATGAATCTTTTGATATTGTATGTGTTTGATCATTTCATGAATTTGAAAAAATTATAAAAAGTTTCTTTGGTTGTCAAAATTTATCAATGTGAGGATAGATATTAGAAGTTATAGAACTATTTAAATTTATTTTAAGAGTCAATAATAATTAATAAATAACATATAATTTATTTTTAAGAGTATTGGGAAGTCCATCTAAGGTCAGGTGAGGATGATATGAAATCCTCCATCATAAAGTGTTTCGATCCAGGTTTGAGAATAAAAAATCATGACTCATCACATGGTGGTACGTCATAAAGAACTAATATAAATTGTTCTACCACACAAGTGTGTATTGATAATCATGATTCTATAAATAACTCATGGTAGTTTTCAAATCAAATGGAATCCTCCCCCAAAAATATGGTATCCATTATCCTATAAATTGTTTTTTTACTATTGATGTTTCATGTACATGTACATGTTTTAATACAAACTCTATAAATTTATATATTCATAAAAATTAGGTTAAATACACCACATCAAGAGATGTTGAAACATTAGAATGATTAATTGTTCCCCCTGAAGATTCCCAAGAAAGAGTGGGTCTAATTTAAAGGTGTAAGGTCTGCAATCTATGAAATCTTAAAAAATATAAAAATAACAGAATAAATACCATAGGATTTTATTGGTGTTTATAGATGTTATGTAATTATGAATTGGAATTTTTGGATAATATAAAAAAAAATTAAATAATAACATCATGTATATGGTAGTAGATAAGATAGATAAAATAGAGGACCTAGACCAAGGAAGAAAAATACCTTGCAAATTAATATATCTATAGAGAATATATTTGGGTTATTTGAAGATTTATATGTGTAAAATAAAAAATGTTATCATTTTTATGATGAGTGATTGTACATACTTATTATTAAAAAATCATCTAATGATGTAAAGTAAATACTATAATGATAGGAAAGGCTGGTGGAAGAAGAGGATGAAAAGAATGTCTTCGGAATTGAAAAACATTATTCAATTAAAGAAATTATCACTATGAATAAAAATGAGGGATTCTCTCTTATTTAAAAGGGGAACGAAATAAATTATGAAAATCTTTATCCCCTATGTAAAATAAGGATTAGTTTCATGATGTAAAAAACCTTTTCTTTTAAAATAACACATATCATGGTGGAGGATCTAGATTCAGTGTTGTTTTAAGGTGCTGTGAAACATATGGAACAAACACTATTCTTATTGATATAACAACTAATTTATATATAATAGGAAAAATGAAGAATGATTCATGTTAAAAAAGTTTTAACAGACACAAATAAATAATAATGTGACCATAATGTAATATATGATACCATGAAAAACATATATAAATTTTAGAATATATTTGTTCAAAATATACATCGAAGGGTCACATAGTTGGGAAATTCATGAAACACTATTCAAATATATTATTATATTTTGTAATTAGAATAGTATACAATATAAATGCAATGGTGTGTTATGTGATGATTCTATGAAAAAGTAGAGTGTTAATAAAGAGTGTCTAATTTTTAGTGAAATAAATTAAAATTTCATAAAAAATTGGAGGAAGATGAAAAAAAATGTTGAAGTTAAAGGAAATATATAATCTATATAATTTGAAGTGTAAAATTATGTTCCACACAATGATTGTTCATGTGTGTTTGGAGTGATAAATCTAGGCATTATCCGCACAACTATATAGACACTCTCCCTAGTCAATGTGATATACTTATAATCAAAATGAAATCATAAGATACCAAATGAAATCAAATGACTAAAATGGAAAATGAGACATCACCCAATGGAGAGACACATATTTATATAAAATCATGGAAGATGGTTAGATAACTCCCTAATATGGAATGATTCACATAATGATTAATAATATCCCTAATTATTCCCTTATTTATTTATGTGTTTTGGATCATAAAAACAGTAAAATAAGAGGATATGTTTGTAGTTCTCACTTTTGGAAAACATTGTATTATTTTAATTCATAGAGTCTACTCAAATCAATAAAATGGATGAAATGTGTGCATACCATAAGGGATAGAGAAATTGGGAATAAAAATGAAAACTAATTTAAAATTTAAAATTAAATAGATCATATAATACTAATCACGCATTCATCCCTTATTCTTAATTATATTATATTAACAATTAAAGTGGAGTTCATAGTGTATGAAAAAAATAGAAAAAGTGGTAACATTATCTTTTTCACAAGGAACTTATGATATTTTGGTTGGATTATTTGAATGATTTATTATTACATTAATAAATATAAATATCTACAACCTTATGAATGATGATCACTTCATTTTGAACCCAATATAACATGTATGGTACTTTATGGGCATCATATAAAACATGGGTTATATATATATATATATATATATATTCTATACTAGTTTATACCATTTATATTTATAGTGTATTAAATGAAAGAGATGTCCTAATATTAATATTTGAGATGATTTATCTCATATAAGTTATTAAGAACTATTCATGTAAGGGATGAGATCACGTTTTTGGGAAACAGATGAGATGAAAATACATTCTAATTATACATTTCATATTGATTTTCAATAATTTTGAGTGTATTTAGTACCATATGTTGATTTATGATATGTGTTGATATTGGGATAAAATACAAACGTGAATATTATTGATCCTTGATTTCGTTTCATATCAATAAGTCAATATGTGTTGGAGGATGATGTGGTAGTTTCTATAGAATTGTTATGTATTCATCTAGTATCATTGTATATCACACAATGAATATTATAATTTTTTGAATTTGATTATCTATTATACTTGTAATAAGGTCAAATACATGTATTAATTCCAATAAAAGAGTACACATTGACTTTATCATTTTACAAGATGGATTTCGGCCATGGAAATAAATATGTCTATCTGAAATGTGAAGTGAATTAAACATAGCATTATTCATGATAATGAAATTTGAGAAATTTTGTAGTTTTAGGTTATCAATTAGGAGACTAATGGTGCCTACCCACTAGATCTATCATCAGATATTACCTCCATGGTGGATCCCCCAAAAGTGGAGGTGTACTTGGTTGATATTATCCCCCATGATATTAATGATGTCATTCAGTTGGACTTCTGAATTTCAAATGCAAATGAGTATTGGTTGGATTGTAAAAAGTATCCTTGATAGATATATGAACAGAAGGATTCATCTAAACATGTGAATCTAGAATAATAAGATTTCCTTCTTTCCGAAGAACAACAATTGATAGAAGACCCTGGACTGAAATCAGAAGAAACACCTCTTAAAAATGGATTTAAGAATAATGATATTGCATATTCTATGGGGGGCACTATAGAGGATGAAGTAGGGGCTTCTCTAAATTGAAAAATGTATACAAGAATGTATATAAGGCCTAAGAAAGATGAGACAAAGAATGATTGTCACCACCCCCAGATCAAGATCAAAATTAGGGTCCCATTCTAGAACGTCTCGGGAATATCCCACCCTAGAACTAATGGTTCCTTCTGTATACTTTTAGGTATTTATATTATTGAATTAATTAGAATGGACGATCCAATGATAATTCTACACATTAATGGAAATTAATATACAATAGTGGATTACACCCTATGGGAAAATATCATACATTCTTCACGCTTGAAAGACATTGGTTTCTTGTTCACAACACTCTTGAAATCCAAATGGTAGTGAAAGAGGAAGGGAAATTCTTCACTTTATGTTTCTATAAGGAAAACATGAAAATGTTATGCACAATGGTTTGTGTATTATATAACTAAACTGAAAAAAGATAAATATAGACAGAAATTTAGAGGCCTTTCTAATTATGTCCTGGAGACATGGTTTATTGTTACAGACTATAACTCTATTCATCACACTAATGAAAAAATTGGTCATTTATTCATCTCATACTCAATTAAGGAATTAAATACATGTGTAGAGGATGAAAACATACCTGAAATTAATTTTATTGGATCCAAATACACCTGGTAATGAAAGAATCATATTGTTGTGAGATCCACTATAACATATAGAGCCTTTGTAGATGATGCCTCACTGGGAAAATGGTGGTCTCTATCATGTGTCACCGTGGAAAAAGATAATTCTGACCAGTACCCTATTTTGGTCATCTTTATTAGAAATGTGAAATAGTTACCCATCCACATTAGATTCAATATTTATGGGACATAACAACCTGAATGCTTTTGAATTTTCCATGATACCTAGACTAGGACTGAATACCATGAAAAACATATTTTATACATTTCCCAAATGAAAATATGGAAGACTATTTTGAAGAATTAGTTTGGATAAATTCTCATCTATCTCAATGATTAAATTGATGCTCTAGAATTCTACCTTCACTACATCGAAGAGGAAATCACTATGAATATCTTTCCAAGATGTGTCACTCAATAGAATGATATGTTTGTACATCATTAAAATCTCATTAGACTCATAAGAAACATCCAAAAATAATTCATCAATGATAAATGGATTATCTATGCATTAGGAACACTAAGTTATTCAATTCCCACCAAAGAGTAAGAATGGATTAAAAACCTCCTTCCCTTTTGAATGATATAGATAAATTTTAATGAGAGGCCATCTCTCATGAGTCACATTGTTAACATCAATGAGAATCATTTCAATGGACTACCAAAGAATGTGGATATTAGAGAAGGTACAATTTAAAATCTTGTAACCAAGGATGACAACATTCTCCTCACATCCACACCTATTTAAATTCATAATATGATGTTGAATTTGTACATCACAAAGAAATATCACATATACTAGATGGTTTTACTAACAAATTTTTTAGGCACATTTGGGAAATCATTCAAGATGATTTTTGCAAACCTAGTTTTGAATTTTTCAAGGACGACTTCTCCACTCAATGGTTTAATTACAAATTTGATTTCCTCAAACCAAAGGCTGATAATGCAATTGATATCAGCCAAATTAGACCATTTTATATTTTCATCACAATTCAAAAAAATCATTACAAAGAATTTGTCCAATAGGATTGTTCAGATCTAAAACCAAAATTTTTTGCAATCAATTTGGATATTTCAAATGAAGAAAAATCCATGATTTCCTGATCACTGCCTACAAATGTGAGGATTTTCATTGAAAATTTACATGGTGAGGTAACATTGCACTAAAACAGGACATCGAAAAAAACATTTGACACTATCTATTAGGGATTCTCCTACAATGTTCTTAAGAGTTTTGAATTCAATGAATAATTTATTAGATGGATAAGGGATATCAGTGGCCTTTCCCACATATCTATTTTAATTAATGGAACCTATAAAGAATACTTCTAGTTTTCAAGAGGGTTGAGACAAATACAACCCCTCTATACTATTATTCTATTAAATTATAGGAGGATATCTCAATAGTATCTTTGTCTATAAGATGAACAATGGTGATCTAAAACATATCAGGGTAGCACACTGTATGTCATCATAATCTGATATCTTTTTTTGAAATGATATTGTGGTTTTTAATAAGGGTTACTGGAGGAATAATAATAATATTTAGATCATGCTTTTTTATTAGGATGAAATATCATGTTATGATTATAGTTGAAAAATGTCATTCATTTTATAATGAAAAAATATTCCATCCTCTATAAATATTACTATAATCCGTGATTTTGGAATAATGGATAGCTCATTCCACTATTTTTGTCTTAGTTTTCCCATTTATTGGGGTGCACCACATGCTTCCTATTTCACCCATATTACGTGTTAGGTTAAAAGAAAATTATCATCTTAGAAAGGAAAATATCTTTATTTGGCTGGAAGGGCATGCGTTTCTAGGAGTGTAATTGTTTCAAAAATGCTTTAATCATTCATGGATTACTCATATACTTCCTCGGTCATCAAATACATGAAAACAATGATGATAAATATTAATTGGACTGGTGGTTTTGTGTATTCATAAATTTTTATAGTCCCACTCAAGATATGTTAAATTCCCTTTTACCTATTAGGTCTTGTCATAAAAAAGATGTATCTATTCAACCTGTCTCTTCATGGTGAATTTATATGAATTCTTCTCAATATAAACATAGAATCAATAGATTTTCTTATTTCTATGTTTTTGAAAAATCTAAAAATATGAAAAAGTTGCATCATGGAATCCTCAGTTTGGAATGGTCTCAAATATGTCAATTACACGATCCTTTGGCATGGTAATCGGTTGGCCAATACTAACTATTCATTAATGTTCTTGTTTGATAAGTGGTTTATAGATACTCTCATGGATTATATTAAACATATGGATTTGAATATTTTTTTAACATCTCTCATAAGGGTCAACTAAACAATCTGAATGGTCTTCTAGAGGATATCAAATATACACTTTTAATATTTACATACTTAAACCAGTAGGACATGATGATTTGTAATCTAGAACAAAATGGGAAACTCAAATCCAATAGATTCAATAAAACATGATCTCGTGATCTTTAAATTTTATTGGTAATTTAAATAATTAGTGGGTGTCCTCTTCCAGGTCCACCCTCTTCGGGAGGTTGTCATTCAACATGATCCATGATGTTGCTAATCTGTAGCAGTAAGGTATCCCTCTTTCCTAAATTTTTTCCCACTTCCAATAATACAATGTTTATGGGCAACACATATTTATATATTTTCATACTGTATCCATGATGTGGAAATATATTTTTAACAATTTTTATGTTCTTCCACCAAAAGTGATCATTGTAGATGGCTTTCTTCTAGAGATTCTTAACATAAAGTTATCAAATAATCATTACAACATCTTTCAAGAATCCTATGTGGAGATTGTGAATTTCATTTGGAAATGAATCAATAAGTCCATTCCTGATCAGGCTCAGTATAGCATCAAAGCAGCCCTCACTGAAATTGTAATGGCAGTTCCGCAGGCCAAAACACTTCACAGTGAACGTTGTAACAATTTGGTGAATGCCATTACTATGTTAAAGCATCAGAGGCTTCTTAGTATCTACCATCCATCACACAACACTATTGATGATTTCTGGTACCCCTTTTGATGGATGGATTGAATTCATTTTGGATGGGGCCTCGAGATTAAATCTTGGGAATTTAGGCTATGGATTAATCTTCAGAGACTATTATGGGGAAGTTATAGATTTTCACTCTTAATTTGGTGGCATATATATGGTCATGGAAAATTAAAATAATGTGATGATAAATGTTGGTGACACTAAAATTGGATGAAACTGGAACAATATCTAGTTCGAATGTAACTCAACCATCCTTGTCCTATTTGATAGAAATGTGCAGATTCATATATCTTGGAAGATGACAATGAGATAGATCAATTTTGTTTTATCAAATTTCATCAATGATCTATATCATGATACACATTTTTCATAAATCTAATTCACATGCCAATGTGCTTGCAAATAAGGACATGAATGAGGACGCTTTCATCTCTTCTAACACTCTCCCTATGGACTTTTTGCTTATTCTACATTTGGATTTTTGTATGTTTCCTACATTCAGTATGTGGTATCTTTTTTACTGAATATAATAGCCTTTCTACCCACATTTCAAATAAACATGAATTTTGAGAATTTTAATTTTCAATTATGTTGGAGTTTTATGAACTCCATGAAAAGTCTTAATTGTATTGGGAGAGTATTTGATGTAAGCATTAAAATATTTATTCACAATTTATACAGGGATGATGACAAGTTTGGTTTGATTGTTATAATTGTTGATTTAGATTGATGAATTTATTACCAAATAAAGAAAGGGATTAAATATTATACATATATTATTACTATGTATATTTAAGAGTCATATTAAAAATAAGGTCAACCCATGGAAATCCCCCAATGTTATCTTTCAACCACATACAAAGGGGATGGTAGGGTAAACCCCATGGGAGAGCATTCAATATTTTTCCAAATAATGTGAAAATGTGGGTCAGGTATATGCCTTAGGTTAGCCCCTGTAAAATTCCTATAGAGTTCCCATGAGCCCATTGGGATTTATAGTTTGGGCATATTCCTCAACAAAACCTTAGTCCATGGTTTCTATAAGTCTTAATGATGATAATACATGGCATGCAACTCAACAATATTGTTTCATGATATATCTATTATACCAGAGTGCAATTTAGGTGATTTATTGATGTGGGGTGCATGAACGACATCACTATCGCTAAAAAATTTAGATGAAGTAGATAATATGAGTCTCTTGATCATATTGATCTCCATTTTCTTTTCTCTTACACAACACCTTTTAAAATAAGCCTCTCATATATCAAATATTTCAATGTCTCTTACCACTAAATGAGGTTTCTTCCTGGTTGAAGGAATATAATAATCCACCTTAATATTTATAATATTGATCAAATCCAATGAAAGTATTGAAGGATTGAGAAAAGGGAAATCAAACCAAGCAATGTCATCAAATCCTTTTCTTGCACACATACAAATAATAAAGGCGGTGTTTGAAGAACTAGTAAATATTACATGATGCAATTACATGATAATCCTATAATCACGTCAAAAAATTGGATACAAGAAATTTGTTATCGTAATATATTGTGTCATCGGATTAATACATGAAGACAGAACTTGAAGACAACATAGAAAGAATTATGATCTCTAAAATGTTTTTTTCAGTAATTATAGCTATATTATTAAATTTGTGGAGTAATGTTTCCATTATAACATCACAAAAAATTAACTGATGAATTTAATGATTAATAAAGTGATCATGTGAAGAAATAATTTGATTTATTGATCTCTCTAGTTATTTATAGTGAATGGTAAATCCTCAAAAATCATGACATATGTCGATATCATAAGAAATTTGAATAAGTTATCAACATGTCATAAAAATTGAAGTGATACTTCCAGTATAAATAGAGGAGCATCATAGAGTTGAGGATTTTTTACCCTAGATAGAAAAATTGAGATAGATCATTCATAAATAAAAGACAATCGTCGTGATCACATCAAAAAATGTATATTTTTATAGAGTGATTGAATTTTACAATGGAGAATCACATGAGTCCTCCGATCTCATGGGGGTATTTGAGATTTATGCAATAGAAACAAATAGTGTCATGTGATAGAAATTTTGTAGATACATCTTGGTTATGTGAAATATTGAAAGAGACACTATGAAAATTGCAACCATTCATGTGATGTTTTTTTATGAGACACATATGGACACAACTGGTGACAAAAAAAGGAACCTGCATGAAATTAATGTCTTAAGAAGTGATTGAAACAAAAACATGATGATAGAAGAACATATCACCCAAAGGAACTCTTAGACAAGATATTACTTATTTGAATGAAATTAAGAATAACCCATTGACATACCTCTTATGTTGTGGAATAAACTATGGAAACACCTTGTTCTTAATATTTATGATCACAAAAAACACTAGGAATCACATTATCGGTTTAAGAGAAGGAAGAGGGAGAATTCACGAGCCACACTTGGGTTACGTGAAGGCAATGAGAAGATAGAATAATCTTTAATAGAAATTTCTATTTTCTTACTACAGTGAATAATGGATGAAGAAAAAGGATATATTTGAATTATTGAATAAATTTAATGATGTTTTTTAGTAAATTATATGGTCAAGTTCATACCCATTCATGGTTGTTCATAAGACACTTAATATGGAAGGTTGTTATTGAATTAAAATATTTAAACATGGATAATCACATGAGATGTGGAGATAGCTGAAACATAATTAATAAGATCATAATAATAAATAACATATATATAAATGTGTTAACCTTTAATATGGTATTTTATTCATGTATGAAGTGTGATTCATTGGAAATCGAATCTAGGAAGAATATCATAGGTGAATTTTTACTTGTTTACAGTGTTTTAGAATTCAGGAAAACAAACTGCGCTGACATTACAAGTGATAATTTCTTGTATAAAAGTTTATTTAATACATTTTTATCAATTCAAAACATATTAAGAGTGGCGGGACATCATAAATAATGAATCATATTTCTAAAAATGATAATAAATGGGGATACTAATCAAATATAGGTGATCTGAGATTTTTTTGAAAGACCATCAAGCATTAGAAACGTTCTTCCAATGTACATGAGAAAATGAGATCCAACAATATTGTTGAGAAATTTCAATCTATAAACCTATAGTGGATCATGATTAAGAATTATCTCGAGTGGATTTGGGATTAGAGAGTCTATTGTGTGTTTTTGGATAAGTTGTGTCATGTAATGATTCTGGAGGAGGCCACATTGGATGGAAGTTACGCTGCCAGATGCAGTATAAATAACCTCTTGTATGGATTCAATAGAGATAAGATGCGACTATTTATTAACCACTTTTATTAATAAAAATTGTATAGTGGAGAGACAGTTTTTGGGAGAATAATGAACAAGGTGAGGAGTATGTATTTATAATAAACAATGTAAATATCATTTGATTGGATATATTTTATGATTTATTAATATGATTTTAGACTATGTTATATCAATAATTTTATAGATAAAAATTACTTGATAAAGGGTATGAATTGTAATTTTACAATTTATGAAAAGTAAACAATTGATTTACCCACCCTAAATGTTGTTAATCTATCATTGGAAACTATAATTTTCCATTACTTTTCTATAGTATATACTTATGGATATTTTATAACACCAAATTTTGTTAGAAAATGGTACATACCTTTTCCAATTTATATTCCATAACAAATAGTATTTTCCAACATTGATTTATGATTCATGAATATGAATAATGTAACCACCAATACACATAACAAATAATTCCATGAGCATAATACTTGGCTCTATGTATGGGTTAACTATATACCCTCTACATGTATTGAATAGGTTCAGGATTCATTTACTAGGTTATTTGAGATAATCTATTTATTATTTTTGGGTATACCCTATTTAACTAGGAGGTGTGCTTTTCACCCAATATAATCTTTAATATCTTCATCTTGAAGAAAAATTGATATCTATTAATAATTATGAAAATAAACCCATATCAATTGGGATTACCCTTATTAGTGTTTAGGGAAATAGGGTTTTCAGTGTGACAACTGTTGAGATAGATTCTATAATGGTAAACTCATCAATGATTATCTTTATGATTAATACCCTAAATGTCATATATATATTTCCCATATGCCTATTCCCACTTAACCATTCTATATATCGATTGTGTTGGTCTAGGAAATATAATGGTATAATATTTTTGGTTGGAATTTAGAATTCATTTTCTTATGAACATGTAATATTAAAACTACTTCATATCATAATTTCTTTTACATTTTACCTAAAAATTATATTCACATATACCAGACCAAGTATACCTGCTTCAGTGTAGGATTTAGTCTTTCCCCATGGTGAATACCCTATCAAAAATTCCATCATTGGTGTTTGTTGAGTGTTTATTGAGTATATATGGATGAAAAATATAATTCCCTAGGCTTAGTGCCATACTGAAAATTATTCAATAATTCCTTATAGATCCAAAAAATGTATTCAATTTTAAGGGATCTAAGATAGATGTATATTATCAATAATGATATGTTCACAAATATAAAACTTATAAAGTGTGTAAACTTCAAATTTTGGTAAATTTATATTTTTCCGGTATTATACAACTTAGCTTCTCTAAAATGATCATAAATGGATAATATACATAATAATATATCCTTATGATGATGAATTTGAAATTAAATTGTAAGAGTTTTTAAATATTTATTTTCACATTCGTGATTTTCATTACAAAATATCATTAATTAGATAGTGATGCTTGTAAAGGATCTTATGACATGAAATGTGTTCCAAAATGATGATGCTTTTAATAAAAATTTATATACTTTAGGTTAAACTCGTAAAATTAAAAATTTAACTGGAGGAAAATTTATAAAATAAATCAAGAAAAAATTAATGTTAAATCCCAAATAAGATGGTGATAATTTCCTAACATTGAAATTTTCACATTGTTATTGTTGTCCTTATGGTCTTCAGAATATTAGTGCACAACCATCTCTTCATCCTGAGAATAACATTCCAAGGTGATAATACCTTGTTGACTGCAGCTAACCTCTCACACCTAGATACCGAAAACCAGCTCTAAGGGATGAAGATCCATGACTTATATGTACTTGGTGAAAGACTTGGGTTAAATGAGAGAGAGAGAGATCTTTATTATTATCCATGTTAATTATATTGAATTGATAAGGTAACCCACTATTATTTTCCATAGGAAAACATGAGAATACCTTTATCCAATGATAGATATCATTTTACTGAATTGTGGAAATTTTCTTGTCTATACTTAATTCATATAATTATTTCAATAATATTGATCCTACCTATTCATAATAGTAATATACAATAAAAAATATTAATCACCAAGTAATATTTAAATTAAAAACATCAATTTTTTCCAATAGAATAAAATTATATGGGGTTTATTTATTAAGACTCAAATTAATTTAATATGGGACCAATTTGATAGACCATGAAGATGAAAAGTACAATGTGAATACTGTTAGACACCTATTTTTTTGGATTCCACATTACACAACTATTTTACAAGAAACACATACTATGTATCCTATTATTAAAAAAATGGTTTTCCAAGATAGGAAAAAAATTTCACAACCCATATCCCCTATCACATATAAGTGTCATTCCTCAAATTAATACTCAAAACTATTATTAGGGAGATGATATAAATATCTATATACATGAATAAACGTTTTTAAAAACCCATACCTTATTAATATCATCTCACTTTTTCATTGGATCAAAGGACTGTTAGAAATATTTTTTTCAAACACAATTTTAATACATTAAGGATTGTGTAAATGTAAATGAAAAATACAAAATAAAATTATAGAGACAATGGTGAAGGATCTTTAATAGTAATTGCCTAGTATATAAGAGGAAACATATTCATTCATTGTATATCCTTCTATGGAGCCACATATATCCCCTAAAGGATTAAACTGGGAACCTATTCTGTCATTTATCATATAGATCCAAGGAAACCTGAGTGTTATAAGGTGAATTAGGATGTTTATTTAATTTAATCAGTTATATTATAATATTTTCTTTAGTATCATTTTACTTTGTTATAAGAAATAATTATTCATCGTTCTATAATCATTTCTTTATAAAAATAATACTCAATAGATATCATGAATATTTCGATAATGTTATGTCTGTATGAATTTATGGATTTTTCATTATTCTCCAAAACTTGGGTACATCCAAGTAGCACATATCAATTTTTATATTCCAAAAGTTAGCACTTCAATAGTTATGATTTATTATTTAATATATTCCCACTACTCATCTATGTAACATTCTATCATACTCATTTTCACTCACTAATTTTTATGTGGGTTAAAAATATATGTATATATATAATTGTGTTTCATATCATTTTATTGAAATGAATACAACTTTATGCTTAGTATATGGACATAATATTCCATTAATTGTCCTTCTAACTAGATTCTATAATGTAAATCAGTGTGTTTATCCAAATCCACTATCAAATACGAAAAAAAATGATTTGAGTCCTTAAAACATAATCAATCATCCCATTTTTCTATATAATGATTTCAATAATACTATAGTTTTAATATCTACTCAAATTTTATTATAATCTTCAATTCAATGAATATACATTTTAATTCCACTTAATCAGTGAAAAACACTATTACTATTCAAAATAATCCTTTATTATATTGAATAATAAGAAAAATAGATTTTTTAGATATTTTATTTTTTCTATAATGTCATTATTTATATCATACTTCTCCACATATTAAAACATGCATCGTCTCATGATACCTTAATAATTTTTTATATAACAATCTAGTTATTATGAATGTTTTTCTTTATTTTTACCTTTATATATATCCCTCTATTTAAATAGAGATATTTAAATTTCAAATTCAAATACAACCATTATAACCAATTTTATATTTTACTAAATTAATATCATTATCTTGATCATGTATATGTAAATTGCGATAATTGGATTAAAAATTATAATCTAATAATTTCCTCATATTATTCTAAAATAGTATTAGAATTTAACTTTTTAAAATACAATAGATAAAAAATCAAAGCATTTTATAATCAATTGTTTTGTATGATGATTGGTTTACTATCAGTTTTCATTCAATAAATAGGTGAGTTTCAAAAGGTACATAATTTTGCACTGTTACTAAATATGTTTTCATATGTGTCGCAAAACATAATAATAAAGTCAATTTATATTTAATTTTAAAAAATACATGGAACAACCCCATTGATCTATTAGAAAAAATGCCTTTAAAGGGTCATAATGGAGTCTTTTTGATGTCTTGTATCATCTCAAAATTATAAAAGAATGATAAAGATTGTAAAATGGTGGCTTTATCTGATTTTATCAACAAACAATATGGTAGAAACCAATGTTTTTTAATAGTTGAGTTTCATATAGGTAGCTCTTCCTGATGACGTGGAGAAACCCAAACAAGCTTTGAGAAGCGAACGATGGCGTGAGAGTGATTATATGTGACTATTATAAGGTTAGCGAAATTCATGATAGCATAATGGTGATTTTACATGACTACTAGAAGATTCATGAATAGGTTAATTTTCATTAGTGCTTCAAGAACATATGTGATTCATGAATATGTTATTGGAGGTTCGTGAAAATCATGCAGGATGAATGGGATCATCATTAAGGGATGTTTATATAAAAACATGGTTACCTCGACATTATTTGACATGAAAATGAATTAGATAAAAGGATCAGTCCTTCTAAATTCATTAATACTGAGTGATTTTTGAATCAAGTATTCATTTTTATCCTAATAATCTTAAAAATACTGTATTTTTATTGACCAATGATTATGTATCATGAATAATGGAGTTTCATGAGGAAATTGAATTCAGAACCGACTTATTTGTTTTTGAAAATAGTTTCATTTATGATGGTTTTGAGAAATACAAAGAATATTCACAAAGTTTTTTAGAGAATAGAAATATTAACATTTGTTTTAAGATAAAAGTTTTTTCAATTCATTCGACTCAAGACTATGATGCCATAACAGACTCATTAAAGTTGGGGAAAATACTTAAATTCCAATCTACTGAAGTGACATTGATGTCTCAAATTTGAATAAAATTTTCCAAATTAGTGAGATTGGTGTATTTGATAGAAGTTTTATGATGGAGGAAATGTTATATCCCTAAAATCATGTTAAGGAAGTGTCACAAAAAATTAATGGCTATGTAAGAACATCTATTTTCCATTATAACTAGTAATTTAAAGTGGAATTAGGTACAACTGATGAACTGTTAGCATATTCTCCATATACTAACCCTTATTTGTGAACCATGTAAAACTGATGGGTTATCTCTTTGTTTGTAAATATTTAATTACTGAATGATTCCATAAGATTTGATTAACAAGTTCACACAAACATGGTAAGACAATCCATCACACTAAATGGAATGGTTGACACCATGATCCCCCCATCCCCTCTTAGGTAGGTATTAGTTTAAAAAAAATCTTTTCTTGTGGTTGGTCTTTCTATTAAATTTTATAACATGTATCGTTTGAGAGTCATTAAAGTTTCATTACCATATAATCCACCCAAGCATTGATTATAACTTGTTCTATGTTTCTATTATCTGATGAAATTTATATATAAGTTTTATTTTTCTACAAATTTGTTTCATGTTTTATACATCCTCCTAATAACATGGAATTTGATATTTTAATATATCAACTGATGAAATTCTATATTTAATTCATGTTATTTTCATGTAATACTTTCATTACACATATTAATTAATGTAAATATTTTTCAATTTTTTATTTCTATAGCATTCATAACATTATTCATCATATTTCAAAATGATCTACTCTTGAAATTTTTTAAAAACAATTATGCCTTCAAAAAACAATAAAAACATATGATGAAAATCATTTAGATTTTGATATTCTTAGAATCCCTAAATCTTATGTTTTCATGGAACATCTCTTCCACTACTTTTATATTTATCAATTCAGTCAAATGTATGGATTATCCTCATGGAGGATTTTACAAATCACAAACTCTCATTCCATTACAGAATATTCATTCACTAAATTTCATTCAAAAATCACAAAAATCAATTATGTATATATGGAGTACACTATAACTATAAAATTTGTAGAAAACTCCTCCACAATAGTTATAATATATAGTAATATAAATTCATATCCATCATGAATCATTAATTTTTTATCAAACATAATTCAATATAAAAGTATACATATATATATAATAAAGATATTCAGTTTTTAAAATTCATAGTAATATGATAAAATTTATTCAACATAGAAATATTATATAAATATTCCGTAATTGATAGATTTAAAAATTACCAAATATAAAAAATCGAAAATCATGAACCTCCAATAAAAATGAACATCAATAATTATTTTATTATAGTATTTTGTGATTTTTAATGTATCATTTTTTATCATTAAACATACTTTATCTTATATAAAATCTATTAATGTGTTTCATTTAGTTATTATAAAAAATATATATATATTACCTATATGTTCAAAAAATTCCCATTTTGATTTTTTTTTAACTGAATCCACCTAATCGGTGAATAATATGATATAGATATTCTCTATAAATCTTTATAAATTAATACAATACCCAATAATCATATAGTTTTGTAGACTTATTTGATCCCCTTTTTATTAAAATTCAATGAAATATTTTCCTATGTTAACTAATGAAACATAAATTATTGATGTAGTAAGATGTTATTTTCCTCATTGATTTAAAAAATATTCAGTGATTCCATCCGGATGATTATACCATCAAAATAGTGGATTGTATCCACCACTCATAAAAAATATCCTTATAACCATTTATATTCATTCAATTAAAATTCATTATAAATTATTCTAACTAAACATATATAATAAATACATTCTTCATAGAAAATTGAAGCATGTGAAATTTTGACATGAAAATGAATTATCAATAAATATTCTATGAATAAATAATTTAATCTTTTTATAGGAAACAATAGTATTTGGAATTAAAATCAATGTTTCCATATCACCCACTAATTCCCCTTTAACACATACAACATGATAAATTACATTGCATTATGAACAATCTACATGTGTCCACAATAATTTCTCACAAAAATATTAATGTATTGGTAGTAATGAATAAGAGTTTGTTACATATCACATGTTGAGTAAACAAATTATGATAGAATATATTTTATTCAAGACCCAACATGAATTTTATTATCAACTTTTTCTTGAAAGGTATTTTCCAATCTCATTTAATAGCATTAATGAGATTAACATTTTTTACAAACTCTATCCCAATTATTTTTTATCATAACAATATTATTAATATCATTTTAGTTTCTAGAAATATAATCATACTATATTATATTTTTAGTTCATTAAATAATATAACATATATTACTTCATTACTATCATTACTATTTTAAAAGACATTCCGATTACTTAAAAAAAACAAAAACTGTTGGTAAAATCCTTATATAATTTTTATAATTCTAAAATAGTATTGATAATATTTATACATACATATATGTATATATTATTGAACTATATCTCAATCCATATCAATCCTTGTATCATCTATAATTACTTTTCTTAGCATGTATAACTAGATTCAGGTTTGATTATATATGATATCTATAAGAAATAATTGTATGATAAGGTTTAGAAATATCACCACTTTATGTATTCATCACTTACTATATCTATATAATTTTCAATATTCTTCATTTAATCTATAATCCTAATTCGTTTTTATAATTTACATATTTTATCATTGATGGAAACACTTTTTTTTATAGAATTTGATAATTATATCCATAATTGGTTCTTCCTAATTCTCTTGTATCATTTCACATATCATCAATGTATTTAATCCATCATAATAACATTTATAATCATTCTATTTATTAATCTCATATTAATGTATATACAGTATAGATCGGGTCTCTCCCATAATCTTGATTCACTCGAGTTGTTATATATAGAAAATTTATATAATGAGGTAAAGGGTTCATGAAAACATCCTCAAGTAGAACAGTGAATATGTTTATGAAAATAATACATTTAAATTATAATTTTATTCAAATTACCTATATTAATAACCAAAAAATATCAAACTTCTCTCTTGAGGATTATATTAAAAAATTTCTCCTCGCATATCTATCTTAACATGCCCCTTGGGGCCCATGCCCTGACTACCCCAATACCTCCATCCATAGGCCACAGGCTGGTGACCAACACTAAAAAAGCATATCCCATAAATGGGAAGGAATTTCCATTTTAAACTATACAGACACACAGTCCAAGAACACAACAAGTAGCAACCACGCAGATTAGAATTCCATAAGAAGAAACCACAATGTAAAATGTTGTAGTAAAAGAGTGTTGAATGTATAAAGGGGTTGAAATAGAGGCCCAACTGTAAAAGTACAAGTACAACTAGAAGTACAATACAACTGAAAGAAAAAGGGAAACAATAATAGGTTATTCCTCTGACATCCTACCTGAAGGGTAGGTACAGATCTCCACCTCAGCTATCCAAGTCCTTCAATCACCTCCACATCACATCACACCTAATGTTCCACCTTTGTGCACCATCTTTTCCTAGCTCCCTTAGCCTCGATCAATGTTGTACGCCATCGGCACTAGACACAACAAGGTGTCGGTAAATACCGTGCAGGTGTGAGTATAAAAATACTCAATAGGGACCCCAAGACCCCCGTTGGTCTCCTAGAGTTACACAATGGAAAAAAACAACACGTCAACTCTTCTTAAGTTTATCTCCATACACATACCTATGTTATCAAGATATACTCATCTCATACATGAGGAAAATACACCACATAACTAACACCACGAAGGTAGAAGTAGAACACAGGTAACTCCACGAATATAACACCGCGATGGTAACACATGGATGGTAGATGTGACACACAGGTAACACCATAAAGATAGAAGTAACACACAGGTAACACCATGAAGACAATACCACAAAGGCAGAAGTACCACACAGGTAACACCACGAAGATAGAAGTACCACATAGGTAACACCATGAAGATAGAAGTACCACATAGGTAACACCATGAAAACGATACCACAAAGGTAGAAGTACCACATAGGTAACCCCACGAAGTAAGATATACCACACATGTAACACCATGAATATAGAAGTACCACATAGGTAACAACGAGAAGATATAAGTACCACATAGGTAACACCACAATGATTAAAGTACCACACAAGTCAATGAATCAGCTCACAATCAGGTATAACTTAAGTACAGAAGTACAGATGATTAGTTGTAAACAATATCAACTTATTTTGTTATGATGCACTACAGCAGACCCACACAGGATCAATAAGTAACTGACCCCCGCTGACCCACACAGGATCGGTAGGTAACAAACCCCCACGGACCCACACAGGGTCTGAATCACATATGATCGGTATGTGATGACCCAAACAAGATCACTTAGCACAGAACCACATTATATCTGACCCACACAGTATCTATAGATGCTAAACCACATAGAATCAATGTTCTTACTTCACGTTGCAGCCTGCCATAGGTTTCCTCTCACCGGGTGCACTCGTGTTCCGTAGAATTTGAACCTCGAGATATGTGTCATAACTCCAATGCCACTAAGCTCTACAAATGAGTAACCCAAAGGAAACCCATGTCATAAGGGTTCCAACTTGATAGATGGTGTGTAAATCAGACGCCCGATCTATGAGTTATAAGCGTTTTAGCTCTGAGGACCCGATTGGATTCGGGTTTGATCCAACCTGGCCGTAATCCAACTTCTCCAAAACTAAAGTGGAGTATACAAAAAGGTCCATCTCGATAAAAAGACCCCAAAATTGTATATGGTTCGTCAAACATATGTTTGGTTTTCAAGATATGCCACTTTAAGTCTTTCTAGGTCTAGTTGGTCTTGGGTCTGGTCTGACCTGGTCGCACCGACCTGACCTGACTCGGTTTGGGATGGGCCGGAGAGGACTCGGCCTGTTGTTCTGTGTTGGAATCGGCCCGCTGGGCCAATGTTCAGTCCGTCCCGCAAGAGGGGCGGCCTGAAAGGGTGGCCTGGGTTGAATAGGGTTCCCCCCAAGGGGGTGGCCTAACCCACATGGGGCAGAAAAACGTTGAGGTGGTGGCTCGCAAGGTGGAGGCTTGAATGGACCGAGGCCCGCATGGGCAGCAACCCTGTCCAAGGGCGGTGGCCCACTCCGAGGGCAGCGGCCCGATCCGAAGGCGGTGGCCCGGAGCGAGGGCGGAGGCCCGGGGACATGGCAACAGCCTAGGGCGAGGGCGGTGGCTGGGGGCGAGGGAGGCGACCCTACCGAGGGCGGCGGCCTGGGGCGAGGGCGGCGACCCTGGTCAAGGGTGGCGACCCGTATTGAGGTTGGCGGCACGGTACGAGGGTGAGGCCTGGTCCCAGGGTGGTGGCCCGGTGAGAGGGCGATGGCATGCGCCGTGGGAGGCAGCCCGATTCAGTCCGACATAGGGGGTGTAACCCCCCAGTCACCCAGATTCCCAAATTGCCCGGATGTTATTCAGTTGGTGAGGTGTTGGTGCCGCGTGGGCACCACTCGGTCATCGCTGAACCTACCAGAGGTGGGTTCGATTTCTGCTGTGGCTTACATTCGTCGGTGAAATGACGTTTGCGCCTCCTTCATTCCTACGACCCACTCTCGCGCTGGTCTCCTTCTCTGTTCATTGGGGATGACGAGTCGTGGCCCTGGTCTTACGGCATGCGTCGTCGTGCTCGCAGTCTTCCAAGGTGCTACAATGAAAGCCAGATAGGGGAGGGTTCGGGCCGGGTTTGTTAGGAAGATACCCTCCACATTAGCTACTAATATGGAAGATATTAAGGGAGTTCAATAAATATTTTTATTGAACACGATATTAAACCCACAAGATTTTCCACAACAACCTATCACAAAGACGAATGAATCGCTGATCAACTTGTTAGTCGATTGACCCGCAATATTTGTGTTATTCAAAAATGGAGAAAAGGAAAATCATTTGAATGCATAAATGAATTAAAAATATTACCTGGAATAGATGTACACTGAAAACAGTCGACGGAACCTCCTTCATCTTTATTATCAGTTTGTGACTCGGTGGTGCTCTTCACATATCATTGGAACCAGTCTCATCCTTCAGGTGGTTGGCATCATTGTAATTTTCTAGGGCTTCATCTCATGGTGAAGTCATGCCAACACCCCTCCCTGAGCTCCATATAAATATGATAAAACAAGATGTGTGAAACGCTCAAGAAATTAACGAGGTTCATTTAATTAATGAATATCCCAAATTCCCAGTGGTGCGATTTCAAGCAATGAAGATTCAAGACATATATTGGTTATACATGTCGCTGGTCCCACCAGTGTCGTTCGTCCATTGGAGGGAAGACTGAAAATATAATAACAAAACATGTTATTTTATTAATCTTTCAAAAGTCCAAAAAAATAAATTTTTCTCTAGACCTACTCCAGTTGATGTTATGCATCCCTTAAGTGAATCTCAGCGCTGCGGATTCAGCGGTGCCCTCATATTTTTAATCCGAGAAATTCTTTAAATGTTATAAGATGCCGCTCATGCGTTAACTTAATGTACATGAAAAAATGTTTGGAAAATTATTAATAGTCACCCTCAACCTGTGATGGTTGAGGATAGGCTCTGCCAAAGTGAAACACGACCCAATTAACCAAAAGGTACACTTGGATTTCCAATTTGTGTTACCATTTAAAAGTTATGGATTTTATAATTAAATAATTATCACAGATTTATTTTATTTAAGGCCAAAAACTAACTTTCACTGTTGGCCTGCGTCGGCGAATGTTAGTATCTTCCTAAAGAGAGAATACCCTCATGAATTCAATGGTGGTATCAGATTTTTTTAATATGAGTAATCTATCATGGGTTATAAGCATTTGAAAAATAAAATAAAATAATATAATTATTTTATTTACAGTTATGAAATTATTGGGATTTCTCACAGGAGGCTCGTGCTAACTAAACATAAGTCACGGGTAGGGTAAACATGACATCATGAGCACAACGGTGCCCTCACATTTCCGATCCATGTAACCTTTTAAGATTTATTTCACTTTTTTAGGAAAACTATATACTCATGCTAATTAAACCTTAAGAACACTTAAACAGATCATTCCGATCACTCTTGGCCTTGGAATCATGCGCCATCATATTTCGTGGACTCGAAATAATTCCATATAATAAAAAATATTATACAGAATTTCTGGGACATTACATTCATCACACCTTAGGGCATTACATCCCCGAAATCTGCAATATAGACTGAAGAAACAAATGGTGGTACTAAGCATAGATTTGAGCCTCCCGCTCCCAAGTACACTCCTGGAGGTTACTATGCAGCCAGCGAATGGGAAACAGAGGTATCGACTACCCATGAAGGACCAACTCCTATCGACCCTCAATCTCTACTAGAACCTTCGCAAATGTCAATCCATAATCTATGTCCATATCACCATGGTTGATTACTTGAGAAGGGTTATACATGTATCTCCTTAGATGGGATATGTGGAATACGTCATGCACCCACTCCAACTATGGTGGTAGTACCTAGTGGTATGCCACCTTGCCAATCCTCTGAAGTATCAAAGATGTTCTGATAAACCACAATGATAACTTTCAACCTTGGCCAAAACTACGTAGTCCTCATTGTGAGGAGACATGCAAGAAAACTTGGTCACCCTCCTGGAAGTCCAATGGTCTTCATCTCTTGTCAGCATAAACCTTCTGCAAGCTCTGTGCAGTCTTCACTTGCTGACAAGTGAGACATCATCATAAAAATTATGCCAGTACATTCTTTATCTTTGGCCACCAGTGCTGACTCCAAAGGTCCTGGTACATCATCACCGCTCTTGGATATAACGCTAGAGGGGAATCATGGAACATCCTTAACACTTCCTCCTGTAGCATCGCCGGTACCAGAGTACTTCAACTGAAGAGGATGACGTGCACCCCATTGTCATAAAGTCCATCAGGTGCATGTCCTATGGATATCTGATCACGTCGAGTCACGCAGTCAGTTTCCCAAGCTGTGCCTTCTAAACATGCTAATGAATTTGTGGATCCAATATCATAGACTGGAGCTATGCTGCTCCATCTCTTTCCACAAAGGATATTAGCAATGCGCCTAGCATCATTGTTTCCTCACTCAGCAACTACAGACCAGAGCTCATGTTGATTGCATCTCCTACCACGTTCCCCTTCCTAGGAGTATATACTATCTCAAAGTCATAGTGTTGGAAGTACTCTAGCCATTTCAATTGTCTCAAGTTCAGGTATTTCTGAGAGAAGATATATCTGAGACTCTTGTGATCAGAGTCAACTGTAAAATTGTCACCAATCAAGTAGTGTTGCCACATTATTTGTGCAAATACCACTACTTCTAACTCCGGGTCATGGTTAGCATAGTTCTACTCTTTAGTCTCTACCTCAGATCCTGAAAGCTCTGCTGACACTTCTCCATCCATAAAAAGGATCCCCCTTTTTCGTCAAAACTTACAAGGGTGGCGCTACCCTATAGATGTTTGGTCCAAAACACTAATAATAACCAGCCAAAGAAGAATCCAACCACATCAAGGAGGTAAAACAGGAAAAATATATTGAAATGATGTCCCCCACACTTTGATTGTTCTGTTGGGAACATGAAACTCAAAACTACCACTTCTATGAGGGTAGGGTTGACCTACTCAAACGTGATCGGTTGTACCATCCTTTGCATGAGTTTTTCCTTTACTACATGGTTTTCCTTTTTTGCTAACCAATAATAATCACATTTCAACATTGTAGCTAAACTACAGCCTTTTTTCATAATACAGTCAATCTGAGTAAGAACTGTGGATGTCCAGTCAATACCCAAACTAACGTCATAAGGCCTCGACACTGCGACCTAGAGGTTGCAACCGAAACTCTGACCTCAAGGGTCAGATCACACCATCAGCATAAGTGTGATATTCGAGTCTCCTCCCAATGGTCTCTCCAGACATAAGGGACAAGTCAACAGCTTAACCGGAAACTCTAGTTCATGGAGAAGATTCATGGAAGGAAGGAATGATTGGTATCCATGTCTGTTAATATGGAAGGTAGTAGTAGACACATACCATTCATCGAATCAATCCTAGAGCCCTTGGGTCGCACTCCTTGACCGTATGTAGATACTCACTTCCCATGTTATCTATCTATCTAAGCTTGGTTGGGACCAAAAAGGGAATGGTTGTAACATATCAAAATTTACACCACCTCATGCTGCTCTCCTAACTCTATTTCCACATCCGCAGCCCTGCAGATTCATCTGTCCCTTACACTTTTTCATCCCGATACATTTTTACATGCCCAAGTCTCTGAGACTGGCACCAGTTTCATGATTTCCCACTACTAACATTCACTGTCTTTATCCGCTAAGCCAAATATCATTCAACTACAGAGGTTCCCTCTAGCACCCTAACATAGGTAGGAATGCATACTGGAATAGTGCAAGCTCATATGTCTTTAAACACACCCTACTCAGAAGTCCATGCCAAGAATCACTTATCATATCGTATTAATCGAGTACAAGGTATTATCGATATGCCTCGATGAATAATCATTTACTGACTTATTGTCCTGCCGAAGCTATAGAATCTCTAGAGAACTATCATCCATATCCTCAAACTAGTCCTCAGTCGCCTGGGAGTCGGGCTCACCTTGAAACCTGAGGGGAATCTGATGCTGAAGCTCGTGTAAGTCACTAAGACTAAATGTGTCCTCTACCTGTACCTCTGGTTGTAATAGCAGTCCAAAAGGTGGTGGTGCTACTGTTACACCACCCGAAGGTGCCAACGCAGTAAGAGGGCCCTTCACCGGAGCTTCATCGCTCAGTGGGCCTTCATTGTGTACTCTCTCCGGAAACCTGTGTGGTTATCTTTGTGGCAGCATCCTAATAAGTAACATGTGTGCCATGGTCATTAAGTTATACCTAGTGAACTGAAACCAATGAATTCAAATGAAAAATATTATAAAACACACGCAATCAGTGTTTTCGTGTGCTGAGTCAGAAATCATAATTCAGGGTCCTGGTGATTGGATATATCGTCTACCACACCAATACATGACTCCCTGAATAGAAAACCACACTCATTACACATAATACTATTTCTTCACAAGAAATATCAGAGTCCCAGTTCTTCAGCAGAACTAAACTCCTCTGATACCACTTTGTCAGGACTCGTCCCTTGAGGCATGTTCCGTGACTACCCCAAGCCCGCCATCCCTAGGCCCGGGGATGGTGACCAGCACTGCAAAGGATTATCCCTTAAACAGGGAGGCATTTCCCTTTTAACCTATACAGACACAGAGTCCATGAACACAACAAGAAGCAACCACACAGACTATAACGCAATAATATGCAACCACTAAGTAAACTTTTGTAGTAAAAGAGTGTTGAATATAAAAAGGGGCATGAATACAAGCCCTAGCATAAATGTAAAAGTACTCCTGGATGTACAATACAACTAAATGAAAAAGGGAAACTACTACTAGGTCTTCCATCGATGTTCTTAACTAATGGGTAGGTACGGATAACCTCCTCATCACTCCAAGTCCATAAGTCTCCTCTACGTCATGTCACGCTGAATCGTCCTCCTCCGTGCACCGTCCAGTTGTAGCTCCATCAGCCACGATCAATGTTGTACGTCATCTTCGCCAAACACAACAAGGTGTGGGGAATCTCGTGTAGTGGTAAGTATAACAATACCTAGTAGGGACCCCAAGACCCACATAGGTCTCCTATAGTTCCACAAAATTAAAAACCACAAAGAAAAACATCAACTCTACTTAGGTAAACGCCCATAAATATACCTATGTTATCAAGATATACTAATCTATTCCCGGAGGGATGGACACCAAATAGATCACTCCATGAAGGTAGATGTACCCCATAGGTAACACCATGAAGATAACACCATGAAGGTAACTCCATGATGTTAGAAGCACCACATTGGTAACACCAAAATGATAGAAGTACCACACATGTAACACCCCGATGACAATACCACAAATGTAGAAGCACCACATAGATAACACCACGAAGATAGACGTTCAACAAAGGAAACACGGTGAAGATAGAAGTATCACATAGGTAACACCACAGAGACAATAACACAAAGGTATAAGTACGACACAGGTAGCACCATGAAGCTAGAAGTACC
The DNA here is from genome assembly GCA_963277665.1 of Viscum album. Classification (NCBI taxonomy): domain Eukaryota; kingdom Viridiplantae; phylum Streptophyta; class Magnoliopsida; order Santalales; family Viscaceae; genus Viscum; species Viscum album. Next base: position 2,096,964,303 of record OY728123.1, on the reverse strand, counting down.
ACCCCGGAAACACCACGATGATAAAAGTACACACATGTAAGACCGCGAAGATAGAAGTACCACACAAGTAACACAAGAAACATTTTACTTCCACACATGTAAAAGACCCATCTCAAAATCATGTATAACTTAAGTACAGATGTATAGATGATTAGTCATAAACAATATTATCTTATTCTGTTAAGAAGCACTCCTACTGGGCCACAAATGATCGATAGTTTACCTACCACCACTGACCCACACTGGATCAATAGTTAACTAAACCCCACTGACCCATATAGGATCTGACCCACACAGGATCAGAATGTGCTGACCCACATAGGTTTTCTGAGCATTTACCCACATACGATCTAATCCCCACAGGATCAATAAATGTTGAACCACATAGGATCAATGTTCTTTCTTCACATTCCAGCCTGCCACATGTTTCCTTGCAACCGGTGCACTCTGGTTCCGTAGAATCTTGAACTCAAGAAATCGTTCGTACCTTGACTACCACTACATTCCAAAATGGGTAAACCCAAAGGACTGCCATGTATTAAGGGTTCTAATGCGACAGATGGCGCGTCAGTCGGACGCCCGATCTATGATTTATAAGCATTTTAGCTCTGAGGGCCCAGTTGGATTCAGGATCGATCCAATCCGGCCATACTCCAAAATTCTCCAAAACACATGTGGAGTATAAAGAAAGGACCTATTGAATACAATTATTCCAACGCTGTAGACGGTTTGTCAAAAATACATATGGTTCTTAAGATATGCCCCTTTAACTGTTTCTAGGTCCGGTTGGTCCCAGGTCCGGTCCGACTCAGTCAGAGCGACCCAACCTAACTTGGTCTGGGCTGGGTTAGGGAGGACTCGGACGGCTGGACCGGGGTGGACTCGGCATGTTGGGTCGATGTCTAGTCCGACACACTAGAGGGGAGGCCCGCATGGGTGGCCTATCCAGAATTTGGCGGCCCGCAAGGGGGAGGTCCGACCGGCATGGGGTTTCCCGACACGAATGGTGCGGCGGCCTGCTAGGACGGTAGCCCATATTTTTCATTGGCCATGTCCGATGGTGGAGGTATTCTCTGAGGGTGGTAGCATGCTCTGAGGAAGGTGGCTCGATCTGAGGGCGGGAGCTCTGTGTGAGGGCGGGGGCCTGGTCCGTGGGCGGCGGCCTGGTGCGAGGGTGGAAGACTGGTTCAATGGCGGTGGCCCTTTGCGAGGGCGGTAGCCCGGTTTGGACCGACGTTTGGGGTGTATCCCCCCAGTCACCTGGATTCATGAACAACTAGGAGGCTATTCGGTTGGTGAGGCGACATCACCACCTGGGCGCTGCTCGGTCGCCGCAGAACCTGCCAGAGGCGGGTTCGGCCTCCACCGATGCTTCAGCCGTGACTTCCATTTTTTGTTGATGTGTTGGTTGGGACACCTTTCTTCTGGCAGCCTACCATCATGCCGGCCACCGCCTCCATTCTCCGCAGCTGATGAGCCATGACCCTCCTCTTGCACCGTGTATCGACCTTCTCACGGTCTTCTGAGGTGGCGCAAGGAAAATAAGATAGTGGAGGGTTCGGGCTGGGTTTTTTAGTCCTAGACCCCCTATGTTAGATCACAATACAGAGGATATTAATGTAGGTCAATAAAAATTTGTGTTGAAAAAAATATTAACCCCACAAGATTCCCTGCAATAATCTCTCACAATAACGAATGAATTGCGGGTCAACCCGTTAGTCGGTTGACCAGATGTCTTCATGTTATTAAAGAACGAATAAGAGGAAAATAATTTGAATACATAAATGAATTATTCCCCCTAACTGGAATAGATTTACACTAATGATGGTTGAAGGAATCCCCTTCATCATTGTTGTCTATTCGTGACTCGGCGGAACTCATCACCGCTCATTGGAACCAGTCTCGTCCTCCACGTGGATGGCGTCACGGTACTTTTCCAGGGCTACATCACTTGGTGAAGTCCTACCAACACCCCTCCCCAAGCTCTATATAAATAGGATATGAGAGGGAGTGTGAAACACTCAGAGAATTGATGACGTTCATTTAATTAATGAACCACAAGAATTACCTATGGTGTTGTTACAGGAAAAGAAGAGTCAAGTCATTTATTGTCATGACACGTCACTAGTCCCGCCAGTGTCGTTCGTCCATCGGAGGAAAGAATGAAAATATAATAACAAAACAAGTTATTTTATTTATCATTCAAAATTCCAAAAAATAACCTTTTCACCTGACCTACTGCGGTCGAAGTTATGCATCCCTTATGTGAATCCCGACACTGCAGATTCAATGGTGCCCTGAGATTTTTAATCCGAGAAACGATTTAAAAGTTAGAAATTGCCACGCATGAATTTACTGAACATACCCGAAAAAATGTTCAGAAAATTATTAAAAGTCACCCTCAACCCGCGTCAGTCAAAGTTAAGCTCTGCCTATGTGAAACACTCCCCAATAAACCCAACGGTACTCTATAATTTCCTATCTAGGTAACCTTTTAAATGTTATGGATTTTACAATAAAATAATTATCACTTAATTATTTTATTTACGACAAAAACTAACTTTCACTATTGGCCCCTGCCATCCATTGATAGTATCTGCCAAAAGAGAGAATACTCTGATGAGTTCTGAAGTGGACTTGGATTTTTAATCTGAGTTACCATTCTTGAGTTATAAGTATTTGTAAAATAAAATAATTTTAGTTAATTATTTTATTTACAATTATTCCATTTTTAGGTTTTCTCACAGGATGCCCGCACTAACTAAACTTAAGTCACAACAAGGTCAAACATGCCATCCTGAGCATAATGGTTTCTTCGGATTCCTGATCTGAGTAACTGTTTTAGAGTTATTCTAAATTTTTCAGGAAAACTTCTCACACACATAATTAAACCTTAAAAAAACATTGGCGAATCATTCCAGGCACTTCGGGCCTCAGAATCGTGCACCGTCACATTTTTTGATCTGGAAATAATTCCATATAAAAAAATATTTGGAATTTTTGGGACATTACAATATCTTAGTGTTAAATTAGTTTTTTTTATTCTTCCTATCCATGTTGGTTTATTCCATTAATACACTACCATTTTATTCTTTACAATGATTATTCTTCCAAATAATTATAACTCAATCATTTCATAGTTCATTATTAACTATGGTACTAGTGAAACCATGTAGGCATTTCATAGGCCTATGATCTTCTATATTCAAGATCACTTCTATATTTTACTTCATTCTTCTCATATATTATTCTTATCTCTCTATGAATTTTTTAGTAAAACCCCAGAGGGGAATAATGAACCATATATGCCTTTCAATTATTAACATAATTTCAATGTATTAATTTTTTCTCATCTAAGATGGATTAATCTAACATATGAGTTATTTTTTAATTATCCCTTCTCCGTGATTTCTTTGATAAATAATCCATCTATTATAATTAATCCGTATTCATTTTCATTATTTAAGTATGAGAATCCAATAATACAAACATGTTTTTCTATGAACTAAAAATTTATTTCTTCAATCAATATAAACATTTTTGACAAATACATTGACCTTGTTTGAGATGAGGTATCCACTAGTCCTTCTGTTTTTTAATCACTATGGATTGTGAATGTACATTTAAACAATGTATTAATTATATTGAAATTATCACATTATAGAAACCTTCAATTTATAATTGTTTCATCTAGATTTCTCATAATAATTATACATTCTCATTTATTCCATAATTTATTCTTTTTGAATTATTTCTTTAGAGATATTATGAAATAGATCAGTAGTTAACCCATACTGAAATGACCATTGATTCGTGAACAATGGTATTGAGAAAATTTCCTTCAAATATAAATCCATGTACTTATTTCTTGAGAAAAACTCTAAACCGTATTTTATCCTTTCATTAAATATTTTCTTGGGTTGGATTAACAAAAAATGTATTTCGCTTTCTATGTCTATAAATCTTGATACTTTATTTTATAATATATATCTTTGTCCAATTAACCTACCATTATAACAATTATATTTATAATATATTAAATCAATTTATAAAATTATCATTTCAATATATAGTTTTTTTTATTTTTTTAAATTAATATAAAATCAACTATGTACATCATTTTTAGTGGATCAGAAATATTTTGTATGTGATGGATATCTCGTTTATTAGTAATAAAAATCAATTAGGATGGAAATAGAATGTATTAGAAAAATAATTAATAAAAAAAATTATCTCACTATAATAAAATATTTCACAATAATATTAGAACCATTAATATAATTAATGTCTATATAAATTAGCTTGAGACATGATTCAAACTTTTTAATAGAATTTTCATCATATTTTTATTCATTTTCAATCCTTAAAAAATAATTCAATATTCTTCAACTAGTTCATGTACTTTGCTTATAATGATATGTAAACACAAATATTTTAATAAAATTCATCTACTATATGTCACATAAAAAATTTCCACATATATTTAGATGTATTTTAGAGTGAACTAATATAGAAAACATTTCAATATAAAGAGTATTTCAAGGATTATTTTAAATAAGAATCAATATCGAATTTTCCAAAATATTTTTTATACACATTTCCAAAATTAAATTTAAAAAAAATATAACAAAAATATTATTTGAGGGATTAAAACATGTCCTAGAAAATAAAAATAGAAATTAATCATTATGTTAGAAAAGAAATATTTCAATAAATAAAGTAATTTTCCCAATGAAATCCATATCTACAAATATATAATTAAACTAAATATTATTATATTAATATGTATCATAGACAATTGTAATTCATAGAACTATTAAGAGATTAAGGAAACCTATAATGTATTAATCAGCGTAATAGAAGAAATTATAATTTTACATTCAACCTTTTCAAATGGATCTAAATATATATTTTAGATGAAAAATAATTACATAATTGATATTCTATTTTTTATTAATTACATTTTCAATAAATATCATTAAAATTTAAATATTGTAATGTAAGTAGGGAAATAACTATTTAATATGGGTCTCCCACATATGTAAATATCTAAGGAAAAAATATGAAAAATGTGATGATTTTCCAAATTTCCATAACTCAATAGTTGGAATAATAAATATTAATATAATCTAATTGCTCATCCAAGGTCCATAATAACTTTTCCTCTTCAACTCACTAGTTCTAAATGGGGTTAAAAATACCAAATTATATTCTATTAGTAATATTCATTTTTATTAGAATGATGTTCAATACATGATCTATATAAAGAAACTATATTACAAGATTTATAATTACAAAAAAGCTACTACAACTTATACCAATGTTCTATTCCCAATCTACATCTAGATATAAAAAATTATTTATTAGAAGAGGTGAGTGTTTAATAATCAATAAATCTTCAGCATAATGTATCGATGATGTTCCACATTCCATGAGTGTCACGATCTATATAAATTTGAATTTTATCAATGTTACAACATATTATCAATCTGCTTTATCTTCATTTTTGAACTATACTATTAGTTCTAAAAACAAATATTTAATATATTCCCCAATGATAAATTATATGGAATTTATTTTATTTTATTTTTCCAAAAAAATGTATTATTTTATTCTATAATATCCAATTAGATCCCATTTCACCTCTTCCTCTTATAAAAATTTTTCATGCATTCAATATAATATCAATAAAAAAATCCATCTTTTCACTCTATGAATATCCATTTATTTTTAGTGGGATATATGAACATCCGATTTGAATTCAACCAGGTTTTCCACCTTGAACATACACTGCATAAATTTTCTAAATCACATCATCTATATATTTATTTCTACAATTGGATTTCAATTAGGCTGTTAAAAATTTACTCGACTATCACTAAAATAATATTATAGTGAATATTATTTAATTACATAGATACAAAATTATGACAAGGCATCAATAATAATGTCATAAAATGTTTTGGTTCTGTATTATATTTTATTCACCTATGATGAGAAATATGGATTATAAATATATTAATCAAGAATAATTTATGTTTTAAAATATACTAGAGGAAATTAATCCTGAAAATGTTTCATTTTAATGGTTTAAAGTTATAATTAAAACCCTTCCATCATATTTATTAATTACTCATTTTATATCTGGATATTTCTTACATGGTGTGAGGATCATTGATTTGGGAGAACTACTGAATAATCCAAATAATTATTCATACAATATTTTTTTTTATTTTGTGCTGTTATTATTTATTTTTAGAATGATTTTTGAGATCATAAGGTGGTTTGTTTGAAACATTTACAAAAGATTTGCATTCATACAACATTATTCACAAAGTCTTAAACTCATATTATTTTACTTTTTTTATAGAATTAAAAATTATATGATATATATTAAATATCATCACATTTTCTTAGTTATAAATATATTTACTAAAACTAATACAAAAGATCACTTTGGTTTTTATTAATCGGTAATATTCATTCATTTACACAAAAATCTACAATAAACGTTACCCCAAAACATTGATAATACTCTTATGAATAAAGAGTGTAATACGCCACTGTTAAACACATAGAGAACTCCAAAAATATTGATACCAAATATAAGATAAAAAATATGATTTAGGAAATTATGACATTTTAATGGAACCCTACAAAAATATATGTTATTTAAATTTAATGGATGATAATAGATTGATTTCTAAATTTTATATAACATTTTTAGATATCAAAAAACACTATATTTCTTCTAAATATTCACATACAATCATAAATCCAACATGAAGAACAAAAAAATATAACATTGACAATTATTATCCTCCCTACATAGATTTATTGTCCATATGAGTCATAAATCATCAAAAGAAAACATATCTTATAGGAGTAGATTCATATATGTTATTGATCTGAGAGCATAGACAAACCCCTACACACATGATGTGGGACCCAAATATAGTTCAATACCATTAATAATGTGTTCAAGATGATGAAATTTATACAATATACATGAGGGATATTAAAAATATAATTGGAACCTCAGGGAGAGTTGGCCTCCATTATATGGAAGTATAATCCTTATCATTACCTTAGTATTATGAACATACCAATTTCTCTCTCATACAAGATAAAATGACTTTCCATCCCTCCATTGATGTTAGTGTCCACTTTAGATCACTACCTCATATATTTTGTAACCAATTTCCGTCATCCTATCACCTAAAAACATATAATATAGGGGGAGAGTCAACAAATTTTCATTATATAGGAGAGTTAAACATCCAGTCAACCAATATGGGATCAGGGATATAATATCCCTACATAACACCAATGTATTACATTACAACACCTGATAATATGTTAATAGGGATGTTAAATCCATGTAACTATCCATAAGGAGTGTTGGGATTTAGAATCCAATATATCTGATTTTGTATTGGACTTCACACCACATGACCCTTCAATATGGTGTTGAAATCTTGTAAATTATATCCAAGCAGAATAAATTAAAATGGAAGCCTATGTACTATGCTTTAATATTTGGTTTCCCATTCCCCAACTTCACTAAACTTGAAAAAACTTCTCCCATGAAGCCAAACATTGTTCATTACCATATTCTAGGTGTATGAAATAATAAATTAAAACCCAAATATTCTAAGTTGGATTAAATCAGTAAATAGGAAACCCACCATGGTACCCCACTCTAAGAAGTCTTTTATTGGCGATAAATATTATTCCCAAAATAATTAATAACTATTTTTGGGTGGAAAAATCATTACAGGGACTCATCTATATATTTCTTCTTCAAATCCACCTAAATAACATGATGAATTTATTAACACCATAATTATACATAAAATTCATTGATTCATTCAATAAATAAAATAAAACATCATATATTTAATTGTAATCATATTTTAATAAAACAATACTATGTTTCTTCGAATACTAACAATCATGTACTCCATTGATTATGTGAACCCCTTTATTTAGATAATCAATGGTATATCTCGAATAAAATATTTATCATTCAAGATTCTCTATAATTATATTCATAACCTTTAATAATATTGTTATAGTCCTTTTTAGTCAATGAGATAGATATATAAATGGGATTATATCATAGTGATAGTCCGGACCTACATTCATATGACTAATCTATGAGGATAATCTAGACTGGGGATATCATTAATAAATCCTATATATACCATTACTACATTCCATTTTCTTTATAGTCCATTCCAAATGACATTAAACTATGTGGTATTAGTCAATGTAATTTGAACATACACCAATTCATTACATGGTCAATGTTCAATGAATTAAAATTTCTTCCCCTTGTTCATATTAGTATGAAATTAAAGTTAAAAATGATTGTTCATAACTCCAAATATTGAGAGGCATAAGATTTTTAGGATGAATGATCTTAGAAATCCTAATACTAGCTTTTGGGAAATATCATGATAATGAAAAAGTATTTTCCTTATCATATGAAAATTAAATGTATGATATGTTTCCTTAAAATAAACCAAACTGCATTGGTTCTGGTTCCTTTTATATATATATGTATCTATCCCATCTAATTTATGCAAACACATGTCCTCAATAGATACATCCTCCAATGATGGAGTAAATTTCTAGAGTGAAAAACTATATGAGATTGACTTATACTGTACTCAACCAATGATGTGACGAAAGATACATTATCACACATATAGATGGAGAACCCCTTATAAGTATTGATGGTCACAACAATTTATCATATCAATTGATTTCATTTGTAACATTGGTGTTTTCTTTTGTAACTAATTAATATTTCATGAATATGTTTAAAATCTAATAATTGAATCCATGATCAGGATATATAGACCTAAATGTTATGTAATGACCAACCATCCTATCAAACTCATTGTTTAATTTGAAGTATCATTACCTATCTATGATTCCCACAAAAAATTGAAATATATTTCTTTAAAAATATTGGAATGAATGTTCATGGGAATATAAATTCATGAAATTTACCTTGTAATAGGGTAAAAATGAATATAAGGTTTCCCTTTAAAATCATCAATGATAGAAAGTCCATGAAACCCCATGTGGATAAATCCTTTATTGATTTAAATGGAGTTACCTAGAAGTGATGAAATAATGGATATGAATGAAATTGGTGGATGGATTTTGTATTGTTTATAATTAAATGATGATAATGTGTGTTTATATAGGTTAAATATTGGATTAAAAAGACCATTATAACACATATGTAAAAAAATATCTTTTTTTCTATTTACCCAATATTAAACATCCATGTGAATAGTGGATACTCTTATAGACACTTTAGAATACAATTGATACTACATAGAACATGTTATACTTCCACTATATATATTGTTCCAATTCTACACCCAAATCAATTCGTTTTTGCATTACATATGCTTCCCTCCAATCATCAATGTTCCACCTCAAACTCTAACTTTTATAAATTAATGAAACAAATTTTTAAAAAACAATGGTTATTGTATCGTCAAATATTGTCACATATTGAAAATCCCCCACCATCAGTCATGTTTCCTTATAAATATCTAATTCCATTCAAAAGGGGGCCAATATATTTATTGAACACAGACATCAACTCATGTTACTAATTTTAATCTTTATATTATCTATATCAAATTAATATCCAAACCAAAGGAATGACCATTCCTTGAAATCCATCCCTTTGGTTTGTAATTAAAATTATTTCCCTATAGATGTCACAATAGGTTCTAGTTTGAGATCTTCTAATTATATTATTTGAAAATTATTAGGAAAATATTTATTTTTTGAATAAAACAATGATTAAAATATACCTATAACCCACTCATGGTGAAATAATCCACAATTTAAGATAATAAAAAAATTAAATCAATGATCCTAAAGGGTTAAATACATCGATAGTTAGACTCCCCTACATTCTCATCATATGGTGACTTAATAGTAGAGAAATATAATTAAAAGAAAGATTATTTTCTTAGAGTAGTTCAAGAACACTGATATTTTATGATGGGTTATTTGGGATAAAATATATATTTTTGGAAATTTTCTATGAATTTAGAATATTTACGTTGAATAAATTTATTTCATATAAGGATGCTTTCAGTAAAGAAATTTTGTAGTAGTTATTCATTTGTGTGAAAATGTTTTGGTGCACTTGTGTGCATGGCGATAAGGATATAATATTTGGAAAAAAACAAAATTTCATTACAAATAATTTATTATCAGATTATAATTTGGGGGTATACAAGTACAATTGTAAACAATAATGCCTTTCTATAATTAGAATTTATAATAAATCTATTGAAAAATTTATTTGATACAAATCCATAATAAATATGAATGTATATCAATATTTTTTATAGAATGTATCACCAAAAGAATTATTTGTAATGAATATATCATAAGTAATCTCTTATAAGGTTTATTTATTTTGTATATAACTATAACAAATATATTTTCAATAAGTCGGATATATAATTTTTTGATGCTATATTTTTCAAGATATAAACATTCAGTTTCAAATATAGATCACAAATAAATAATCAATAATCAATATTTGTTTCAAAAAGTCTGCACAAGAGCAATTTTTATTGGATTTCAATCACCAAAATTCCATCACAATAAAAAACCCATATGTATGCCAACCTGTACCCACAATTCTCCCCCAATCATTCATATTCCTTAAAAAACTCACTATTTTCATATTTGACATCCATCTTAATAGATCGAGGACGAGGACTACCAAGACACTGGTTTAATATAATCTCAAGAAAATATTTTTTTTGTTTTCAAAATTGTAATTATCATTTTCAATTTAATTTTTCTAAAATATATTATTTTTTAGTAATTTTAATTAATATTATTTTGTATTAATTTTTATTTATTAATTCAGAAATTCATTTACTTATAATAACTATATTTTCATTATCATTGCTACAATTTATTATAAATGGTCATAAGTTAATATTCAATTGGTAATAATTGATAAATAACATTATGAAGTGGAATAAATAATGAAAACATAGTTTAAATGAATATAAATATATATTAATTAATTGAAACTATTATAAAATATTATAAATATAATAACTAGTATAAATTGAAGAGAAGTAATATGAATTATGATATTTTATTTGAAATTTACAATAAACTGATATAATTGTTTTCTAAAATTATATATGAATTTTAATAAGATTGTTGAAATTTATATAGAATTACTATAAATAAATGGAAATTAATATAAAGTGTTTTATATTAGTATAAATTTTTAAATATTAAAAAATGATATAAATATATTAAAATTTATATAAGTTAGTATAAGTTGACAACAACGAAAAATAATTAATAAAAATTATTATATAATTATATAAATTTGTATAAAATGATATTATTTATAATAAATTGATATAAGTTTTCTTAATCGTATATATATACATACAACTGTAAAAATTAGTATACACTATCATAAATTATTATAAAATTAAATTAAATTGATACACATTTGAATAAATTCATATAATGTTAAAAAATTTGATTAAAATGGTTGATGACTGGTATGAAGTTATATTAAATATTAGAAGGTGGTATATATTATAAAAAAATTAAATATTATTAAAAAATTTTATAAATTACAAAAAATGAGAAGGAATTATAAAAACTGTTATATATTAGTATAAATTGATAAAAATGAAGAACAAATTAGTACTCATTTGTAGTTATTTGAATGAATTAGTATAAATTGGTATAATTTATTAAAAGTTTTATTAATTGTTTTCTATTCCTATAAGATTATATCCTTTTGTAAAAATATATATACTATTTTAAATTATTATTGAATTTCTATAAATTGATATAATTTATTATATATTCATATAAAATTTTAATATTTAGTTTTAATTCATAGAGTATTAATATATATAAATATAAATTATTGAAAGATTATATAATATATTAAAAATAATTATAATGTATTAAAAACTATTATATATTAATAAAAAAATATGTATTATTATAAATTGAATATAATCAAATTTCTTAATAAAAATTGTTTTATATTAATATAAATTAGTATAGATTGATAAACTTTTTTATAAATTTGTACCGATAGTCATTAATTAGTATATGATTGAATGCATTTGTAATATTTGACATACATTCAAATCAATTAATATAGAATTACTATAAATTGATATAATTTAATATAAATTAATATATGATACTCAAATTTCCCATAATTCTGTATACAATAATATAAAATACAATATATTCATAATATTATTTATAATTTAATATTATTTACTATAATTTTAGATAAATTAATTTAAATTACAATGTATAAGAATATATTGACCAAAATTTTGGCATTATTTAGTTCAAATATTTAATATTGAGTATAAATTAGATTAAATTGTTATAATATAGTAAAAATTAAGATATATTATTGATATTAAAGTAAATTAATTTAAATTAATATAATTTCATAGTCATTTATATAGATTACAATAACTATATATGAATTACTATAAATTAGTATCATTGTCTATAAATTAATAAAAACCACTATTCATAAGTATTAATTATTAAAATATATTATCCATTGTTTTAAATTATTAAAAATTAAAAAATATTACTTTAAATCAATACTTATTCCAAAAAAGTTTTATATATTCATATAATTTACTATCAATTGATATAATTTAAAATAAATTTATATCAATTATATAAAAAAAATTATTTAATGAAACCATAAAATTATAAACAAATTATGATATATCCATATAAATTTGATTATTTTACTATAAATTTATAAAATTAGATATATATTGTTATAAATTAAATAATGTTGATATATATTAGTACAAATCATTAATAAAATAAATAAATTACATTAAATTAGTATTAATTACAAAAATTGATTTATAAATAATTATATTTTTGATTTGATAAGTATATATTATTATAAATTAATATTTACTCCTCTAAAATACGAATAATATATTACATCATAAAAGAAAATATTATATTTTTTAATTAATTAATGAAAAATCATATAAATTTCTAAAATTTACAATAAATTGACATACTATATTATAAATTTCAAAAAATATTTTAGACATTAATATAAATTATTATAAATTCATATTTTAAAATTTATAAATTTGTAATGACATTTAATATGTAATATTTCAGTTTATATATTATAAAAAATATATTGGATATTTAATTAAAATAATTTATATTTTTAATATTTTATAAACTGATTATTGTTGCTTTTCTGAACAAGGGACCAATGAAATATATATATTTTTTAATATGATATCTCAATTGGTTAAATATTAATATAAATCAAAATTATATTATATATATCCTTTATATATCAAGGTACTCAAGGAAGTTATAAAATTCAGACCTGCAAATTTAGAATTCCTTAATAGGGAACAAGTAAGCTCTATTGTTTGAAGTGAGTATCATAAGGTGTGAAGCAATTATTAATGTTGGAGTTCGGCTATAACATTAGGGATTTATAAAATATTATTCCATTGTGTATTTACATGGTGAAAAAAAAAGATTATACATATGTTTTCATTCCATAACCTTATTAGTTTAAAAATTTATTGCATGATTTTATTGGACTATTCTTTCAAGAAAAAAATCTCATATTGATGATATTAATCCCAAAATAAAACCATCTAAAGTATATTAATGTTTGGAATAATAATTGGAGTCCATATATTTAGGATCCATGAAAAGAATATATTACATTATTATTTAAATTTTGGCTATTAAATCTAGATTTAGGAATGTCAAATAAATTTTTGATCAATTATTTACTATTTTAAAAAAATTCTAAAAGGGAATAGTTTTCTTAAAAAATATATTTGATGGGAAAACAAATATTTTCAATTTGTCTCATAATGATAATAAAATATCAATCATGTTATAATGACTATATTTTCTATTATGGTATATATGTGTCATTACCTAATTGACAAAATAGTGGAAAATCAATATATATAATTGTATAAAAAAATTCATATTTTTTTCTTCTTAAATAATTGATGTATTTACTGATTAAATCATTAATACAACGTCTACTTATGTCTCAAAATTCATCATCATTTATAGCATGGAATAAATTCTTTTTTTATATCATAAAAATAATAAATCATCCTGCTGATATACATTTTTAGAAATACATGGTTCAGTTGCATCATCAGTTTTTTTAGTTCCTTGTAAAGAATGTTTGGGTATTTCTAATAATGGTTTTGGTACATTTTTTTATAAATTAGTCCAAATTATTTTTGGAATGTATTCATAACATAAAGAAGATTAACACCATAGTGGTTAATGATATAACCATTTATAAATTTGGTATTTGAAACTCCAAGACATAAAAAAATGAGTATAGCTATAAATTTCATTTAGTTGATTAATTATTTATCTTTATTGTTGAATGATAGTTTTACTTCATAAGGTTTTGTAACCTATAAAAATTTTATACTCAAAGAACAATTAATGTAGATTATCAATTAATATTTGGTATTTGATATGATATATAAACGGTGCACACATGGCAACATATTTTTTCTATACTACATTTACAAAACCAAAAAATTATTCCCATTAATGGATAAATTTATTTTTTTCTATATATGTTGATTTCTTTCTAAATATCATCCATTTTTATTGAATAAATATACTTTGTAAATGGTAAAATTAAAAGAGAACCAGTAGTTGTGTTGTTAGTTATTCAGGTGAAATAACTTTTCTCTTAATTATCCCCAATTAGGTTAATAACAACGATAAACAATAATCAGATATTTGTTTATCGAACTATCTCAATTTGATAAAGATTAATATTTCTCTGGATTTATTGTACTAGTATGATTTATTGGTTTAAATCAGTTTGATTGTAATATATATTGAGAATAACTATTTTATAAATAATTTTGTTACAAATTCTGACACAAATGAAAAGACTACTGATTCTGCCATGGTGTTGCAAGATCATTCATAAATTTTTAGGAATCCTGAGCAATATTTAATTGAAAATGAATGATCAAATAATTTAATGAAACAAAAAATTTACATTGAATATTTTTATGAAGGATAGTCATTAATTTTTGAGGCAATTAAATATTTGTCATCAATAATTTAATATGACTCTAATTTACTTCATTGTGTTATAAATGGATATATTCTTACATAAAAATTCATCACTATAATGGCATCTTGTAAGAATTAATACATACTTATGTCCAAGAGAAAAACTAATCATTAATCTAGACATACTATCAAAAATAACATGTTTCTTGTGAGAAAATAATAAAGAAATAGTATACTACAATCAACAAAGAATGATTGAAAAAACATTTCTTTTAGATTTATGTGAATTAGAAAATTTATTTCTGATAACCTTATTTGACTCAATAGATCATTTAATGTTTCATTTTCCTTATGATGTTAAATGTGGAGGTATATTTTAATTATGATTTATATACCCATTTAAAATTTAAATAAAAAATTTGAACATTAATGTATATAAGAATAAATAAGATGAATGGTTAATTTATAAATCATACATGTATAAGGAAATTTTAAATTTTTAGTCTTCTTAGTATCAATTTAAATTTCAATCAAAAAATAAACAAATTTCCCTCACTGATGATAATATTATCGATTTAAAATTTTAGTAAATTGTAACAATTTATCACTTTTGGGACTGGTATTTCTGGCCACCGTGAATGATAACATTCATAGTAATAGCTTCAAATAGATTATAGATATTTTATATTCAATAATTAATAAATATTATGAGTTTTCCATTAATTAATTCTTTTTTCTTAAATTATTTTATATATTTGTTAAAAAATTTAAATAATTTTTTGTAATTACATAAGGATCATATAAAAATTGAATTCACAAAAAATATCGCAGTTGTTCTTAACAGACACCCAAAATATCATTTTTCCTTCTGAATTCAATGGATGGTATGTTGAATATTATGATATGAATTATATGAATTCATGTTGTTATTTTATATATTTTCATTATTTTTTATCCAACTATTATATCATAGTAATTTAATGGATTTTATATTATATTCACTATGTATTTGACCATTAAAATGGTTAAAAATAAAGATGCATATATTGATACTGAATATCGATATCATTCCCATTAATATGTTTAATAATTAAACTAGTAGAACAATTATATTTCTATAAACGTTTATCACCACATACAAATAGTATACTTTTATGGATTGATAGATAAATTAAATGAATTATACCTGGTAAGGCATAATTACATAACAATTTTTATCTTTCATTGATTTAATACTGGAAAATGATTAGGTGTTAATCCATGATATAGTATCGTAGATATTAAATTAAAATAATTCTTATAGAAAATGAATCATTTTTGTTGGATTATAGATCAAATATTGATTATTAGGAAACTTATTATGCAAGTTTATTATCATTAAATGATTGGAGGAGTGTAATAATAAGGAAATCTCACTTTTCAATTGAACATGAAATGGTTATTGAAAAAGTGAATAATATTTTAATTTTAAAATAAGAAACAATGAATATATCTATTAATACAGTAGATATAGATTTAATGTATGAGACGCCAAAATTGTGGGCTGATGGTGTTGAAAATATCGACGGTGTAACAATTAACATTCATATTATATATAATGATGAAATTGGAGGTTGTGTGGAAACAAATTGCTTGTACGAGGAAAATAAGGCAATTTATATTGATGAAACTGAAGATGAAGATAAACAAGATAAAGAATAACAATATTTTATAATCTATTTTTAATAATAGGTTTTTATTTTTTTAATCTGAAATCCATATATGTATTTCATATTAAGTAATATTGTTTTCACTTAATTTATTTTTGGAAAAATTGGATGAACATTTTATAAAATTAAATTTTTTTATAGATTAAATTATATCATTGTGAAAACAATTATACAATTCTGTTATAAATAGTTGATTTTTATTAAATAATTCAATTATTTATTTTGGATGGGAATCCTAGTTATTAAACTTTTAAATAACTAGGAAAGGGTATTGATTTACCCCCATCTTAAACGAGGTTTTGTGACCATGAATTGTTGATGATTGTGAAAACTATTCCAAATCACCTTTCATATTTTTACATTGATCATTATCAGATAAATTATGTTGAAAATGTTTTTTTTAATTTCATTTAGTTTTCTTCCATTTATTAATTTGTTAGTAAGTAGTCTAGTTTTCATAGATTTTCACATCTATCCATTGGTTAGACTTGTTCATTTTTGAGGATGTATTTTTCTTCTCCATGGGATTCATTGGACAAGGTTTCTATAAAGGTAAATCCTTTTATTTTTGATAATTTATCGGAAAATATATATAAATAATGATTTTATTTTAAATTTATATTATATAAAGATTATTATATTGCTATATTTTTTTTTGGGTTAATGTTTCTTGTTTATAGAATCATGTGAAAACCCTTTTGGATGCATGGGAGGATTTCATGAATGATTATTTCCATTATAGTTTACATAGTCATCAAAGGGGATCTATGCATCAAGGATTCAAAAAATAATCCAACAAGTTTCATTGAATTTATTCCATACCTTTTCCAATATGTGAGATATTATGCATGTATTATATATGTGGAACATTCAAATGGATATGCAAATATGGTTGACTAGATCGTGGGAGATATTAAGTCACACACTGATCTTGGAGTCACATTTTTATTAATCATCATTAATATTTAGTATTTAATAGTATTAAATAATTATATATATGTATTCTTAATATTATTTCTGAATGATAAATTTATACAATCTAAATTTGTTTGACAAATTATTGTATTTTATGTGTATAAGAAGATATTCTATGATAGTAGTGATGAAAAAATTATTAGTTATTGAAATTAACATATCATTGTTAGTATTTCATTATAGTAATCTAAATTATGATAATATATATTTCTTATTTTTTGTATTAAATATTTTTTTTATTCTTGGAGATATATGAGATTGAGGTTTCCCATATCCATGAGATTTTGGTGAATATAGTGTTTGGGGATGAGGAATTATATGAGTCATGTCTTAATGTGGGTTCCTATATTTGGAAAAAGAAATTGTGATATTTTATATGGTGGGTGATTCATATCAATTCATGATCACCATCGATTGGTGAAGAGAAAAAAATTTGAATGTACTATTTGACTATATGCGAATCATTTCATCATAATTATCATTATTTTCTATTATAGATTATGATGTGAGGCAATGAGATCATGATAAGGTTTTATAAATATGGAATAGAGTAGGAAGTGTAGTGAAACAAAAAAAGACGAACAATTATAGCCGAAGCATTAACATGAAGAGAAATTGGAGTATTTGTGACGAACTACTAATAGATTAGGGATAGAGATACCAACACTAACTGGACCTAATTTCCCACCCCATTAGTGATAGTAATATTTCATTTTACAATATAATATTGTATGTATAATTTTATATTTATTTCAATATTAAAATTTTATTGTCATGTTTTATATTATTCGTCATTCGTTTTCCAATTTACTGTAAATTATGCTAGAATTGGTATCCTAATAAAATTAATCACTGGTAATATATGTTTTGAAACATACATTCATATCTTTCATATATATATATAAATATATATATATCTATATATTGATTTGATCCATATTCATTCAAAACAATATATTTGTAACCAAAGTAGATATTTTTCAAAAAAATGTATTCTGAAATATTTATTACGATGGAAAAATTAATCCACCATGAAATTATTTATCAACTAAGTAGATTGTGATTCTTTACCAAAAATAATAGTATTCATTATACCATTATTTAAAACTTACTATTTTAGGTATTTATATAAAAAATTGGTTTATACAATATAAGTCTATTATAAATAACCTATTTCAAAAATGTAATTTTCCGATATTGAATTTCCAATGTCAATGCTACTATAAACATATGAAATTTGGTGACTTATAAAGTCAGGAATATATTTTTGTTAAAAATTAAAATCTTATTCATCTCCCAACATATTATAAAAAATAAAATATGATTCTATAATGTTTCTAAACATAGTGAAGAATGATAAGTCTTAACAAAGAGTGCCTCAGATAGTTCCATTTGTACGGATTACAAATAGATGATTTTATATGGATCATATATTGGGGATAAATAGTATTATATGTGGATATTATAAAATATATATAGTGATATAGTATATCCTATGATAATTAATTTTCATATTCCAAATGACAATAATTAAAACTAGATTAGTTTTCCTCAATTCCACAAGGTTATGAAGAGTATACTAAATATATACCACAAGTTAACAATTAAATGTATAACCACTATTATAAATAAAGAATTTTTAAACCAAGTAAAGATTCATGACATATCTAAACTATAATTCTCCTAACTCATCCACCAAATAATATTCCATGATAGGTAAAAAATGAGTTATCTAGGAAATGAAATATAATGTTACCAAAAAACAACTCTATCATTTTTTTATTTTATCCATCTTATAAAAAAAACTATTTTAATCTCATTGTAGTTATAGAAAAATATATGAATTTTTATCAAATGATATTTATCCAATTTATATTTCAACATAACCTATTGAAATGTGGATACTTTTGAAAATACACCAACAATATTACATGTCTTGTTTTCCTACATGGAGTGTATTTAAATATTGTCATATATTATTTATATTAAATTCTAAATAAGAAATTAATATAGTAAATTAATTTACAACATATTCCCTTATGTTGCATTGAACTACTATTATTCAATGTATAAAATAGAATAAATTAGGATATATTAAACATCATTTGATGCCCCACATACAATTGATTGTCTCTCTAATAACGATGAAAGTATTTCTAGAAAATTTGTATGCATTAATTTAATAATTTTGTATTTATAAAATATTTTTTTTATATGAACATATATAATTTTTATCCTTATAATATTTAGATGAACCATTGTTTGAAATAAAATGAGTCTATTATCTTCATTTTCTTCTTCTACTTTGTGAGGGTAATCACTTCTATTCAAAGAATTAATTAATTCATAACCTTCCTAGGGCTATATATGTGATTTAAATGATAATATTTGAAGTACTATGCTTTCTATGAAAGCATTATATTTGGATCCTTTTATTTAATGATTGACTTAATATTTTTTTGTTAGTGTATACCAATAATAACTCATGAATTTTATTATTCCTACACCATCTCACTGAATAAACCACTATTAGTATCTATCAATAAAGGGATTATTAGTTTAATTTATTTGACCAATGATTCGAAAAAACATATGTTACCACAGAATGAGCATTCATAAGAATAAAAATGTATATATTGATGAGGTACTATAATAAACATTGATCCCTTTACTTAAATATTGTATGATTAATATTTGTCCTATATTAATATATTTTTTATCTAATGGAAATATTATTAAAATTTATCTGAACTCATGATTATTTACCCCTTATTCATTAGATAATTAACAATATTATAAATTCTTGAAAAATAATCTATAAAGTGGGAGTAGTATTTATAAAATCCTATGAAAACATTAATATCTATTTTTCACATTCCGATATACATATTTTCCTAGATCAATATTCTAAATTAGAGAATTCATCATGGTGAATTGGTTGTTCATATGGTGTAACACGTCAAAACAATGATGATGGGTGTTTCACTCACCCCACTAAGGATTTATCATTAATTCTAAGACACAGGTAGATTTAATTAATGTTCATAAATTACTTAATTTTTATATTATCTGATATCTATTAGTTAAAGTAATTCATTGATTGTGATTCATTTATCATATCACTGCATACAGAAATTATTTAATCTTTAAATTTACCAAAATACTTCATTATATAATGTTTAAAACGATATAGGAATAAATTTAAGATTCTATTGTAACAATCCCAACTCCAATGAAGAAGATTCAATGATAAATTTGTTACAATTCTACATGATATATGATATCAAATCCATAATGATCAAACTTTTTAGTAGTCCTTGGAGACTAAATACATACATTAGTTTCATATTGTATTGTAAATTTATAAAATAGTTTAAAGAAATAATTAATAAATTCATTCTTATTTTCATATATTCTAGAGGTCATTGGAATATTCAATTTTGATACCCGAGGGAATGATAAATTGATAGTGGTTGAGATTAAAATCACATTAAGGATTGATGTATGTAGGAATATATCATGAATACATTAATAATACGAAATATTCTAGAGAAAATAATTAGAATTGACCTATATAATATATAACACAATTATATAATATATCTATGGATACTATCAATATAATAATCCCATGGGATATAACGACTAAACTACTAATTATTTATTTCATAAGTTTAGACCTCATAATCGTAATATCAATTCATTGTCTATTACACTTTCATTAAATGGGTATGTATGAAAAAACTACCCAAATAATTATTAAGTCATAAAATCAAAATAAATTTATAAAGAATTACTCAATGCATTAAGGGGATATAAATGATTGTAATATTCATTTATAGATGTCTAATTAACTACTCATGTGTTCAATAAATAATAATAAAAATAGTCAATATGCTATAGTAAAACAACGTGTTTCATTTCCATTTTTACCATCTTCACTATTTTTATCTCCAAACTACTATAGAATACTAGAAATCATGGTTGTTTTTAATTGAGAAAAAATTTAATTATAATTTTTTTCATGATAATTATTGTTATTAACTAGAAAGTATATTTCTATGTTGGTTTTGTATTACAATAAATGAAACTAACTGATTTCAAAACTAAAAAAACATTTAAAAAATTAAGATGTATGTAATAAAAAATATAGATATTTTAGAATATTTTGGTGGATATTCTAAGAGACTCAACTGGATCATTCATTTATTATATCCATAAAGTTATTCATCCATAAATTCTCTTCATACCTAGTTTAAAATATATAAAAAGTGTGTCTCATTATTTTTGTGATGTCAACACCATCAACTGAAACCTTATAATTAACCATATTTTGTTATGATCTAGTCAATATAGTCAATGACCTCCAAACACATTCATAGATTCAAATAGATTTTTCTCACAATTATTTACCAAAATTATAGATTCTTCTATAATAAGAATCAAATAACAAACTCTAAACTAGATTGACCAAACAGACCTCACCCAAGGAAAAATATACGTTGATAAAAAATGTATTAGATAAAAAATGCAATAGAAAATGGAAAAAATGTTGGAATTTTAATAATATATAAATATTTTTTTTCTATGAATTTAACATATAGAGAGAATTATTGGTTTTTTATAAATTATTAATTCTCAGAATTAATTTAAAATATTAAATCATGAGGTACCACCCTATAATAATTTAACTG
This sequence comes from Viscum album, assembly GCA_963277665.1. Lineage (NCBI taxonomy): Eukaryota > Viridiplantae > Streptophyta > Magnoliopsida > Santalales > Viscaceae > Viscum > Viscum album. The sequence continues at coordinate 2,096,941,787 of OY728123.1, read as the reverse complement.
ATCATGTTTGTGAAACATGATCGATGTTTCAACTCAATCATATTCTAGTAAGTATGCCTTATTAGAGTTTTTTGAATGATATCTTAGATCTATTATCCATTTCTCTACTCAGGTGATATCAAATTGTATTCAACCTAATACTCTCCACTCTCTGTCTAGAATTAATTTTGAATATGAGTGTCATGAGTTGTGTCCTTTTATTTCTCAATCAATATCACCAATAAAACTACAACCCCCTTTGGTGACCGTCAAATGATTCAAGTTAATTCTATTTTTTGTCACTATACATGTATGTTTAAATGAAATCCTACACCAACATCATCAGAACCTAATAAATGAAATTCCACCTGATTAATCATTAAATTAAAAAAATATTATCACTCTTTAATTATAGGTGCCTCCAAAAAACTTATTCACTAACATCCCAGGAGTAATTATCTAAAAACTACTTCTTCTTTAATATACTAGGAATATATCATCTAAATCTTCATTCTTACATTAAGTTATAACCACACACAAAAAAACTCATCAAACAAGCATGTAAAACCTACCTCAAATCAACAATCAGCATAAATATACATTGAAACCAATATAAGATCTTCGTCTATCCATGAAATCAATTTTCCCAGATCTTAGAAATCATAAATTGGTACTAACAAACATCCAATCATATATAAACATTGATTGTTTTCCAAAAATAGCAAAAATAAATCAATAGAGTGGTATAAATAATCCTGGGGCAATTCTAACACACTATTTGTTTTCAAGGAAATAACATGCACATGAATAAAAAATTGTCGATAAATATTCTGGTCATCAACATTGATCCCTCTAGGATTTTACAAATGCATAAAATCTTCACTAAAAAATATATCTGGGTTTTAAATGATCTTAAAACATTCAGTATTAGTTAACACAAGACCAAACCTCCAAAAATGAATCTATGATTGATGATAACCAAATATAGATGTGGGGAAGCTTGAAATAAAATTCCTTCATCCCAGACATTTTTTCATAGTGGTAGTTATGTGTTTTATGGGAGTATCGGAACCCTAAACCTAAATTCATCCTTGTGTATTTTCTAATAAGAATTAGATCATATCAACCCTTTAAGAAAGGGAAAATATCTTATCTGGGTAGCCTAAGTCATCACCTTTAACCTTCTCGGTGCTCGACCTTCAACCTGCTAAAAGGCGTGACTCATCAAGTACTAGTTCATTTATAAACATGGGTTTTTCACCAAACTCAGATGGTATATGACCATATGTAGAAAAAATAACTTCTGTTTCATCGGTGATCCTTTAATGTGGAATGGTTCCTCTCCCTCGATCAATATCAAAATCAAATATGGCCTTTAACATACATGAGGGATCAAGCAACTCAGATTTAGAAATAGTGGAGGAATTAACAATAGTAGTGAAACTCATGTATGATCCTGTTGAGGCGCTTCCTTATGAAATTGGTGTGATCCTCTTCATTGGTGAAAAATATGGTTTCATCTGCTTCAGTAAATGATGGTTTAAATTCACGTGAAAGTGGATAAGATCTCATGATTTCTCAGATGTTTTTTTTGCTTGGGATTGGTATCATAATATGAATTACTATACGAATGTTTTCTTTTTCAAGAGTGCATACAAAAATATCTTGTATACATGTGTATCTCTGCATCAAATTATATTACGAGGTCTCCCTTGCATCACCACAAATACATGTACATGTAAAACTCTTACACACCGCTCTTCCGAAAAAAACATGTTGTATGTCATCACAAATATGAAAATCTAAATATAAGGACCATCTCAAAAATAACACCCACATGTGAACATATAATTCTAAGAATTATATCGAGAACCACAAATAAATAAATGTTACTAAACGAAATAATTAAAGACAATATAATGTTTAAATAATATTGAACATAGATTTCATGTTTTAACAAACTACAAATAATAATTATTAGTTCAAAATTGAAATTTATATCAAATTGTTTTATCAAAAAAATGATGAAATTAAAAATGGAATAAAACTAAATCTAGATTAATTATTTTTTAAAATTTTGAAAAACCTTGTAAAAGGAACTAACTAAAAAATTAATAACTATAATAATGAAATTATTTAATTTATTATTATGAAAATATTATAATTACATGTACATATTATAATAATATTTAAGTAAATGAACATAAATATTAAACATTAATTAATTAATTAATTACTTAATTTAAAAATAGATAAATTATACAAAGACAATTGAAATTAAATTTCTTAAAAATAATTCAATAATATATAATAACTCAATGTGAAAAAAATTATTATTATAATATATTGAATCAATAAATAAGAATAAAATTATTTAATTAAGAATTTAATTACATTACATAAGAAACTATATATGAAATAATATAACTAATTAAAAAATTATTTGAACAACTTAAATATAATTAAATTAATTATATTACATGGATAAAATATATCAAAATATAACCACATGAATTCCCTATAATATGGTTTTTTTCAAAAAAATCAAAAAATTATGATTGAAATAAATATAATTTTTAAAACACTATTTTTTCATGAAATATTATTTTTCAAAATGATTTCCCCCCTTTATTTTATTAAGATGTGAAAGTTATTACCTCTAGGGAATTAATTTTTCATTATGTGCATAATCGATTCCGAATTTAATAAACATTAAGAAATAAAATTTTTAATAAAGATCTCTTAAATTTAAATTTTCATTAAAATAAACATCCAAACATATCTTACCTATGGTAGAATCGAATCACACAAATTAAAAATCTAATTATACAGACACTCTATTTTAATATAAAAATTAAATAAATTAAAAGGATTAAAAATAACTCATATGATATATTAATTAGTAAAAAATTGTTCTATTATGATTGTTAAATTCATTTCACAATCCATTTTCTTGCATTTAATATACATTTGAATCCAAATTAAAAAAATTAATATAAATTTTCTTTGTAAAAAAATTTGCAAATTTCATACCAAATTTTACCACCATTTCATATCCCAATGAAAAATGAATTCATCAATTATTCCAAGGGGTAAAAAATATTTAAACTCCATAGAGTATCTACACAACATTAAATCATCATAAAAAATTAAAATAACTTGAAAATATTTATTGAAACATGAAAAAAATTAAAAATATGGCCGTTTCAATGGGCTCACATTATAGTACATAGTAGCGTATCAAAATACCTTCTTCCCCACAATGAAGATCAACATTATCCCTAATGTAAAATTTAAGATGAAGAAAATTGTTCTTTTTGAAATTTTATATTCAAGAACAAATAAAAAAATTAATATATTAAATATCATTTACAAAGGGTTCATGAATTCTCAATTATTTTCTGAAGAAATAAATAAATAAAAACAATTTCCAGAATGCATAGAAATTTAATTATGGTTACAACTTCAAATATTTTTCTCAATGATAAATTATTTTAACTATTTCATATTAATGGTGTATGGGGGACTTTATTAGAAAAGTAAAAGATTATTATGTAATGTTAGACAATTCAAAGTTCACATTTAATGGCGTAAAATAGAAACATAATAAAAAATTTTGTCCTGAAAATAAATTTTTCATTTCCAAAAAATAAAATTTAAGAAATTAACGAACAAACTATCATTAGAGAAGAGATTTAAAATTCATGGATATTTGGGAAGAATTTTAATTCTAAAAATCTACCTGAATTAGAATATTTATATTCCATAACATTGATTCAAATTGACCCTATATATTCTTTGATTATGCTCCTCTGGTTAACTTGTAAATTTATCTTCTGGTGGATTCTCTTAACAAATGTAGTTCATAATGAATTTTATACAAGTGATGTGGAGATTACCCTACTAGATTCCACTAGTGAAAATATATACACATAAGATTGTGGATAGTGTTAAAAATATATATACACTACTCTTGGTTACTTAGTTTTCAACAAAAAATTGAAACAATTTAATGTATATTCAAATAAAATAAAATGTAAATGATGGAATAAAAAATAAGTAATGGGATAAACCCCCAAATAGGTGAATAATTTCATGTTTTCCATAGTTGGATAATGTGTTTTTCATCCCTAATCCACCAGTTGATAGGGATTATGTGGTAAGAACCATCTCATACATTATTTCAAACGTTATTCTAACTTAACTTCTTTTTAAGTGGTCCACATTGATATAAAAATGTTTTCTCATCCCCCTCATTTTATGGACATCTAAATATTTGGGGATGGAAAATTAAATTACGATCACCCCCCCCCCCCACTACTACTATATAAGTTAAATTTTCAACATATTTATCAAAATCTTATTGGGACAACATTAATAGTTGTAACAAAAATTTCATGTTAGAAATTTGGGCATCCACCTCTAATAATTGTATCTCTAAATTCTATTCCATAGAGACTACCTCTGTATCCATATTTATCACCTCCTTGAAATATTAATCTATTAAACATTTATCAACATACACTACCAAAATATCTTAATCTATATAATATGATTCCATTTCCAAAATATAAAAATAATTTGATTCAATTTTCAATTTTGCATTAGAAATGTCAAAACATAGTGAATCAATTTTGATAGAATATCCCTAAATAAAATCAATTGGTAAAAATGGTTATTATTCTATGGCTATGAAATAATTGATGACTCCAATAAGTTAATGTTCTCTAAGACAATCCCAAAACTCAAGGATTTATTCCTAAAATGATGAAAATTTTATCTCTCACATATGGAACACATTAAAAATTTGGAAAAAAAAATAATATTAGTTAACCAAATACTCTAATACAGAAGGTATTATATCTTAGTTTTGTTTTTATATAATTGTTTTAAATAAATATCCATTTAATGTCACGGAAGGATATATAATTTTGTAGGAAAAAAATATAAAATCATTCTCTAAGAGTGGGTCATATTCAAATTTTTCGTTATTTTTTTATGATTTATTATATTTTTTAAAACTTTTTGTTTCTTCTATTAATTATTTAATTATAATTTTCAAAACTCCTTGAAGAATCCTTTGAAACCACACCACTTGAAACAATAGAGATATATTGTATTTTTTACCTTCATAAATAATTTTATATCCTATCTATAATTATACACCATTAACTATGATTGTCTCCCAATTTGGATTTACATAATGAGGTTATTTGTCACAATTATTATTATTATTACATAACTAATTTATTTCCATGGGGGTTTTACATGACCTGAACTGAAAATAATCTAATTTATAGACATTAAATACATGAAAATATACCAAAATAATAATAATCAAATTAAAACATGATGGAAGTCAAAATATATTAGTAGTTTTACCAAGTCACTCAATGAGATCATCCATTAATCATTTCTATAGAGGAAATCATTCCTGGAGTTATTTCAAAACAGAGTCCTTATTCTATAAATAGTGTTTCTCTATATTTAAGATAAATCATGTCCATGAAAAATATAACTTTTTAATTTTATTTGAAATGATATGGTAAATGTTTTCAATGACCACCAAACAATTTGAATGAGTTGAAGAGTTTTTCTCACCATTCTTAATCGATAATTTGGAAATTTCATCAATAAGAATTTAAAAATAAATTTATAACTGAACTTACCTAACAATCTATACCCAATGAAAATTACATGCTGATCGATAACTTATCGGAGGGTAAATGTAATAAAAATATAACAAAAAGTCAAATATGAAATCATCAAACAACCATTTTATATATAAAAATTTACAATATAAAGAAAATTATAGTCTTATAAATATTAATAACCATCCGAATGAATTCACCAAAATGAATAAGAAGTACAACCACATGATAATTTAGCTAATAATTTCGATGATACATGATTGTAATTCTATCTTCATATTCATACTGGATATCAGTTGATTTTATTTTTCTGAAACATCCCCGGTCTCCAATCTCCATATATCTTATCTTTTCATATGATATTTTATTATACTTACAACTGATCTATCTCTCTCTATAATTAATTAAGAATCTAGAGTGTAATGGATCACATCATTTTTATTCACCCTAGATATCCACAACAAAACCACCAACACCTTAGGTAACTATTAAATTAGAGAACTTATTTTTATGGTCTTCTGTCACAACACAAGTAACATTAGAATAACTCCTCCACACACTCCATTTAAACTCATATAATTAAATTCATAGAGATTATTCATTATTTTAAAAACAAACTATTTTTAATATTGTTTATGTCTAGGTTTACGACAGACTTATTCAATGACATCGATTATGTCATTATCCAAAAACAACCTCTACAAGGACAAACATGGTATCCATCAAAAAAATCTCATTACTGATATTTAGATTTCACCACAACATAAATTCATCAAACCCATATGAACATCACATATCAAATAAATTATCTATCTAAATAGTTAGTGGAACTAAAATAAGAGCTTCAATTTTCCAAGAACTCAATATTCTCAGTGATTAGAGGCATGAAATTAGTACAAAATAACTCACAATTGTATATAAACAAATGGATTAGGTTAAACTAATTGAAAAAATTCCTCATGAAATTAGTGTGCACCTACTTTTGTCAACATGACAAATATATTTGGATTCTAGTAAATAATAGGTATAAGAAATAACCAATGATCGAAAAATATTCTTCTCATCCACTGGGAACCCTTAATCATTAATAATGAAACAAAAATTCACTCGCGAATGTATCTATCCAGAAACATATCTCATAACATTTAGTATTAATTCACACAGGACAAGTCATCCACATAATAGTGTTAGATATATGACAACAAAATCATTTTGAAAGATATCACAAATATGTCCTCTACTTCTCAGAAATGAGTTCACAATGCTTATGATGGTTTGAGATGGTGCGTCAGAGTCCTCAAAATGAAATCCACTATAATGATTAATCAATAATAAATGGTTCATCTATAAGTGTAAAACAATTCACCAAATTTGATATGTGTAGGTTTAACATCCATCTTCTAACTATATGTCACATAACCTCCAATAAAATATGAGGTTCCACTATTTAACATCTAGATCATTGATTAACTTTGGTTGATCTCCAATTATCATATGCAAATGATCTCAGTTGGAAATAAGAAGGTTCATCTCATCATGGATATATTAGTGTAGATTGGATCCTCTCCCTCGATGAATAATGACATAAGATCTCACCATTATATTTCTTCTGGTATCATGGTACTCGGATATAGAAACATAAAATGAATCAACCTAGGTGGTGGGCCTTAGCGAAAATATAATCATAATTTTTTCTTTTGACGGTGACAAATTCACGTTATACATTGAAAAAACTTGTTTCAACATCTTGAGGAAAAAAAAATTTGGCTTTAGGTATAAGTGGAGATGAGCCCAGGATTCCCTTAAGTCTTTTGTTGTCTTTGGTTTGGTCACGTAGGATAAATTATCCAAAACATATTTTATGTTTTATAGGTGCATTGATTTCATCTAATGAAAATATCATGTCTATAGGCGGTTCTCTACCTCAAATTAGCTTAAAATATTTCCCTTATGTCACTATAAATCAATTTATATGAAAAATATAAAATTCTAAAAAATATGGCCATTTGTTAAAATTAACATATTGAGGTGAGATTTTGATTCTAAAAAATATATTTGAAACCTCAAATAAATATTTTTTTAAAATTGATATCAGTATAGACAAGAAAATTTATTTATAAAATTAAACAAAATGTAAATGTTTTAAAAATATGCAAAAAAATTCTTAATTGAAAAATAAATTTAAATAATAATTTCTTTGGTAAATAAATATTAAAATGAAAAATAATAATTATAAAATGTAAACTAATTATTTTTTTAAAATTAAATTTTTTTTCCAAAATTGGCGAATTAATTTATTAATTAACTAAATAATGAAATTGTAAAATTTACAAAAGTTGAAAAATTAGAATTAAAAGTCCTTATTATTAAATTATATAAATAAAATAACTTAACAATAAAAATTCAATGAATGAATGAATAAATTAATTAAAATAATAATATAAAAAATTATAAAAGTATGTTTCAAAATTAACTCAAAATATAAAAAAAAGTTAAAAAAATATAATTAAAGTATTAAGATTCATTAAATAGGAATAAAATCATTAAATAAATATTTATATAAATATTATAAAATTAAAAAATGAAATAAATTACCTTGTTAAAAAACCATTTAAACAACATAAATATAATTTAACTGAATATTTTTGAATGAAAAAATCTATCAAAATAAAACTATATCAAATTTTTATCAATAAATATACATATTTAATAAAATATATGGAATATAAAAATTTCCCATATAATGGAATAATTTGTTTATGAAAAATCCTCCAACTCAAGCCATATCTAACAACGGGTTAGTGATTTTATTGATATTAAAATGATGTTAGATATCTCAATGGTATAAACAGACATAGACAAGAAACCAAAAAATAATGTAAATGGATAACAAATTGTAATACTGAACAGGATATAAAGGAAGTGAATTTGTTATGAATAAGTTTATCTGTGAAGATATGATCTATAAAACTAATTCAATAAGAAATTAACAGACAAAATAAATTCATCAAAAACGATTATTTTATAGTATAAGAATTGTTTTTGAAAATTGGGTGGATTATGGAAGAAAAACATAAAAAACCATCTTTAATGTAGTTAAAATTTTTTGTAAAAATAAATTTCTTTATCACTTCTCGAATACATTTTATTAGTTGTAAAAGATAATGCATAATTATATTTTTCTAAAATATCATATAATAATTTGAAAAAATATTACATTGTAGTAAAAATAAAACAATTTTAGGAATTTAAATAATAATGAATGATCATGACATTTTAAAAATTATTTTATAATGAAAATGTTAAATAGTGACTCTTTTCTGACTTTTTGTTGAGAAACAAATTACTTATATTGAAAATTGTAATGATATTTCACTTAAAAAAATTTAAATATAGATTTATTTTTATAAATTAAACTTTAGAAATAATATTAGTAAAAAATAAAATTATAGATACAAAATAATAAATATTGATATTGAAGAGAAATAAACACAACAAAAAGGGGAAAGGGCGTCATCTTTTCATTAAAATATCCACTTAATGATTTTGAGTACCAAAAAAAGATAACTTAAATAATAATTGTATACCATATAAATAACTGTACAAAATAAAAATAGGTTATTTTTAAAATAGTATTAAAATAAAATTCTCTCAGAATAAATTAAATCATAAAAATCCCGATAAATAATTAGATTATAACATAATAAGTAACCTAGGATTCCAATATGTTCAGACACATTCAGAAATCATTTATAATTAATATGAATCTAATAATTACATAAAAATTATATATATTTACATTTTTATTACTATATATCTCTCATTCAAAATATCCATTTACTTATTTACTTATTATTATTTTTTTCAAGTTGACTATTTATCTGTAATCTATTTTACATATTTTGATTGGGAAATATCAGTCCTTGAACCATGTCCATGATCTCCATATGTCTATAAATATAAATATTTATAATATAATATATACTTACATGATATAAAATTGTATAACCATCTATGTATTAAATATATTAAAAAATGAATCTAAAATTCAAAGATGTGGTAATATGCATGTGTTAATGGGTGACATTTTCATTATCAAATGTATATAAATAATTGAATGAATTAAATTATCAATAGTTAACAAAATATCTCTTATTTCACATAAATTATTTTTTTAGAAATTTATCTTTATAACTATACTTGTGAGATTATGAAGGAATATGAAATGCATCATTCAATAATTGAATACACCACATGTATGAATGATTGGCACTTTCATTTCAAAAAAGATGGAAGGTAGGGAGATGATGTTAATTCATTAGACATAATAAAATCTATGTAAACAATTGATACTAATTTCATTATGTTATTATGGTTATAGAATTTTTTTATGTGGTGGAAAAATAAATATTCTTAACTAAATTCATTAAAGACGATTACATATTCTTTAGGAATCATTCATTATATCTCTACTTAAAAAATTAGGATAGCCTTTTGGTATGACCACAACCTCTAATTAATTATTAAGGGATTAGGGGAATGTGTTTTTTTATTTATTGGTCTTGAAAGGTTTCATAAATATCATTTAAAAGTGAGGGGTTGGGTGGGTCCTTTTATAATTATGGGGACTGGAACCTTCATAAATTATCTAAAATATACATTAATATCATATCATTTTTAGGGGCATGATGATGTTTTTTTAAATTTTTTGGGATATATGTTATGGGATGGTAGAAATACACTTACTGAATTATATCTGGATGTTTTATTTATATTTTATTCTTTATGTCATACATTAACCCATCATTGATCATCTTTTTGGTTACTGTGGTGACAAGATTTTACTATGAAAATAATTTATTTTGACTTAATATTATAAATATTTTATTATTTAATATGAATATTGTGGTTAAAAATATGTAATTAATATTAAAATAAAAAATTTCAAGTGGTTGTAAATTTATTTTTTATTTTATTCTGAAAAATTATATGGATAATATTTAAAAAAAAATACCATTAATAATTAAAATGGTTTCACACAAGAATAATTTATAGAATAGATTCTCATGGAATAAATTGTATTATGATTATATTACATAGATATTTTTTACATCTAAACTAGTAAAAAACCTATTTTTAATTTCCAATATTTAATTAAAAAACTCGATCAAAAATTTTTCTTTATATTAGAATAAAAAATTACTCGGGTTCTAAAATTTATAAAATTTATTTCTAAATTCAACAGAATATCTTGTAAAAAATAATTCTCCAACATAAATATATATTTGGTCATTAATTTCTTTTTAAAAAACTTAAATGAAATATTACACCATTTTGACATCATAAAAGGTTGTATATATGTAAAAAACATGTTCTTATAATTGTTCAACTAAATATATTATTTTTTAGAAAATGAAAATAAATTAAAGCATAATTAATTTTGGGATAAATAATCCAATAATGATGAAATTTTCCTTAAATTCATTTTATTTAATATATTAATCTATCTTTCTAAATTAAAATTTTTAATATGAAGTAAATAATCATTGATAGAAAAATGTCATTTTTAGTTTTCATGTTTTTTAATCTTCTTTATATAAATTTATAATTAATAGAGTTTTAATATAGTTGATCAAAATTGAAATCTTTCAGAATTATTGATTATTTGTAATAACAATAAATTTAAAAAATAGTTCCCTAATAAATATCTATTTATCATTGAATTGTTTTAATCACATCACATTTATCTTTTTTTCAATACTTATATTTCATCAATCAAAAAATAAATAAATAATACTAGATTCCTAATTTATTAATAAATTTCTCTTTATTGTACCATTATCCATCTATTAATTTTAAGATGTCGTTACAAGGTGGATTTCAATGTTGAATTCAATACAATATATCTATTAATTTATTATATTAATGGAAAAAAAAATTCTAGAATATATGACTGTCAAATTCAACCTATTCAAGAAATTTTGTCTCTTAATTTTTAAAAAGTTCTTTTGTCAAAAATTGTATCTTGATTTAGCTTAATAGAAAATTAAGATTTTTTTTCATTAATAATTTAACAGTTTCCAACAAGAAGATTATTAATATATATTTTTAAATAATTGTATTTAAATTTATAAGAACCATACTTGTTAATGGATATTAATAGTCATTCCATTATTAGCAATAGATACTTACCACATTTAACATGAATAATTGATCTTCTTACTTATGGAGTGTGAGGGATTATTTTACCATAAGGATAGAGAATATGAGAAAATATTATTACCTGATTTCATTATATTTAATAAACTTAATTGGATCTATCTATTATATTTAGATCATTTTTCTTTTATTTTTCCAACATATTATAAATGATGAATTAAAATAATGAGTTTTTCATTCCCATATAGAGTTAATTACCTTCAAATTGATCATGTGATCCAAAAATATAATTTTTCATCATATCTTAGGAGGGATAATTAACAAATTATGTTTCTGATAATTGAATGCATCTAAATAAACAATATAATAATTTTTCTTTTAATTAAATTATTTTAAATAATTCCACTAATTGAACATACATATTTAAATACATCATATACTAATTCTAAGATCCAAAATACATATCAATATCCCAATAAATGTATTATTTCAAAGATAATTGAACATATATTAACCATGTTTAAAAATATGGAATAATTATTCATCTTAACAAAGGATGCATGATGTTTTTTCATTTTAAGGTGATTTCTAATGGTTGGATTAACTAAATAATCCTTCCAAGGAGTATTTTGGGATGCTTAATTATCTTTTCAATATATAAAATTCTGAATATATTGAATCAATTAAATAATTATCTATGTGTTGTTTTACGATAAAACTACATAGTATCACTCTTTAATTGAATTCTACTATAGATATTATAATTATATAAGAATGGACATGATTTCATAAATTCCATAAAATAATATTCCCTAGTTGATTGGGGCATTTGTTCAAATTTTCACCCATATCAATAAATATAAATTACCCAATATAAACAAATTTTTTCTTTCCCTTAGATTCATGATCGAGATAGCCCTGAAATCTTCACATGTGTCATGAACCAACCCAGGGGGCCTGTGTCATGACTCCACCAAGCCCACCTTCCATTGGAAAGGCATTGTCGACTAGCACTGAAAGGCATAACCTTGAAAAATGGGAAGGAATTACCTTTAAACATGGAAACACACAACCCATGAATAAAATGAGCACAACCAATGTAGTAAAACTATAGTACTAAAAAGATGTGTGTTCAAAGTAAAAAGGGTGAGTACAGTATATAAAGGGGGCCAGAATACAAGCCCAACTGAAAAGTGAAACATCAATAGAAAAAACATCTCCTGGAACTGTCTGACATGGCTCCTACTAGAAGGGAAGGTACATCTCATGGTTGGTCATCACTAGGCATGTCACATCTAAAGGTCCACCTATGAGAATCGTCTAGTCCTAGATCCCAAAAACTGGTCAAATTTGTACTTCATCTGTACAAGACACAAAAGGGTATGGGAAAATACTGTGCAGGGGTGAGTATAACAATACTCAGTAGTGACCCTGATACCCCTGATGGTCTCCTAGAGTTTCACAAAGGAAAAACCATAAATCAAGACCTCAATCAAAAATCATGAAGCAATTGTCAGCTCACAATAGGTATACAACTCATAGATCAATAATATATATGATTAGTCTTAAGATATATCATCTTATTCCATTTACTAGTTCCAAAACTATTCCACAAAGAATTTGTTCTATTATAATCCACTCTTGGACATAAGTCTTTGTTCCACGACGAGCCACTATAAGGCTGGTCCTCATTGGGTCACACTACTTCACATTCACACAGGGTCGCTAGAATTTTGAACCACACTGGGTCACTAGAATGTGGATCCACACAGGGTCACTCGATGTCGATCCACACAGGGTTAATAGATGCATATCCACTTATGGTCTCTTGGTGCTAATACACAATGGGATTCATTTAAACTGGTCCTCTTCAGGTAGAAATGATGTTGATCCACACAAGGTCACTATGATACTGATTCACACAGGTTCACTACTTCAAAGATAGACATCCACCGGATTCCCCGCAACCAGTGCACTTGAGTTCAATAGAATCCACTCATCAATATATCTATCATACCTCATCTACTACTAATCTCCACAAAAGAGAATCCCAAAGTACTTCCATGTCATAAAGGTTCCAACGTGACTGCTGACGCATCAATCAGACGCATGGTCTATGAGTTATAAGCATTTTAATACTGAAGGCCTGGTTGGATTTGGGTTCAATCCAACCTAGCCATACTCGAAAATTCTCCAAAATTCAAGTGGATTACACCAAAAGTATCTTCTCTCTCCAATGATTGTAGCACCATAGATGGTTCATAAAACAGACAGCTAGATTTCATGTTATGGAATTTTAAGTGAAATTGGGCCTGGATGGGTCAGGGTCTGGTTTGAATCGGTCAGAGCGACCTGGCCTAGTTTAGGTTGACCGGACCATGCCTATGTCAGCCAGGTTGGGTTGGACCATAGCGGGCTCGACTCGCTAGGATATGGTCTGGCCCAGCTGGCAGGGGGGGCGAGGGCTGGACCGCAGGGGTGCGTCTAGGACTACATGGAGGTGCGGCCCAGCTCGTAGGGGGTGCCACTCGTCCTGCAAGGGTGAGGATCAGCTTGAAAGGGGGTGTGGTGGGGCCCATAGGGCCGCGCTGCACTGCCCATAGGAGAGTGCATCCCATCCCATAAGAGGGTGCATCTTAGTCCAGAGGTAGGTGTGGGGCCCGCCCTTGTTGGCATGGGGGGGGGTCCACCCCTCTCTCCCAAATGGATTCATAGTTCTAGATATAGATAGGGGATGCCACGGGTCGTGACCGGGTTTCCACGTGACCTGCAGGGAGAATGTCTCTGCCTCTACCGTGGCTTCTTGCCACAACAACCTTCAGGGGCATGTGATAGCGCACCGCACCGCCTCCGTGACTGGCTGATGCCATCATCCCTGCTCAACTGACATAGCTGAAAACATGCGGCCTCCTCCTCCTACGGTGAATGACAGTGCGCCACCCTCTCTAAGGTCGTTTGGTGTCAGCCGCCCCTATCACCTCACTACACCGGTCTCCAGTGTCGCCGCACTAGTGGTCTTCCACGAGCCACTGGGTGAGCTCCGGTCATTTGCTTTTTCATCCCATCGCTCCTACTGGCTTCCTATGTCATCACTTTCACTACAAGACCCTCGAATTTGGGTTTTGTCGAACCCAAAAATTCACCAGTGTAGAACTCAATGATAAATTAGAGGCTAAGGTACTGAGCCTTTTTCATTTGGCCCATGCCCTCTACGTTATAATCTTAACAAGGAGGAAGATAATTTATTCAAAAACTCATCAAATTTAAACAATATGAAACCCAACATCACGAGTCGTTGGAGAGTGTCCCACTTTTGAAGATGGGTCACTGTTCGTCGATCCGGAAGCAAGCCTTCAATGATGTTGCTCAAATGAAGATCTCTTGTTCTTGTTTAATGGATCCATCCACCTTCAAGAGGCTACCCTAAAATCCATCTCTCTCAAAACACTATATCCTTCCAATGAATTGAAAACAAAAAAAAGAGAGAGAAGGGGTGTTATCTTTACAACTCATAATTAAGATATATTCATTACTTGGTGCAAATAATGTTCCTCCTTAATTTCATGTAGGGTGGTTACGCATTTTTGTGTAACTAAGAATTTAATGTCCTACATTAAATGCCCGACCACCCCTTGTGTTCCCCACAACCAAAACCTAAAAGACAGGTGGATGATATTTAAAATAAATTAGATTTATATAATCAATCCTCCACGAAAACTGCAAAAACCAACTTCCTCTCTATACCCACTGCAGTCGAGGTTAAGGCTCCCTTAACCGAATCTCAGTGCTACGAGTTCAATGGTTCCCTTGGATTTAAATTCCATGCACTGTTTCAATAGTTATAATTTCCCGCTCGAACGTTTATTAAACATAACATTAAGAAGTTTAAAATTCTATTCCAGGAACATCATGCATCAGAATCAAACGCAGTCAGATTTCACAACCTCTGAATAGTTCCATATAATTAAAAAAATTAAATGGAAAATCATTGTCTTAATTCCCCCCACATTAGTGATTTTCATCACCGAATTCCATAACATAGAATAAGGAATCAAATGGGGGTACAGAGCACAAATCTGAGTGTCTCACTCGCATGTGCTCTCATGGACGTTCCTTTACGGCTAGCGAATGTAAACCAGAGGTATCAATCATCCAAGAAGGACCCACTCCTATCAATCCTCAATCACCACTAGAACCTACATAAAAATATCTCCATCATCATTTTCAATCTCTCCCCAGACAAAAAAATTTGATGGATCATGCACATACTTCCACAACTGTGACACGTGGAAAACATCATGCACCTAATGCATCTGCTGGGGAAGATCTAGGCGATACACAACATCGCCAAATTAGATGAGAACCTGAAACGGTCCAATAAACCTCGTAGATATCTTTCCGGACTAGACAAATCACAGCAAACCTCATCATAGTGACACTCATAGAAAGACATTATCTCCACCTAGAACACCAAAGGTGTTAGTATCCTTTCAGCGTAAGACTTATGCCTGCTCTGTATAGTCTTCAGACATTCTTGGATGATGTGTACCTTCATAGTGGTTTATTGTACCAACTCTGGACCGATATATGCTGACTCCCCTGGGTCGGTCCCACATAGAAGTGATCTGTATGGTCGACCCTACAAGGCCTCAAACTGTTCCAAACCAATGTTGGAGTGATATCTATTGTTCTACGTGAACTCTAACAAGGGAAACTAGTCCTACCAAATACAACCATAATATTAGATACAAGCACAATGCATCTCCTATAGCGTTTAAATGGTCAATTTCGTCTAACAATCCATCTGATGATGAAAGGTAGTGTTGAAACATAGTAGAGTCCTGAATGCCTCCTATAATCCCTTCAACAATTGGGATGTAAAACTTGTGTCATAGTTCGAGATGATCATCGACAACACTCTATGATGTTGTACAATCTATTGTATGTAAAGGAGTTCTACGCCCTCTATAGATCACTACTCTTGGATGGGTAGGATGTAGGTTGGCTTGCTAAGTCAGTAAATGATCACCCAGAGGGAATCATGTCCCCTAGAAATATGTGGTATCTCTGTCACAATGACCATGGATATACCATCCCACTTCTACTCAGGTACATCTAGTGGCTGCGCTAAGTCTGTTGGAACCTAATGCTCGGGCTTCACTTACTAACTAGTTAGGCATCATGAAACAAAATCCACCAATTCTTTCTCCAACCCTGGCCACCAGTGCGAATGTCAGAGGTCTGGGTACATCATTTCTAGACTAGGATATACCACCAGAGGGGACGTATGAAAATCCATCAAAACCTCCTCACATAGCACCACTAGTATAATGGTGTGTCCTCTGAATAGGATGATGTGCTCCCCGCCTTCATAAAATATATCAGGTTTATGTCCTGAGAATATCAGAGTATGTCGATCCTCACAGTCAATGTCCAAAAGTTGTGACTCCCGAACTTGCTGATGGAGTGGAGGAGTGACAGACTTAGACTGGAGGTAAGCTGCTCCATCTCTATCAATAAAGGATACCAACAATGCTGCTAGCTGATCTATCTACTCAATCAGAAATTGTAGACCATACATTCTACTGAGTGATTTTACTACTATGTTACCCGTCCTATGAGTATAGACTATCTCAAAGTCATAGTCCTAGAGGAACATTATCCAATGTCGTTTTCTCAGGATCAGGTCCTTCTGTGAGAATATATACCTGAAACTCTTGTGATCAGAGTAGACTCTAAAACCACCGCCCATCAAGTAGTGTCTCCATATATTCAATTAGAAGACCACTACTTCTAACTCCATATCATGGATAGCGTAGGTCTTATCATGTTTTCATAGGGGTCAGGAATGATAAGTGAGCACTGCATGCTCCTGCATCAGGAAAACTCCGTGTTTGGTCCCTGAGGCATCACAATAGACTACAAACCCAACGCCCTCTTCTGGAAGCCTCAAGAAGGAGGAACTCGCCAGTCTCTACCTCAGCTCCTCAAAAATCTAATGGCATCACTCAATCCACACGATGGGATGTCCATTATTTATCAATGCTAACAAGGGTGTTGCAACTCTAGAAAATTCTGGTACGAATCTCTGGTAGTACCTAGCAAACCATAGAAAATCCACACCTATGTCACAAAACAGGGTGGCTCCCAAGCTAGCACAACTTATATCTTCCCCGGATCCACTGCAACTCCATTCACTGAGATAACATGTCCCAGAAATTGGACCTCCTGTATCCAGAACCAGCACTTCCTGAGCTTACCATAAAGCAAGTGACCTTAGAGTGTATCATAAACTATCTATTGATGATAGGAATTCTCCTCCTACAACGATGAGTATACCAATATTCTGTCGATGAAAAAACTACCAAGTGATCGAGGTATAGATGAAAGATCATGTTCATGAGTCCCATGAACAATGCAGGGGAATTTCTCATGATGAATTTCATTACCAAGAATTTACAGTGGTCATACTGACATCTGAAGGTCATCTTCTACACATCCTCATCTCGTACCCTGAGCTGATGATATCCTGATATGAGGTCTATCTTCAAAAAACAACGAGCTCCTTTCATTTGATAGAGAGAACATACATCCTCATATGTGGATGCATGTTTTTTATGGTCACCTAGTTCAGGTGCTGATAATCCACACAAAACCTCAAACTCCAGTCTACCTTATTGGAAAACAAAATCGTGCCTTTCCAAGGAGAATCATGGGGCCTTATACACCCCTTCCTCTACAATTCCTCATGCTATACCCAAAACTCACATAGATCCTTTGGAGCCATCCGATATGCTGGTGTAGTTAGTGGTGTCATCCTGGGGTATATGTCAATGTATAAGTCCACATGTCTCTGAGGTGGTAGTCCTGAAACATCATTAGGGAAGATATCAGCAAACTGGTCCACCACTACAGGATAGATCGTACTCTCAACATCAACTGATCCCACGGTAAGGCTACAAAACCAATGTTTGATTGGCTGCACCCTCCTCCATGTTATTCCATCGTGTGCTTCAATGGTTCCCTTCATTTTGGTGAATGAAAACCTGGTCCCATCCTTGAGTACAAACCACACATTGTGCCTAATGCAGTCAATCTGAGCATGGATTGTGGATAACCAGTCCATACCCAAGATGATGTTGTAAGGCCTCGACATAGCTACTAGAAGATCCCAGTCGATGATCTTGCCTCCTAGAGTATTCTCACTCTACCCACACCAGTGTGTAATCGTCGAATCCCATCTCGTAGGAGTCTCTAGCCATAAGGATCAAGCCTACAACTCCACCATAATCTATGAGCTCTGAACGAGGGACATGGAAATGAAAGAGTGACAGGAACCTATGTCAATAAGTACTACAACTATGGTGGAGTAGACTTATATTGTTCCTCGAACCCTATTTGGGACATCTCGGTCAAAGGCCTCAGCTACTTAGAGCTGAGATCGTCCCTATCCACCTGCTCCCAGTGTTCGGGGTGGACCACCCGGAGGTGGTGGCAGTAGAACCTCGAACTGTCATCCACTAGCTGTTGCACGGCCTGCTCCTTGGCCACATCTGCTGCCCTATGGACCACCTTGCTCGAATCTCTGCCTCTGTCTTAGTGGTCCCTCAACCTTCTGCTGGTCATCTGTACGGTGAGTTGGGTAGTCGTGAGCCATGTGGCCCTTCCACTGCACGTGAAGCCCATCATGCTTGTCTGCTGACCCCATCTACCTCATGAGCTCTATACCTACGACCCAACATCATGTGGTCTCCCTCCAGAAGGATTGCCTACTTGGGCCTCTGCATCATCTGTCTACTGCATGCTGTAGATGACTCGGCAACCTCTCACTCGGTGGTGGCTCTCACAGTTGGTCCTTGCTCAGCTAAGAGGATATCAACCAACAATGATTTCTCGGGTACTCTATCCTACAAAAGAATATTTAGTGATATCATCGATACTCTGATCTCCCTTCTGAGACCCTAATCAAATGTCTTGGACCTAACAAATGAGTCACATACCATGTCGGTGGAGTATTTTGAGTGGTCAGTGAATCTCACTGAGTACTTGGCCACTGTCAGGGAACCCTACTATAAGTGCAAGAGCTCCTGAATACGCATAGATCATAGTGTCGCATTAACAAACTCCACCTTGATGAGGGTCTCAAAGTCAAACCATGAAAGTTTTCCTCCTCATTCGACTAAATCATCAGGATCCACCATCTTCTTTTCATGCACAAGAAAATTCTAGACGGTTGTATCACTATCTGCTCTACTGGTGTCCCAACTAAGAGGAAAACTATCGCCATAGCCTCCAGCAACTCCTCAACTGCTTAGGAATCTATCTCACCTCGAATACTCAGAGGCCGCAGAATCGAGAACTCGTAAAACACACTTAGATAGTAGGAACCATCCACCAGTGGGGCTGGTGGAAACTTCTACCCAATGGGTGGTGGTGCTGCTGGTGAACCACCCAAAGGCGCTAACACAGTAAGAGGGACCTGCACTGAAGCCTAGTCACTCGGTGGGCCGTCATTGTATGCTCTCTTGGGAATCCTGGCAGGATGTCTATGTGGTAGAATCCTGAAATAAAACAAGTGTTCTACGGTAAATATGTTATACCTGGTGATCTAACACATAAGAGATCAAATAAAAATATATCAAAACATAAGGAATATTTGTTTTCGTGCATTGAGTTGGAATTCAGAATTCAGGGTCCCGGTGTATGGATATGTCAGAAACTGCACCATCACTGGATTCCCCAAAATTAAAACCACACTCGAAACACTTAACAATATTTCCTATAAAATGATCCGAGTCCTAGTTATTCGGTAGAACTGACTCCTTTGATACCACTTTGTCAGAACGCATCCCCCCGGGGCCCATGCTGTGACTTCCCCAAACCCTCCTCCCATTGGCCAAGACTTGTCGACTAGCACCGAAATGCATATCCCTGAAAAAAAGGAAGGCATTTCATTTAAGCCTAAAAACACAAAACCCAAAAATACAATGACCACATCCCATATAGTAAAACTTCATTAGTAAATAGATGTGTACTAAAAGTTAAAATGGGTGAGTACTGTAAGTAAAGGGGTCGAAATATAGTAACTTTTGAGAAGTAAAACAACAACAGAAAAACAACTCCCAGAATTTTCCACCATGGCTCCTACTTGAAGGGTAGGTACAACTCACGATCGATCATCACTATGTCACATCACGTATAAAGGTCCACCTCCGAGAACTGTCTAGTCTAGGCTGCCAAACCTTGGTCAAAGTTGCCTATCGTCTGCACAAGGCACAATAATATGCCAGTGAAGCCAGTGTAAGGGGAGTATAATAATACTCTAGAGGGACCCTTAGACCCCCAAAGGTCTCCCAGAGTTCCACAAAAAAACCACCAATCTAGGCCGCAATTACTAAGCACGAAAAAATAGTCAGATCACAATAGGTATACAACTTAGATATTGAGAATATAAATGATTAGTCTTAAGCTATATCATCTTATTTCATTATGAAGTTCCACAAAAAATACCCAAGTAAGTTTTTATATTGTCAATCCACTCTTGAGCATAAGTCACTATTCCACAATAGGAAACTGTAAGGCTGGTCCTCGTCAAGTCACACTACTATAGATCCACACATGGTTGCTAGAATGTTGATCCACACTGGGTCGCTGGAATGCTGATCCACATAGGGTCACTCGATGCTGATCCAAACCAGGTTTCTAGATGCTAATCCACTCAGGGTCGATAGTTGATGATCCTCGATAGAATCTAAAAAATCGGTCCTTGTCAGGTAGCTATGATGATGATCCAAAAAGGGTTACTATGATGCTGATCCACTCAGGGTCGCTACATCCAAAACAACCAGCCACAGGAATCCATGCACTCGGTGCGATCGAGTTCCATAAAATATTCTTCTCAACATATCAGTTGTACCATAACCACTACTAATATCCACAAAGGAGTATCCCAAAGGACCTCCATATTGTAAGGGTTCCAACACGATAGACGACGTGAAAATCAGATGCTCGGTCAGTGAGTTATAAGAGGTTTAGTACCAAGGGCCTGGTTGGATTCGGGTTCGATCTTACTCAGTCGTACTCCAGCTTTCTCCATATTCAAGTTGATTATATCAAAATTATTATCTCGCTCAAAGGATCATAGTGTCATAGATAGTTCATCAAATAAATGTCTAGATTTCACGTTATGTCATTTTAAGTGAAATTGGGCTTGGATGGGTTCATATCCGGACCAGGACCAACCCAGCTCGTCCCAAACTGTCCTGGGCCAGCCCCGTTGGCCTAGGCCGCGGTCCAGCCTAGCCCGCTGGGGGCGTAGTCTGGTCCATAGGTGAGACCGACCAGACCCATAGGGAGACAAAACACGAAAGGCAGGGGGTGTGGCCCAGCACATAGGGGGTGCAGCCTCACCCGCAAGGGGCACCGCTGGACCCAGAAGGGGGGCGGCCCAACCCGCTGGGTGGCACAGAACATCCCTCAAGAGGGCACCAACTAGCCCACATGAGGGATCATCTCATCCTGAAAGAGGGTGCGGGGCGGACCCCAGCTTTCAGGGTGAACATCCCCCATTTATCATGAATGGCTAAGTCTTTCAACATATGGATTGGCGGTGCCACGTGGTGCTGCCTGGTCGTCGCAGGACCCACATGGATTGGGTCCCTAGCTCCAGCACTGCTTCAAGTCGTGACCACATTCAGGGGTGTGCGATGGAATACTGCACTGCCTCTGTGGATGGCTGGTGCCGGCTGACACCATCACCGACCATCGTCGTTCGCCAGGGGCGCCGCGTCGGCGCCCTTCGCCTGTTCCATCACACCGACGGTCTTATATGTGCCATCGGGTTAACTCTTGTGTTATTTTTTTCCCATCTGATCGCACTTACAAACATCACAAGTCATCATATTCATGTCTTTTCCTTTATATTTGAGTTTTGTCCAACCCAAAAATTCCCCCGTGTAGAACGCAACGATAAACAAGAGGCGGAGGGACTGATCTTGGTTTGTTTGGACCATAAACTCCATGTAAAAATCTTAATAAGGATGAATATAATTGATTCAACTACTCTAGACATTTATACATGATGAAACTCTACCTCGTGATACTTAGAGAGCATCCCGTGTTTGAAGATGGTTTGGTGTTCGTCTATCTTGAGGCAAGCCTCCAATGTTGCCACTAAAACGAAGATCGTATGTTCTTGCTTGATGGATCTATCCTTCGTCAGGAGGATCCACCAAAATCCTCCTCTCCAAAATCACCACCTCTTTCCTATGAATTAAGAATCTAAAAAAGTGAGAGAGAAGGGGGGTTATCTTTACGACACATAATTAAGAGATATTGATTAATTGGTATAATGAATGATCCTCCTTAATTGCATGTAGGGTGGTTACACATTTATGTGTAAATGGGAATTTAATGTCCTTCATTAAATTCCCGACCACCCCTTGTGGTCCCGACACCAAAACATTAATGAGAGATGAATGATGTGTAAAATAAATTAGATTTATTTTAATAATCCACCATGAAAAACGCAAAAACCAATATCCTCTCTAAACCCACATTAGTCGAGGTAAAGGCTCCCATAAGTTAATCTCGATGCTGAGAGTCCAATGGTTTGTTTAGATTTCAATTCTGAGCACTAGTTCAAAAGGTAGGATTTCTCGCTCGCACGTTCACTGAACATACCTTAAGAAAGTTTAAAATTCCGTTCTGGGCACACCGGGAATCAGAATCAAACGTTGTCAAATTTCTCAGCCTCAGAATACTTCCATATTATTAAAAAAATTACATAGAAAATCCACGTCTTTACAACATGTAATAGACTTCTATTTATTTTAAGAATACACTAAGATGTTTCCTAATAGAATGTTCAAATTTTAGATGTTATATTAATCCCTTATTCAACAACACCCAAATTATTTTTCCTTTCATCCTTGAACTTATATTATTATATTTCATTTATTTGAAAATATAAAATAATGATAATTAATTATCAATCATGATGTAAAATGACATGAAGTTATTATATTGTAAAAAATAATGAATAACTGACGCCCTTATATTACTCAGTATATGTTCTTTTAATGAAATGGTTAATCCTAATTATTGGATCATGTATATAGTCTATAGAAATATTGGATAATATTATAATGTTTACTTCATATAGAAAAAAAACATCCTATTATTTTTGACATAAATCAATGAATTTTCATTACGTATCATCATGTTTCTCTAAATTCATTTTCCCCAGAATATCTCCAAAAATGTATTACATTTGGGGAAAATATTTCATCAAACTCCTCAGTTTTATCAATAAATAAATACATTGACCAACATCTCCCATTAAACAATATTCCATTATAATAACCATATAACTTATGTTACATAAAAAATATGGGAATATCTATTATAGGGAATTAATGTATTTCTTTAATACTAATTGTTTTTTTGATTCATTGAAGGACGGATATTACTATCATATAATTCCTTCCACCATAATTTATTCATGTTCAAATGTAAGTGGTTATTCCATTCAAAGATTTTCATTAGTCATAACAAGATTAAAATATCCTAATATATTTATAATACATTTTTCTCCAACATTATTCTTGTTTACATTATTATATGTACATTCAAAAAATGATTGCGAGTGTTGATAAATTATACATTCCATCAAGTATGGTTGATAAATAGATAATTTAATCTTTTCATTTTCCACAAATCATTATGAAAAGTAGTCCATGAAATAATTCCAATGAAAATTTTCTACCATTTTACTGTTTTATTATATTACATATGCTCTATTTTCAATTATGAAATATAGTTTTCAATGTTCATACAATTAAATATTTGATACCATATAAAATGAACAGAAATATAATAACCTAGATCAAATATTTATATTATTACATTCCAATAGAATATGAGAGATATTATCCCAAAGGATCAAATAGATTCATAGCTTTGAGAGTCTAGATACATGCATGATTTACGTATTTTATTCAAATAATTAATCATATATTATAGACAATAAGAAGGCCTTGGTAACTAATTTGGATATATCATGTAAACTTTTCCAATATAAATTCTTGATACCCTATATAATGGAAAAATATAAAGGGTGATATGAACATCTTAGTAATGGGTGAAATACATCAATATTTATTTTTAATATCTAAATCATAAAAAATATTGATGTGTAAATAATTAATAAATGAGTTATATAATCAAAAGATTCAGAATTAAATATATCCATATATTTTATCAACATAATAATGAATTTGATAATAAGTATTTAATTATTATTAAATAAATTCATAATTTTAGAAATATTCCTCATATTATCGAGTTCTAACTAAGATACTTTTAATAAGTGGGTAGGTACACTGAAAACCTAATAATTCTTATTGCGTGGAAACTTATTTTTATCAGGGGGTATATCAAGATTAATTGATGCTAATAATTATACCCACACATATTTTAAACATGTGAAATGTTCTAAATAATAATTTAATGAAAACTAAAATGAAAAATTAATATTATTTAATAATAAATAAATATTAGTATTATATGAAATGCACAATGCATTAATATTTCCCCATATAATATATTAAAATTATTGGTATTCTTATATAAATTCACATTATTACTAAAAATGTGTATATAATTAAGATAAAGTTGGGACAAAAGTGAATATATCCCGTATATCAAATCACATTGGAATGAATATGAAACATTATGACAACTTTTGAAAGAGAATAATTGAGAACATGACAGCAGGGTATTCAATTATCTAAGAATGAATTCTAATGTAGTTAATGATTTATAAACCATAATTAAATAAATAAAAAAATTAATACAGTCAATTCATTTTGAATAATTTATTATTATTGAATGAATTTCATTAGTAAAATAGTGTGGAAATAGAATCAAATCATTAAAAATACAACTCTCAATACAATTAAAATATTGTTTTAAAAACAATGTAATAAATTAAATATGAATCTCATTCCACAAAGATAAAATGATCATTTTTAATATTTAATTAGAATATAAAATAAATAAAATTCCATATTGAATATATATAATGCTTCAGTTGGAATATTTAAAGTAGAAGATAAAAATATATATAAGTGAAACGAAATTCATTTCAAATCTCTTTGGATGATAAAATATTGTAATTTTAAAATATGATTATTCTATATAGAATAATGAGGAAAAATATTACTTGGTAAAATCTTAAATTATTGTCATGGAAAGTTTTTTTAAGTAATTGTAATAATTTTGGTTAAACACATTAGATATATGTTAAAATTAGATTATTTTTATACTTTCATAAAGAAATTAAAAAACATAGCGAAATTTAAAACACTGAGAATGTTTTCTATTTTTAAAAGTAATGTTCTTATTTAAAGAAATTGACGTTTTTAAATAACTAAATTATATTAAATAATTACAATAAAATAAATGGATGTTTATATACACTGAATAGAAATGTTTTGAACAAAAAATTAGAATTTTGGATGATATTTCATAATCACATTATTTTGGTTGTTTTGAGTACCAAAGAGAGGAATAATGAAATGAACAAAAGTACACTATATAAATAAAATGAGGTGAATAAAGTATACCAAAATTAATATATTAATAATATATACATATAATTATTGAAATTAAATTATAAATAATCCTAATAAAATGTTATATAATAATATAAACCCTCGCTATCAATTCCCCAATAGTAATTTTAATTTAAATGTCTTTTAAAATATATTTTTATTGTTATTCATCTCTTCTATGACCATATTTATATCTTTATCATCATATATCATTCACTAATAAATCATTTTTAACAAATTTTCTCATTACTCAATGTTAAAATATATTATTTAGCAGCTAACTACTCTTCATGAATTGATTTAGTTGTAATTTACTGGCACCATGGTTATGGATTCATCACCTCAAAAATAATAATTATTTCACGTATATCATATTTAAATTTTACATAAAACTTTATTACCATAAATATAATGAGATTATGTGGTGTAAAATATGTCATTCATGGACGTGTTAGTCCACACACATACATAAGTGAAAATTTAATTTTTTTCAATGGAAACAATGATGGAAAATAATTATTTAAATTTTAAAATATTAATTATATAAAAAAATATTAGAATTATTCAATAAATAAATAATTTTATCCCTCTAGGAGATGTGGTGATGAAAAATGAAATACATCACTTATGGAAGCTATAGTCAGCAGTTATGCATGAACAATGCATTCATTCCCCATCCAATGGAAGTGTGGTATTTGTTGTTTGTTTCATCAACACAAATTGTTTTTTGGAAAAAATATTATTATAATATCATTATTTTTGGATGGATATTTAATTTGAAAAGGATATAATAAAAAATGAGAGGGAGGAGGGGTTGAATCAGTTTTATGCATTTTATAAGTTTCAACGCTTTTATAAACACTTCATATGAAACATAACAGAGTTTATTTTCATATAGTCTTTTATTAAATACTCATGCATAAAAATGTATGAAATCATGTAAAAACAAGGGATTTACATGGTTTGGACACAGTGTGAGAACCTATATCCTTTCCATAGCCACTCATGTTCTCCTATAGTAAATAACTTTTATGAACAGGTTAATACTAGTTGTGATAACCCCTATTAGACACATTTTATATCCCAATAGGAATAATTATACCGACTAATGTTAGTTTAAAATGTTTTCTAAAATAATTACAAAAAAAATAATAATGTGTTTTTCAAGATTCTCTTTAAATTCTAATTCTGGATCCTCAGTCTGATGTGGTAGTGTCTGATTCTCATATATCTATGGGATTATGATTGATGGAATCAATTTGATGAATTTTCTATGATGGACTATAAATGTTCTTCATGGATACATTCATAACCTGATAACCGAGTCAGCACTAACATACCTCAAATGGTAATATCGATCCTCATGTGTCAGCTACAAGCACCCAGTATCATACAACATGCTTGTATGAACAAATTTTCCACAAAACATAGTAAAAGTAAAAGAAATAGAACTATGTGAATAACAATGAAATCTTCACAAAGTGTAATTTAAAAGAAAATTAAAAAACATAAAATCACAACATACTACAACCCATGTTCCATAACAAAGGGAAATAACCACAAGTAACTAAGGACACAACTCACCATGTCCAAAGATCAAAAGCTGGACCCACCTCCAACTGATCCTTTCCAATCACTCAAACCTGTATGAAAATAATCTACAAACACCTGAAGCCACATGTAGGATTTGACCAAGAAACCCATATAGGGTCTCACTATGGATTCTACAATAGTTTCCAAATATAGTGTAAATAAAATAATTTATTCAATTATAAAGGTGAACATGTTTTTAATTTAAGTGAATACTTAAAAACATGATATACCATTAAATTGTTGAAATTACATTAAGAATATGATTTAAAAATGATGGAATATTTAAAAACAATGTCTCAAATAAAAAAATTTATAAAATAGATTATATAAACCCTGAAGGCATGTAAGGTTGCTATACAACATTGGTATATAATTATATCTCTCATATAAATAACAAGAGAGAATCATGGTCTTCTTCCCAAGGGTATGATAGTATTTTCAGCTATATGACTTTGTACCCTCTAAATGATATCAGAAACATGTGTATACACACATACCCCTAACATTGGACAAAGGAAACACGAAACCCTCCCATCTGTAATGTGACCTGCAATATGTATGTTTTAGAATGCTGTAATAGTGTAGAAAATGTCTAAATAACTTGAAAACTACCATATGTATTGCATGTTCTCTTACATAATAAATTATGGGAAATTTATTTTAATACTACTTAAAATTAAATTAAATCCCATACTTCCATTTCAAAATTCCTTTTTCGTTTTAAAAACAAAAAATGGTTTTTAATAAAAAAACATGCCTCATTCCATGATAAAACCATTAGATTTCTATGATCACAATTTTAATCCATTTCCACATGTTTAAAATTCATTAAAAATAAATTCCACTTATTTTTACAATTCTTTTTCAAAATTAAATTCAAAATATTAGTTGAAATTACTTTCATCACATCCAGAATTTATATTAATCAATTTATATTATCTAATTTCAATAAACACAACCCAATTCAATATAATTTGGTGTTCCCCCAAATCTCTTTCCCAAAAGTATGTCAAATATCTCAATTCACTAGAATTTCGTTTTATCTAATCAATTGGAAGAATATTTGGGCAACTGATTTTAAATCAATAGTTGAAATAAATCAATCAATGTAAGGTTAATTAGTTTTGTTGATCTATATGGAATCACATGTATATTCTTAAAACTCAAAAGTCACAATGAAACCAATCAACAAGAATAAAGGTGGAGAGTACCTGAAAACCCAACCTAGAATAATTATCTAACACCAAAGGGCATAGATCCATCCATTCCACAATTATCCCTTGAAAACTAAAGACTGGATAATGTGATAAATCTAAATAACATGGGAGGACCTTTACACTAGAATAAAAATGCAAGCATATTAATGATAGAATGCTAAATGAATGGATCCATAAGGGATATAAGGCATCAATATCACAATCGGAATTATTTATGTTGAGAGATAAGGAACTGTAGTGGATGAAAAATGATATAATCAACCACACTTCTTGTTTAAAAGAGGTAGTGGGGGTATTTCATGAAGTGAAATTACAATACATAGCATAAAAAACATATGTTCTGTAACTATCAAAACAAGTACTATTTTTCATTAAGAGCTGAACCTATGAGTAAAAAATGGATCATTAATTCATTATTGATGTGTAATGAATACTAGAGATGTGTTACCATCACATCAATAAGCCATTTGATTATTTTTTTGTAGAATCATTACAAGATTAGTAACATTTTTACATGATGTGAAATCCTCAGGAATCATACTAGAAAATTCATTTAATGGAGAGAATCCAACCAACCTATAACTTCACCATTATAGGTATCCTCTGAATCCAAACTCAAAATTTACCAAAACAATGAAAAATGAACCCCACAACATGTTTTAAAATGTATTTGTCTGATCGGTAACCAGAAATTGCAACCTCTCCGCCATAAAAACGTTTTGTCATTGACAATCAGATGAAGTTGTTTCCAGGCCAAAGAGATAAGTCAATTTCCCTCTCGTTAGTGCCTAATGAATCCAAATCTATTGATTATGAGAACCATGATAATATATCACATGAACCATAGTTATCATCCTCCCATGAATTACATCAGTCTTCGAATCAACTATCCTGAATGGACGCTCAGTGATAAATAAATCGAGATCAATCTCCAAATCACTGTAGGCAAATATTTGAGTTGGATCATATCGAATATTTCTCAAATGTGATACATGGAACACAATATATATCAATTTCAACAATGGTTGAAGTTATAGATGGTATGAAACTTTCCCCACCTGTTCAATAACCTTAAGAGTTCCCAAAAAATAAGGATCAATATTTTCTTTTTCCCCCAATCCTTCGATGTCCCCACTGGGGTGTAACCTTCTTGAATACCTATTCACCAAATTAAAATTTCAAATTCCTATGGTCAAGATATTAATAATAATTTTATCTAATATTTACCATTAATATTATCTGAAAAATCAAAAGAATCATTATTATCTTCTCTTGGACCAATATTGGTCAAATCAAGGAACTCCGACAATACTCTGACCTGAACTACAATGATTTATAAGTGTGAAGAATATTTTAAAGAATCTATATAGAAATCTCCATCTTAAAATTTGACTGTCAACGGTTGGTTGTTCTCAAATATACCTGATATCCCAATGCTTATTGAAGGACTCTCCAAAAGTGATAAGTGATTTGATGATACTTATCAGAAACAATAACAGATCGAACTTCGTGAAAACATACAATCGCTTTCACATAAGGATTTACCAACTCCACAACATTGGATATATCTTGAATGGATATGATGTAAAATGAGGTGGTTATCCTATCAAACCCAACACATATCACATTACTCTTTATCTAAGTATGGGTAAACACATCCAAAATGTCCATAAATATTTCATACCACTTCATAGTAGGTACTGTAAGTTGTTAACGTAAACATGAAGGTTTCTAATGCTCAAACATTATCTGTATGCATGTATTATAGTGGGAAATAAAATCATCGACACCATGTCTCATTACCATCCACTAGAACTGCCTCTATATAACAAAAAACATTTTAGTGTTTCCTGGGTGAACAACTGATTGGGAATTACGACCATACCCCATCAAAACATTCTTTACCGCTAAAGGCACAAAAGAAAAAATCTGTACAGAATAGAATATTTTCATTAGAGAATGACCATTGGTCCATTATCTCCCTACCATAAATATAGTCTCTAATGCTACGAAATTTGTTATCAGGATCATGGTCATAGCAAATCATCTTGAGAAGAGCGGGTGTCAACTGAATGTGGGATACATAAACTTCATCCCTTTTCTTCTAAAATCCAGTATTCAACTATACAGAATTATCCATCAATCTCCACTATTCCAAGGATACATTCACTTCATGGTTTGGAAGTTCCCTTATCAACACATATAAAATGAAATTCCATGTCTTGAGTTATATGCTATGTCAAAGTATAATTCATTGTAGTTAATCTATACAATCCCTATGGAGGTGGTTCAATTCTTTTTGAGTCAAGATATAACTCCAGATTTGTTGTTATGAAAACATAGTAAACCATTCACCATAAAGGTAATTCCACTAACCCATATTCAAGTGAATCAAAAATACATGTTCAAGATCATGTGTAGTATAATTATTCTCATGCAGGATATGCTGGAAAGGTCCATAAAAAACTACATTGTCACCCTGAATAAGAATGCAGCCCATGCCTAAACCTATTGAATTAGAAATGACCACATAGCACTACCTGGGAAATTTAAGAGTCAACACTTGAACTGTAGTCCAAATACATTTCCAATTTACAAAATAATGATGGAATTTATCATCTCATGTAAACTAAACCCACTTCCAAGTTGTATTATTCATAAAATAATACATCTTTGAGAAGTCCATTAATATCCCGCAGTAATATCCTACTAATCCAAAGAATTTAAATAAATTTGATACATTGTGTGGTACCTCCAAATTCAAAATATCCTCCATCATATCTGGATCAACCGATACACCATTTTCAAAAAAATAATGGTCCCAACAATTTTACTTCATAAATCTATAAATAACACTTTGAATGCATGAAATATAGTGGTTGATTTCTCAGAAGACTCAGAACTATTCTCAGATGATGCACATGATCCTCCTCAAAAAATTGAGTAGACAATAATTTCATCTATAATCACTACCACAATGTTAACTAGATACTCGTGGAAAATATTGTTAATCAATTCTATGAAAACTACATGAGTATTTTTCAGAATAGTAGGAAGAACAAGATACTCACTATGGTCATACCAACTCCAAAAGAAAGTTTTATGAATATCAGATTCTTTTATGATCAACTAATGGTAACCATATCAATGTTCGATCTTTGAAAAGTGATTCTCCATTTTCAACAGATCATACAAATCATAAATTTTTGGAAATGGATATTTTTTTTATTACCGTAACTCAATTGATCTTTTGGTAATCTACATATAACCGAAGGGATTCATCACCCTCTTAGAAAATAGAGATGGCACAACCCATGGTGACATGCATAGTAATATTAATCCTTTATCTAAAAGAATATGCAACTGGGACTTCTACTCTTTAATTTTATCTCGATCCATTCTCTTTGAGGTCATTAAAACTAGTTAAGTTCCAAGAATCAAGACATTTGATAACTCGACCTCTCACACTTGTGGAAAACAAAAAAATCAGAGGGAAAAGAATTGGTAAACTAGAAGATGACTTGAGCGAGATCCACACTCATTGAACCCCACTCTAGGTTAAATGAAAACACTGGAATCTATTTTCCCAATGCTGGATAAGAGGGTCCAACTTTTCTCTAATATGGGTTAAATTATCCTTGAAATACAAAAGGCTAACCACTTAATATTGTATGGTAGACCCCGTGATGATAAAAATCAATTAGGGATTTATTATAAATGATCAAATCCATATTCAACAAGATGTTAATAGAATTAATGTTGAGAAAAATAGCAGTACACTAAAGGTCAAGGTATAGTAGAGAGAAGACACATGCATGAATTTGAAGAACCTGTTGTATCATAGTACCAAGGGGTGTAGTTATATCCATTAAAAAAATTAAATGATCCCTACGAAGATTAATCATATTAACTATATGGGTTGAAATATACAAGTGTGATGCAGTAGTATCAATTTTAACAATCACAATTGATTTAAATATAGAAATGGTACCTTAAACAGTTTCCAAACATGTTCCTGGTTTATCTGTTTAATATTTCACTATAAGAATTATATTTTTTTCTGGATTCAGGTGGTTTGAACCCTTTTATATGTGTAACCTTTGATAGACCTGTAGTTTAGGAGGATATGATGATCTCGTTCCAATATGCATAATGGATAAGTGAAGGAAGAATCATAGTAAGTTCCTTGAATGATTGAAGGAGATACAGTTCTAGGATGACTTAGTAAAAACCATCATAAAATTTCATGGAATACAACACTGGTAAAAAATCAACAAACTTCTTCATGGTGCTGTTGGAGGCCTAGAACGACCCAACCAACATGAAATTACACATGAATCATCATGAATTCTTTTTTTGTTGATGTATCCAATGCTTCCACTAGGAGGAAGCGAATCTATTTATAACTCGGACATGTCGACTAGGTTCCTCTAAATCCTTATCTCCCTATCCATCTTATCCAAATTTGTGATAATATTCAGTATGAAAGCCTGATAATGGATATCGTATCAAATTCCAAACTCGAACCATTGATCCTTAATTATATAAATAGATACAATCTCATCTGTGATCTATAACAACCTAGTTAAGTGATTTTAATATTCATTCATGATTATCTAGAATTAATCAACCTTGAAAAACTCCACATCCTTGGCAGAAACCATTGAATCTTGGTAGAACAAGTCAGTGAAATGATCCTTCATATATTTCAACCATAAGACCTCATATTTCATTGTGGTCTCCATCATGTCCCACCATCTCGTTCATGGCCCCACTAGTATGATGGTGGAACCCTTCAACATGATCATGTTCAGTGTCTCCATGAACTCAAACAGACATTCTATCTTTCCCAAAAACTCCTCCGCATAATGAGTCTTAATGGAGTCTTTCAAAACTGGTGGCTTCTGGGGATGTTACTCTAGAAAATGATTTTGAATAACATCCCACAAGGATTCACAGTTGGAGCCTAAATGGGGATTATAGGTGGTGAATGTCCCAAAGTGTGGACCATGCACACTATCACCTCTACTATATTTGAGTCTACAATAAGATTTTCATGGTGAGGTTCAGTATTTTTATTTTCATGTATTAGATTCTCAAGTTTTATGGAGTCTTGATGTGACACATCATTAGTAGTCAACAATGAAGACATTAGATTAACACTCTAACTGAGAAACAATGCAAATTATTACCAATATATGGAACAAAATAGATATTGATTTGAATCAATTCAAATCAGAATAGGGAAAAGGACAGAGAAAATCTAAAAGACGTCTTTCTATAACCACCCATAGTGAAATAAATTTCATTAGGGTGAGAGATGGTATGGTACTCAATCTCAACTACCTCTTTTTTCCCAACAACATTTCAAAAATTCATATTGACATTAACCAAAATGTTTAACAACCTCTATTTGATACCTCTTTGTCATGAACCAACCTGAGAACACTAGTACCCTGATAACTAATCCTACCCCAACATATATCGAATGGAATTCCCAACCCCCATGGGTCAGTGAATAGAACATGTCATAGCACAACACGAAAGTGGGAATGAATTTTCCATAAAAAATTATATAGTAAATAACAAGATGATATGAAGAAAAAGGAATCTAAATTCGGAGTAATGTACTAGAATACAACAAGTCATAAAAGCTCAACGTACTACAACCCATGATCCTAAATAGTGGAAAAACACCACATGTCCCTAAGGACAGAACTCACTAAGTCCAATGATAAACAGTTGGATCCTCCACCTAGTTATCCTTTCCCCTTTCTCAAACCAATATGGAGATAGTCTACAAAAACATTAAGGTACAAGGAGGTTCTAGAAGAAAAATATGAGTATGGTCCCACCAAGAATCCCATAATAGTCTGCAAATATATATTAACTAAAATAATTCTTCCACTTTTAAAAGTAAACAAATATGGAATTTTGGAGCATATTTAAACAAATCATTATATACAATTCAAATGATTGAAAGTAAATTAAGAAAAAGAATTACAAATGATGTAATATTTCTAAAAAATGTACTAAATAAAAAATTTATATAATATAAATTATATAAATACAGAAGTCATGTAACTCAATTTTTCATAATTGGCATACATTTATATCAAAAATATAAATATCAAGTGAGCAACATGTTCATCATCCAAAATAAAATATTGTGTTTCTGTCAATATGGCTCTGAAATCTCTACGAAATCACATGAATAAGTTTATACACACATCCCCGTTAAACATTCAATATTTGACTCTTCACCCTCCCATTAAGGATGTGAACCAAAACATGTATGTTTTAGAACATTGTAATAACATTGGGTGTTTCCGAAAAATTCACTAAATACCTAAGGATTACATGTGCTCATACTTAATCAATAATAGGAAATTATGTTAAGATTTCTTAAAATAAAATTAGATCAAATTTTCCCATTTCAAAATTCTGAGTTTCTATTTAAAACCAAAATGGGGTTTCATAAAAAAACATGCATCTTTGGAAGATAAAACCACCAGGTTTATATCATGTCACTTTTCATCAATTTCTAGAATATTGAAATAAATTCAAAACCAATTCCATCATTATTAACAAATCATTTCCACCATTAATTTCAACAATTTAATTGAGATCATTTCCTTTAAATTGTCAAATTACAATAATCAATTTAAATTGACCAATTTCAATAAACACACCCCAATTCAATAGAATTGATTTTATTTCAAAATTTATATACCAAACCTATTTCAAATATCCCAATTCATTGGAATTGGAATTTATGAAATAATCTAAAAGAAAAATTGAGGAATTGAATTTAAATCATCATATTGCATATATCATGCACTGTATAGTTAATCCATTTGGATAATCGAGATAGAACCACTTACCTCTTCCTAAAACTCATTACCTGCAATGAATCTTGTCTAAGAGAATGAAGTTAGGAAGACATAGAAACCCAATCTAAATGAAATATCAAAGACTAGAAGGCATATATCCCTCAATTATATGATGATCTATTGAAATTACAATATAGAAGAATGAGAGAAAATTGAAGAATGAGTGAGACTTATTACTAGTGAATTACATTATATCTGTAGAGATGATTAGATTCCAAAAATTAGATTTGGAATGGCTGGAAAGATTCAAGATCACTTTTGTAATTACCTAGGTCTATTTAAAATCAAATAGAGAGGATAAAATATAAAAACTGATCCACACTTTCTCTTTTGAAAAATGCATTTGGGGTGTTTCACGACATGAAATCTGAATACCCGACATGAAAAACATGAGTTTGATATGCATAAAAATGGATATAGCATTTAATTAAAATCCAACGATCCATGTAAAAAACAGATTATTAATTCCTTCAAGATGTACAATGACAACTCACGATGTGTACCCATTACAACATGAATTTTTTAATGTCTTGTTATGTAGAACCATTACATGATGTGTTACTCTATTACCCAGTGTGAAATTGTCAATCAGCCTGCAAGAAAAAGCTTTTTAATAGTGAGGATCCAAAGAACCAATGAATTCACCATTATACGAATCAAACCAATCTAATCTCAACCCTTACAAAATAGATGAAAAATAAAAACCAGGAAACAGTTTAAGATGTACTTTCTAGACCAGTAATTGGATATCACATGGACTTAGTACGACAATCCCATTATAAATCTATATGACTCAAACTCTACTTATATTTTTATTTTGAACATCCATAGTTTAGTAAATTGAACATTCATATTTCAAATTTTCTAATGATTTATCAGTCCAAAAAGATACCTCACACATAACTTATAAAATGGTCTTTCTTTTCTTCTCATGGAAATGGTTGCAAAGTACAAATTCATTGTGCTTATACGAATATTCATATAATAATTTAATGGTTAGAAATATTGATAACATTACCCATTGTCTCAAACTCAAAATTTAGGAGATCTAAAAATATTTATATTTCAAGATTGACCACTTAAATTCTTAACAAATCATATTTAATATTCATGACTATTATCCATAATCCCTTTCTCATTATTTAATAACATTATTTTATCTGATGGAACCTCTTCATCTCATTACGATAGATTCCTTCATAAAATTTCATAGAATGATCACATTTCATGGACCGCTACATAAAATTATTTATCATAGAGAAATAATGATTGCATGGATTAGTGCACGTTCCTCATATGGGGGATCAGTATCAAAATTGAACATAATCATTTTCCATTTATCATGTAATAATAACTACTTTTGAATTTCATACTATTATAACTAGTATATGATTAATAAATTAGTTTCAAAATCTATGGTTACTCCAATGATCTATATTTTAGGTATACATCAATAATATACTCCTCAATCATTATCATATTTAAGTAGAAAGACATCCTAACAATTATACTTCTCAATCCGATATGTTGTTTTTAGGTATCTAGAATAGATAAAAAACAATCCAGATACCTTTAGCTACCTCTATATTTCCAAAAAATTTATCCTAAGAAAATATCATGATTTAAGATAATTTTATGTCTAATAAATAAATTTTTAATTAACATAGGAATGAATTATGAATTCAATTACATTCTGGATAACCATTCTTTCCTTCCAAAAACTCAATAAGATTAACAACACGTATTCTCCCACATTCTTTAATAACAATTCCATCAAAAGTGTTTAAAATATATATGATATCTTAGAATTAAAAACATAAAAATCACCATCTAATGTAAGGGTATAATGTAAATAATATTCCAATTTTTTATTCCTTCGAAACGTTTTTCCATGTAGTAGCACTAGTTTGGAATTCATTCACAGATTCTCTTGAATTTACAAAAAAAAAAAATAAACATCATAGATGGATAATAAAATTCTTGATGATAGATCAGAGACCGATGGTGTGTCTGATTAGAAACATCACAAAACGATCAGCCTATATATTTCTAAAAACATCAGTATTTGGTTAAAGATATTCTGATAACCTGTATATAGAAAAAAATTACTTTTCTCCCCCTACATGTTTAGGCTTGAACTATTAGAATATTTTTAATTTCATATATAAAGTCAAATTGATGCATTGTGTATAATCCTGAAAAAACATTTTCATAAAATGATAGTTGTCCACAAATAAAAAAAAGTTACAAAAAAACATCACAACAGATCATCAATGTTCAATTTGGATATTTTGACAACATCTGCTAACAAATTTTTTGACTCACCAAATTTCATCAAATAATAATTTTTATCAAAATCTATTTTTTCTTTTTACCTAAATATTACTTTTTCAAAATAGTGTTTCATTGAACCACAATAAAATATAATTTAATGTTTTGGAAGGAGTTATATCCCTTAGGAATAGTAAAATATTTGGTAAATTTTAAGTTAAACTACCTTTCATTTATCTTTTCCACTAACTTATCTTTATCTCTCATTCATTTTATGTAAAAAACATTAGAACAATTTATGAACAACATGTACTTCACATTATATTGATTGATAATGTTGTACATATTCTCAATCTTTATTAACATATTCCAAATCACAGTGGATAATATTTTATATGAGATTATTGATTTTATTGGTGGAGGGTGAGCATGAATTTGTATCATCAATAATAAAAATATCTCTTTCAGTATAGATAATGTGATGAAATCATAATTTTGACACATTTCTAGAATTTATTCAAGGAAAAAATCATAAAAAAATACCTTTTATTCATTGAATATTTAATATCATCGTGATTTGATATTGAGTGTTGATCATGTTTTTTATAAAGATCAATTGCACTCTTGTTATCAAAAAAATAATCAATTGTTTATATACATCCAAATTCATGTCGTACTTAGGAACATTCAAACATAGCACATGAAAATAATTCCATGAAATTTCTATATATTATAATTCCAATGTGCCCATTGATAAGGAAATGAATTTCTTACTATGACCTGTCACAAAACATTCTCCCAAGAGAAATGTCCCTCTAGAAGATGATTTTAAAACATTAAAATCTCCATTGCAAACACCATCAGTATAAACATGATTGTTTATTCCAAAAATTAATTTATATATAAGCCCATATGATTTTTTTTCTATGACA
The DNA here is from genome assembly GCA_963277665.1 of Viscum album. NCBI lineage: Eukaryota > Viridiplantae > Streptophyta > Magnoliopsida > Santalales > Viscaceae > Viscum > Viscum album. Next base: position 2,096,902,477 of record OY728123.1, on the reverse strand, counting down.
TATCTTAAAATTTTCATCATTTCAGACATTTTAGATTATTTTAGATTACATTGATATCGAGGTAACAAGGTTAAAAGAAAACAATATTAGTTGTTAAGGTTATGAGATAAAGAAAACTTCCTATCAAATTATCACAATACCAATTATTAACGAACTCAATGGATTCATCATAAAACATATTAATATAAATTAAAATAGTATTAGAAAAATTTACAATCTTGCAGACCAATATTTTATAATAGCTCCATCACATGATTTTAATATGATAAGAAAATATATTTTTTATAACATGTATGCCAATGAATAAGCTTAATTCTACCAACATTTACATTTATAAATTCTTCTTCATTACCTCATATTAATCATTAATTAATTTTTCTTCATCCCCATAAAAAATTATATCATCCAGTTAAATAATAATAATTAGTTTTCATGAGTAAACTTATTTCACAAATAATATACTATAAAATCCTGTTTTGAAAAATTCTACATTATCAAAAAAACAATCATTTTTTGAATACCAGGATTTTGGGGATTGATTCAAAGAATACAAATATTTTTTCAATTTACAATATTTTTTTCATTGTCATCAATTATATCCCTACAAGGTTGCACAATGAATATTTCTACAACAATCTCACCATTTAGAAAGGATGAAATTACATCTATCTGATACACTTTTTGAATTCATGTTAGTATCCTATGATTAATGAATTCTAATATTTTGTACCCTTACAATAAGGGAAAATGATTCATTGAAATCTACACCACCTACCCATGAATAACCATTAAAAAATCCTAATTTAGTTCCATGAATTCTCTATATATTCATTCAACTTTTTCTATATGAAATATTTTTTAGGTAATATTAGTACCATTATATGTGGTAAAACATACCGATTTTCCATATATTTTATCTAATTCTTCATTCATTGAATCCACCCATTATTTTAATTTATTAACTTATAAAAACGATTTTGGTTCAGATTTTTTATATAAGTAATGTATGATTATCTATTTATTAGTTTCCATATTGTCTAAACTGTAGCCTTATTATTCCAAAGAATATTTTCAATCTCATAAATTTTTTTAATGTATAAAATTTCACAGTTCATCTTCGAGCTTCCCTTCACTCATTAAATGATTAACCTAAATCAAGATAAGTCTTTGTTGACTCACAGTCATCATCGTTAGAATAATTCAACTCATATTCCTCAATAGTCTCAAAGTTGTTTTATAAGGTTGAGTTTTCAATAAAATTCACTTCATATGTTTCCACCATCGTTTTTAAATGTTTTTCCAAAGACATATAAAATTTTCCATTGGGTGAATAATCACTAAAAATTTGGTCTTCATCGAATTCATTGGAAATTAAATGTTCAGATTTTTTTTTAATTAGACATTGACATAAAAAATATTAACGTATTTAAATAATGGTTTTATGTTATAAAAAATTTCATAAGATGTAATTTTGGATTCTGGTATCAAAAAAGAAATGTTCAAATCATGACTATATTACTAACAAGTTTTAATTAATAGAACATTTTATGTTTGTATTCAACTAACATGCTTCATCCTGTTTCTAACAAACTTTTGTTATTACTCTTTACATATATATTTTATTATGGGGTATATGGATCACTAAATTTATGTTTGATTCAATTATTTTTAGATAATATTAAATGTTTTCATGTAAATTAAGTATCATTATCTATAATCACCATTATTATATAAACCCACAATTATTTCTCAACAAATATTTTGATGAATATGATCATTTATACATCATCTGACTTGTGTTTCATAAACATGGTGTTATTCATCAGAATTAAATACTCAATAAACATGATAAAGTATAAATCCAATTTTGTTGATTCATTTTATCATCTACCCAAATAAATTGGAAAGAATAAGTTCAAGAGGACTGGTATATTAAATCTCATCATTCGTATGACAATAATTATAAATATTCTCTTTGTGCAATGTTACACAAAAATCTTATTATCTTATTTTAAATTATCTAAATCATCTTATAGAATCCTGTGTAGATATTTTTTTCATGTTTTTATTCTAATGCTGGAAATTCCTCTAATGCCACAAGTTATTATGATCATCAGAACATAAGTAGTAGGGGTTGTAAAATTATTATATTTTTAATTGATTCTATATCATTCTTTATTCTTTTAAAATAACATTTCCATATTTCAACCTTTGGATAACATAAGAGTATTTTAAAAAGATCACTTATTTTCCATTATAAAAAAGGATTCTAACACCATGTAATTTTTGTTTTTATCCATTAACAAAATATATATATATATAGATTTCAACTTTTTAGCTTCAATATCACCTGTTCAGATTCCTATGATTTTTAAAGAACCATCATTCTCCAATGCTTACTGCAAGAATCCTGATTTTTAAAATGTTTCAAATTTTTCAAATCTCATTTCATGTTAGAATAAAAAACACTATCTTGTTTCCATGGATTGTACATTTTTACTTTATTTCATGATAGTCTCAACTAAAAAGGTAGTTTTGTTGACTATCTTCATTCCTTCTTCATTATCTTTTCATGAATAAATAAATTTTTTTGAAAGCTTAGCCATAAAATATTTTGTAAAAAACAACTGGTGGACCACATGTACCTAAAAATTCAATCATAGAATCAAAAAGATTTTTTATCGAATATTCCCAACAGATTGGGATTATACTTTTTCATGTTTTTGAGTGTTTGGAAGGTTACTCGTTATAAATTTAATATTTCATCCACACTATTCAATCCTTCTTCCATAAATAGATATGTAATGCCCAAGTTTTTAGCTATGTTTTTATAGATTCCATATATCCAATCATAACCATCAAATTAAGATTTATATTGAAATAGTTTCTTTCCCTATAGAAACTTTATTGAGTTGGATATCATTTTTATGCTCTAAATAAATATTGTTGTGGACCATCATTCCAACATAATTAGTTGTCAAATTATTTATATTATATTGGTTTCTCACATCCCTTCATAACCCACAATATCCCAATAATTTTCACATCACCTGAAATGTTATAATAATTAGAGGAATACTTATTTTTTTAATTGGTTATTTCACTAGATTATTGATTTAAAATTTCTCTACAACATTATAAGTATCATATATTTTGTTATTGAATAAATATTGATGTTTTGATTTATCTTCCTCATGTATATTTCAAGATCATTATTTTATTGGAATATATTAAATTGTTCTTCCTTATTTTCAATATTTTTACTGAGATCTTCAACCAACATTCCCTATTTAGAAATTATAAAATTATATATTAATTACATTTGGATATATTCGTCCTATTTATAAAAAATTATTTATCAACATCAGTAAATTATCCAATATCATTATTTACCATTATTATTTAATTATTGGGATATTTGATTCTCAAGACATACAACAAGTTATATTCTGAGATGATATTCTCTGTAATAATTCCGACCTCCTTCTTCTTAACTATTTGTGGATACTTCAAAATTCTAATATTTTTATATGAATGTTCTGAACATTTTTGAACATTCACCATCTGAGGAATTATTTATTGTTGAATCAATTTTTTTGCTCATTCTCAGTATACAACTTTTTCCATAAGGGGACTTCATCTTATATTTGATGAATGCATTTCCATTTTTTGATCATTTTCTCCACTTCTTACATCAAGGGTTTTAATAAAAATCATATTTATATTCACCAACAATCACAATTGGGGATGTTCATAGAATGATGTAAAATTTTACCACAGTCAAAACATTTTAGAAGATGTTTACCTATATAATTTATCCTTTAAATTTTATTGTTATTTTATATAAGATATCATATTTTTTAATTTAACTTATCATCTTATTTATACTTGGAGTAATAGGGATCAACATCATGGATATCTTCAATTTTCATTTTATTCATATCATAAAAATCCATTTCATCAATTATATTTTTATATCATTGGTTCTACTTTTTGTATCATAAGTGAAAAGAAATTTATTCTACTCACCTAGAGATAAATCATATTTATCTTATAATGTTGAAAATTTTTAATCGAATTTATTTGGAAATTTTCCCATAAGTTTCTTCCCAATAGTAGAATCTTGGAAGAAGTCTCCAAATCCTTTGATGTCGCAAAAAAAATTATTTACTCTAGATAAGTATCCAACAATATCATATTCATATCTAATTATTAAATTTTAATAATTATTATTCCATATTTTTTTCTTTGTTTCCTTCACATTATTGTTCCATACAAAAAATACATTCGATCATGCCCCACATAATATTTTCCATTTTGTGGCCCATTACATAAATATAATATTTTTTGATAAGGACGTAAAGATATAATTTATATACTTTCGGTTAAATTCAAAATTTCTTTTGTTAGAAAAAATAATAATAGTATATTTATACGTTTGTTTAAAACAAATTATTGTATCAATAACAACATATATGAAAATAGATAAGATATATTGAATAATATTAGTCTTCCTATCATAGTAATATTTCCACTAAATAAAGCAATTACTTTACTATTAAACTAATTGAGATTATTTATGACAATGATTCAATAATGGACCATTGGATCTGACAGTAATTAATGTTCCAAAGGATCAAATAAAAAATATGAATGGTGAATTAAATCCGTTGTGTTTTTTCTTATATTTTAACACTTTAATAAAAATACCTCGTGAATCATATTCTATTTCATTAATTTACTATCTTTTAGTTAATAATCATGCATGAAAAAAGTATTCAGTATGCAAACAAAATTATATTTACAAGGTTCAACCTTAGTTTTATAACTAATAACATTTCTATAGCCACTCCAACATGTCTATGGAAATTAACTATTATGAAGAGCTACCTATAATTATTCCAACTACCTTTAGAAATCTTTACCCTCATGATAAAAATGTTCATATAGAATCCCATTATTTTGGAATGTTTTCTTTAAATAAATTTCTCTAAAAAAAGAATAAATACATTTTGAAAATTTCTCCAAAAATGATTGGTCTAAATCCTCAGTCAGATGTGGATATGTTTGATTTTCTTATTCTGGTAAGGCTTGGTTCGATGGGATTTGTCCGATGATTTCCCTCTGATGTAATCTATACGATGAACCCATCCTCAATATTCATTACCCAAAATCTAATCAAATACTCTGTCTAATCTTCATCGGTATGCTAGATATATCATTAATATGTCTAATCATATAATGATGTCTCACTCTAGAAAGATAACTCTAACATGAATTCTGTAGTGCTCCACATTTTATAATCGAATGGAATGTTATAAAGTGAAAATTTATAGTGCTTAAATTGTTTTAAATAATGAAATGTAAATTGAGGGAAACCTGATAATATTACCCATATCTCAAACTCAAATAAAATTAGATCTTTAGATATTTTAATTTCATGTTTAACCTCATAATTTCATTATCGTTCCTCTAGAATCATCTAGAGTCTTCTCTATTAACATTCTTCTCTATCTTTATAACCATTATTCATTATGATGGAACCCCATTATCTAATTAAAGTAGAAACCTTCATCAAATTTATTGAACCAATCAGATTTATTAATCCACAACATTAAAATATTTATTAGAGTGAAACACTCATATGATAGATCATTTTCTATTCCTGGTAAGATAGACTAGTATAAATATAGAAGTCACACTTTTTTCTTTTCTCTTGTAAGAAAAAATACTTTAGCATCTTTAAACTTTAATTAATCATTTTTTTGATGGATCTATGTCCAAAACACTAGTTACTATGATTTTATATATATAACAGATACTTTACTCACATAATCTTAAAGCATTATAATATGCACTCAGACAGACTTATAAAATTTTTATGTTACTTCGTGATCTAATCATCTGTGTCATGGTTTCTTGAATTGATAAAATATAATCAGTATACTTAAAAAACCACTATTTATCAAAATACTTCATTATGAGTCATTATCATGGTTTATGATAAATCCATGACCTGCAAGAATCATTTGATTTACATAAGAACGTATTATAAAATTCCTTACATTTATAACCTCATTTCCTTCGACATAAAACTCAATACAATTGGTTGCATAAATTTTCCCCCTTTTATTTGTATGTATTTCATCACCAATGTTATAGAAAACCAATGATAATTTAGATTTTCAATCCAAAAAAGCACCATATAACTTTAGGTTAAAATGTAACAGATTTTATAATTCTTAATTCCCATGAAATATATCATCCTAGATTCTAAACCACATTGAATTTCTTTTACAACTTATATGGACATTCCAAAACAAAATCTGTGAGATTGATATTGAAAATCATGTAAATATATCTAAGGCCAATTGTTTTTACTAAATTGAATGGTAACAAAAATTTTATCACTTATCTTCCTAAAAAAATCAATATCATGTTCATATTAGTATGTTAATCTGTGTATTGAAAAAACATTCAATACTTAACTAAACCTTTTTTCTTGGGTTCATACATTCAGTAGATTTTCACATTCTTATAGAACCTCATTCCAATGAACTGGGATTGATCATAAAAAAACATACATTTTAAAAATGTTAATTATCCAAAAAATACAAAACACATTACCAACAAATCATAATAATGGATCTTCTATTATAGAATATTTTGATATGGAGGAACAATAAATAATCTTTGGGGAACTATATAAAGAGAATGACCTCTCCAATGTGTTTCATCCTTTGATATCTCATAAATCATTCTTCAATTGGTCTTTTGGTTAGACCAGAACCTATAAGTCCTATATATAGTTGTTGGGGAGATATTGTAGAATATATTTGTAGAAATAAAATTATCATAGTGTATGGAAATGTTAGCTGGAGGGTTCCTTTTATAGTTTAGATGTCGTAACCTTCATAAATAATATAAACACTAAATAACATTTTGTAATAATCATGTAAAAGTAGAAATAATGTGCATAGTTTCAAATATAATATAATGGATTTTGTAAATCAACACACCCAATCATATTTAGAAATATTAAAGTGTTGTTTGAATCCAAATCTATTTTTCTTTCACACTCATTAAACTATTTAACTCTTATAATTGAAACATTATTTTATTATGGTAACTATTTATTTTTACTAAAAATGTATATAAATTATTAAAAAATTTGAATATGACGATTCCAAAAATAGAACAATTTTTAAAATATTCTGTTTTTATATGTGATAAAAATTACATTTATTACAATTAGGAAAAATATAATGAAAATTGTTTTTAAAAAATATGTAAATTTAAGCATTAAAATTTATTTATACTAAAATATGTTCTATAATAGATTCTCATAATAGTAATTGGATTATAAATAAAAATGGATTTCTCTATGACTCTAAAACTGAGCCAAAATAAAATTTATTCTTTTAATTATTTAAAAATATAATTTTTTACAATAAAACATAACTTGGCATCAAATATTTGAAATAATGGGTTTATAAATTTATAATACTGATTTTCAATGATTATTTTTACTAATGAGATATTTATCTTTACTATCAAAAATGTTTCCCCAAATTTCTATGAATTTCTAATTCATTATGATTTAATAAATGATTTGATACATGTAAAAGGGAATTTTCACTATTCACCATAGAATCAACCATTTTTGAAATATTAATGAAATCCACCACAAAATAATATCTATATTAGTAATTAAAAAATTATGTTAATTTCGTAAATTAAAATTAAGCTATTGAATAATAACATTAAATATATTACAAAAAAATATATGTAAAAAATGAAATTTTTTAACATAATGTGTTTTTATTATTATTTCAATAAAATTTATAATTAATTAATTGTTAATATATTAGATTATATAATGAAATTATTTTAATTTGATTATTTTAATAAAATACATAACACATTATAAATAGTAAATTGAAAAATATATCTATTTATTGTAGAATTACTTTAATCATATCGAATTTTTTTTATTATTTTTCCATCGTTAAATTTAATCATTAAAAAAATTTAATACATTAAAGCGTCATAGTTGATTACTCTATTTCTATTTAATTAATGTAAATTTTTCATTTTAATATGTCACAAATTGTTTTAGTGTTTTATTTTATGGTTTTTAACCTATTAAACATAGATTTTAATTAAAGGATTTGTAAATACTAAAATATTGGTGAATTATATATATATCAAATCAAGGAAGAGTGTGTTATTATAGTAGAGATATTGGACCCATTAATGTGGATTGACACATACACATTGGAAATTAATCATATCATACATAATTTAGTGTAATATAAAGAGGTATTTAATTCCTATTATTATCATACCAAAAGAAAATGTGCGGTAATATTTATTGTGATTCATCCATTATTGAAGGTTCATACTTGATTTTTAAAATATATAAATATTTTAATATGTATTTTAAGTTTAGGTATCCAAGATTAATTCTTTATAGAATAAATTAATACAAAATGGACTTCTAGATGAACAATGAAGAGATCTAAAAAACATTGTGAATTCACATGGTGGGGGATGTAAATAAGTGAAGTGCCCAGATCAGTGTGAATCACTGAGAGGGGGAGGGGGTGAATCAGTGATCCCTTAAATCTTTTTACTAATTGATTCTTATCAATTAAACCTCTATGGCTTGTTAAGGCCTCGATCCACTCTTCTTATGTCTCTCAACCTTTCCCGGATAATGCAGTAATGAAAAGGCACAGGACACAAGGATTTACAAGGTTTGGCACCAAAGGCCTACATCCTTGCCATGCTCTCCCAGCATGGATTCTCCCATTATAACTTGTTAGAATTACAATGGTCGATACAGCTTCCCACCGTATCTCTCCTGAGTCCCATAGGAGGATCTTTATACTGCGTCACACAGTGTTACCAGAGTCCCACTGGCCTGCTCCAGAATCCCACTGAAGACTTCTTCTCCCTGAGTCCCACAGGGTCTTCTCCTGGCTCCTCGAGTCACACGAGTAGCTCTTCTTCTCTTTAAGCTTCTTCAAGTATCTTCAGCAGTCTGGGATAAAGACTACTGGCCTTGCTCTTCTTCTGATCACTTTTGGTGAACAGGTCTTCTCGTCTTGCTCAGGCTTTATCACCTTCTTCTTAGGATGACCTGGCTTCTCTCTTCAAGAATCTTCAACAGCCTCTGATAAGGTCTGATGGTCTTGCTCAAAGCTTCTGATCACTTCTGTTGATCAGGATCTTCTCAATCACTGAAAACTCAGACAACTGATATCTCTAACTTCAGTCTGGATTCAGTCTGACTTCACATCAACTTCATGCACTGAGTGCATGGCATCTCTGCTTCCTCATGCACTGACTGCATGGCCTTCTCAAATTCTTCAAGAACTCCTGGTCTTGGACAACTCAATTTCACACAAGCAGATTTGAACTTTGATTACGTGTGCACGTGCATGCATGCATGCATGCACTTCCCCTTTCCTCTACTTGGTGCAGTAAACCCACAAAGGGTGTATCACTTTAAGCACACACCTTCTCAACTCTTCACACACTTTATCCAATTTGTTCACACACTTAAATGTGTGTTGTTCTTTAGTGTGGGAATCCTCTTCTCCTTCTTCTTAGTGTTTACTTTCAGTTTGCACACACACTAAGGTTCGGCCTATTTGTCTTTTTGCACACAAACTTTGTTTTTCACTTTTGCACACACATGAGTTGGCCTCCTCCTCTTCTTGTTGCACACACACACTTTAGTGTTCTTTTAGTTTGTTCTTCAAAGTGTGCACAAACAAGGCTACGGCCTTTTGTTGCTTTGCACATAAACCACCCGTAGGGTGTCTTCACTTGGCACACACACAAGATATGGCCTCAGGTTCTCCTTGCACACACAATACCGTAGGGTCTTCACTTTGCACACAAGGCATGCAAGTCTCGGCCTTCACTTCTTCACTTCACACACACAAGAGGTGTGGAATCCTCTTCACTTGATCTCCTTACAATATGAAGGCACACAAGGTGCAATCAGGGGCGCGCAGGTGCAAGGGCACAAGGGCCGCGCAAGGCCTCGGGTGTGCAAGGTGCAACACCTCGGGCGCGCAGGGTGTCAAGCACCTCGGCCACGCAAGTGCGCAAGCACCTTAGCCGCGGGGCGTGCCAATATGTGCTTGACCCCGTGCTCTTCCTGCCGCACAAATGGAAGGCGCGCAGGGAACACCTTCGAAGCCTCGGGTGGCTCCGGAACAAACTTCCGCGCAAGTGGGTTGCGCGGGGCTTCGGCTTCACGAGGCACAAAGGGACTCACGGGACTCCGGATTTTCAACAAAGGATCAGCAGGCTTATAAGAGGGCTCGGGCTCTCTTTTTATAGGCAAAGGAATGCCAAATCTTCCGCGTGAGATATCTCTCGAATTCCCGAACTTCTCGGATTTTCATGATTTTCTAAATCTTGATATTCTTCTCTCTGTTTACGCAGGTTCACTTATGTTTCGGCTTTCTTCACGTGCATGCATTTTAACATGTGCATGGCCTCTGTTTAGGCCCATTTATGAAAAGCACGGACACCCGATGCCTCGGCAACGTTGTTTGCCTCGGCCTTCTTCGGATTCTTCCAAACATTGCATGCATGGTCATTTTTAGGCATGATCGTGTTCAGTAGGTCCAAACGAACTCAATGGAGCCTTCGGCTTCGGAAATGGTGGCCGGGAACTCAAAAACCATGCTCGGATGGCGCCTGGTTCGTCGGCAGCTCGCGGGAGACTTCGGACGAGATCGGGGTTGAAGGCGGTCTCGCAGCCGTTGGATCGGCGATTCAATTGATCTCGGACGGCCTGGATCAGATCATCTCGCCGCGGATCAGATGTGCGGCTCGGATCTGGCGCGGGATCAATCGTGCGGCCAGGATGCGCTCCCGGGAATTTTTCCGCGTCCCACATCGAAACGGGGCGCGGTTTTGCCGCGGCTTATCAACCATCGCATGCCATCCTCGGCTCAGTTGAACTTCTCCCCTCCCGGTGCCGCCCCGCACCAGGTTCTCTCTGCGGGCGCGCTATGCGCCCACTCTGCTCCCTGCGAGCGCGCCACTGGCGCCCACTATGCACCCTTCGGGCGCGCTCTGCGCCCACGCTGCGCAGGACCTGATCCCCTGCGTGGCCCCGGCTTACACACGGTCGCGGCCTCTCGGGCTGTCCCCATGGGATCCCCTTGGGTGTGGTGACTTAGTCCCACATGTGCCTTGGGTTGAACCCTTAAGGCTGGCCCTTGGTGGCTAATGTTTTGCTTGAGGAAACACTTAAGTACTTTGTTTACAAACAAATTAACCATGTGTAAATGCCAAATGCCACTACTCTTCTTCTTCATTTCTTCACTTCTCTTCTTCATTAGAATTCCTCAAATCTCCTCAACATATACTCATTACTTAGGAGTGAATTCTTGAAGGTTCTTTCTTCATCAACCGAGCTCCTAATCACATAAATTCTTCAATGAACTTCATTGATCTAATCAGAGATCAAGTTGGATCATCTTCATGTTCACATGCACTTAGTGATAGTGCATGGACTTCATTAATCCACTTCATCCACTCAGTGATTGTGGATGGATCTCCTTTCATCTCCTCATGCATTGTCAATACAATGCATGGTCTTCTATCATTGTTGTGACATTGTATCATCAGGATACAAGTTCTATGAACTTAAATATCATCTCAACAATCGTCAGATGTAACTAGAGAATGTTTCAACCATCATCTCCTATGTTACTTAGTGAATCTCCTAAGTGACATGCATCTTAGTACCATGGCCATTCTCCTTTCATCACCAACACCATCACAACCTTTGTCATTCACATCTTGACATTCCTTGACATCCATTCATTTCATGACAACTTCATGCCTCATTGATAACAAATGCAACACAGTGCACTTCAATCTCCCCCTTTGTATTTGTTGGCAATACACTAGAGCACATATGAATGGGTCAATATGTGTGCCAATATTTCTCCCCCTTATTGGCAATCAAATGCAAAGGTGTGGTGTGGTTCTCTTTCAAAAATATCTCTTCCTCCCTTCGAATAGAATCTTATTGAAAAGCACTAAGAGAGGGATGATGTCACATGTTCTCTTTAGCAAAGATCCTTTAGTAAATCAACTCTAAATCTACTTGGGCTAACCCGGTGTAGAAAACAAGAGTGATATGACCAAGGAATTCAAAGCTGTCCAAAATTCTCTACACATGTGAGATCATGCTTAGGGGTTTGAAATTTTTCAGATATAACAATGAATTTGCTAAATCCTGCACAACTTCACAAAACACATTAGAAAGTTCAAGTGCAAAGATAAAGCTCCCCCATTCATCCATTTGTCTTCAATCAATACTCCCCCTTAATTGTCATGATGAACACAATTAAGAAACAAGGGATGAAAGTATGATTGGAATACCTTCATCTTTTCTCAGGATGGTATTAAATCTTAGAATACCATCTTCTCCAGATTGGCTCCCCCTCAAGGGGTGCCCTCCATTCTGTCCAAACCATCCTCCAGATGAGAATGATCATTATCTTCAATTCCCTGCAATGTTAGCACATGTATATACCAAGAGTATAAGGGAATAAGATGGAACCTCCTTGGTTCATCAATGTGAACAACAAGGTTGAGATGATTCTCTCAACCGAGATGTCCCATTTTCACCAGTCTTCACACTTGCACATCTGATCTTCATTGATGATTGTGCTGGTGTGGTTCTCAATACATCTTCATGTGAAATCTTCTTCTTCCCTTTTGCCTTAGCAATTGCCAGAACTTTATCTTCAGCTCTTTGCAGATCTTTGGCAAGTTGCAACTGATTTGGCCATTTGACTAGTAAGTCACTTGAAAGTGTGGCCTCAGTTCTAGAAGTTCCACATGGTTCTTTTGATGCTGTCAAGCTACCTTTCTTAGGCAACTTGTTTTCAATCAATCCCTTCTGCTTCTTCTGGATTGATTGTCTGTTTGAGTCGAGTCTGCCTCTATTGAATTTCATGGCTTCTTTACAAAGATCCATGATATGCCCTTTCTTTCCACAGTAGAAGCATTTCTTCTTGGTGGTCCTTCTGGATGCATCACCCTTCTTGGATTTAGACTCCAAGGTCTTCTCTTCCTTTTTCATAATCTTCTTGGGAGCATCTTCAGCTTTCTTCTGCTTTCTTCCCAATGATTCTTTCTGAGCCAGGTTCAGTGATCTTCTCTTCTTTTTAGCTCTGGATACAGTTAGAGATTGACATGTATCTTTTTGACCACTTTTACAATCATCCCAGATGTTGTCAAGTAATCCAAATCTATTTGCAGTAAACATATGTCTCTGGATCTGTGGATGTTGCTTCCTTCCTTCTGGCTTGCTCCCCCTTGGCATGGGCTTCCTCTGTGCTTTGGCATTCAGTGGATTGTACCAACAATCCTTTGCACAATGCCCATACTTGTTACAACACCAGCATTGACCCACAAATCTTGACTTCTTCAGTCCTTCTGATTTTAGGGTACTTTTCTGGAGCTGCTGTGTTGTTTCAGGAGAGCTCTGCTTCTTCATTTTCTTCATCCATACTTGTTTGGATTCATTCTTCCATCCTGCACTTTTAGTAGAAACACTTTTAGAAGCATGAGTACAAGATGGTATGGATGGTACCTTCTTTTTAGAAGTTGTTGCCCTTTTATTAGAGGATGTCTTTCTTTTATAATCATCCTGCTCAATGCATACTTGAGTAGCAACATTTCTTCTTTCAGCTGACTGGGAGGCTTCAGCTTTGGGTGATTGCAGATTTTTCAATATCACCTCTAGTTCTAAGCATTTCATATTGAGGGAGTTCTTCTCATCCTCAACAGTTCTTAGCCTTCCTTCCCAATTTTCTTTCAGCTGTTCTAGTTGGTCTTCATGCACATTCTTCATTTCTTGTAATGAATTGTCAAGCTCCTTTACCCTGTTTACTTTGTCTTCATGTTGAGCATCTCTGACATTCATTGAAACTTTGTGCCTCTTTTCCAGTGCATGGAAAACTTCTTTGATCATTATCATAAAGATTTCTTTCTCAGAAAGGCTTCTTTGCAATTCTTCGGCAGTTTCTTCATATCTTTCATTGCAAAGGAAAATAGTTTCATCTTTAGCTTTCACCAGCTTTCTGAGAGTGTTGGTTATGCCAACCCTTTTTTCCAATTGATATTCCATTGTATTGGCTTCTTCTTCTAGCTGTAATTTTTCTTCTTGAAGATCAAGGATGCCTGTAGCTATACACACTGCCACTTTCTTGGGGACTTTCTTCTAAATATATTTGATTGCACTTTGAAGATCTTTCATTGTTCCAACTTCATCACAGCTAGGACAGGCTTTCTTCATCTTCCTGGCCTGTTTCTTCTTTCTATTTTTCTGAGTCTTGGCAGATATCTCCATTTGAGGCTGGTCACTCATTTCCTCAAATCTGCACTTCATAGAGACTCCCTTGGATCTTTTAGAGGTAACCTTCCCTTTGAGACCAATTGAAGTGCCCAGATCAGTGTGAATCACTGAGAGGGGGAGGGGGTGAATCATTGATCCCTTAAAACTTTTTACTAATTGATTCTTATCAATTAAACCTCTATGGCTTGTTAAGGCCTCGATCCACTCTTCATATGTCTCTCATCCTTTCCCGGATAATGCAGTAATGAAAAGGCACAGGACACAAGGATTTACAAGGTTCGGCACCAAAGGCCTACATCCTTCCCATGCTCTCCCAGCATGGATTCTCCCATTATAACTTGTTAGAATTACAATGGTCGATACAGCTTCCCACCGTATCTCTCCTGAGTCCCACAGGAGGATCTTTATACTGCGTCACACAGTGTTACCAGAGTCCCACTGGCCTGATCCAGAATCCCACTGAAGACTTCTTCTCCCTGAGTCCCACAGGGTCTTCTCCTGGCTCCTCGAGTCACACGAGTAGCTCTTCTTCTCTTTAAGCTTCTTCAAGTATCTTCAGCAGTCTGGGATAAAGACTGTTGGCCTTGCTCTTCTTCTGATCACTTGTGGTGAACAGGCCTTCTCGTCTTGCTCAGGCTTTATCACCTTCTTCTTATGATGACCTGGCTTCTCTCTTCAAGAATCTTCAACAGCCTCTGATAAGGTCTGCTGGTCTTGCTCAATGCTTCTGATCACTTATGTTGATCAGGATCTTCTCAATCACTGAAAACTCAGACAACTGATATCTCTAACTTCAGTCTGGCTTCAGTCTGACTTCACATCAACTTCATGCACTGAGTGCATGGCATCTCTGCTTCCTCATGCACTGACTGCATGGCCTTCTCAAATTCTTCAAGAACTCCTGGTCTTGGACAACTCAATTGCACACAAGCAGATTTGAACTTTGATTACGTGTGCACGTGCATGCATGCATGCATGCACTTCCCCTTTCCTCTTCTTGGTGCAGTAAACCCACAAAGGGTGTAACACTTTAAGCACACACCTTCTCAACTCTTCACACACTTTATCCAGTTTGTTCACACACTTAAATGTGTGTTGTTCTTTAGTGTGGGAATCCTCTTCTCCTTCTTCTTAGTGTGTACTTTCAGTTTGCACACACACTAAGGTTCGGCCTATTTGTCTTTTTGCACACAAACTTTGTTTTTCACTTTTGCACACACATGAGTTGGCCTCCTCCTCTTCTTGTTGCACACACACACTTTAGTGTTCTTTTAGTTTGTTCTTCAAAGTGTGCACAAACAAGGCTACGGCCTTTTGTTGCTTTGCACATAAACCACCCGTAGGGTGTCTTCACTTGGCACACACACAAGATATGGCCTCGGGTTCTCCTTGCACACACAATACCGTAGGGTCTTCACTTTGCACACAAGGCATGCAAGTCTCGGACTTCACTTCTTCACTTCACACACACAAGAGGTGTGGAATCCTCTTCACTTGAGCTCCTTCCAATATGAAGGCACACAAGGTGCAATCAGGGGCGCGCAGGTGCAAGGGAACAAGGGCCGCGCAAGGCCTCGGGTGTGCAAGGTGCAACACCTCGGGCGCGCAGGGTGTCAAGCACTTCGGCCACGCAAGCGCGCAAGCACCTTAGCCGCGGGGCGTGCAAATATGTGCTTGACCCCGTTCTCTTCCTACCGCGCAAATGGAAGGTGCGCAGGGAACACCTTCGAAGCCTCGGGTGGCTCCGGAACAAACTTCCGCGCAAGTGGGTTGCGCGGGGCTTCGGCTTCGCGAGGCACAAAGGCACTCACGGGACTCCAGATTTTCAACAAAGGATCATCAAGCTTATAAGAGGGATCCGGCTCTCTTTTTATAGGCAAAGGAATGCCAAATCTTCCGCGTGAGATATCTCTCGAATTCCCGAACTTCTCGGATTTTCAAGATTTTCTAAATCTTGATATTCTTCTCTCTGTTTACGCAGGTTCACTTATGTTTCGTCTTTCTTCACGTGCATGCATTTTAACATGTGCATGGCCTCTGTTTAGGCCCATTTATGAAAAGCACGGACACCCGATGCCTCGGCAACGTTGTTTGCCTCGGCCTTCTTCGGATTCTTCCAAACATTGCATGCATGGTCATTTTTAGGCATGATCGTGTTCAGTAGGTCCAGACGAACTCAATGGAGCCTTCGGCTTCGGAAATGGTGGCCGGGAACTCAAAAACCATGCTCGGATGGCGCCTGGTTCGTCGGCAGCTCGCGGGAGACTTCGGACGAGCTCGGGGTTGAAGGCGGTCTCGCAGCTATTGGATCGGCGATTCAATTGATCTCGGACGGCCTGGATCAGATCATCTCACCGCGGATCAGATGTGCGGCTCGGATCTGGCGCGCGATCAATCGTGCGGCCAGGATGCGCTCCCGGGAATTTTTCCGCGTCCCACATCGAAACGGGGCGCGGTTTTTCGGCGGCTTATCAACCATCGTGTGCCATCCTCGGCTCAGTTGAACTTCTCCCCTCCCGGTGCCGCCCCGCACCGGGTTCTCTCTGCGGGTGCGCTCTGCGCCCACGCTGCGCAGGACCTGATCCCCTGCGTGGCCCCGGCTTACACACGGCCGCGGCCTCTCGGGCTGGCCCTATGGGATCCCCTTGGGCGTGGTGACTTAGTCCCACATGTGCCTTGGGTTGAACCCTTAAGGATAGCCCTTGGTGGCTAATTTTTTTCTTGAGGAAACACTTAAGTACTTTTTTTACAAACAAAGTAACCATGTGTAAATGCCAAATGCCACTACTCTTCTTCTTCATTTCTTCCCTTCTCTTCTTCATTAGAATTCCTCAAATCTCCTCAACATATACTCATTACTTAGGAGTGAATTCTTGAAGGTTCTTTCTTCATCAACCGAGCTCTTAATCACATAAATTCTTCAATGAACTTCATTGATCTAATCAGAGATCAAGTTGGATCATCTTCATGTTCACATGCACTTAGTGATAGTGCATGGACTTCATTAATCCACTTCATCCACTCAGTGATTGTGGATGGATCTCCTTTCATCTCCTCATGCATTGTCAATACAATGCATGGTCTTCTATCATTGTTGTGACTTTGTATCATCAGGATGCAAGTTCTATGATCTTAAAGATCAGCTCAACAATCGTCAGATATAACTAGAGAATGTTTCAACCATCATCTCCTATGTTACTTAGTGAATCTCCTAAGTGACATGCATCTTAGTACCATGGCCATTCTCCTTTCATCACCTACACCATCACAACCTTTGTCATTCACATCTTGACATTCCTTGACATCCATTCATTTCATGACAACTTCATGCCTCATTGACAACAAATGCAACACAGTGCACTTCAATAACTGTAATCACATACTTTTACATTTAAATATCAAAATAGAAGTAGATCCTATTAGAGAAAATGAATAAATCATTGAACAAGACACACTACAACATTAATGGGAATTTATTATAGAAATTTTTATTTTTTAAGGGTTGCGACTCGAAATTAATGGACACATCCTTTCATTGATCTAGAAAAAATCATGATCACTTGATCCACTAATTTTAACATGTTGTATATATAGATCATTGTTAATACGTGACCTCAAGATATATAATGTATCACTAAAAATTAGAAATTTTACCAATAGAAACAATAAACTATAAATTTAAATAATGTAAATTTGAGAGGCTTCAATCAAAATATGAAATCATTATGTTTTTATTACAGTTATTCGTCCTTTTAATATTATTAATTATATTATAAAATTATTATTCTAATTATATTACATCATATTTTCTGTTAGTTTTCCCCCTTTTCAAAACTCTATTGATTTATTGTGCATATCCACACTTCTTACTTCAAAAATTATATTTATTTTAGAGAATTTAATTATTATTTAAACAATTAGTAATAAAATAATTAAAATTTTCTTTATAGTCACCCACAATATATAATGAAATTTAATCAATTTACACATTTTAGTAGTCTGTGTATTTGAATTTTGGTGTAAAAGGGATGGGTTGGGTTTTCTTACGATTTTACCAATGGACCACCTTAATGAATTAATTAAGTTGAATAATTTTATATGAACCATGATGTTATAAATCAATTTTTTACCATTTTATTTATGTTTATCAAATTTGATCTACAATGATAATTTACTCAAACATCACTCATAAATTTAACATTAATAGAGTTGGATTTATTTTAATTCAATCATAAAATCACCACTCCATTTTAAATTGTATAGTCATTCATGTTTCACAAAATAACTATGAATTAAGTCATTTTGTTATGGTTACAAGAAAATCTCCAGTTGTTCCACACCCATTACAAATACTCATTTCACATTATATGCTCTTTTTCATCATTTAATATGAATATGACACCTTTAAATAGTGTTATTTCCCATTATATATTGTGTAAATTATTAACTTTAACACCCATAAATGGATCAGTTCAAATTTATATAAGACATTTTACTCTTATAAAAACCACATTTGCTTCGTGTCTCAACATAGAATAGTTATGTATGGACTTAGTTAATCTATATCCAAAAAACAATTATACATGTTATAATCAATTAAAATCACTTTACATCACTACTAAACCTTGTAATTATATTCATTTCAACGTAAAAGATACGAATAACCTAATATTGAATTTGATTCATTTAATGTATTTTTAATAAAATAGATCACCAATGAATTGGTTGATATCCTCTTAAACATCAATTAAAATAACAAATATACCAAATATAAGAAACACAATATCATGGGATATCATATATGACCTCACATACACTTTTTATCTAATGTCTCTTCTAACTTCCTAGTAATTTTTGTTTCAACTTTTTAGTTTTTTTCAACAATTACTACCATCATATTTTTTAAAACCATCAAACATAAATATCCAATTATATATGTAAATGAATCATTATTAATTATTGTGAATCGTATTTGATTAAAAATATTGTATGTAATAATATTGAAGAATAATAATCCAAATCTGTAACACCCCAGGTAAATAAAGAGTATGACATTTTCATATTTATCCATATTTGTGAATAAAATATTAATATTACTTTAAATGGGACACTATGCACGATGGCGTACCCAATACGCAAAAATGAGTTTCTTGGGAATCTTGCAATGCACTCTAATAATAAAATAATTTTATTTTAAATGGTAGTTAATGCCTAGCCTTTGTAATTGTAGGAATGAACAGAACTAACTAAAAAATGATTATATATGTTTTTCAAATATTTTTACTCCTTACAATAAATGTTATAGGATTAAAAATGCGAATGAATCCAATTTTAAGCGTAAACATTCCAATATTCTTTAAAAGGCCGATTAACCGCCTTTTAATGGTTAACCTATTTTAAATCCACATATTGACAATTTTATAAGCTTAATTTTTTAAAATAAACATATTATTTATGATTGGGACATTGAAATTTACCTTGGGTTAATTTTTGGTATTTTTCTGACAATGTTCATTTTTCAAAGAATAGTGAAAATTACTGCATTTTACATCAAAACTGCATTTTCATATAATTTAATTATATGGTTATATTACCTTTTTAATTAGTTTTAAAGTGTAATTAGAATATATTTTTACCATGTAATTCAATTATGGTCATTGGAATTAATTTCACTTTGTAATTAGGCATAAATAAGTGCCAAACTTTTCATAAATACTGTTTCTAAAAAACCCTCTATTTGTTTTGACAACGGAAAGTTTTTATTAAATTAATTATTGCAATTTATGTGTTTGTAATTTGGTAAAATGTATTACATATTTGTAATAAGAAGGTCCAAATTACGTAATTATGACTCTTTTGTTTTTGGACATTATGAATACTAACGACGGAAATTATCTTTAATTATCTTGATTATTGAGTAATCAGGTAGTTAAAGATAATAAGATAATATCATAAAAAAAATGACCACAAAATGTGTCCTAAGGATACTGGTTTTCTCATGTCCGACCATGGAATGCCTTGTGCCAAACTTGGGGGCCCCATGGAATCACTTTTGTGAGAATGTGACTTTTTATCTTTTTATTTTTAAAGAATGTTAAATGTAACAAAGAATGTATCACCTAAGTAAAATATTTTTACTTTTGTCTACAAAAATTATCATTTGGACTATAAATATTCATTAGAAATATAAAACAATTTCCTACATGGCAGTATTTTTTTTATAATTTGTAGACATTAAATAAATTAAATTATTTATGACATCATGATGATGCAGCGATGACCTCATTATTTAACGATTTAAATAAAATGGAAATATAATGTAAAATCTAAGACCTAAACATGTCCAAACCCTATTGGATGGGAGGATTTAGAACCCTTATCACCTTATCCTCAAAACACATCAATTTGGGACCATTAAAATCCGAAACTCATTTGAAAATAAAGTTACATGTTTTACCTTTCCAAGAGTGCCCCTCCTCTCCTCTTATAAAAGGCCCCCACCTCTACCTCCTTACCCACACTTCAAAAGCCTTTGGCTCGGCCAAGCCCTGCCCATTTTGTCTTTCCACAACCCTCTATAACTCCTTGAATCCTCGCTTTGGGCATAAGGCTTCCCACGGAAGCCTTTGAGCTCAAACCAAAGGGAGTTAGCCAATTTTAAGGTAACGACTTCACTTGTGTCCTTTTCTATTATTTTGCTTCTCCAACCCCCTAATCTCTTTTTATTAATTTATTTTTAAACAAATCCGGTATCTTCAACATACTATGATGTTGTTATAAGAAGTCTTCGATCTACATTTACACACACCTACATCTAATGGTTAAAGAACATATTGTTTCTGTGGATGGAAAATTTCTGCCTCACGAAGCGATGATTGTTCAACATTCTCCTAACACCTTCAAAGGTTTCCATTAAGATGAAACTATATTTGTATATGATATATAATATGTTTATGTTTTACTTAAGCTTCTGTATTTTTCATTTATAGAATACATTTATGGTTTCCATTATGGGTAAACGCGATATCTTCATTTAAGGAAGTGCGGACTACCGCCCCCTCAAAGTGATTTGATTCGTTAATACCATATGTGGTACGTATAAAGGATATATTTAATGATATTATATATGACACCATACTGGTATTTAAATACAATTATGTATCATTATGTTTTAATTCCATTAAATATGAAATAGAAATGGAATTAGCGTTCATGCGTACATATGGCATACCGTCTCCATGAACGGTACATTTCATTTCTTATCTCAAAATGTTATGTACTATTATAAGTACATATATATAATGGATATATATTTAATATATTAAATATAAATTATGGATATCATTCTGTAATTATAATATATATATATATATATATCTCATTTTGTTTTAATTCCATTAATATGACAAAAAAATGAAAGTAGCGTCCATGCGTACGTACGGCCTACCGTCGCCATGAACGGTGCTTTTAATTTTTATCTCCAAATGAAATGGAATAGTATAAAATGGATATATACTGGATATATATGATATTTAAAACATCAATACTATTCTGGATATGATGTACCTATAACTACATGGAAAATTATTTTCCAACGAGTTCAATTTTTGACACATGTACCAAACATCGACAAAAACGTCTGATATGAACTCATATTATTAACCAATTATTATAACATTAAAATATGTTATATAAACTGAATAATAATATTTAAAGTAGGTCCTTAGTAAATTATAAATTGACCAATGTTTATTATTCAGGAATATAAATAAATGAAGAAGACAAGTCGGACTTGAGGTAAGAGATCCTACACCTCTCTTTCTTTTTAAGTACACTCTTTTATGTCATTCCTTTTAAAGCTCATATTTCATGTTATTGGGATATTATTTTATATTAATCTTACTGTAATTTTTATGTTCATATGATGAGAGGCCCTATTCTCTCTCATCAATCCATTTTAGAAGTTTTGAGAGGTGCCGTTAGGTTGCCGAATATTTCGTAAGAGATCCAACCTCTCTCTTTCTTTTTAAGTACTCTCCTTTATGTCACTTCTTTTAAGCTCCTCTTTGTTATATTGGGGGATTTTATTTTATAATCCTCTTTCTTTAAACATTATTTTAATATGATAAAATACCATATTTCCTCTCATCAATCCATTTTGGATGTTTTAAGTGGCACAGTTAGGCTACCTAGTTTTCGTAAGGGGTTTTTCATCGCACTTTTATTCCCGTGAGACTTATGCTACATTTGCCACAATTTCCTTTGAGTACTGTATGTACAGCACATTATTATAAACTTTTTGTAGTATAATTTCATTTATGGGTATTCACATCTTCATTGTATGACCCTTCTTCCATGGGTTGTACGTTTCCAAAGTTACCCAACTCGGTAAGGGGACCTTTCACCCTCCTCACTTTAAAAGACTTCTTTTGTTATGTCTTTTAATTCACATAATATTGTGTTGGGATATGTTCTTTTATATCCTTATTTATGTAAATTTTATGTCCAAGTGATGAGATTCCCTTTTCAGCTCTCCTCAAATCATTTTCTGAATTTTGAAGTGATGTTGTTAGGCTGTCGAATTTTACCAAGGGAACTTTTTAACCCAATTTCGATTTCTTTGGGTTCAAAATGTAGTTATTGAATATGTAATATTTTGAATATGTGTGAATTAAATTATATTGTTTTACACTTAATATGAACTTATATTGGGCGTATTTATATTTGTCACACATAATTTTGAGATTGAATTATCCTTAATTTAAGGATACCTTCTTTATAAGGGAATTCATCACATTTGACATTTCTATTGAGACATCATTGTTGTTATGCACCAATTCAATCTTATATAGTGTATATACTATCCTTAGGAATATTATATCATGAATCCATTTATTCTCATGATATTATAAAGTTCTGACTAAATGTTATTCCTCAATTATTGTATTCAAGTGTCTCTAATTTTGGTAGAACCCCTTTAACCCAAATATCGCTTTAAATGTTTTAATTATTTGTTCTTATTAATATCCATGTTTTCAAAATGGTTTTAAGGATTTATATATATGGATATTAATGGTTTAAAATTTTAAAATCTTCAAGGTTGTATGGGACACTTTGATTCAAAAATCTCTTATTTAAAGGTTTTAAATGGTTTTGGAAATTGTTTCATTTTGAATGGATTCATTATTTCAATATACTAAAATGTTATATTGTGATTGAAATGTTGAAATGTTATGATTCCTTTATGCATGTTTTATGTGGTTCATTTATGTTATGGTTCTTGGGAATTGTTATGAAAACGGGAGGTTCCGTGATAAACTAAGGGCGGGTGAGCCCGATATAGCTCTCCAATTCATTGGGTAACACGAAGGAGTGAAACATTAAGGTTTCTCCGAAGATATTTAGGGAATATACTTTGGTAGGTATTCCAAACGTAACCAAGAGGGTTACTCACTACTCAAGAATGTTATAAATGCCTCAAGTTACCTTTTATGTCTTATGATTTCTATGATTTATTCATGATTTGATGAGGTATATTAAAGTGACTATGTTTTATGGGTAAAGTATGATTTCATTCTTATGTATATATGAACTCATATTTCCTTTCAATATTTTTTATAACCCTTATTGAGCTTTTTATGCTCATCCCAAGTTTTTTTGAAATGTTTTTCACAGGTCAAGGGAAAGGTACATGATATGATGATAGTGTCAAGGAAGTGTCAAGAAAGAATCCATGATTTATTTTAAATATGTTTCCGTTGATGGGAAAAAATGAATACTATCTTTATGTAACCACATTGTTTAAATGTGGAATGTAGTGAATATTTTATGATATAATTCTCTAAAACTCTAAACCTGAAAAGATCCTCAATGTGTAATCTTGTAATAACTCAAGATTAAGTAAGGTTTAAGGCTGGGGCCTTATAGTTGGTATCAAAGGTCGGTTTAGAAAAATTTAGAGGTTAGGGTATTCTTTATGCATAAGTGACATTACCATAATGGTTAGTATTTCAGAAAGAGTCATAGTTTTTAGATAAAGTGAATGAGTAAGTATATCTTACTCATTAGTACATGATGGTTTTGTTGATATACTCACACTGTCCTTTTTGGTTTTAGTAAATGGCTGGATCTAGCAGGCACCAAAGTAATAGTGGATGTGAAGGAAACTGTGACAGTTTTTTGAGTAATCAACTGAATGATATGTGAGTTTCAATGAGAACTCTTGTGATTATCCTCAACCAACTATCTGGAGTCATGATTGACCACCTAAACCTTGGTTATTTCTCTAAGGCATCATATATGCGAGAAACAAATCCCTACGGAACTACAGGTAATAATCATAAAGTTAAGTGTGTTCAAAATCTTATGTGTCAAAAATGTGGAAAGAAACACCTAGGAAAATGTTTCAAAGGGACAGAAATATGCTATGGATGTGTAAATGAAGGTCATAAAGCAAGAACCTGCCCTGGAAAAAGGAAGCATCCATTTGACTCGAGGAAAGGTAAATAAGTTCTTTCTGAGGGATCAATTCAATGTTTTAAATGTGGTGTGCGTTGTCATTATGAAAACACATTTCCTATGAAGATGTTTCATGATTGAGATCACCAATATCGTACAAATGTTCGTTTACCAATACCTAATGCCATTCCGATTGAGGATGAAGAAACTGAAAATGACTAATCAAAGGTATGGATTATTTCATAACTATTGTTTTCCTATTTTGGAATCTTAGGATATGACTCGTGATTTTGTTTTTTGGAAAGAAGTATTTCAGAATAAGTTGGAAAGGAATGGTTAATGAATCATGAAGAATGTTGAATGAGTAAGATGTCAACATATAAGGGCTTCAAGAGTTATGTTGAAATTCTTATGAGTATTAAGTCTCTTTTGATGATGGGGTTACATTATAAGACTTTTTATAGTATGTGTAACCCTGATGTTTAATATATGAAAATTTTATTCAAGGAATAGCTATCTGTTCTTTTGTGGACATAGTTATAAAGAACCATTTGGGTTTATATGATCCTTACTTTTGAGGTAATTATGGGTTACTATATGTTATGATGGAAGTGAAAGGCATGAGATAAAATTGAGGTTAAATTATGTTATGGTTATTTTTGATGATTTTATCTCTTTTTGGGGAATTATTTTAGAATTATATAGTTTTGGAAGAAGGACAACACGCAGACCGTGTGACAATGTGTCGCGTCGGACAAAGCTGCGGGAATCGAACCCACAACCAAAGTGCAACTGGTATTTATCGCCTACCACTGGAATACGTGATGTCCCTGGTTAGTTTGACTGATTCTTTTTAGTTTGATGAGTTTATGAATTAAGAGTAAGTTGATTTTGTGTTATCTATGGAAATTTATTAACCTATCATGGAGGATATGTGATTAGGTTAATTACTTTTCAACACGAGACATTAAGAGCAACTGATGTTGTTTGGAGATAAATGTTACGATTGAACTTGGAAGACTATGTGACTAAATCCTTCAAATCTTTGGGTTTGAATCTTATTTTGGTTTACTTTGAATAATTTTATGGACAAATTGTTTATCGAATGGTCCTCGTTGAACTTTGGGTTTTGTTGGACACATTTTGGAAATTAAGAATAGATTTTCTTTTTATAAAGGGTTATCCTTTTCTGGATTATCTGATCTTGTACTAACCTTTTTGTTTTTTTTTGGTTAAAGTATAAATACATGGGAAGTATATAGTTCTCTTTTGTGGATTAGGTGATTCTCTAGAAGTTGATTATAGTACTCTAAATGTGAAAAAGTCTTCCTTAATACTCGTCTTTTGGAGAAAATATGAGTTTGTGTAAGGAATCTAATAATAGTTGAAAGTCAACATGATAAGTGATTATGTTTCCTTATGAATAAATTACTCAATAAAAAGTAACTTAAAACAAAAATGTTTTCTATTAACGTTTCCTACTGGGGAATCGAATACCGTTTATCCCATCACAAGTTTGTGATTCTCTTATGGTTAAATTTCTCCTAGACATGTTTACTATCACTCTCCATCAGAACATGACCCTTTGGTTTTTCCTCCATGTCCATATTTTCATACTTGGAATCCTAGTATGGGTTAACTCGGGTGACCTTTGTACTTATCATTCTTTATTTTAAAGTGATTGTTTTACCGACTCTTGTTCCGATCTGGGACATTCAAGGATGTTTCCAAGCTCAATTTTAAAATTGCGAGGACGCAATTCCCAAAAGGGGGGAAGGATGTAACACCCTAGGTAAAAAAAGAGTATGAAATTTTCATATTTATCCATATTTGTGAATAAAATATTAATATTACTTTAAATGGGACGCTATGCACGATGGTTTACCCAGTACGCAACAATGAGTTTCTTGGGAATCTTGCATTGCACTCTAACAATAAAATAATATTATTTTAAATGGTAGTTAACGCCTAGCCGTTGTAATGGTGGGAATGAACAAAACTAACTAAAAAATGATTATATATTTTTTTCAAATATTTTTACTCCTTACAATAAATGTTATAGGATTAAAAATGCGAATGAATCCAATTTTAAGCGTAAATATTCCAATATTCTTTAAAAGGTCGATTAATCACCTTTTAATGGAGATCCTCTTTTAAATCCACTGTTTGAAAATTTTATTATCTCTATTTTTCAAAATAAACATATTATTTATGATTGGGACATTGAAATTTACCTTGGGTTAATTTTTGGTATTTTTCTGACAATGTTCATTTTTCAATGAATAGTGGAAAATACTGCATTTTACATCAAAACTATTTTTTCATATAATTTAATTATATGGTTATATTACCTTTTTAATTTGTTTTAAAGTGTAATTAGAATATGTTTTTATCATGGAATTCAATTATGGTCATTGGGATTAATTTCAATGTTTAATTAGGCACAAACAAGTGCCAAACATTTCATAAATACTGTTTCTAAAAAACCCGATATTTGTTTTGACAACGGGAAGTTTTTTTTAAATTAATTATTGAAATTTATGTGTTTGTAATTTGGTAAAATGGACTAAATATTTTTAATCAGAAGTTCCAAATTATGTAATTAAGACTCTTTTGTTTTTGGACATTATGAATAGTAACGGCGGTAATTATCTTTAATTATCTTGATTAATGAGTAATCGGGTAGTTAAAGATAATAAGATAATATCATAATAACAATAAATGACCACAAAATGTGTCCTAAGGCTACGGGTTGTCTCATGACCGACCATGGTATGCCTTGTGCCAAACTTGGGGGCCCCATGGAATCACTTTTGTGAGAAAGTCACTTTTTATCTTTTTATTTTTAAAGAATGTTAAATGTAACAAAGAATGTGTCACCTAAGTAAAATATTTTTAATTTTGTCTACATAAATGATCTTTTCGACTATAAATATTAATTAGAAAGATAAAAATGTTTCCTACATCATAGTATTTTTTTATAATTTTTAGACATTAAATAAATTAAATTATTTATGACATCATAATGATGCAGCGATGACCTCATTATTTAACGATTTAAATAAAATGAAAATATAATGTAAAATCTAAGACCTACACATGTCCAAAACCTATTGGATGGGTGGATTTAGAACCCTTATCACCTTATCCCCGAAACACATCAATGTGGGACCATTAAAATCTGAAACGCATTTGAAAATAAAGTTACATTTTTTACCTTTCCAAGAGTGCCCCTCCTCTCCTCTTATAAAAGGCCCCCACCTCTACCTCCTTACCCACACTTAAAAAGCCTTTGTCTTGGCCAAACCCTGCCCATTTTGTCTTTCCACATCCCTCTATAACTCCTTGAAGCCTCACTTTGGGCAGAAGTTTTCCCAAGTAAGCCTTTGAGCTCAAACCAAAGGGAGTTACCCGATTTTAAGGTAATGTCTTTACTTGTGTCCTTTTGTTTTATTTTGCTTCTCCAACCCCCTAAAATCGTTTTTTTAATTTATTTTTTAACAAATACAGTATCTTAAAAATACTATGATGTTGTTGTAAGATGGTTTCGAGCTACACTTACACACACCAACATCTAATGGTTAAAGAACATTCTGTTTCTGTGGATGGCGAATTTCTGCCTCACGAAACAATGATTGTTCAACATTCTTCTAACACCTTTAAAGGTGGCCATTAAGATGACACTATATTTATATATGATATATAATATGTTTATATTTTACTTATGCTTCTGTATTTTTCATTTATGGCATACCTTTATGGTTTCCATTATGGGTAAACGCGATATCTTCATTTAAGGAAGTGCGGACTATCGCCCCCTCGAATTGATTTGATTCGTTAATACCATATGTGGTACGTATAAAGGATATATTTAATGATATTATATATGATACCATACTGGTATTTAAAAACTATTATGTATCATTATGTTTTAATTCCATTAAATATGAAATATAAATGGAAGTAGCGTTCATGCGTACGTACGGCATACCGTCTCCATGAACGGTACATTTCATTTCTTATCTCAAAATGTTATGTACTATTATAAGTACATATATATAATGGATATATATGTAATATATTACATCTAAATTATGGATATAATTCTGGAATTATAACATATATACATATCTCATTTTTTTTAATTCCATTAATATGACAAAAAAATGAAAGTAGCGTTCATGCGTACGTACGGCATACCGTCTCCATGAACGGTGCTTTTAATTTTTATCTCAAAATGCAATGTAATAGTATAAAATGGATATATACTGGGTATATTTGATATTTAAAACATCAATACTATTCTGGATATGATGTAACTATAACTACATGGAAAATTATTTTCCAACGAGTTCAATTTTTAACACATGTACCAAACATCGACAAAAACGTCTGATATGAACTCATATTATTAACCAATTATTATAAAATTAAAATATGTGATATGAAATGAATAATAATCTTTAAATTAGGTACTTAGGAAATTATAAATTGACCAAAGTTTATTATTCATGAATATAAAGAAACGAACAAGACAAGTCGGACTTGAGGTAAGGGATCCTACACCTCTCTTTCTTTTTAAGTACACTCTTTTATGTCATTCTTTTTAAAGCTCATATTTCTTGTTATTGGGATATTATTTTATATTACTATTACATTAATTTTTATGTTAATATTATTAGAGGCCCTATTCTCTCTCATCAAACCATTTTGGATGTTTTGAGTGGCGCCGTTAGGCTGCCGAATGTTTCATAAGAGATCCAACCTCTCTCTTTCTTTTTATGTACTCTCCTTTATGTCACTTCTTTTAAGCTCATATTTGTTATATTGGGGGATGTTATTTGATATTACTATTTCTGTAAACTTTATTTTAATATGATGAGAGACCCTATTTCCTCTCATCAATCCATTTCGGATGTTTTAAGTGGCACCGTTAGGCTGCCGAGTTTTCGTAAGGGGTTTTTCATCTCACTTTTATTCCCATGAGATTTATGATACATTTGCCACAATTTACATTGAGTGGTGTATGTACTGACCATTCTTATACACTTTTTGTAGTATAATTTCTTTTATGGGTATTCACATCTTCATTGTATGACCCTTCTTCCATGGGGTGTACGTTTCCAAAGTTACCCAACTCGGTAAGGGGACCTTTCACCCTCCTCTCTTTAAAAGACTTCTTTTGTTATGTCTTTTAATTCACATACTATTATGTTGGGATATGTTCTTTTATATCCTTACTGATGTAAATTGTATGTCCAAGTGATTAGATGCCCTTTTTATCTCTCATCAACTCATTTTCTGAATTTTGAAGTGATGCCGTTAGGCTGTCGAATTTTACCAAGGGAACTTTTTAACCCAATTTCGATTTCTTTGGGTTCAACATGTAGTTATTGAATATGTCATCTTTTGAATATGTTTGAATTAAATTTTATTGTTTTACACTTAATATCCACTTATATTGGGTGTATTTATATTTGTCGCACATAATTTTGAGATTGAATTATCCTTAATTAAAGGATACCTTCTTTATAAGGGAATTCATCACATTTGACATTTCAATTGAGAGTTAATTGTTGTTATGCACCAATTCACTCTTATATGGTAATTATACTGTCCTTTGGAATATTATATCATGAATCCATTTATTCTCATGATATTATAAAGTTTTGACTAAATGTTATTCCCCAATTATTGTATTCAAGTGTCTCTAATTTTGGTAGAACCCCTTTAACCAAAATATCGCTTTAAATGTATTAATTATTTTTTCTTATTAATATCCATGTTTTCAAAATGGTTTTAAGGATTTATTTATATGGATATTAATGGTTTAAAATTTTAAAATCTTCCTGGTGTTATGGGACACTTTGATTCAAAAATCTATTTTTTAAATGTTTTAAATGGTTTTGGAAATGGTTTCATTTTAAATGGATTCATTATTTCAATATAATAAAATGTTATATTGTGATTGAAATGGGGAAATGTTATGTTTCCTTTATGAATCTTTTATGTGATAAGTATATGTTATGGTTCTTGGGAATTTTTATGAATACGGGTGGATCCGTGATAAACTAATGGCGGGTGAGCCCGATATAGCTCTCCAATGCATTGGGTAATGTGAAGGAGTGAAACATTAAGGTTTATCCGAAGAGATTTAGGGAATATACTGTGGTGGGTATTCCAAACGTAACCAAGAGGGTTACTCCCTACATAAGAATGTTATGAATGCCTCAAGTTACCTTTTATGTCTTATGATTTCTATGATTTATTCATGATTTGATGAGGTATCTTAAAGTGCCTATGTTTTATGGTTAAAGTATGATTTCATTATTATGTATATATGAACTCATATTTCCTTTCCATATTTTTTATAACCCTTACTGAGCTTTTTATGCTCATACCATGTTTTTATGAAATGTTTTTCACAGGTCAAGGGAAAGGAACATGATATGATGATAGTGTCAAGGAAGTGTCAAGAAAGAATCCATGATTTATTTTAAATATGTTTCCATTGATGGGAAAAAATGAATAATATCTTTATGTAACCACTTTGTTTAAATGTGGAATGTAATGCATGTTTTATGATCTAATTCTCTAAAACTCTAAACCTGAAATGATCCTCAATGTGTAATCATGTAGTAACTCAATATTAAGTAAGGTTTAAGGTTGGGGCCTTATAAAATCCATCAGTAAGTTTATGTTATCTAAATTTACCAAACAATTTTACTTATCTTAGATTCTTCATATTAAAAAAGTTTAAAAAATTTATACACAATTTCCATATATAATCATCCATCACGCACATTCCCAAAACAAGAATTAGAATAGTTCTCACACCTTGACAAACGTAGAAACAAAAAATAAAAAAAAACAATTTATTATTGAATAACACGCAATATATTTATTGTCCTACTTAGTAATATATCACTCCCCTATTTATTGAATCATATTTTGAAGGATTATACCCCAAATATAATTTTCATCCACATTCAAACTCAATGAATTTATAATAATTGAAAGTGATTAATTAATAAACTATTTTTCTCTCCACATTTGATTACAAATTTATAAATATTTTTTAAGAGAGGGTATGAGATTAATAAGAATTATCATTGAATAAATTGAAGTCAAAATCCCCTTAACCCATAAATTTTTATAATGAATCCTTTTGGCCATTATACAGTGAACAAATGTTTTTATATCAATCGATGGATGATACAATAATTTCCATATTCCAGGATCTACTAAATAATTTATAAATTGGCCATTTATACCGATATTATTTTATCAAGAATTCTGAAAAATATTTCTACATTTTATAGAACACATTAAATGTAACATACCACTTGAATTGGAATCATCCCTTCTACCATTATATAATAAAATTGTGATTCCCAAAACATTCATTGGGTTGTTTATTTTGTTATAAAATTATACTTAGACACTATAGTCATCAAATCATCATAATTATACCTTTTTATGTTTCATGAAACTTTTTTTTAAATGAAAAAAATAAAATATATACATAATAAATATTGAAATTCCATGACAAATAAGTAAATACATTTAAAAAAGATCAATACCAACAATTTAATAACTTAATTAATAATGTTTTTATCTAGTTTATATAAGGATATTATTTGGTACCTTATGATATGATTATTTTGGTGATATTTTTAATATATCACTTTTCTAAAAATCATACACTAAATCCATTCTGTAATTAGTTATATACCCGAACACTCAAATAATTTTCATAAACACTCATTATAAAACATCATTCATATCTTTATCATTTATAGTTTCATTCCCAATAACACTGTTGTCTAATCCTTCATTGAATCATTTAAACCAATTTTACATAGAAGATAGTTGATATGATTCTCATATGAATGAAATAAATTATATGATTTTTAGAAATTTATTTCTTGAAAAAATAAATAATCAAACTAATGATGGAATATAGAATATTAATTCATTTCTCATTTAATGATTATATCATCAATATTGAAAATAAGATTTAAATATTACTCATTTTATTATTTCATATAGATGTTGTCCAATATTCAAATAAATAATTTAAAAAACTATAATACACTATCTAACATGGAATTACTTGATCATGGGTATTTCTATAATCTATTGTAGTGATTTACTTGTCCTTTATACATATGTATCAAATTCACCATGTAACAAATACCGTATGATACCCAATTGGATATGACTCCCACAAATCTCTATTGGGAATGACTGAATAGAAATTAATTTGGAATATATAATATCATAATTAAGAAATGATTATATAAAAAGTATCATTGGTTTGATGACTTGATGTTTTTTTGAATGTTGCAGCAACAATAATATCAAAAATGAGGGTTTTCTTCATTCCTTAAAAATATAATCATTTAAATATATTTTCAATGATATAAAATATTATTATATACCACCACCTATATTATCATTCTTGGAAGAGTGTTATAATATTATTTTTCGTCACATGGAATGGTTTAATCATAATCATCACCCTTTGATTCATATGAATTTATTTCTTGATTATAAATTCCATTTAGATTTTGGATAACTTATAGTTATTCATCATCAATTTTTGAACATTATTATTTATGTGTAAATGTAATAATTGGATGTTTAAAGACATTCATTTCTTCAATGTTCCAAATATATCCTACTCCATTCAATAGAAATAGAACACTCTTGTATTTAGAGGAAAACAATGAATGATAGCATCAACTTATCATTTCTAAAATTTACCAATGTTTTCACCTTTAATCATTAAAATCATTGATATGAAAAACATTGTATTTTATCTCATGCAATGGGTATTTTTGAAATACAATTAATATAGTTACATATCATTATTAGGCTCATTTAAACTATGATTTTGGATTTATATTTTTATTTCAATAAATTAATTCAATTAAAATAAATATGTGTTATGTAATTCCACTGGGACATTATAATTATAATTAAAATGATATTTTTATGTCTAAATCATACTTTAAGATCACAACGAATATAATTATTTTCATTTTATGGTTAGTTTCCTTACTTATTTACTCAAAAAGTTTTGCATCCATATGTTCTTTTATGAGAAAATAAACTCATCTTCCATATCTATTTTATAAATTATAAAAATATTAAATTACTCTCATTTATGTTTTATGTTCAAAATTCATATAATATGAGTAAATCCATAAATTAAAAATAAATATCATTATTAATTTTTGAATTTTTGTTACACTATAGGATTTTATTATGTAATTAACCTTATATTAATCTAATGTAAATTATAAGTTATATTAAAAAACATTTCTATATGAGGTGAATATTTAGTAATTATAAATAATATTTTAATAAATTGAAATATTGAAAAATTAAATAGTTATAAAAAATATATTTTGTAAAAATTAAAGGATTATTATTGACATATGAAAAAATTGCCTATAATAATCGAACTTTTTATGAAGTAAATTGTTTTTGGAAGAGTGATATTAAAAAAAGTATTAAAATATTTCATAGTATGATTCTATAAATTTTATTGGAAAGTTTAAATATGTATTTAACTACCTATAAGTAACACCAATTTAATATATTAACTCTAATAAAAATTTCATGTTTAAAAAAATTAATTGAATATATGTTTTTAAAGATAAAATTTCTATTAATTTATATATGATGTTTGATAACATGAATTATTTTTATGTAAAAATAAAAAAGTTTTTATGTTTTATTGATTATTATATGGAATGGAATACATAAAATTTCTTTTTAGGAATAAAAAACATTTAAAAAATTCATTATGAATTATTAAATTGAAATTAATTTTATAATAATTAGAAGTTGAATATAGTATAATATATATCATAGATTAATTCATAACATATATGTTTGGTAATGTGTTTAATTTCAATTTTAGGCATAAATATTAGTTTTAATGGTAATTGTTTTTCCTCAAGGTAATGTCTAAAACAAGTTAAAATGTTCATATTAAGGAATAAACTAATAAGATATCATATAAAGATAATATAAATGTTTGTATAAATGTGTTATCAATATCCACTAATCCTTAATGTATTATTTGATTAAGTTTTCCAGTGTAAATTAAAAAATGATAATCTTATATATTAAATAATACTTATTTGTGAAAATACAACACAACCAAAACTATAAATCGATGTCTCCCTTTGCCACCTTAAATGAAACAATAAAGTCAATTTTATATTGAATACATTAAAAATGTTTATAAGAGGAAATTTAATTCCTTAAACCATGTTCTATAATTTTTTTAATCATTCCTATATAATTTATAATCCAACTAAAATAGAATGTTTTCATAAATTTAGTAAAATGTTTTGGAAATTTTAAATCTTATTTAAAATTTAAATTATTATTCTATAATATCATATCAATATATATTATATCATAATAAAATTCCATTTTATGTGATGATTTTTTGAGCAAGAAAATTGAACTTATATAGTTTAAATCATCAATAGATAAGAAGAAAACAATAATCGAAATATGATTTTAGGTTTTTTTATCTATGTAATTTTTTTTATTTTTATAATGGTAATATATATATAATTTTTTTCATTTATACAATCATTATTTTTACTCAATCGTGATTAATATAAAATGAAATTTTTAATCATTCCACACAAACTATCACCATATGTTCAAATAAATAACAAGGGATCCATTGAAATATACCAAAACATATATTAAATCATATGGAGTATGATCTCTTGATCAAAGAGAATAGAATAGAAACACTAAACTAAATATTGAATGACAAACCGAACAATTTACAATTGAATTTTAATTTTAATAACTAAAAATAAATATATAGACAAAAAGGAATTCCAATTTGTTATATTTATGTAAAAATATATGAATATCACTTATAGGTATTTAATTAATGTACCTAATCTATTATGTTTTATATTAGAGAATGCTCGACTAAGAAGATATAACACCCCTTCTCATTATTACACATTACATCATGATTTGTTATAGAAAATTATACTTAATACAACCTAAAGAATTAAGAAGTCTCATGTTTTAGGGAATTTATAACATTCTATAACCATTAATAAATCATTTTTATAGATTTTTTAAAATGATCGTAATATTCAATAAAACATAAAAATGCATGGGATAATATTTGGAAAACATAATAAAGGGGTTATCTATAAATCCAACTAAGGGAATAAACATTTAATAACATGAAGAGGGTAATACATGTTAGATAATAGGTATATCAATGGTGAATTAATGGATAATTATTAATAATTCATGATATTACATGATAATAATAACATAAAAAAGGTGAATACTTCTTAAAACACATAATCATAATCATAAGCCAAGGATAACATCAAATATACCATAAAAAAATTCCCATATAGTAATCCAGATCACTCCAAGTACTATACTTAAGTACAATGATACTAAATATTACCCAATTTATTGGAGCACTATATAATTTTTAACACACCTGACACTTTCATTTCATCATCGTGCTTAACTATGCTACATAGATCATACAATATTGATTCTTTCGTCTTAATAATTTATTCCAAGATAAATGTTTTCTAATGAACGACATGATATCCTTGTTTAAATATTTTATATGTTTATATTGGTGAATAGAAATGATTGGAAATGGGTATGGTATCAACTATACTATTGTTTTGGAAAGGAAAATCATGGTGAAATTTCAGCTGGATAACAATGAGACTTAAACATTTACAAAAATGCGATCAAGAGAGTGAAAGGGATCTATAATCATTTTCAAATAGAATAATATGTAACAGGGACATGTAAATACATTTCCGAACCTAATTAATTGTAAATAAATCTATAATATAATATGGAAACATGAATGAAAGGGTGAAGGTGAGGATCTCTTACAAAATATCGGCACGGTAACTGTAGTATATAAAGGAAAATGGGAGGTTTAATGAGAATGAAAAGGGGGTATCATCTTTTAAAAACTAAAATGTATAGTAATTGGAATATTTAAGAATATATTCAAAAATGAAAATTGGAAACTAAGATGCATAACGTAAAATACGTTCTTGAATGGAAATGGGAGGAGAAAAACTCCATACTTGGGTGTGTGACTCCAAATACATGGGAGGGGATTCTTAAGATCGTGGGGGACACTTGAGAGGACTCTAGAGATAAGATGGATGATTATGTATGTTCTAAATGGCGTATAAGTTAATATAAATGGGATCATGGGTGTTTTTATGTAAAAAACGAGGGGTATTTTATTATTATTTGTGGTTTGGAGTCTACATAATTAAATAAAAATCATAATCAAAAACCATACCACGATTTTTTCCAATGGTTTAAACAAAATTAGAGTTGTTAACATTATTTTATAATTATATTGGCCAAAATTAATGAAATAATTCACTTTTATTTGGTGAGGTGAGTCACACTCTTAAATAATTATATTAATACTTAGAAATATATTAATATTTGGAGGATTCCTAAGTGATTAATAAAATTAGTAAAATAAACCAAAAATAAAAATTTTAATGGAAAATAATATATATTGTTTCTTTTACAACCTTTTTTGTATTTATTACATCACTTCTGGGCCATTATGATTTCAGAATACACATTATATATTTATATGGTATTTCAGTTTTTCTTGAAAATTTGATTATCTTAGAAAATTATGAAAATTTATAAAATATATAATTATGACATTATGATTTCGAAAATGATATTAATTTTATAAAAATAATATTCTAAATAATTCGAATTTTAATTTTAAAATAAAATCATCTTTTATTAATAAATGCTTGGTTTTTTCAAAACATTAATATTTTCAAACATAAAAAAAATACATTTGATTTCAAAAAAAATAATGATAATTTATAATTAATAAAAAAATAAATATTAAATATTGTTTAAATATTATTTATTTCAAATAACATATTACCTCATCAAAATAAATTTCATAATAGAATTGTAATGTTACTCAAAATATAATATGTTTCTTATTATATCAAAATCAAAATCTAATTTTTTTCATAAAGTAACAATAATTGGATGAAAATTTATTCATTTTTCTATAAAAATAATGTACATAATAATATTTATAGGGTACCAATACATATCCTTTTAAAACACTATCATACTATCCATGATTAAGGTATGTGATATGATACTGGAATGGGGTGGTTCGACATTCAGGGTTTGGGTCGTGATCTCAATAAGATTGAACTTATCCCAAAACGGTTTCACAATTGCTTATGTTTTTGGATATAAACTTGGGATTGGTCCAATGAAAATCCCAATGATAATATATCCTTCATAATATAAGATAAATGGGATTCATATGGTGCAATACTACTAGGTTAGGTCATCACATCCATTTTCTATGCCATTTGGATTTATTAAACCCTATATTTATACTAATTATGTGATCATAGTTTAATGGCTATATTATCAATGGTAATGATATGTAAAAACATTTCAATCCAATTGAATATAATAAAACAAATTAAATTAATGAGTTTTATATAACCATGTAACATAATAATATATTTAATAAACAAAAATGTTGAATTTTATTTAAATTCTTTTTCATTATAGTACATGTCTGTTGTAAGAGTATCATTTATAATATTAATTTTTATTCATGATTATTTATATATGAACTATTATTTTAGTAATATATTTAATAATTAGCTCAATTAAATCATCTAATTTATTCTCATAAGTGTATTTCAATGTTTTCACGTCCAATAATGAATTCATATCCCATTTGTTCACAATTTAATAAAAAAGATTCTTAAAGGTTGTGATGAAAGTACGTCATATATTCATCTTGCAATGTTTATCCTTCATGTTCATATTAATTAAATATTTATAAATATTACTATATTAACTTTTTTTATTACATGAGGTTATATTATTTTGTCCTTTATATTCATCTAAATTGTTTGAAAGGAATACTTCAAAACGATTTCCACTTGGGAATTTTTTCTATGACATTTAGTCCATTTATAATACCATGAAGAAAAATATTTCTTTTTAACAAATTCCATATGAATTACTTTAAAACGAATCATATTTTAGGAAAAAAATACCTTAATTTTTTATGGTTTTCAAAAGTAATTCATCTGCCAATTTTTTAAAAAACACTTCCATTGAATGATTTTTTTGTTTACAAAACTGGTATGGCATTTATTTTTTAATGTAATTTCAGGATTCTATAGTAAATGTTTTATTCATATATTCCCACATCCATTAATGTATTTTATTCTACAATGGGTTTATTTTTTAATCATAACTATCTAAATAATTTCAATATATAATTAACGAAACATCCCACCAGGGCCTACCTAGCTAGTAGATGGTCGAGTCATCAAAAACACACCCCAATATCCAATATTCCTTGGGTATGGGAAAACGTTCTATAAAGTAAAATTTTTAATTGGAGTACTTTTCATAAATAAACTATATGCACTCACCCAACTATATCCATATAATAGACAATAGAAATATAAAGTACATAACGTGAAATCTTGAGATAAACAATGAATGCAATAAATATTAGGGAATACATCAATGTATACAATGAAGTAACCAAATTATGAAGTGGAAAAACTACATGCCCAATTTGAAATAAATACCCAAATTGAATCAACTAGAAATAATGAATGAATATTGGGGCCGACTCCTAATTTATAATCCTTACCACCATTTACAAAAATTACCCATTGCATCACTATGCTCCTATATAATCATTATCAATATGTATGTTGTTTACATAATTCATGACATGTGATGGAGGATTAAATATAGGGGTGAGTATATATAAATACCCATTAAGATTCCCTAAAATTGAATGTTAGAGAAACCGAGATACAAAAATGGTCATCTCAGTCTAATTTATGTCGAAATAAAATCCCAATAAATAAACATATATATGCTCATAAATAAACCCAAATGGGAGAGAAATGGGATATCAATATCACATCCCTTAATGATTTGTTGATAAATCCTGTAGCTCTTCAATTACACCATATATGTGCTGCATGAAATATAACATCACTAGAATATGTGTGGGGTCCACCACAAAAATACAGTCCATCCCTAATGGATTCACATCCCTGAGGAAGGACTCTCACCTCACTAGATCATAAAGGTAACAGAGAACCTCTATGTATGTATAGAATTCCTTCCTTGTAGTAGTTTACAACATAATTTCTCTACCTATATAGAGAATTTAGGGGAACCCTGTCCTAAATGTTAATAGATAATACTAACTTGACATATATCAGAGAGCATAAGGAACACAAGCCCTTGTGCAAAAAGGGAGCATCAAACCCAAAATATATCTGGTAGAATGGGGAACCTATTCTTGGGTTTTATAAGGGAGTACTAACCCATGTATCTCTTTCGGGATCCATCCATATCACTTATATCATCAAGAGTATCATTAATACTTTTCACTCTTGTAAAATTCCACATAGTATCTTGAAATCCTCTACAAAGTCCACCATCGCATTATATGAGTAAAATAAATTAGGATATGCTACTCATGGGACAACATAAACATCTCAAAAAATATTATATGAGATGTTTAAGTTTATCCTAGGGTTACGACGAGTGATTGTGGTCCACACATTGTGAATTCCAACTCTACTATCAATCCATATTCTCTTACTAACATAGGTCATCTTCCATGTCTCACTACACAGTGTGTTAGGAGACCAAATAACTTTTCTCATCCATCTGGAATACCATGTGCTCTATGTCAGGCCCATGTTCCTTTAGTCAAGCACATGTACCTCGCGGTGCACCTAGTTGTACACGTGTGGTCCCCCTACACTTGGTCCTTGGTCTATGACATCTAACACATGGCTTACCAAACTAGGGAGGGTCACACAAAATGTGGGCCCAACCACTGGGCATGTGATCCATAATATTCCCTGAAACCATCAATACCATGTATTTTGA
Source organism: Viscum album (assembly GCA_963277665.1). Taxonomy (NCBI): domain Eukaryota; kingdom Viridiplantae; phylum Streptophyta; class Magnoliopsida; order Santalales; family Viscaceae; genus Viscum; species Viscum album. The sequence continues at coordinate 2,096,861,607 of OY728123.1, read as the reverse complement.
AGAAGAAAATGTGTGATCTTTTATTTAGATACCCGAAGCATGACGTACATGAAAATTACATTACTTTTGCGGAATACTTAGTACATAACAAAAACACACACACAAGGATCGTAATAGTTTAGTGTCTTTGGAAACTCGGAATATAATCTTCTAATCGTGGTGAATGCTCTTCAACATCTCCCATAATGATCTTCTTTTTTTACCTAAAACCTTTCTTTATATCCTAGGGAAAATAAAACATTAAAGGGTGAGCTCAAATGCTCAGTATGGGTAAAAGAAATATCAATCACATCATTTTCATAAGAACATAACATTTTGGAAATCTTAACCTGCAAAAGAGAGCATAATTTCATAACATGGGATAGATCATAGTAGTGAAATGTAATCCCAATAATCATAACATAAAACATGAAACTTTGTGACATACACACATAATCCTAGAGAATCATTTCTTATTAGTCAAGACTCATTTCCAAGACTATCTTAGAGGACAAAGTCCCTTTCTGAACCGAGTCACCCTCGTTTCAGTCCTGTTTCACTGAACCGGTATAACCTAACATTCCAGCCATGTCTATCTCATGAGATATAAAATCATTACCCAATGTATTGGAGGGAGATATAGGTCCCACCCATCTCATAATGATACCATTCTTATGTGTGCCACAAAATCATAAATCATACATCCTTGCATAACCCATGTAATAAAAATGGGATTCTTAAACAACATGACATCATAAAACAATTCATATAAGGTAAATAAAATTCATAAAAATATTTCCATTACAACATAATCAAATCCATGTAATAATAGGGATAGAAACATAACCCTTTATTATCTTAGATGGAAAATAATTTTGATAAAACACTTGAACTCCATTCTTGTGGAAAATATCCTTTCTACTTCAAAAACATTTTCTTTTCATAACATGTCTTACAATTATAAACTAAAATAAGTTGATTAAAAATAAACTTGAAAACTTGTAAAGCACGCTTCTTGGAAATAATGTTTTAAAAATCCATTCATGCCGTATAAGTTAAAAAAACATTCATGTCGTATAAGTTAAAAAAACATGAGTGATGATATCGTTCCTATGATCGTGGAATTGTATTGGAGTGTATGTATACTATTTCAGAATCAGTATCACTTTATAATAGTCATATATAGTCATTATTTACACCATTATACCCATCCAAGTAAGGTGGTGGTGGAAAATAGATTACACCACGGCGTGGAGACGGTATTCCGTACGTACGCACGCGCTGTGATTTCGTTTTCCATAGGATGGATAGATGGTGAAATAGGGTTGTTTCATACTTATAATAACATATCAGTATATGAGTGATACTGATGTTATTACATCATACTGAAACAACTAAAGAAGAAGAAGTGGAAGAAGAAATAAAGATGAAAGAATCGGTAACGGACATTACCTCTTCTTTGAATTGCTTCTTTGAGACCTCCTTTTAGGGAACTAAAATGGGTCTTTGAAGAAGACCCGAATCTCTAGGATGTTTCTAGGGAAGTGTAGAGAAGATATTGTCATGGGTTGGACGAGCTTGAATGCTCAAATTGGTGTGAGGAGGAGAGGGAGGATGTGCCCTTTTATAAGGGAGGAGAGGGGCACCTTTGGAATAACTAAAAATATTATTTTATTATAAAGTCAATTTCGGTTTTAAATAGCTCAAAATTGATTTATTTAGAGGCTAAGGTGGGGATGGGTTGCAATCCTCTCATCCAATAGAATTAGGACAAGTTTAGGCTCCTATTTTAACCTTATCATGTAGATTTAACATTAAGTTAAATAATTTTACTTTTACCGTGTCTTCTAGAGTTCTTATACTATACGGTTAATAAACTTAATATATCAAGCCAAAAGAACCCAAAGTTGTTTATTATTAATATATATAACCTTATCTAAGTCATTGGGCCGAACCTTAGATTTTTAGGAATAATATAACAATTACTAATATAATATGTTTTTTAAAAACTATTTTATATCCATTTTGACACTATTTAGTAATTGATTTTTGTGAAACTTATAACAGAATTCTTAGTTCGAACCAAGTTACCTAAATCATTAATAACATGTCATATTAACCTATAAAATTAGTGGAATTAATAAAAAGTCTAAAATTATATTTATATGGGTATTTATAACATCAATTATGTCAATATTTCATTAATAAGATAATTACTGCATCATCGTTGTGTCATAAATAAATTAAATAATTTAATGTCTAAAAATTACAAATAAAAAACAATTATGTAGTACATCGTTTCATATTTATAATTAATATTTATAATAGAATTTATCTTATGTATAACCCCATATTAAAAATGATTTACTTATTAAACTTTGATTTTAACTATTTTAACCCTTCTTTAAATTAATTAATAATAAATGTCATAATCTAATCCAAGTCGGCCTAAATGGTCATAGTTTATTCCTAAGGTTGTTTTTCGTCGAATTAAACTTGTCCAATAGAATTAGGACATGTTGTAGGGTAATATTAATATCATTTTTACCCTTAATTACCCTATTTACTTTTAACCGTGATAAAAAAAAGTAAAAAGTTACTATTCACCAAAAATTATTTTCATCTCATTGAACCACATTTTATTTACTGACATCAACTGTGTATCTCGGATTTTTGAAATTACACTCACAGAAGCTATAAAATTATGTTTTATGAAAAATTCATTTTTTTAACTACCACTTAGTGGTTTCACTTTTCATCAAAAATTGAAAGTTTCCAGAAAAATACCAAAAATTAAGCCCAAGCTATATTTGATATTATGAACTCAAAAATGATGTCTATTTTACCAAATTCAAAACATATCAGTTGCATTAATTAATTTAAAAATTAATTCCCATCGTCAACACAAATAGCGTGTTATTAAAAGATAATAACAATCAAAAGATTGACACTTGTTTATGTCTGGTTTAAATGTGAAATTACATCCAATAACCAAAATTGTATTAAATTGTAAAAATATATTCTAAATATACTTTAAAACCACTAAAATTAATAATTTATCACTATTAATTATTTCGATTAAAAAAGTTGTTTTAAATTAAAATTTAGTAATTTTCACTATTCATCAGAATATGAAAGTTATCCGAAAAGTACCAAAATTTCACCTTAGGCTAAATTTGATACTTCGAATCAAAAAATGAAGTCCATTTTGAGAGATAAAATTTCTAAAATTTTAAAAGGTGGTAATTACTATTCATAACGGCTAGTTTTAATAATTTTTTAATAGCATATTGTTGTTTAGTGAAACTCAGTATTGCGTACTACACACGCTATCGAGGAAGGTCATGATTGCGTGTAAAGAAATCCAAGAAAGTGTTGTGTGTAGAAAAAGATTCCTTTGATGATTTATATAACATAAAAGTCTCGGGTGTTACATTCTACCCCCCTTAAAATGAATTTCTCCCTCGAAATTCTTCGGGGTTATAAATGGTTTACTATTCGAAAGTTTCTTTGATAGAAACCCACATCGTATAAAGGAATACCAAAACCAATCTTTAAAAACAAAAGTATGAAACGTAACGGTTACCCAAATAAACTAATCCCTGGGTTTCCACATAGGTGAAAATATGGATATGGAAGAGAAATCTAACCATCATGTTCTGATGGAGAGTGGTAGAGAACATGGCTATGGAAAATCCAGCAATCACAAAGCCATAAATTTGTGACGATCTAAGGTACCATCTGATTCATTAGATATAAGAGCACTAGGACAACATTTTTGGTTTTCAAGATCATTTCCCTAAAGTTGATGAAATTAGAATTAGAAGAAATACTTTCGTGATTTCGGTATAGTCTCACCGTTGGTCGTTCTTTGGAAAATTTCTACTTCATCTCCTAAAGAAATGAAGTTGAATTTGTCATTCGTGATGTGTTAGCAGATCATGTGATAGAATGATGGGTCATTCCATCTGTCTCAAACAAAAGGTTATAAAAGTTATAAAAAAATACATAAGTCCATCTATAGTGAAATTAATTATATATGGTTCCTAAAATGGACTTATACTTCATATATCATACTGCTTAATAAAACTAGTTTCAACTAAACATGGACTTCCTGTAGGCCAGTGGTAGGCGATAAAGGCCAGTCGCACTTCGGTTGTGGGTTCGATTCCTACAACCATGTCTGACGCGATGGGTTGTCGCCCGTCCTGCAGGTTGTCCTTTTTCTAAAACTATATTACTATAACATCCTATCAATGATATCAAAAAAACAAACAATACTAACTTATGTCCAACATAATCCATTCCAATCGTTAGGATTATCCATAATACTGCAGTCCATTCTCATAATATAGTGAAAACGATTACCAGAGATTTAATACCATCGCCGATCCCCATATATCATAAGATATATCTTATTGGTCACATTCCAAACATTCAAAGGACTTAATCATGTACTCTCTTGAATACCCATTGAACCTTAGTGAAAAAATGAATTCAGTTAAAAGTTAACACTTTCCACATACCAAAATCCTCAAAATTCTATATACTCAAACCATGATATCACTTAGTCCTTATATTAATCATGAACTCATGAATACAATCAAACCTATAATTATCTTCTTGTCCCTTCATTATGCGCATATCATCTTATTTAAAAAAAATCTCAATCACTTTCCATGGTTTCCGGTACCATAAAATTATTGAATACCACAATAGAACAATATATAAATATTCCAATATTCCATGATACTATATATAACATTATTTTGTAATCCCATTACATAAACACTTAATCATTCCACCACATCATTGTCATATTCAACATAACCAATAGTGATCGCATGTGGCTTCCCTTTTTCCTTTTCCTTAAGTGTTTGCTCATGTCGATCATCACTAATCCTTGGATTATGGCATTTATTAGCATAATGCCCCATTTCCTTGCACTTGAAGCATTGAAGTGTTGGTGGTGCGTTCTCTGCATTGTTTGCTTTATTCACATAATTAGAAACCCTTTTTCCATTACTTAGACACTCAACTGCTCGATGACCTTCTTTTCCCCACTTAAAACATTTTCTAGTCCCTTTAAGACAATCTCCACCATGCTTATTTCCACACATTGTGCATAAAAAAACATTCGTATTCTTTTCACCATTATTCTGAGATTTCTCCTTGAACTCCATCTTTCGTTTCATGTCAAAACTATGAGATGGATAAGTAACACCAACTTCCATTTATAACTTGATAGCATAACACACAATTTCTTCATAGCTACTGAAGTCTCTTATACCTAATTCCCTTTGAATATTTGGTTTTAAGCCACTGAAGAATCGATCAACTTTACTTTCAGGTTTCATGATAAATCCAGATGCATACCTTGCAAGCCTTGTAAAATTCGCTTCGTATATACCAACAGATTCATCATCCTTTTGCTTTATTTCAAGAAACTCCTTCTCCATCTTTGTTCGATGAATATGAGGGAAGTACTTATTGAAAAATAAGTTATTGAACTCATCCCATTCCATGGACTCAATTTCATATCTTTGCCTCGTATTTTTGATAAGATTCCACCATTTATCAGCTTCACCTTCCAAACGATATACTGCTAAGATGACTTTATCATGTTTATAAAATTGAAGAACTGAAAATATCTTTTTAGTGGTACTGATCCATTGTTCAGCAACACGTGGATCAGAAGACCCACTGAAAGAAGGTGGACGTTACCTCATGAAGGACTCAATAGAATATTGTTCCCTTCTCTGCTCATTTGGAAGTCCAGAATGATTCATAGCTTGTGTAAGTATAGAAATAAGATTTTGTACTGCATCTCCCATAACATTTGTTTGTTCCGGAGGACAATCATTGCATTGTCCATTACAGTGATCAACACAGTTCCTTCGGGTTCCATCCATTGTCTAAAACCCAAAAAGAATAGTGTGAGAGGCAAAAATCATGCTAGGGAAAACAATATAATAAAGGGGGAGTATCCTCAATATCTATCATCTTAGGTTAAATTCTATGATCGTTACCGTAGTTCTAGGACTGTATACTATACATATACTTATCCTTAGGGACATCCCTAGACATACCTTAGAAATATCACTAGGGATCTCACTAACATTTTCTCATCCTAGTTTCCAATGGTTGACTAAACCTTTCCTCTGATACCAACTGTAGAGACCCGAAGCTTGACGTACATGAAAATTACATTACTTTTGCGGAATACTTAGTACATAACAAAAACACACACACAAGGATCGTAATATTTTAGTGTCTTTGGAAACTCAAAATATAATATTCTAATCATGGTGAAAGATCTTCAACATCTCCCATAAAGATATTCTTTTTTTACCTAAAACCATTCTTTATATCCTGTGGAAAAGAAAACATAAAAGGGTGAGCTCAAATGCTTAGTAAGGGTAAAAGAAATATCAATCACATCATTTTCATAAGAACATAACATTTTGGAAATCTTAACCTGCAAAAGAGAGCATAATTTCATAACATGGGATAAATCATAGTAGTGAAATGTTATCCCAAAAATCATAACATAAAACATGAAACTTTGTGGAATACACACATAATCATAGAGAATCATTTCTTATTAGTCAAGACTCATTTCCAAGACTATCTTAGTGGACAAAGTCCCTTTCTGAACCGAGTCACCATTGTTTCAGTCCTGTTTCACTGAACCGATATAACCTACCATTCCAGCCATGTCTATCTCATGAGATATAAAATCTTTACCCAATGCATTGGAGGGAGATATAGGTCCCACCCATCTCATAAAGATACCATTCATATGTGTGCCACAAAATCATAAATCATACATCATTGCATAACCCATGTAATAAAAATGGGATTCTTAAACAACATGACATCATAAAACAATTCATATAAGATAAAGAAATTCATAAAAATATTTCCATCACAACATAATCAAATCCATGTAATAATAGGGATAGAAACAGAACCCTTTATTATCTTATATGGAAAATAATTTTGATAAAACACTTGAACTCCATTCTTGAGAAAAATATCCTTTCTACTTCAAAAACATTTTCCTTTCTTAACATGTCTTAAAATTTTAAACTAAAAGAAGTTGATTAAAAATAAACATGAAAACTTGTAAAGTAAGCTTCTTGGAAATAATATTTTAAAAATCCATTCATGCTGTATAAGTTAAAAAAACATTCTTCTCATACTTTTGTCAGAAAAGTCAAAAAAGTACCTCGTACGAAAAACGACAAACGATTCCTTTCATATCATTTACTAAAAACTCACCGAAGGGTAAAATAGGATTTAAAAAATTGTAGACGAATGGAAATAATATTACATATTGAGGAAACATGGATGTGGATGATAAAATACACCCTAGTAAATACTAAAGTATAAACAATCTCGGATAAAAATGAGATTGTGATATTTCCCTTACCTTAGGTCCGATATGCTTTGTATGTGTCCGAACATCCTTTATAATGTTTTAAATAATGTTATTGACTTATTCCAGAATCATAATTATTTTTATGATATCATATATGGTCATTTTCTTAGCTTCTTAGTAGTAATATTTCATTACTACTTGTTATTCGGGTGTTTATAACTTTTTGTTCTTATACGTGTTTTGTCGAATAAATTCTTATTCTTATCTTTAGGTTATAGATACCTCATTTCCAGAATGTTATTAGTATAATATATATCATATTCATTCATTCAATTCATTTATATAATCATTATGAAATGAAGATCATGTAGAACGAGTCGCATCACATCGTGGAGACGGTATTCCGTACGTACGCATGAGTGATGATATCATTCCTATGATCATGGAATTTTATTGGAGTGTATGTATACTGTTTCAGAATCAGTATCACTTTATAATAGTCATATGTAGTCATTATTTACACCATTATACCCATCCAAGTAAGGTGGTGGTGGAAAATAGATTACACCACGGTTTGGAGACGGTATTCCGTACGTACGCACACGCGGTGATTTCGTTTTCCGTAGGATGGATAGATGGTGAAATAGGGTTGTTTCATACTTATAATAAAATATCAGTATATGAGTGATACTTATGTTATTACTTCATAATGAAACAACTAAAGAAAAATAAGTGGAAGAAGAAATAAATATGAAAGAATCGGTAACGGACATTACCTCTTCTTTGAAGTGCTTCTTTGAGTCCTCCTTTTAGGGCACTAAAATGGGTCTTTGAAGAATACCAGAACCTCTAGGATGTTATTAGGGAAGTGGAGAGAAGAAATTTTCAGGGGTTGGCCGAGATTGAATGCTAAAATTGGTGTGAGGAGGAGAGGGAGTTGGTGCCCTTTTATAAGGGAGGAGAGGGGCACCTTTGGAATAACTAAAAATATTATTTTATTATAAAGTCATGTTCGGTTTTAAATAGCTCCAAATTGATTTATTTCGAGGCTAAGGTGGGGATGGGTCGAAATCCTCTCATCAAATAGAATTTAGACAAGTTTAGGTTCCTATTTTAACCTTATCATGTAGATTTAACATTAAGTTAAATAATATTACTTTTACCATGTCTTCTTGTGTTCTTATACTATAAGGTTAATAAACTTACTATATCAAGCCAAACGAACCCCAAGTTGTTTATTATTAATATATATAACATTATATAAGTCATTGGGCTGAACCTTATATTTTTAGGAATAAAATAACAATTACTAATATAATATTTCTTTTAAAAACTATTTTATGTCAATTTTGACACTATTTAGTAATTGATTTTTGTGAAACTTATAACAGAATTCTTATTTCGAACCAAGTTAATTAAATAAATACTAACATGTCATATTAACCTATAAAATTAGTGGAGTTCATAAAAAGTCTAAAATTATATTTATTTGGGTATTTATAACATAAATTATGTCAATATTTCATTAATAAGATAATTACTGCATCATTGTTGTGTCATAAATAAATTAAATTATTTAATGTATAAAAATTACAAATAAAATACCATTATATAGTAAATATTTTTAGATTTATAATGAATATTTATAATCAAATTTATCTTATGTATAACCCCATATTAAAAATGATTTACTTATTAAACTTTGATTTTAACTATTTTAACCCTTCTTTAAATAAATTAATAATAAATTTCCTAATCTAATCCATGTGGGACTAAATGGTCATATTTTATTCCTAAGGTTGTTTGTGGTCGAATTACACTTGTCCAATAGAATTATGAAATGTGTTCGGGTAATAATAATATCATTTTTACCCTTAATTACCCTATTTACTTTTAACCGTGGTAAAAAAAAGTAAAAAGTTACTATTCACCAAAAATTATTTTCATCTCATTGAACCACATTTTACTTACTGACATCAACCATGTCTCTCGGATTTTTGAAATTCCACTCACAGAAGTGGTAAAATTATGTTTTATGAAAAATTCATTTTTTTAACTACCACTTAGTGGTTTCACTATTCATCAAAAAATGAATCGTTCCAGAAAAATACCAAAAATTAGGCCTAAGCTATATTTGATATTATGAACTCAAAAATGATTTCTATTTTACCAAATTCAAAACATATTAGTTGCATTAATTAATTTAAAAATTAATTCCCGTCATCAACACAAATAGTGTGTTCTTAAGAGAAAATAACTATCAAAAGATTGACACTTGTTTATGTATGGTTTAAATGTGAAATTACATCCAATAATCAACATTGTATTAAATTGTAAAAATATATTCTAAATATACTTTAAAACCACTAAAATTAAGAATTTATCAATATTAATTATTTCGATTAAAAAAGTTGTTTTTAATTAAAATTTAGTAATTTTCACTATTCATCCGAATATGAAAGTTATCCGAAAAGTACCAAAATTTCACCTTAGGCTAAATTTGATACTTCGAATCAAAAAATGAAGTCCATTTTAAGAGATAAAATTTCTAAAATTTTGAAAGGTGGTTATTACTATTCATAACGGCTAGTTTTAATAATATTTTAATAGCATATCTTTGTTTAGTGAAACTCGGTATTGCGTACTACACACGCTATCGAGGAAGGTCGTGATTGCGTGTAAAGCAAGCCAAGCAAGTGTTGTGTGTAGAAAAAGATTCCTTTGATGATTTATATAACATAAAAGTCTCGGGTGTTACATTTTACATTACATAGTCTATAGATTCATTTTTTTAGAATTATGATACTCTTCATTTTCATTGTAGATCCAACCACACCATTATAAATTGAACCTTCAAGAATCCCAAATCGGAGGTAACTACCTTCCACAGTCATTATAAGCCATCCAGTGGCTGAAAATAAGAACTAAAAGATCCATAAAATGACAAAAAATTACATCTATGCCCCTACCTCTGGATCCCATCACCCCTCCAGATCCCAGATCCTTGTAAAATTACTTGAATCCCACTTTTCCTCAATTCATCCACAAATATAAATATGCTTGTCATTTTTGGTACTATAATGAATATATTGGGATTAATTACCCTTGGACCCTCCACATCAATGTTAAAATGTATTGGTGTAGGCTAATGGTGAAGAAAGTGATAAATTGAAAGGAAAAAAGAACAAGAAAATGATTAATAACCATTCATTGGTCAAGCATTCATGGATCATTATCACACAAGTGGAATATCATCAGGGGATAGTAGGGCCATGTAGTGTTAATATTATATGAACACTCATATTACTGAAATGAGATAATTAAATGATATTAAAAATAAAAATCAATAAGTAGATAGATATATCCATTACCAATCATTTAATAAAAAGTTATATTAATAATTTTTTAGACCTATATTGAATGAAGATCAATTGTTCATGAATAATGTATTCACCAGTGAAGGTTATGAATCACTAAATCCTATCTCCCTCAATAAATGTTTATCTAATCATCATTTATCATCATATTCATATTCACCGGTGGGGAATTATATTTAACTCTTCTCAATTATGGTAAGTGCTATGAAACTAAACATTATGATGTCCTCATAAGAGCTTATTTATAGGGTTCATTAATTGGATTATTTATTAAAACAAATAATTAAATTATTTATTTAATTTAACTAAACAAACCCACCCACATAGTCCTCAACTAATCGTCTGATGCCAACTGACCATAAGCTGCACCAAGGGTAAAAACCATGTCTTTGAATCCACAATATTCATGGATTTTTGATCGGAGGCTACATTCTTGTGTTATTCATTTTTTCCTGAGATACTACACATGTGTGATAATAATATATATTTTATTTTTAAAATATCAATACAGAGTTCAACATTCCTCAAAATCTTGTTCCAAATTATCTCCAATATCTAGATAAATTCATTAATATATTTTAATGACTTACAAGAAAAAATGGATAACTATAATATTAAACCATTGGAGGATTTAATCCCCAAAAATGAAAAATATAAACAAAAAGTTGGGGATACTGATCCCACACTAATCTCTCCTTCTTCCATGAGATATCCTACATACCCCCATGCTTCCACCGCGTATGAACTAAGCGTATGGTACATCCTCTTTACAGCATCTCCTACAGATCCTATATATCCATAGAGTATATTGTAAAGTTTTATACACCCACAATGTCTATCTCTCCCCCAACTAATAATGTGTATTGGATCATGAACATATCTAATTAGAAGAGACATGTGGAGGACGCGATGAACCTTCTTCCACTATGGGGGAAATCCTAGGTGGTATGAACCCATTTTAATTTTCCATAGGAAAATGTAAAACCAAATGAAACTCAAGGATATCATTCCTCTACATATATTCTAGTGAAATCCACAACCAAGGTATAATTTTAGTAAAGCATGGTCTCTCTCCATGAACACTAGTTGATTAAAACAACAAACTGTGTTATATTTATATCTAGTATAGACTATCCTCACACACTAAATGACCACCTAATCATTCTATATCTTTTATTTCCCCATACCAATCACAATGAGATATGTCTCACCAGTATCAGTCTAGCATAGTTGTGACCTTCATTGACTCCTCTACAAGGACTTTAAAGTTTCTATCAAATAAATAGAGTGACAGAGAAAACACTAAAATATATAATGAAATCATCCTAGATCTCAGAATAATTTTCAAAATAGAAGGTCTTAGTATATCCTCCAACACCGCTATAGTTCTCTCAGTCTACCCTCCCATAAAAAGATGGAATGTCATACTTAGCCTATTTAGGGTTCTGAATTCCTCACGAAGGCCACTCATAAAATGTTACATAACCCACACATGAGGTCATAGTGTGTAACTCAAGGATAATGGGGTTATTTGATTTCCTAATAATATGACTATTCAAAATAAATAATAAAAAGCCCCCAAATTAATAAAAATTCCAAACGAATCAAAATAGATGAATTATAGAAGTTTTATCATTCATATAATTTCCCAATATGTTATAAAGGCTAAGTTTAAATAATCTACAAACAATATTATGAATTGAAACGAAATTAATTAATCATACACAATATATAAACCCAAATTAAGAATTACTATTAAATTAATAATTTGATAATATATTTAGATAACTAATAAATTTTTAACATTTAAATGAAGAGAAAAAAGAATAATATCTAAAATTGTGGTATATAACGAATGGATTAGTCTCGAACCAAGATTTAATCCCCCCAAAAAGGAAATAAACTTCTACTATAATTATTATTAAATAATACACTAGGTCTTTATATTACATCATGTTTTAGAAACAATTTTACACATGTTGTCCAAGCTCAATTAATCTTGCATAGTTATATATGGGATGAGAATCAATATCATTCCATGCCGAGCCTCATCAAGGGATATTAATGGGAATAAAAATATAATATTTAAAAATAATGTTTAATGTACAATATTGTTTGAGCATAGGAGAAATAGTGTACAGATAAACAAATTTCAACAACAAACTAATCAACAAAAAAGAACAAAGAGGGAATAAGATGTTATATATTTATAGAATATGTTATACAAATCCATTAGTGATGCGTCATTTTTTCAGAGTCCTATGGGTCCAAATTTAAATGATATTGAAATGGTTTCATATAATTTGTATTAAAATTTAATTTCCTGGAAATATAAAAATTCCTTTAGTAATCATTCAATCTATATTGATATTGGATATTTTTTCCCATAGATAGGTCCAAAATATTTTTCCATAGAGTTCTTGAATATTTTTACACCTTCTCACCCCACCACACGTATGAGGAAGATCATTATAATATATAACACTCAACGTTAAAATACTTGGTGAAGTATTATTATATAACAATGCTCAGATCCTCGTATTGTGCATCAAATCAAGAATGTTTGACATATTATTCAATGCATTTGTTGAGTGGTTTTGGAATAATTATTCTTAAATCCACTTCAAATATTAAAATTTCAATTCATGTACTATTCATTTGATTAATTACTTTTTAATAAGATAATATGGATTGATATGGTATCGTACTATTGATATATCTATCTAGTGGTAGGTCAATTCTGGCGATATATCTAGTGTCATGGTAGAACTAGTAAAAAACTAGATCTGGTTGGAAGTTAACATAACCCTTGTGGATGATCTAATATGATGGTATATATAGTATGATTCTAGATCTTGTTTGATGGAAGCACCACAAAATTAGAAAATCTTTTTTGATCATAGATCATCTGTTCTAGTGGTAGATCTGATCAATGGTTTAATTACTAACCTTTTGGTAGCATTGGTCCATGATAGAGTTTGCAGTGGTAGTTTTAGTCCCCCTGTAGATAGTATTTTACTTATGGTAAATCTTCATAACAAACAATATAATTTCATAAATAACATTATATCCCTTAGTGGTAGATCCTCAAAAGAAATAGTTGGGCATTTTGAACTAATGGTAGATCAGTAATTAACAATGATTATCCATAAAAAGACATAGAAAAATATTTACTATCATAATGAAGTGGACATGTTATAAAAACTTTTAATCTTGATTTGTGATCATCTAAATAAAGAGGTTCCAATAAAATACACCTTTTAATGTAAATAAATAATGTAATTCATTACACTGTATAACCATGTATATGAAAAAACATTAGTATGTATTTTTTCATATAAAATATGCTCTTCTTAATATTTGAAAATAATACTGATATATATTGACGGACACATGGTTAATTAAAATATTAAATTCCTTTCAAAAATGCATACCCTATTTGGATGATAATGAAGGAAATTACATAATTTACAAATACAAATTGTAATAATCAGGACATTAAATCTGTATTGGATATAATATCTAATAATAATATATTTCAAAATGTAATACTAATGAAAATTAATATCCTTAGAAAATATGAATCTATATTACTCTCTACGAGATGGGATATAGATCAGTATAGGAATATCCATTTCTACTAATAATAAGTATACATGTGGAAGATGTTGGTGTTGAGGTAGTCTAGAAAATCACTTGGATCTCATGTATCCAGATATGCTAAATGGTTTCAACAAGAAACAAGATAAACAAATAGAACTATGTTGTTAGTGGTATATAAGATAGTGAATATGTGTAAGAAATCATAGATATTTCTTCTCATTCCATCATTACAATTTCAAGGAAATACAAAAATAGATCCATGAAGTTAAAAAAATCCATAACTATATTTCAACCATGTATCATTTATATGAATATGTATTTATTTTACTCCAATAAAATCATGATCAATGATGAAAAAACATTTAGATGGTTCACTTTATATTTGAAGTCACCGGTTACATAATACATCCTTAAATGATCTGCAAGAAAAATAATATAATAATTTTTTCTCATGCTTCATATAAATTTTGAAAATATATTATTTTCTGAATTTAAGGAATTTCTTGTTATCACTACTAGATTTACATAAACAGTAAATAATAAATTCATAAATGTTCTCACCATGTTGCATGATATTATGGTGTTCTTCATGATGGGATGTTGTAAGATCACCCATGATAGGATGAACCCCCACACCACTACATATTTGAACATCTATGCATTGACTGAAGATTTTGGATGTTGAGTAGTTGAAGTAGAAGTACCACATATATGTACAGTGTCCATCGGCTCTATAATCGATGAATAGAAAGCACTAAGGTTTCATCACATCTCTTCTATGATAATAATTATTGTTTCCATATCATTATCCAAAAAACTATTTTCAATATCAAAAATAGAATTTTTTTTGAATCATCATAGGATGAATGTGAGAGATTACTAACTTAAAATTCCATCTAAAATCAAATTTACTAAGATTATTTTCATTAAGAGATACTGATCATTCGAACCAATTGGATTCCAACAACAACCTTTATCAAAAAGTATCCAAATCATAAGTTTTGACTAATTTAGAAGGAATAATAGGAGGTAAAAGTTTATAGAATCTTCTCTTAACATGCTAAAGGATCCACCATATATGTAGATTCAATAGTAGACATATATGAGGGATTCGCATCGAACAATCCATCCTCATAAATTTGTTATAACATAAAACACATAGGATTATTTCCATCAATAGGAAATTCAATTTCACCATGAACAATTGGAATATCATGGTCATCATCCACAATACCACTAATTGATATATATTTTGAATATTAAATTCTATGTTGAGCATCTCGTGTGGACTTCTAACCCTTAGTAGATACTCTCTCTATTGTTCTATCAAAACCAACATCCTTATCCTAACTATTATATTCCAATGGAATCTCCCTCTATTTTTCATAATTATTTCACTTAAAGAAACTTCTTCATCTTTAAGAACATATGCATTCCTAGGAGGATGAGTGAAACTAGGTCTCTCAACATATGTAGACATACATGAAATAAAAACCACTAGAAAATGATGTGATAGTTCTTCGTAAATAGTATCATCCTTATCATGATAACCAACAAGGCCAAATTTCCACCTCCATTCACATTTTCATATCCATAATAATCATATAAAATTATAACTACATCAACTAAATATTCATATGAATTGTCTACTTCTTCATGACCAGTTCCTTTAGTATCTTCTTCATATCCTTTATCTTATAATTCATTCTATAGAATTATGAAAAATATATGGATTGTTTTACCCATAGTAATAATAGGGGCACATGACCACATCGGGATCACTTCTTAACTCAACAAAAAATAGACACTTCTTCTCGTAATTCAGATTATTCTCTATCCACATCCATGTCAGAGTGAAATATAAAATCTTTGGCTCAATGATAGGATCAACTATATATTTTTGCCCTATAGGGTGAGGTGCATGATTGAAATCCTAATATATCATGTCATTTTCCAAAACCTAATTCATTAAATATAGATTACAATTTTTCTATATCATTATATAGGTAAAATCAATCATGAAAAAATAAACACACCTGACAACTCCTTCTTCATCCAAATCTACCAAGCCTTTTTCATCAAATATGGTTGATATAAAAATATGATAGATCAAGGAATTTGATCTAGATTAGGTATTTACCACCTCCAACATGTGTGCCATTAAATATGTACAAACGTTTACATAATCCAATATAATAAAAAGTAATTAAAGAAAAAAATCAGGTTAATTCATCATAATAATGTTCCCTCTCACAGGACAAATCATGTTTTGTATAAATTTAAATATAATCATATTCTTGCTATAAAGATTCATATAATCTAGTCCCTATATAACATCATATCTAGTCTACTCTAGAAGATAATTATAATATAAAATAATTCTATTTTACTAGGAATAAATCATTGAATGTAAACTAAATTACATATGTGTGGTACATTGATCAATCTAACCCACAACATTGATGAAAATATGACCTCTCTAACATTGATCATACTTATAATCAAAACATTATTTTCCGTGAAACTATACTATATATATGTTGTATCATTTCCTTTTATAAAATTCTCTAGATCATTAGTTTGTATTATTTTTTCTCTCCTTGTTATACATTGGTTGAGTCTAATGTTTTTATCATTGAGGTGAAATTTGATGTTTTTTAGGCTGTTTGGGTACAGCATGGTCGGCGCACTGTTTGCCAAAAATGTGAACCCATCCCCTAAAACCCATAAATTCCAAACAAATGGTATTTACTAGAGTGGTGCATGTTTTATCAAATCCTTAAACCTCTTAGAGGTAACAATTTATCCTCAAGGATAGGTACATAGTGACAACTCATGGTTTGGAAAATTTTGCATCCAAACCCAGGGAACTGTGCATGCTGGTTTTTTTCATTGATTTTTTTAAAAACAACATATCCCCCAAATGATCTCTCAATTATCAACTATGACCAATCACAATTTTAAAATAATTTTAAAGCTCATATATATATTCTAAGACCAATATAACTACATTATTGATTAATAGAATATTTGATGGAATGGTTTCCACCTATTCCGGTATAATATCTCTTAATGTGGTTCTCTACCACTCATGTAACTATTTCAAAATGAAGAGGGATGTTTCCCTATTGAAAATGGTTAAGAAATAGGTTTATATGGTTATGTCATAATGATATTTAGATTAGTATTTATTTTATAGATCTTCCCAACTACTGTGATCTAGGTCATTCAACTTAAATTTGTGCTTTTCCATTGGATGAACACTCAACAAAAAATTGTAATGCAGGTAGTATAAATGTCTATTCACATAGTCTTGGATTATATTATGCATATGTAATTTTGGAATTTCTACTAATATTTTGGAATTTAAATATTGAAGTAAATTTGTTAAATATGTATATTTATTAATGGTATTTTTAAATTGGATAATTAATGGGTTTATTAATCGATTAATACTTAGAAATAAGGGATGGTTGTATTATACCTAAAAGGGTTAATATAGTAGGTAGTTAATTTATATTTAATAGACTGATTTTTTAAATGTTCATATTAATTCCTTTTGACTATTGTGATGAACTATGATTTCTCTGATAAATTGAAATAATGTTCTCTTATGTGAATAATTAATAATATTGTTAATGATGATTAACCATGATTAATGTGATATATGTGATTGGTTGATAAATCTGGACTGGGATAAAGAATCATTCTCTAAATAACCATGAGGTTCTAGGAAGATGTCCTATTAAGAAACTACATTCATTTTAATATTCATGTGTGGGACATGGATAGATTATATAAATTCCCAAATGTGATAAAAATTATTATTGAGATGGGGATTAATACTCAAAATACTTATAGGGTGCTAGACATGATATTCAAGGACTAAAATATTGGAATTGGGATTTAGTTCCATGTAGTTTTGATTTGAATTGTAATTATATGAATAATTAAAACCCATGTAATAATGAATTATGTATTCCCTATGTTATATGTTTTAGACGTTGGAATGGGAGGAATCTGGTATTGTTTTTTTGTGTGTCATCCTAAACTATGGTAATTGATTGTTTAATTATTGACGAATAAATTGTTAAAATTATTTACTGGTCTTATTTTAGTCTTTATTATACAAAATAAACTATTATATAGTTCATATTTTTTTACATATGCATTTTGGTGGCCTACTGAGTTGTACTCACGCCTAAATTGGGATGGTTGATCGGTATACAAATAGACATCATGTTTGCTGGATATGATATAGTGAAGATACCTATGTTTGCGGGATGAGCTAGGATAGAGAATTAATGAGGGAGCCAGAATTTATATCAACACCCAATTTTTGATTTTTAGTCTATATATATTTTGGGTTTTTCATATTATCACTTGACACATATATGAAAAGAGATATCTACTAATTATTTTGGATATTTATTTCTATATTTTTAGCTTTGTGATGCTAGATTGTATTGGATAGGGTATTATTCTAAATTTGGTTCTATCCTTTGTTTTCTGTTTAATTTTTCTATTATTTTGTTTCATTATTAAAGAGGTAATTTTATCCTCATGTTTTATATTTGACCGTTGATTCTAGTTTAAATCTTATGGCATATGGGTAGGTGTGCCTGAAGTCACATACTGAATCAACTTGTGACACAATCATATGGAACCCAGTTCAGGACATTAAAAAGTTATTGAAGCGGGGTTTCAATCTATATATTTGTTAAACGGTATACATGAGAATATGAAGAGTTTATTTTTTGTTAATATTTAATGCATGGGATTTTTTATCACATTTACTAGTGTAAAGTCCACGTACATATGGTGGGATTATAGTTGTTGATTTATGTTGTTGCGGTTGGATGTTATTTCACATTGGGGATGCACTTTTTATGTTATGTAATTATTTTTATGTTATTTAATTAATGTCCTGGTATTGGATGATGGTTGAGAATACATGCATAATTCTTGGAACGTGGCTATTATTCTGGATGGCATTGTTTTTCGGCATATATGGAAATGTAGGCTTTGGGGATAATTAATAAAATGTAAAATCTTTTATTTCTTATGTAATCTAAATGAAAAAGGTTCCTAATTTAAAATTGATAAATTTTAAATTATGTTAAATTTGATAATTTGAAATCAATAAATGGGTGTCTAGTGAGAAACATGATTTGTTTAATTGATAACTATTTGTTAGCAACAACCAAGAAGAGTGGTGGTTGGGGTAGAGATAGTGCATCGATTTTGAATGTGTGGTTGGGTATAGGGGATAAATTTTAATGGATTCATTTGAATCCCTCTAATTTAAATATGTAGATATGGTGCAATGTTTTTATATTTGTTTATTTGTAATTGTAGATATATGCTTTCATGATGAAACTTTTTGATAGGATAGTTGGTGGATATGGTAAGAAATGTGCCTCTTGATGTGGAACTAGAGGATCTGATAGTTCAGTGTGGGGAATCTAGAGAATATACCCATGAGAACATTTATTACATTATTTGGTTTATCAAAAGATACCCATGACATATTATGAATACTATGTCATTACTAAATTGGGAATTCTAGTTGAGGATCCCTTTCACGTTCACTGGAGAGGGTAGACCATAAGAAGTTGAATTATGAATTTAGTATATCTAGAAAATTCATGAACACATAGAGATTCCTCTTCAAAATAATGGAAAATTATATGACTATATATTATTTTCTCAAGAGAATTTTTGGTGGGGTACCGAAACATAAGATGGATAACAAGATATTATAATGTGGGATGATTTGAAAAGACGTTCTTGGTGAATTTCCACCATGAGACACTTAGGAAAGATTCAGAAACAATGTTCATGAGGTTTTTCTAGGGGAAAATGTTTGTTATGGTCTATGAAAGATTCATTTTGGATTTTTATCTCTTTGTTCTAGCACTGATTAGATATGAGGCTATTGTAGAAAAACATTTTCATTGTGTTACTAAATATGAAATTATATCCCAATTTATCATTATTTAGGTAAAAAAGTTTTTTTTGTGGTGATTCATTTTCCATTATATGAGGGGAACCTGAAATTGGATTCCCATGAGATATAGGTTGTTTCTATTAGATGACCAGTGGGTCTATCTTCCAATACATTGAATCATTGATATGAGAATTTTAACCAATTGTATAGAAAGAAATTTGGTCATAGGGGAAGGATCAGGTATGCTATCCATTACTCAATTGTTCTAATACTAGTGTGGTATGCTAGTTCAAATATTCATATACTTCCCCCAACCACTAGTTATATGACGATATTGTAGTAGCATGGGATATATAAAATTTTTCTACAAGAATCTGTGTCATAAGGGAAATGATGTAAGAGAGAGGTATAATTATAGTTCTAGAAGGGGGTCTTTTACCCCACAACAGTCTACCGGTTTTGGATCTATTGGATATGGTGGTTAAAGATTTGGATGTGGTACGTATATTCAAGAGATCCCATATTATCATTGCGATGAAGCTAATGGAGATCATACATTTATAAAGAGAATAGGGGAATCATAGTCTCTTGTAGTTAGACCTACACTTTTGGACACCATGTATGTACAGTCGACAGTTCGAGGTACTGTTCGTGGATTTTCAATGCAAGCTAGTTCTATTTTTGATATTGGTTCCTCTATTTACTTAATTTTTTATCATGTTGTGAATGATATTATTATGATAGTTGAGTTTTTTAGTGGAGTTTTTATGATCGATACACAGTTGTGAGTATGAAAAAACACCATCAGTTTATTCATGGGGTGTTCTGTTTAGGATGGGGTGTATCATTTTATATGTGGTATTTTAATCCTAAACATGTAAGAATTTTACATGATTTTGTATATGGATTGGTTACTAGTATATCAGTCCCTCATATATTGTTACATATGTTATGTGACCATTATGTCTCCTAAGTGACTCAGATATGTTCATCATGGATAGTGGGATATCAAGGATGGTTGGGAAGGAATACTTCATCAGAAATTGGGGGAGCTCACCTCCTATGTCAAATTTATTTTTCTTAATGATGGGTGATGTGAAGCACGATTTCTTTCCACCCATAGTAGATCAAATCCATGATTTTCTTCCTAAATATTTCTCAATGATTTCACTAGAGATAGATAATGATAATATGATTAAGATCAATATTAATGCTAAGCTATATTATGTCCACCTTATTGAATGAAACAAATATAGATTTGAGATCCTAAAAATAAATTGGAAGAGTTGATGGGTACATGATTTATCTGTCCAATTATATATCCTTGGGGTTATCTAGTATTTTAATAGATTTATGGTATATTGCACTTACGTGTGGATTACCAAAAGTGGAACTAGATGATACTATATACCCATTAAACTCTTATGCATATCAATGAACTATTTTTGTAGTTGTGGGGAGATACTATTTTCTATAGGATCTAAATGAAGTTAGGGAATCATTACCTCAGAGATCAACCTTCAAATAAACCATGTAAAATTTCAGAAGTAAAGTCCATGAATCAATGAATTTTCAGATTATAACCAATAAAGTCCATGAATCAATGAATTTTCAGATTATAACCAATACCTAACATTCTAGAATGGATGTAAGAGGGTGCTCCAATGTATTTCTCGGAGTTTCACCAAATGAGGCATTGAAATATTTTTTTTATTTGGGTAATCATGGATTGATTTACATGATTATCTGATTTCATTCCATGATATGATACATTCTTAGTGGATTTTTTTGTGAAACTTCTAATTTCAAGAGATAATATATCTTCTTGGGGTTCCACAGAGTATATTTTCTGATAATTTCACATGTTTCACTACACGTTTCATGAACATATTGATTAAATTACATGGTACATAGGTATTTCGGATTTTGGATTTTGACCCATAGATATAAAGACATTCAGAACATATTATACATGTTTTATAGGATATTATATGAGCATTTTTTCTACGAATTGGTGGGTCTCTAGAGATCCCCATTGTACTCATTGGGATCACCTATAACAAAATAAATTTAAGACTATTCAGATGGAACCATATTGGCCACTTTATGGCAGTTCATCGAGATCATCACTATTCTAGATGGGGACATATCCATTAGAGATATTGGGACTAAGTTTCATGTAGGATATGTTAGAGCTGGTTTACATGATTTGGAAATTGATGGATATAGAATAGAGTTGGTATAATTAATTTGATGATAGATATCCACATCCCCATGTGCTAATAGTGGGTGATCCTATATTCTCTCTGGTGTAACCAAGATTGGGTCATCATAGTATTGGGGCATGGAATGTTATCACAAACGCTTGATTAGGATTTTTAGGTCTTCCAAATAATCTGGTTAGTGTCATATTTATTGTCTCATCCACATAGGTTCAACAATTTTCAGGATGTTTTTAATGTGTCACATCTTGAAAAATACCAGCCTTACAATGTTCAAGTGATTGATGTTGATGATTTTGATCAAGACATTGATTTTTCATATGAGGGAAGACAAATATGTGATAGGTATCACAGTCATAGTTGTTGCAAGGAATTACCATACCAATAGTTCATGTATTGTGGAAACATGGTCGCGTTCAAGAGGTAACATGAGAGAGATAAGAAGATATTTAGCCCTAGTGTCACAATTGTTTTACTCGAAATGATAGATATACATGAGAGTACTTCTCAAGGACAATATATTATAATGTGGGGAGTTTTTAAGATCACATACTTTTCAATAAACGTCTCCATATTATTATCATGTACTCCATTTCCTTTTGTTGGTTATACGTTGGTTGAGGATTTTATTGTGTTTTAAGGAGATTTTTTATGTTTTGGATGGTGTTTCAGTAGTACAGGGTGGGTGTATGGTTTTCAAAAATTGTGCGCCCAACCCAAAAGACCGTGCCAACCCAAAGAGTCGTTATTATCATGGCCAGTTAATGGTATGTATAAATGTGAACCTTCATAGTTTTAATTTTGAATCCTATCATAAAGGCACACAAATTGGTTACACAGTTGGAAAATCGTGCATCCCAGCCCTCAGAACTATGCACACGGGTTTAATTTATTTGAAAATTCTATCTTAAAATTTCAAACCCCCTAGTTATTAACCCTAAATGCCATATTTCCTCCTAAAACAATTTACTATGAACATTCGGTCATCCAGATAGATTCTAATTCCCCTTGAAGTCTGTTCTTGATTAATCAAACATCCAATAGAAGGATATGTAAATCTTATGATATATAATCTCTTACCCTATGGTTTATTCACAATTCAATCAATTTTATAAATGATGATGAATTTTTTACCCATTGTAGTTGGTATAGATATTGGATTTGATGTTTATGTTCTATTAATCATTATTATAGTTTTGGGGTTGTAGATTATACACACTGTATTGATTTTAGTTTTCTACTTCAATATGGGGGTTTCTATTGCGTTAATTCTCATAAATGATCATGAGGTAAGGGTATAAATGTATATTCTCATATCCTTTATTTATATAATGTGCATGTAATTTCGGAATTTCAGTATCTATTTTTTTTAAATTTATTCATGAACTGGATTATTCAATTGTAACATTAGTTAATGGATTTATGAAATTGATCAAGTAATGGGATTATAAATTGATTAATAACAGAAAATAAGTGATGATTAGCTTTAACTTAAAGGGTAATGGTTTAGGTGATTAATTTTAGTTAATTTTATTGAT
Organism: Viscum album; assembly: GCA_963277665.1. NCBI lineage: Eukaryota > Viridiplantae > Streptophyta > Magnoliopsida > Santalales > Viscaceae > Viscum > Viscum album. The sequence goes on along the minus strand of OY728123.1, from coordinate 2,096,837,554 downwards.
GCTAAAATATTCAAATTATTTCCATGTTATTAAATTGGTGAACAGGGATTGTTTTCTTAAATTGAATGGTTTTTCTGTTATATTAATAATTTATAAGAGGGTATATTATGATCAACGTTCATAAATGTAAAATATGTGATATTTGTGAATGATTGATAAATGGGGTTCAGGGTAAGGAATGATGCTCCAATTACACACAAGGTTCCATAAATGATGTTCTAGTAAAAAAATTCATGCATGTTAATATTCGAGTAAGGGTAAGTATTGTTGTTTAAAAACCATATAATATAACAATTAGGTGTAATATAGGGAATTATTCTCCACATATTCATGGGGTTATGAACATGTTTTTTTGGAACATAATGTTCAAATAGGAACAAAATTACAATTAAAAGTGATATAAATTTAAATTAAATGGATTATGAAAGCCCATGTTATAATAAATCCTAATTTCTTAATGTTTTATGGTTTAGACTCTAGAAAATGATGAATAAGATACTGATGGTTCTACTACCATTGTGAACAGAAGAAATTGTTTGGTTAATTAAATAATAATGAATTGTGAATAAAATTTTTTTATAGTAATTTAATTTTTTTAAAACTATATACACTATTATAGACTTGATATTTTTTTAGTCGTCATTGGTAGTGGCCTACTAAGTTGTCATTACACCCTACACAGGAAACCTAATCAATTCCCATGTAGAAACAATGTTTATAGAATGGTATTTGGTAATGATCCCAATAATTGATGGATGAGTTGGGTTGGATCATGGATGAAGGAACCAGTCATGTTTTCATTACTCACATAGTGATTACCCTTGTGTGATTATGTTGGGATCTTCATATTGAAACTTGAAACATATATATTATGAAATAACTGTGGTTTAGTTGGTATATTATTTCCACGTCTTGGATTTTCTCTCATACATGATTAAGAAACTCCCACGCAGGGGATCCAAACAAAGGCCCAACCCTTCCTAGTCTTATATTTACCAATGAAAAAATGATAATACAAAATAAAAGGATAGAATAGAAATCCACTCATTATACTACATTGAAACTGTCCTGATTAGTTTTCACATGTTTGTGCCCTGATCTGGTTTTCTACGTGGCCTCAGGTGAACCTCCCCATATGCTAGAGGAAGATGACTAGCAATAATGGTAAAATATATAACTTATGGATACTATATCATATTTATATAAGTAGAAAACAATTGAAATACATAAACTAAAACAAATGATATAAAATATAATGATAATGACATCATATCAAATTCAATCAAGTACCATAGGATAAACCAAATCAGAGAAACAATATCCAAACTAATCATTAGATATTCCATTCCATATATGTGTCAGGTTTAAATATGAAAACACAAAAATAAGAAAACACAGAAAATTTCCATGAAGTTACCAACATCATGTATGGTTCCCTCATCCAAGATCCATCCCACCTAATCCATCTATCTTTGGTCACTTACCCTTACCCTTTACATAAAACATCAATTCCATTCATGTACTAATAAGGAATCCTAAATAGAGTGTGAGTAAAACATAATAGGACACCACTAACAATGTCTAACACAATACCCATTATATATTATTCTATGATGTTTTATAAATAATATATTACAATAGAACAATTAAATTTTTTCATAATTCATTATTATTTAATAAACAAGACAATTACCAAGGTTAATGATGAATCCCGAACTATCAACTACTGCATCAGCTCATTTTGAATTCTAAACCATATCATATATGTAAATGATAAATCATTATAACATCGAATTTAATTATCCATTTAATTTCAATTTTTATCCTAAAATTTGGATTCATAAACCTATGCCAATACTTTGGGACTATAAAATCATGTATAACACCCTGTGAGTATTAGGTGTATCTGTTCTTGACTCACAACACATTGTTATCACATATGGGATTTTGAAGCATCATTACTCATCTAATAATTGAATATAAACATTCATTCATTTTGTGAAAATAACTCCATTTCTAGCACCCCGTTGTTATTCGAAGTATCTGCCCTTGTACCACACCCTATTTATCAGTCAATAAAATATTAAGATAAATAACCTTTATCATGGTTAATAATCACAAACACTCTTATCAATTATTCTCACAACACAATGTTATCACATATGGGATTTTGAAGCATCATTACTCATCTAATAATTGAATATAAACATTCATTCATTTTGTGAAAATAACTCCATTTCTAGCACCCCGTTGTTATTCGAAGTATCTGCCCTTGTACCACACCCTATTTATCAGTCAATAAAATATTAAGATAAATAACCTTTATCATGGTTAATAATCAAAAACACTCTTATCAATTATTCTCATAACATAATACCATTATAATTCAATAGAAAAACCATGGGTCATCTCTTTACCCACATAGGATTAATATAAAAATTTCTTTAAAATAACATTTAACAAAAATTAATTAAATAATGAAATAACCTCTTAAGGTTATGTCAACCATGTCGAATTTACCATTATCAATCAATTTAGAAACCCAATAATTGACCGACATCATAATTCTATCCTTTAATTTAACAGCTGATTAATCGAATTCATCATTAAATTTCTAGACATGGAACTTATAGTTTCAAAATTACTTAGACACAATATAATTCAAAACTATTGGAATTGAAAATTATACCACCATCCTAAAGACCGTTGAAGTGAATTAACCATATAAAACCCATAATAGAAGCAAAACAACCATGATCACATTGACACAGAATATCTACAACCGAAATCTAAATATAATGATTCAAAAAACCATGAAAACCTAGATCTAATACCATTATACAAGGGAAAACATTACTATTCATATCAAAAGAGAGATGAGAAGGATCTTAAACAACATGGGAAGAGATTACATACTATAAGAGGTACATATCCTTTCATTTGATCATCAATTCCTGTAGAACAGTGTTAATGTGTGCTTGGAATATATTTGGGAGCTTCGAAATTCATAAGAAATTTTTTAAGGCTAAAATAAATAATTTGATGGTAATAACTAGGGGTTGTATAATTTAAAATAATTTTTTCCAAGAAATAAAATATGTGCACATAGTTTCCTGTGCTGGGAGCATAGTTTTCCAAACTATGTAATATAAAAATAAAACTCACATTAACGACACATGGTTGCTATTAAATGGGGTAATGGAGAGAAAAAAATCATTCTAACCACATCAATCCCATCCGTTTATGTTTGGATGGTTTTAGAAATCATCACATAGTTTTCCAAAACCATTTGAAAACCACGAATTTCCCAAAAACCCACTAGAAAAATCTATAATTCACCAAAACACACCCATGAAAATACTCAAAAAATGTGAAAAAATAACTAAATTGAATTCCTAAAAACTAGAAGTAGAAATATTCCAAAAAGGTCAGTATTCTATAGAATACTGGTAATATTGATGAACTAACATAGGATAAAATTATTGATCATTAATTGAAACCCATTCTCTCCAAACTAGGTCCAAATTACCTAAATCACTAGTGACTTACTTTAAATAAAACATTTAACATCTATTTGTTTTTCAGTAAAAAAAATTGGAAATCAATACAAGGATTATTTGGTTTGATAGTAGTAGATCAACTATCTTCACCTAGAGGCGTATTCGTATGAGTTTATCATTCGACGGAGAAACCTGGAGAATGATTCACTATCACCATTGCACTGATTTGGAAGGAGATGGATGAGCCTGAGGAAGGATGAAGGATGGGAGAGAAGAAAATATGGGAGGTTAAAAGGATGGAATTAATGAGATGGTTAATAAATTCAAATGATTATTTTTAATCATTTAGGCATTTTAAATATATATACAAATAGAATTAAAATAATAACTACAAAAAATATAACTGATTGGAAATAAAAAAGAGATACTTTATTTGTGGATGATCAAATTAGGATCACCCAATAGATGATCACTTGAATGTTGATCAACTGATGGTGTATCTCCCAATAAAGGATCATAAACATTGTAAATTTGAAGATAAAAGATTACCCAAACATTAACATTCATATATCATGCTTGATATAGAATAATCTCAGGATGTGGAGGTGTGTTCCGTACATACTGTGGTTTTGTGAAAGTTTTCTTCCACCACTTTATTGGCCAAAGTACTGCATTTGAAGATAAACTTTGGGATTTGATCTATGCTATAAAATATGCTATCTATTACAACTAGTCACCTCTTTGGATTGAATTGGACTCTCAACATGCTGTGAAGGATTTTGGAAGATGCACTAGAGATGTGCCTTGGCGACTCCTCCCTAATTGGATATCAAGTCTCAACCAGGCCAGTCGCCTTCAAATCTCCATATCTCATGTTTACAAGGAGGCGAATCAGATTGTTGATTCCCTCTCAAAGGAGGCTATTGTGGTGCTGAGCACCATGTGGTCATTCAGGATTTCTATTTCCAGCGTTAGTATGGTGTATTATGATATATGGGGCGTTACTTATTCTTGTTCTTGTACTGCCCCCTGTAAGGCCTAATCTCTTGTACATTACTTTTTTGTTTAATAAATTTAGGGTCGGCTTGCACGGACCCTAGATCTTCATGTTTTATAACCATTTGGAAATGATCTATCAAAAAGTGTTATCCTATATCAATATGTTTTTCACTATAATGGGAAAAACGATTCATGGAAATATTCATTTCACTTTTATTATCAAAATTTACATGGAAATGTCTAAATTGATATCCATAATATATTAATTATTGTTTCACACAAAGAAGTTTTTGCACAATGACATCCTATACCAATATATTCAACTAAAATAGTAGACATTGGAAAATAGTTTTTATTTTTACTACACTATAATAATTGTCAGTTTCCCAAAATGTGATGTGTTCCATTGATGATTATTACATACAACATACACCCACAAAAATATGAATATGAATTAATCGCTAAATCAAATTCTTATTCTCGATGATAAAATACTACTAAATTGGTTTTAATATTTATTTATTTGAATAATTTTTTAACAATATGTAAATGTAATTATTTCTTATTTTAATAAAAATAGACCCACATTACACATTGAACACAACAATTGGTCAAATAATAGTTAATTATAGAAAGCATAAAATCATACATCACTAATTGATTTGATTCACCAAAATTCTATTTTCATGAATATCCTACTTACAAGATGTACTAATAGGAGTATCACCAGTTATATCCAATCCAAATAAAATTTTTGTGCAATATATTTAGTGTATAGACATTTATTTATGAAAATTCCATCTTTATTATTCAAAAACACCACAACCAAGAAATTAATTTATGCCATCCAATTTATCTCATTATAAATTTACTTTGTATATTTTTTTAAAAATTAGTACATAATGAATTTTATGAAGATCCCAAAATTATATCATCTATAAAAATTTGTACAACTAAAATAAATTTTGGAATTCATCACATATGTAGACTTGGTTAAGATATTTCTTTAGTAAAACCATTAAATATAATAAAATTGATGATCCCTTCTTTATAATCTTTATGTTTTTCTTGAACCATATAATTTACATGTTAACCTAAAAACAAGATATCAAATTGAAGATTTTTAAATCTCTGGTTTGGTTTAACAAAAACAACCTCAACTATATCACTATTCAAGATTCCACTATTGACATCCATTTTATATAATTTGAAATCCAAATTTTCATAGTTGGTAAGAATCATTCTAAAGGATTCATATATTTCCACCAGTGAAAGAGATTTATCATAGTCAAAACCCTCTTCTTGACTATATACATAATCAACCAATCAGGTTTTATTTATAACTATAGAGCATAACTAATCAACTTTTTTTCTACACACAAATTTTTTAACAATGGTAAGAGTATTTTTTTTTCAATCTACTTGTTTTCAAAATGTATATCATTTAAATTATTAATGATCTTATTAAATCATTATCACCCAAAATTAATCATTAATTTCATCAATAATGTTATTTATGTCAATTAGTGATAAGAAAGCGTAATGTTCAACAAGATTCATAAGATAAGATCTAATTTTTTATTCTATCTAGGCATACAAATATAGAATATAAGGGATGGTATCTATGACACATAACAATTATAGGAATACATGTCCTTGAAATATCATTATCACCAATAGGTTTTGGATTATAAAAAATTTAAAATGTGAATATTTTTCATTTGGTTAAACAAAAATAATAGAAATCAAGGAATTTATATTCAGATTAGAAATATTTTCTTCATGGTTTTATATGGAGGTATTAGGCTCATGCAGATCATTGACATAAAATTTGACATTTTATAATTCCCTTAAAATTATTTTAGTAATTAATAGTTAATATTATTATCAAGATAGTTAATATCCATTAATAATTCCTTCATCACAATTAGAAGAAAAGTTTTCATGATAATTAATTGAATTGAGTATAAAAACATTCGAACCAAAGACAATAATGAAAATAAATAGTGTTTTCCTTCCATTCCTTAATTAATATGGGCTCCTTTTTAAGAAAGGTATAATTATAACAATATTAATTATATAACATGTTATATGCTCATCTTCTTCCCAAAAGTAATTTTTTTCATACTCATTGAGTAAGGTCCTAGAAATTTCATAAAGGGTTTTATTGCCATTGTTTACTACACATCTTTTTCATTGGTTCCTATGAGCATAAATTCTATGATTATATCCATTTGTTGATAAATTAGACTCAAAATCAATATTTTCATTTTCATGTCCAAGATCACATCAATGGGTTTTAATTTTAATTCTTATATGATTTTATATAGGTTAATCATACTTGATAAAATATGAAAGAGATTCACTTTTGTGAGAAAGAATGAATACCCAAGTATATCCAATATATTCCTCTACAATAACATAAATATTGGGATATTATTTTATGATAAAGAACATTAAAGGTTGTAAAACAATCAATATAACCAAACTATAAGGATTGATAAGATGAATGTTATTTCTTATATTTAAAAAATTCTTAAATCAATTTTTTTCATGGGTTACAAAATTTATCATTTGAAAATTATAGTTTATATAGATCATTGACTAACCCTTTCCTAGTAATAATTCCAAGTTAATTAATGACATAATTTCCCTGTATACAATGGAAATGACAATATTCATTTTGAAATGTACTTATAAGTGAAATACTTTATGAAAATAAGCAATCTATTTGAACAACATATACATTATCATTTCTTACAGATATAAAAAACATAAATTGTTTTAGATTCAAGCACATTTGCATAGATTATTTTAAAATTTTCCACTGAAACCATTATCCCATATATGTGAGAAATAAATAATATTATAATTTAATCCATATAAATATATACATTAATAAATTAATATAGTATTATACTTTTCAAATTGACCAAGACCAATTATTTTTCAATAAGAAATGTCAACCAAAGTTCCTTTTCCTGCATCAACCATGATCATGTTCATGAACATTTATTGTCCCAAACCTTGTTTCTAGAGAAAAAAATGTATAGATTACATAAGTTACTATTGGAGCATATTACAATGGTTTCCTAAACATAGATTTTAGACCAAGAATGAAATTTGTAGAAAAATATTATTGGGTATAGAAATATTTGTAGTCAATGCTTTAGAAAAACATGACTACATATCTAGATTCCTAAAAAAAGTATTTTATAATTTAAAAAAATAAATCATTTTACATACATAAGAATAAAAAAAATTCTATAATTAGAAGAAATGGAACTACAAATATAATTATTTATAATAATACTTCATTGTCAAGGTTGACATCATATTCATATGGTATTTTTAAGAGAAATTCTTTCATTGATTCAAAGTGATGGTATTTATTCTATTTGCATATATATATATATAATTTTTTGATTTCTCAATGGAAAATATTAAATATTTTTAATTCTTTTAGAAATTGATAATATTTATCCTTTATATTGTTAGATCTCAAAGAATGACAACAATCAAGGAATGAAAATTATATAAAATTCTATATTTATTTTTAAAAACATTAAAATTATCCAAAAAATATTATATAGTCAAATATTTCATCATTATAAATGTTTTTATCATTTGTTCCTTTTATATATGGGTTAGAAATATTAATAGGGGATGCATAAAATTAAAAATATATATCATATTTGTTTTCCATAAAAACATGTTGGGTACAACATTTTTATCTTCTTTTTTTTGTGTCTGATTAACTAGGAATACCCTTTAAAGTAATCAAAATTTGATTTATATATTTATTATACCTAATATAATTTTATTCATAATTATTCATAAATTATAACATATGAAATTAATATTTGGATGATATTTTCTCATACATTCATAGAAGATGATCACATAAGTAGTATACTCTTTTTCAAATAGTTTCTCCAATTTCCAATATATTCATAAATTAATTGCTATCTGTGTTTAATGAATAACAACTTCCACCAGTGAAATTTCATGACATTTATAGCTATGTTAGACATTTCTTCATCACATTTAGCCTCTGAATCATCACCACTAATAATATCTACATTGATAATCGTTTTTTATGTACTGGTTTTCCAAGATACAGATTTCTTACTTGGCTCATCAACGTTTTCCTTGTTCACCTGATATTATTATCCACACATCATTCAATATCATATAATATACACTACTATAATTTTTATAATGTGACAATATTCACTTAATATAACAATTTTTGACTCTATATTTTATGTTATCATATGATAAGTTGCATAAGTTGACCATTTTTTGTGATATTCATTCCCATTACATGCATTTTCAGACAATCTCACAAAAATATAAATACATATTAGATATTAAATAATCAAAATTATTTTAAAATGGATCAAATTAAGTAATATAATTATTATGTCACATTAATTTATAATTAGATATAACCCCAAGGTAAATATCTAGTGTGTCTGATGTTTCAAGAACAATAGTATATGATGATATTCTATTTAACTCTTCTTCTCCCAAATAACAATATAAATAATTCATAACATTATAATTATTGACATTTGTTGTTTTATTTTCATTACTATATGTACCTCTAATAGTTTTTGTTTTCTCATACTTATCCACAATTACTCTATATATATCAAAACCCATACTCTCTATAAGGATTTTCATATTAATCTTTCTCTTGTCATAGTATGTTTCATTGAAATAAGGGGTCTAAATAGAGGCTATTGATTCTCATATATTATTATCCCTGAATAATTAAAGTTATATTTTATAAAAATTTAATATCATTAAACTAAAACTAACTCATAGTTAAAAACATATTTTAAAATCCTCTATAACCAATTGTTAGTCAAAGTGAGTAATTCTATAGGGTGGTGAATTGAGTTCCCAATAAAATTTGTGTTAATATAAATTAATATAAAATCCAAAATATTCTTAAAATCATTCCGTTAATAAATATGGTTCAAATATATAATATTGATCATTTAAATAATTTATAAATATTCTATTATGGTTCAGTTAATAAAATTTAAAACTACATTATATTTTGAAACAAATTGTTTTAATAAAAAATTTATATGTACGCAAACTATAAATAACTATCAATGTAATGTATTGGTTATAGTTTAAGAAAACAAATACAATTTTAAAAATTAAATGTGAAAAAAACTAATGAATCACAATGTTGAATATAAAACTGGATAGAGTCTCAATATAATATTTAATCCAGTCCACTTGGAAATCACCTACCACAAAACGTTTTCATAAAAAAAAGATCCACAACATAGATTAGGTTTTACAAAAAAAATACAATACATGATTTCATGGTCAAATTCCTCTTTCATAGTTATACATTGCATGAAAACTAGTACCATGAAACAGATGACCACTTCCATATTTATTCATGGTAATATAAATAAAATAGTTTGAATAGATCTATCAAGAAAACCATAGTTTGAGAATAGGAGAAAATATGTACATAAAAAATATTTTAGTAACAGATTGACCAAAATTAAATATAAGGTAGAAATATAACTTCATAGATTGATATAATATAGGATGCATTATGATCGGTGATGCTACAATTGTTCATATTTCTCATGATTTTCATTGATAGTAGCTCCAACATGTTTCATAGAATGTGTAGGATAATGAAGTGTCATTGAAATCTGAAATATCTTTTGGTATTAAGTATGTCTATGATGATATTGGATATATTTTTTTCATAGAAATTTCTATAGTGTTTCTCACATGATTCTCCATATTTTTCACAAAATCTCACCCCAAAGAGAACATGAGGAATATCATCTGAATATATATATATATATATATATATATGTCTATGGTCAAATATCTATTTAATAATAATACTAAAAATGACCTCGATCACCAATCTATGAAATAAATCAGGATTATATGCCTTATTATTCAATGTATATGTGTAGTGTTTTTTCAATAAATATTCTTAAATCCATGTTTTCTGTCATATTTTAATTCATGAAAATATCTCTTGGAGTAATTAAATTTTAATAAGAGAACCTGAAAAGCAATGGTAGAATACTGGAGGTATATCCATATAAAAATAGATCATGTCCGAAGTTTAATATAATATTATGGTAGATCTGTTCTAATAGTATCACAATTATATAAGTATATCGAGGATTACCATAAATCATCTAAACTAGTTGTATATCCACATAACTAGTAGTTTATATCCTCACTGTTAGATTCCCCAGTGGTCGATTTAGTCAACTGGTATATATGAATGTACTAATGTCAGATCTATTGGACTAACAGTATATTGTTTTAACTAACAGTGGATATATTAGTTCTAGATCATCATAACCAATGTATCATCTCTTCGAAAAAAATTGTATATTAGTACATAACTGATTTTCTCCACAAATGTTATTAAAAATTAGTTTACTATTATAAAACTGTGAACTTGTTATGAACATAAAATTCTTAATATTTGTTCATTAAAATCATGTTTTTCCTGTTCCCACATCATGGTTAGATAAAATCATCAAGGGTACACCATAGAGCCATATAATTTTCCACTTGAATAACCTTACATAACCCTACACCATACTCTACTATCAAAATGCATGGATGTGTTCTGAATTTTTAAGTTAGAAAACTATCTAGAAGATGGAACTACGAACTATTTAAGTCAATGGAATACCATAACTCATTTTATGGATATTCCATCTCATTTTCACTTTGGTATCATAATAAGATTTGAAATATGTATTATGATTTTCTTCTTAAGTTTCTAACATGTTATGTTGTGAGAGACAAACACATCCATGGACCACCTCATGAAATCCCACCAAAACTGCCACTAATGGCCAATGTAAATATACCATACACCGGGATGTATCAAATAATGTGAAGTGTAAAACTCTTGAATCACCTCATCCTTTATCATGAATGTATCCACCATTAATCCTTGAAAAATTATGACATATACTCCTCCATAAAATCCATCAACTAAATCTGCTGATGATATCTAGTCCAAGAGAACTTCCAAATTGATGTCTCCCAATAGATCCTCTATAAAACACTTTATACGTGTAGGAGTCAAAAACATCTACTATTGATAATCTATTCCTCTCTACTCAACAATGAATTACTATAAATAATCCACCAGCATAGATTCTTTCATGATAAATAAGAGTACTTCATTCTACTAGGGGAAATTTAAATCAAATATCCCTTTATAATATTATTGACAATCCCAATGATATAGTACAATAAACATCTCACAAAATTCTATTTTATAATGTTCAAATATTACTTTCTAAATATATAATGAAGAATATAATTATTTTGTTAAAAAAAGCAATACCAGATATGATATTTCCTTCACATCCTGAGAGTGATGGTTACTACAACCAACTCTAAGTCCTAATATTCCTAGTTCTTCACATGGGGTCTCAACTACATTGAACAATATGTGATAAATACCTTCCTCTACATCACTATTTCATTTTCCCACCTCCACATGAGTCTCAATATACTACTTATTCAATTAACACCTCTTGTAGTTCTATAATAGGATAACTAGTCATCCACAACCTCAATTAATTATTGGATCACTAAAACAATTCAATCTAGTTAAAATGCTTGAATTTCTACATTAAGTTGGTCGATGGGACTGAAATCATAAAGAGGTATCCTATAAACAACCTATAGTACCTTACCAATCTACAACAAATCTTCAACTCATATATCATATTGGATTCTACCATGTAAGAACTCCATTAATCATATCTAGGTCAATAGATAAGTCATGAACAAAAATGAAATTCCTAATAAAGTGAGCCTCATGGATCTTGAACATTCACATATAGAGCATACCATAAAAGTAGTTCTCTTAGAGAAAGTATATGTTTTCCATCTAGTACTCTAGATTCTACTCATTGGATTAAAAGTTGATTATTAAGTCATTAATGAAAAACCAAACCTAGATCCAGGTATGGTTGGATTTTCATGATCATGAATTTTATAAAAATAATGAGTGATTTCCTTAAAGTAAATGGAATACATTAAAAGTCATTATTACAATACAGTAATAATAAATCTATCATTATAATATAAACCTTAATAAATGTCATCTATTGGAAGCTATACCTAAGATTGATTATTGTGAACCATCTTGTGCCTCTGAACTGATCAAAGTGGATTCCCATCCTCAACATGGGATTATTTCAACATTATCACATTTTTGTTTGGTGAGGATAATCAACAAAAATAATCAATCACCTATAAACATTTGTGATGAAGAAACAGAAATCTTCATAGGGTTACACAATGAGTGTAAAAAAAATCCTTTTCTCAAAGGTCCTCAAACAAAACCCTCCTCTCGGAGAGATTTGTAGGGGTTATCCTATATGTGAAATATGATATAAAAATATACATGGATTTATAGTAATGAATAATCCATCTAAAAAAATAGAGTTAGAATAAAAAAAACTCTTGGAGAAGACATTGATAGTGTCCTAAACTATCTTAGAAATCATGGTTTTTAAAGAATCTGACCCATCATGTGATAAATTTTACAACATATGTATGATATATACTAGGGTCCTTCTCTTGACACCCACTAGCTCATCCAAGAGATATCTCATTCCCACAATAGATAATATCATCCAATATGTCTAATGGAATATAACCTTCTTTTATTAGAAACCAATATAGTCTTTTACCATAGGCAACCAAAAAATACCCAATTTGAATTCATATGTACTCATCATGATGACCAAGAGATCTCATATGAAGCATTATCCACAAATAGATGACTCACACTTCTGATAGATAAGTGATATAGAATAATAACCCAATTATAGATAATATATCTGTAGATATTGGGATAAAGTCTCAATTGGAAGCCCTACCTATGAAACCAAGAATATGGAGATGATGTAGTGACTCACCCATGTGTCTACTATTATTGATGAAAGACCATAATAAACCCATATTCTATCTTCATTCATCCTATATGAATCATTTTCATATTCCTCTATGTAATGAAACTTCCCATGGCCCTAATCAAAATATAATGAAGAATGACATTGGCTACCTAGTGGTGATGTTGGTAGCATCACATAACATCATCCACCACAAAATGTTCTACCATTCATGAACTATCTTTTTTAACATTAATAAGCACATACATAATGGATACTTTGACCATGTTTTTTGGATCCTAGATCATAGTTGTATCTATTTTATGGATGTCTTTACACGTTCTTCATATCCTCCAAATTGTAAAGGGTTAAGAAATCTGGATCCATGTGAATTGAACCATTTTGAATATAACATCACCCCTCTATGGGATGATTGGATACTATACATGATCCCTAAGTCACATAACCATGAATGTATGTTTGAGAATGATTCATATGGTAGGATCATGACATCTTACACCTACTACCTAATGGAAATGAAACAGCCACATTATTATCACTACCATATCCATCAACTTAATGCCCCCACTATGATTCTCTCAGTCAACAAATACCACTCAATAAATCTATGCTAGTTAAGAAAAAAACGGAGACCACAATGGTCCAAATATCTCATTGGGGAAATGGGTCAAACATCATCACCTTCAAGAAGCTATCTCAAACTGTGTTAAGAAAGTACCTCATAAGGCTAGAAGAATTCTCATTATACTCATCTAATAAGATAACACCATGTTATATCACATGTATCTATTTAATCAAAACATAGGAAAATAATGTAGGGTAAAGCTCCAAACATAAAGAGGGATCAATTCAATCCCCGAAAACATCATATCATCATTATCCTGCATAGTCAAACTCCACCAACATCCTAAAAATCCACGCGAAAGATTTTCTTGATTCACAACCATTTAATATGTCACTGATTCATGATCTTAAAGACTCGGATCACAAACTCTATCCACTCCTCGACTACATGAGGATATTATTCTCCATAGTACCTCATCGATATTCTATTTTGGAACACATAGTGTGTGCTGAAACAAAATATATCCTCAAACTAAACGTTCAACACTAACTAACACATTTCGTGTATCTAGACACTACCTTCCAACATAGAAGAATCACATCATGGTATGTCCCCTGAAAACAGTCCTCATCACACAAAAATATTTCACAAAATTCTCAAATTGGTAACATTGATGGATATAATTTTGGAGTCATCCTTAAATTATTGATGAATTGGTACAATAATATTATAAAAATAAATCAGTGGTAGACTCTAGAATGATAGTTAAATATCTGAATCCTTTATGTTGAATGTATCACAATTCCCTATGACCAATTTTTTTTGTCTTGTCAAAAATAAGGTATTCAATGTCCTCGTATATAGAAACATCATATACTACACCAAAACTAGGTTCCCTGATATGAAATACACACTTGGGATACTCTGACCCTATTTATCTAAGTTCCCAACCAATCAATAAAAGGGGATAAATCTGAACACCATCCCAAAGTTGAACAACCTTTTGACAATAATCCGTATCGAACCTGCTAATTGGGATTTTTTCTCTAGAAGAAAGCCAAGCCATCATGGTCAGAAACCCACCTCCAAATAGTTAGTCGGAATATAAATTAAAGAATATATCATATAGTTTTAAAAATGAATAAGATCAACTTTAAGGAATATATCAGAGTGTAATAGAATAAAACCAAACAATAAATTGATAATATAAACATTGAAACATAAATGAAGCTCCATCCTGACAATGACTACAAATAATGAAATTTATGTGAGCCTAGATATTTATCTCAAAGTCTAAACACAATATATGGTCCATGAAACTATGTATCAGTACGATCCACTAACATAATCAATAATCTCTCTATAGTATACAAAAAAATAGAACATATGAGAAAATATAATGAAGGGGTAATAATATAAATAAAGTATATGACACCCTGAAACCAAAATGTTTTGAATGAGAGATAAAAATAGAGTCTTGTCAACCCAAATAAAGATGTAAATTAAATGGAATATATATAAATATGTATGCTCTTAATTTTCCCTTCTATAAACAGAAAGGGTATCTCCATCTCATCTCCTATCAAACGTTGATGAAGAATCCTTTAGAATTAGATGTTTATATTTGATCCCCTCTATCGTCTTCAATCACACCATTGTTTGTTTTTAGGGGTCCTCAGCATCATACCGTGTTCCATCTTCAAAGGATTAACATCTACCCTGGAGGACCCACACCCTATCTAATATAAAAGGCACGAGAGTATCACTCCATTTGTAGAGTACATGTTCCAAATTTTCATACGGGTTTTACCAAATATACCCTTATAATGAATATGGGAATCCCACAACCTAGTGTGATAGGGGAGTACTTGATAAAATATCTATTGAATGTCAAAGGGAACCCAGTACCTTGTGAAATAGATGATTATTGACCATAAAATATCTCATGTAATATGATGAACATGCGACCTTGTGTGGTATTGGAGTATTGACCCTATTTTATCTCTAATGATTCGTTATTTATATTGAAATCATCACTAATTACATAAATACGAACTGAAGTCAAAAAAATCCCAATCATGTACTTAAATCCACAGAGGGAAAAAATCAAGTTATAAATGAAAAAATATTTATGGTAGGATACTATTAGGCTAATATTCAATTCTAATAAAATAATATTACAGAGAATGAAATTTCTCAATGGGGTGCATGATGTTATGGGATTCATAAGGAATGTGGTACCACTCCCCTACCTTGTTGTGTTATCCTCTACACATGACTCGATTTTCCATTAAACATAAATGGAATGTCCACCTACATTAGGACTAAGTTAAATGACATCTGGTACATGTCTTGGAAAACAAGGGGGGTTACATGGCATGTCGGCCTATCCAATCATTGAGTGATACTTAACGTCAACTAAAAACCTTTCCACTATGAAATCATAAAAACATGCCATGTGTTCTTCAACACTATTT
Organism: Viscum album; assembly: GCA_963277665.1. Classification (NCBI taxonomy): domain Eukaryota; kingdom Viridiplantae; phylum Streptophyta; class Magnoliopsida; order Santalales; family Viscaceae; genus Viscum; species Viscum album. Next base: position 2,096,821,056 of record OY728123.1, on the reverse strand, counting down.
GATATATAGTATTTTATTTAATATATGTTTTATCTTCTATATGGTTTCACCTAATATAGCTTCTTCTATGTGATTACTTCCTAATGAACACCATCAATTAGAAGCAACTACCTCTTACCAAATGTTTTATCCCTCTATTTTTAGAAAATTAGATCCTGGAGAACCATTCAAATCCTGCAATTCCACTCATGTGACATCAACTCTATCTGATATCCCTTCCATATCCCGGAACCACCATGTATCACACTCTAACCACATTATTCTTCATCCCATATAATTGTTTTTGATATGAATGTCATTCATGATACCGTAATGAAATCAAGAATTGGATTGTTCCAGCACTTCCCTCATAGTGTCAAATTGTGACCAAATAGTGAAATGATGAAGAAATCATTCAAATGGGAGGGGTAAATCACATGAAAAAAGTAAAACATATCATTTTTCATGAATTCATTGAAAATTATTTCAAAAGTGGGATATCCTTGGGTGATAATGATGAGATATGACCCTAAAAGCCTGGATCCATTGCCAACTACGATTACATTAGCATGATAATAAGCAATCATATCATAAAGGCTATATCCTTTAATTAGTATTGGTAAGAAAGATACATCTATGAGTCTTGTATTAAAAATGAAAACAGTAATTATAAAATAATTATTTTTCTTCAAGGATTACATTATTCCATCTAGTATGTCAATAAATATCATTCATAGTTTGCTTCTTGGATTCCCAGGGAATTGAAAGAAAATAAGGCTGAGATAAAATGCTCATTAAAGGTAAATTATAGAGAAATAAATAATGAATCAATGAGAATAATAATAATTGCATGGTAAATAAAGAAACACACATATCGTGTCATCAAAAAAGTGAGAACAAAGTTAATAAACAATATGGAAAGGTAATAACTAGAAACATATTCAATTAAAAAAACAAGATAAGGAAAAATTAATATAAAAGGGTATGAAACTGAACACAAATTCCATTAAATAAAGAATATAGGAATGAAATTCATATATGGATTTTATGATATGAAAATATCATGGATATTAATAGTGATAAATGTTATATCAATGAATTAAATGATTAAATATTGGATGTTATGTCTATGTGACCAGATAACATATTCTATCAAGATCCATCATCTATATAGTTTAAAACTAAATGTATAAACATATTTAATTTGAAAAACTAAATTGTCTCTATAAAACCTATCATTTTAGTGAGTGGATATATAAACTATGAGTCCCACCCATCACTGTATGTCAAAATAATTGATCATATCGTGTAATAAATTTAATTTATAGATAATATATTTTATCAAATAACCTTATTGAATAAAGGATATGGAATAGAAAAAAATCACTAAATAATAAAAGAAAATTAAATGTGAACACCATATGAAAATTGGTATATGGTTTAGGATAAAATCATATAAATGAAAAATGATATGGAAAGTTAACGGAAATTTATTGTCAAATCATCATAGGAAATAAAATATTTCAAGGGGACTAAAAGGATTCAATGAAGATAATGTGAATACAATCCTTAGACAAATCAATAAAAACCCATCTAATGGAATAATAAGGATGGTATCAACAAAACATATCCCAAATGAAGTAGAAATAAAGGGTTGTTGTGGTAGATGAATAAGAATACAATGAATGATATTTTAGAAAACATTATTTAGTAATATATCCAATTTTTTAGAAAACCAATTCTTTTAAAAATCAATTTTAAGAACATTTTATTAAAAATATATATTTTTATGCTCTAAAATGAAGCTTCAATAAAATTATGGTGGGTAAATCTATACATGCCATACGAGGTAGAAATAAAAGTCATTTTTCACTGTAAAAGGTTTTCAAAAATGAATTGGTTTATTGAGACTAATAGATTCAGTTAAAAATATTGGTAGAAGAAAAAAAAGGAAAAATATCCTTTAAAAATACATTTGGAATGGATAAATTTTTTTTAGAAAAATAATTTAAAAAATATGGTATTATGAAGAAAACATGTTATCTAAATAATGAGTGAATGATATTTTTTCATAAAAACATATTCTAAAACATTTTGAGTACAAAATAGTGGGAAAAGGTCATGAATAACTAGAGGAGAATAAATTAAAATGGATTAATAAAAATGATCAATTGATTTCAGTTGCATAAAATTCTTGTGTAAACATTATAATACAAAAAGGGATTGTATAATAAACACTTTAAAGGATTATAATTTAGGAATTAGAACAAATCAATTACTACGTTATTTGTTTCAACTATAAATCTACATATAGAAGATTAAATAAAAAAATTGATATTCTTATTCATTATACACATAAACATAGAATATTAATGACAAAATGAATTAATATAATACAATTAATAGAAATTGGATTATTGAAATTCATTTCCACTTGGTAACATTTAACTTGAATCCCCTTAGATAAATTAATTCAAATTGAAACACAAATTATCCCAAAGAATGAATGAATCATGATATGTTATGAAAATGTGGTAGTATAAAACCATATATAAGCAATTAGGTTCAAAATAATAAGGTTTTTGTTTCATGAGAATGTTAACAATGTCTAAAGGAAGTGATATTGAAATAATACTGATTAATAATGATCTAAAAGTGAATAATCATTAACAATTAAAATTTGTCATTATCAATTTGAAACATTTGTATCTTACTATATTTGATAAAATAACATTAAATGAAAATTATAATTTTAGGAGAGTAAATATATTCATTATATAACCTTTCAAATGGCTGTATATACAAGATATTAAATAAACTCGGTGAATAAAAAAAATAAGTCTCAATGGAATGTAAATTTAGATGAAATCCATTACCATTCATTTACTTTTAGGTAAACATCCATTTTCCTCCCGTACAAGGTGTATAAAATGTTACTAACTTATTCAAAAATTCATATTAATTTTTATAATATCATATATAATATTATTTTAATATATTATTACCCATTTTTAATTATAGTTTATTATTTTAAATATTTTGGTAGATAATTGCCTTGTTTCTCTAGGAAATTTTCATTTATTTTCTCATTAATTATATCATGGTTTCATCACATACAAAATGTATACCATGATTTTCATTAAATATATATTGCTTATATTTGTATTTATAATAATTTATAATTTTTTGAGATATAAAATGAAAAGTACCATCCATGCCGATAGTACTCTATATGTACACATTATCACTACATTCTTTTCATTATCATGTTTTAAAAGAATGAAAATTAAATGATATATATATGTTTATATTAAATTTATAGTACGATATTTATGAATTATATGTTATATATTTCTATTAAAAAAATACTTAATAATTTCCATATATACCTTGAACAAATCACATCTTTTGGAGGGGTAGTAGTCAACACCACAAATAATGTAGATATCATAAACCCAAAAAAAAGGATTTCATAAAAGTATGTGTTCTAAACTAATTAAATTTTTACAAATACATTATAAATTATATCATATTTTAATGTATTTAAGTGTGGATGAAACACATAATACAGTAATATAATATTATATTGTGGTTAATTTTTTTTATATATTCGTGTAAAAATGAGATTTTATGGGGTGAATAATGGATATAAAACTAAAGATCTTGAAAAACGATGTTACCAATTTATCAGTTAACTTCTTTTTGTCTGCACCAAAGGGCTTTTGAAGATGGATTTATGACAATGTCGAAGCATCTAAGATGAGGGGAGGGATTTTCCGGATCTTTTATGGTGTATCCTAGTAAATCCAAAGTCTCTTGATATTTATGTGGAAGTGGGATGCTTGAGTCCCATTTTATAGTAGTGTAAAAGTGGCACGATTCTATACTTTTGGATAGGGAATTCCACAAATTTTTCCCCATTGAATATGGATCCAATAATTTTAGAACATATATATATGATTTTATAGGGTCTAATGATGACCATAAAATGGATTTTCCACATGTTTATTGGTCATTTTGGTCTTTAATATTATGTCTTAGTCCCTTGTTAAGCTTAATTTCTCCATAATAATTGTATTTAATTTAAATAACTTGCAGTAATAATTTTGATAAAAAATTAATTTGACTATATTAGAAATTATAAATTATTTTTATTAACAATATTGAATCAATTTATTCAAATTTCTATCAAAAAATTGAATAAATTTAATTTAATTTAATTACATATGTAGGATGAAAATGCGACTTTTTAATGTAAAAATATGAAAAAAGATTTGTTTTTTATACTCAATTTCAAATTTAAATTGAATCAAATGATTTAATTGGAATAATTAATACAAATTATCTATTAAATCATTAAATCCTTGTTAAAATATAATTTATCTTTGTAAATAAATTAGATGAAAAAGCAGTTTTGAGTTAATATTGAGTGTTTTTTACTATTCATTAAAATATGAAACATCATATAAAAATATAAAAAATTTACCGTAATATAATTTTTAAGATCATATTTAAATTAAAACATTTATTATTAAATATTATATTTACAAAAGATCTAAAAGTTGGATTTAAAAAAATTCTCCATTAAAAGGCAGCAAAAGTGCCCTAATAAAATTATATGTTTTTATATGAAATATTAGGATAGTACTTATCTTATGATTATAAGATCTAGTGTAATAATATAAAAATTAATTGACTAAATATATAATATACACATTACATTAATATCATTCAAAAAAATTAATTTAATTTATTATGATAAAACAACTATGTGAGTATAAAATTAGATTTCAATAAAATATTACCATTGTTTTCAATAGGTTTTTATATTAATTTATAATTAACATGTAATAAATGAATTGGTTTTATATTATTACAAACCATATATTTTAATATTTATGTTAATACTATTCAAAATGGATAATTTTTATCTTTATATAATATATAATAATATTTGATTAAAATCTTATTGTTCGGTAAAACTGGGTCATTCATGTAATAGAAGCCATTGAATAAAATAATTATTGTGTGCGATGTATGCTAACTTTGTATCATCTGAATTAAATGAAATAAAATTTAATAGGTTTATTTAAAATATATAATATGTTATAAATTATTGGGATATTATATTCCCTTGCGTTCTGGGTGATTCATTTCATACACACTATCGAATAAAAAAAATTACATTAGATTTTTAGTGTGTTACATTCTCCCCACCTTAATTAAATTTTATACTCACAATTAAAATTAAATAATGTTAATATATTTTCCGATATTTACTATTTTTAATTCTGACATCATGAGAAGGTTTTGTCAAAAATGTTCTAGAAATGAGTGATTGGGACCTACATTGGTCACATTGCCTAATATATAAGTTGGTCTCTAAATTAGAGAACATTAGTGGCATGTGTTGATGGGTAAAGGGGGGAAGAATAATTATTTATAAGTGTTATTGAGTTCATCAGTCCCAAGCAATTTAATGTACATGGTAATGTTAAAGGTCTCAAATCCATAAATCTGCAAAGACTTATAAATTCATTGGTTTATACAAAATTAATGATTTGTGACAGAAAAATTTGTTTGAATATTTTCCTACTGTTCAGTAATTCTCTTACTACAAAAAATATATGAAAATATAAGTTAATTTAGTCTATTTAATTTTATATGAACAATTCCATCTTTTGGTTATTCTTTGATAATATTATAAATTATACTTTACATCAAGAAATGGATATATGAAAAATTACATTGATTCATGAAGAACTAAAATAAATGTTTAATGGATCCTAAGGCCTATAAAATATTAATAATTCGTTGCATTTTTCTGTAACAATTATCCAGATATAGCATGATTCAATAATTAATCACTAAAACTAAATTCAACACTACTAGTTCATCATTAAATTATTTTCATCAAATTGTGTAATGAAAAACTATGACAAGTTAAATAGGACATTGCATAGTTTAAAGGCTGGAATTAAACACTTATTGTAATGAATAATATTTTCCTCTCAATTAATTTTATAAATTAATTTAGAAAATTATGAGACTTGGGGTTAAAGCGGCATGAAATTCTGAGCCCTCTCAGAATGTAATAAATATTTCAATTAATTTTTGTTTTTAATTAAAATTACTCGAGAATCTAACATTAAAAATATATATTTTAAATGGTGGATCAATTTAAAAATATGAGGGTATTATTTCATTCCGAATAGAAACTTTTCGTCAGGCGGGGCCCATCCTCAATCGTCATAGGCCAAGGTTAAATTTTAGTTTAGGGACACAACCATCCTTAAAATATTTTTAATAAAAATTACTTTCAATATATCCATTCTATGGCATTTTGGAATGACGTAGTGAATCTACAACGCTACTATACAACGACTTAGCAATATTTCAATTCAGTGACGTGGTAATGATAAAATGCATGTAATGATGATATAAGTTTACAAAAAAACACATCTTCCTCCTTTAATGATTATCAGACATTCAGGATGAGAATTATTGATCCATCCCAGTGAGAGTTGGAGGAGGGACTTGGTTATTTCCTCTCATTGTAGAATGGTGGACGACGACAAGACATGAAATAAGGATCGATGAGATGGAGGATATTTACGTCCCTCAAAAAATCTCCAATGATGATCGAAACCCAATACCAACTGATCCAAACTTCATGTAGGGGGTTTATATCTTTGTGATTTTCATTCCCATTAATTATTTTGAATTAAAAAAATAGATAAACCCAAAAACAAGTTTATTTGATGTTCAATCGTTCATGAACGATGGGGTCTTCTTCTACATGGTATTAAAGGGAGAATAATTTATGTGAATACATTTGTTTCATTACCATTTTTTTAATTGGATGAATGAAGGACTAGTGAACAATACTAATATTCATTATTTATTCATTCTTAGTGATTCCTTATATCCTCATTCTTGAGTTAATTTCTGGAGAACATCTCTAGTCCCTGTGTGTTTTTGTGGGAGGTTTCGAATGTGTTCAGACCCCTAGATTGTCAATGAGAAGGATTGATGTCCAAACAAGTGACGGTTGTGGCATGAGGATCCCAATGGTTCTTCTCTCTTTGGAAACAGATTTACAGGGTGATGGTGGTGGCCCATAAAAGGAGATCCACCTATCAATAAGTGACCACTTACTCGATAGCCAATACCTGAGGATCTAGTGGTGGAACGATTGTGGATGGTGATGTATACCACGACCATGGAGGGCCATGACGGTTTGGACACACAAAATTACAGAACACCTTTTCAGTTGTATAGAATGTGGTATCATCGAATATGTGATAATTTGGGGTCTAGCTTGATGACTGGACTCATTGACTAGGTGGGGACATGGCAGCCACTACATCGAGGTTGACATAAATAGCCTACTCAAGTGGGTCATGCTGAAGCTGGCTAGTCGGGACGGTAGCGGGCTGAGCCTGCAGAACAACGCAATCCTAGTTGGGGTGGGATGGTCCTGGCGGGTCGGGTCGGTATGTTCCATGTTTTTTTGGGTCGGTCCAACCATGTCGGATAGGAATCAGACCCAAGAGGCTCATTATTACTAAAATTATCACAGCTTTATAACCGTACACACATTTGACAAGTTGTCTGTGGCGATGGGACCCTCTTGATGAGGTAGTACTTTTTCAATACACTAAGTGATTTTTTTTGAAGATGACATATGAGCTTTTTTTAAGGAAGAGGCTCTCTTTGATAAAGCACTCTATGAGTGGAATCTTGTGGCTGGTTGTGACACTGATACTATATGACTTAACGACTAGAGGTCTTTGAGGAAATATCCTATGTTTTTTGACATCTGAAATATACCTACCATTTAGGTAAGGTTATCTACCGATGAGATTCCATTGACATGTGAACATTTTTTTTGTTATATTTCCCTTTTTATAGGGATTTCATACTATCCTAGATTAATTTTTTTACATTATTTCATGTTATACCTTGTGGATGTATTTAGTGTTTGTATGCATGGTTTTTTGTTCATTATATTATATTCATGTATGTGTGTAAAATTACTTGGGAAAATCCAACCCATTTGGGAGATATGCCTACTCTACTCTAGTTTATAACCCCTTGCCTATTGTATGGGGGTTTGGGGTAGTCACGATATAGGCCTCAGAAGAACGGGTTGTCACAGAGTGGTATCAGAGAGAAGGTTTTGTTCAACATTGGGACCAAGAGTCTGTGAGATTGGTTTGGGGCAATATTGTTTAGTGTTTTGAGTTAGTATTTCTAGCCAGAAACTCATGTCTTCATGAAGAGGCTGAGATATCCATACCCCAAGGCTCTCGAAACCTAATATCTAACTCATTACATGAAGACATTGGTTGTAATGAAATAAATGGTACATGAATCATTTAGGATTTATTAGTGTGTCCTCATACCCTTCTTGAATCATATCACTAGGTATACTCTATTGATTTTGGTTCATCATGATCTGCTTCAAGATGCCTTCACGTAGACAACTTAGTAAAATTCTATTCTGTGACCATGAGTATGGCATGCCTAGCGATTAGAAAACGTTTCATGAAAATGTATTGGAGATATGTCCACTGGGTGGTGTAACAGTGATACCACCACCCATCGATTATCAATTATCATGAATTCCACTGGTAGGGGATGTACACATGCTTAGTGTGTTACATGAGTTCCAGAGGTAGTGACCTCCCAGGATAAGGGGCGAGACTGAACCCCATGTAGTTGAGGATTTGATTGATTTAGTCCTTTACATATTCTTCTTATTAAGTACACTACCTGAAAAGATGGATGTACTAGCCACAAGCCTTATTCAAGGATCAACGGGGCAGTGGCGGAGCTAAGTGGTCCTCACACATGAGGAGGTGACCCTCTCTTTGGTGCAATTTGTGGGACTCTCTATAGATATGGTCTTGCTAGCTATGTTACATTCAGGGCATATATAAGAGACCATGAATCTATAGTAGGGAACCCTGATGATAGTAGAGTACTTGGAGAGAATCACTAACTTATCTCGCTACTCCAAAGATATGGCGTGAGACCCATTCCTCATGGCTCAGACCTTCAAGCATGGGATTTACAGGGAGATCCACCCATCGATGATATCTATTAGAATACCTAAATATTCTAGATTAATCAAGAGATCACTACTTATAGAGATATTTTTAGCAGAGCAGGTGCCAGCTATGGGAGCTACTAACATGAACCAGGTAGATGAGTCTTTGTCAGTAGGTAGTAGGAATAAGATGCAGGGGCCCAAGCAGGTCAAGCACTTCAAAGGAAGTCCATAGGACACATGGTCAACAGTTCGAGGCTCCTAGGGAATAGGGTGTTAGTGGAATGATAGGTTGTGCAACACGTGTCGTGGTTAGGGACACATGACTCGTGATTTCCCTCTATATCACAAAACAATTAGCAGATAGTCAAGATAACTCTAAGGTAGGGATAAAATATCAAGTAGGGTGGTTTGTTGGGTGGAAGACGTGGTAGGGGAGAAGGTAGAGTACCATTTGCTGGGTGGAGGTTCAAGGTACTACCACATCCACCTACAATAGTCATCCACGGGCTCACAGAGATGTTGAATAGGGGTGGGAGCAGGTTCACATGATAGAGTCTTACGATCTTGATACTCCAGATATGATTAGTGATACAATCTATGTCTTCTCCCCATATATACAACTCGTATAGACAAATGTTCTAAACACTATCATTTCAATGTATCTCATTTAGAGACAAGAGATTCTAATGGATTTTTTGTCTCGATCATCACATTTATAATCACCTATGAGAGTAGATTTCACAATCATACACTAGTTCCATCTGTCTGATCTTACTCATGGTGGTGAGATATTCGTCTGGGAAATCCTAGTAGCATCGTTGAGGCCTTACGACATCAATTTGGGGATAGACTATTTTCCAACAGAACATGATTGGATTTAATGTTTTAGTCATACAGTTATGTGTTTCAATGAAGATTTTATCAGGTATTTCTTTACGAGAAAAACTTAATCACATGAAGTATATGAAGAACACTCTCACCAGAAGGGAAAGTTGAAAACTCATCAGTTGGATAGTCTTACCCTTGATGTGGTAGATAAGCAGATTCCACAATTTCCTATAGTTGAGGATGAGTACGAGGAAGTATTATCTAAAGGTGTTCTAGGATTACCTCCTCATAGAGAGGATTATTTCAAAAATGATTTGTTCCTTGGCATGACAACTATATACACATTATCATATTGGATGGTTCCTATAGTGCTTCAAGAGTTGAAGGTAAAATTGGAAGATTTTTAGAGAAAGTGTTTAGGGTGGACAAACGTTTCATGCTGGGTAGCCCCAGTATTGTTTATCAGGAAGGAATATGGGAGATTAAGCCTCTTTGTGGACTATCAACACCTAAATTAGTTGACAGCGAATAAAAAATATCCACTACCGTGAATTGAAAAACTCTTCAATCAGAAAAAGGTAGCGACATGGTTCTCAAATATATCCCTCGTGTCTAGATATCTACAAATTCATGAATGAGATTATTATGTACCAAATAAAACCTTCATATGTTTGTATGGTCACTATGAGTAATTGGTGATGTTGTTCGGTGTGAACAACATGCTGGTAGTATTCATGGGACTTATGAACAGGATCTCCCAACCTTAGCTTCACAGACTCTTCATTATCATCAATGATGAGATTTTAGTGTAATCAATATATGGGGAGGATAACGTGATACACATGAGGATGGTACATGAAAAACTCATAGAGCACTAGATTTATGGGAAGTTGTTGATGTGGTAGTTCTGTATTCATGAGGTCTAATTTCGGTTACACGTTATTTTAGAAGGAGTTACATTAGATCTAGTGAGGATATTTGTGGTGCTTCGATTGGTGCCACCTAAGAGTGATAATGATGTGAGGATTTTCTTATGTTTGGTTGGGTACTATTAGTGGTTTCTGTCTTATCCTTCCAGGGTAGTAGTACCTTTAATGGATTTGATGTGGAAGGGACTACCCTTTGTATGGATGGTGGAATGCAAGTAGTTCCTTGAGGAGCTGAGACAAAAGGGGAAAAGAGCCCCTATCTTGTGACTAATATAGGATATAATTGTGTTTGTAATTTTATTGGATGCATCAGGGATCAGACATGGTTTTTTCTTGATGATAGGGCAAGAGGTGATTTCCTATGTTTCATGAATATTAATACAGCATGGGAGGAATTACGCGACCGTTGATCATGAGTTATTTGTAGTGGTATTTTCATTGATGATGTTGTGGTACTACATGATGGGTGAACAATTTACCATTTACACCAACTATAAATTTCTCATGTATGTATTCTCTGAGAAGGACCAGAACCTGAGACAAAGGTGGTGGCTAGAGTTTCTCCAGGATTATGACATCAAGATTTTCAATAGACATGGGAAGGGGAATTTGGATGTAGATTCAATAAATAAGAGATCTGTCATGCAGTTGTGGAATGAGTTTCCATGTCAGTTAGCCACGATGTAGTTATCCTTCATGGATGATGATGGAGAATCTTACCTTTAGTTGATGGTTGTCACTCCTCCAATCTTGGAGTGAGTTATGGTGGCACGTAATGGGGATGTCTATTGAGAGACTCAATGTGCCCAGTTATCCCAATGTAATTCCCCTGATGGTTCATCGTTAGGCAGGGAGAACTTCGTCCTTTGTAAAGGGTGCACCATTTTACCAGTGGCATTAAAGTAGGAGGTTCTAAGGATGATATCCATATCCTCTTTTGTGGTCTATCTTGGTGTGGAAAATATTTACTAGGATATCGGATGATAGTTTTTGTGGACTTGGATAAAGTAGGTGGTGGAAGAATTCTTTTCTCAGTGCCTCAATTATTAGCATGTGAAGGTTGAGCATCATATTCAAATGGGCTTGGATCAACCACTGGAGGTTCCATAGTGGAAGTGGGATAGAATATCAATTGAAATTGTGATGGGATTAAAATGAACATCTTTGGGACATGTAACCATTTCGGTGATCATTGAAGGACACACCATGTTAGTCAACTTCTTACCCATCCTGGAGCATGGGTAAATTGAGAGATTAGGGTGCCTATAAATTTAGAAGATAGTTCGGCTTCATGGGGTGACGTTGTTGATCGTTTTAGACCATGATTTTCACATTAAAACCCCACTGAGGAGGGGATTACATGAGGCGTTTGAGACTCTGTTGGGATTGAGTATGACACATCACCCCCATATAAATGGCAATATAGGGAGGATTATCCACTGGCCAGATGGCCAGTGGTCAACGTTTGTATGATCACTAATATCTATTGGAGTTTGCGTTCAATACCAGAAAACAGTCATCCATTATTATGGAACTACTTGAGGACCTGTATGGTGACCATGAAGGTCACTATTATTCTAGATAGACCCAATAAAGTTAGAACTTATGGGACCATAGTTGGTGCTGGATACCAATTAGAAGTTGTAGATCATCTAGGAGTGGATTTAAAGTACATAGAGCATGCATAAATCATATGAATATAGGAGACACAGTTCCTTAGAGTTCAAGGTGGTAGACCATGTATTCATTTGGGTCTCACCTTGGTGGGGATTGTGGAGATTCGTCAGGGGAATAAAATTATATGTGATATTCATTAGCCCTTTTTAGATTCAATGTAGAGGTGGAAAGGTGGCGTACCACATAACTCTACCCCCCACAGATGCATCTGGAGCGTAATTTCATTTACATGTTATAGATGAGGAGGTATGTGGATCATCCATCACACATCATTGACGTGGGTGAGATGGAAAATGAAGATGGGGTGATGTTTGGAGGGATCATATTGGATATAGTGGATCAACAAGATCAGATCATTCATGGGAGGTCTATTCCTCTAGTGCACATTCGGTGGTAGAATGGGAATCTTCAGTTGAGAACATGGGAGAGGGAGTTTGAGATTTGTTCTCTGTACCCTCAACTTTTTTTTAGTAGCCCTAGTTTTGACATTCGGGGATGTAATTCTTTAATTTGGGGAGTATTTAATGACATTGATGTTTCTCCATATAATTTTTATAAATTAATAGATAAAATTATGAGACTAGGTAGTGAGATGGCCTGAAATTATGAGGCCATGTTTCCCTAGAATAATTTGTTGATTAATGTTAATATTTTTAATAAAAAACACTCATCCAGGTATCTTTAAACATTAATATCTCTTAAACAGGTCCATATATCAAAAATATAAGGGAACCATTGTGTTTAAAGTAACGACTTTACAGTGGGTGGGGCCAAACCTCGACAACGCAAGTCGAGGGTAAAATATAGTTTATGGGTGAAACCATCATTAAAATATATTAAATAAAAATATTTTCAATCTAACCATTCTTTGGAATTACCCAAAAATGCAGTGACTCTTTGAAACTGCAATGCAAGGATGTGGTAACGCTGAAATGCATGTATTGATTAAACATTTTGACACTGAAATAAATCTTCCTTCTTTAATCGTTAACATGTATTCGGTATGAGAATTATTGATCCTTCCATGTACGTTCGGGTGGACGGCCTTGGTGATTTCCTCACATTGGGGAACAACAAATGTTGACAAAACGATGATTGAGGATCGACTAGATGGCAGATCATGATGACTCTCAACAGATTTCCAATGGAAATTGATCCCTGATTCCAACAGAGCCAAACTCAAGGTAGGGGGATTATTTCTGTGTGATTTTTTTCCCTATTCCTTCTGGAGGGTTTTTTACTGATGAGATTCAATTGACTTGAGTACATTATTGGGTTCATTTTCCCTTTTTGGTGTGCTTCTATACTGGCCTATCTTTTTTTTGCATTACTTTTTAATGTACCTTGTGGTTGGTTTTCATTTTTATGGATGGTTTTTGGTGGGTTCATTTCTATCCATGTTCATATGTATATGTACTTCGAAAAAAGCCTCCAATTTGGGAGATATGCCTACTCATCTCTAGTAAACTACCCCTGGCCTATTGGAAGTGTCCTTGGGGTAGGCATGTCATGGGACCCACTAGATCAAGTCATGAAACTTATGGTTAATCATTCATTGGTTTAGGTCACTAGCTTATCATGATTTGATTGGTTTTTTGCCCAACATTCTTTTTATCATTTTCTATAAAAATAATAATATAATTTCCAAAAAATATGACAATGATTCAAGAAATGATGATAATCACTAAAAATATTACTACAAATGGTTTTCAATTAAAAAATATTTCATATGCATATATTAACATAAATTATTAAATGGTCTAGTTTTTATCCTCTAGAAGTGGTTATTTAGCAAGAAAATGTCATGGATTCCCATATTTATGGAAATGAACATAAAATGGATCCATAAGATGATTTTTATTTCTTTATATCAAGCAGAACATTTTTCCTTAGAAATTCTTTACATTATGTCGTTATTTCCCTAAAATAGTTCATTTCCCCATTCCATTAATACAGTTTCCATGATTTATCCATCTACATTTCATGCATGATGGAAATTGATAATTCTTCTCTCTTTGGTATACACAAATAAATCTCATATAAAAATTAAACATTTCTTTATTTGGTGATATCAGGAGTCAGATGAGGTATATGATGTTAATTATATTTTCTTAACACTGACTAGGCATAAGAACAATATATTTCACTCCATTTAACAACTCATTTGGTGACTAAATGTCCCCACATTATCCATCATGTTCAATATAAACATGACCCCTTCACATACGATCCATTTACAAAAACCAGAATGCATAGTGGGAGAAAAATATTCATAGAAAAACATATAATCATTTATAGGATATCCAAATCATGAAATATTTTCTTCAATATGAAGTAACATAGTTTTTATATAGGCTATTCAGTTTCTAAATAATTAGGAATGGTTTGAAATAAAAGGTTAATTATCCAAGGAATATCATTTGGGAGTGTCGAACTAAGAGCACAAGAAGGCCCTTAATGTGTACTAGTTTATGTCGAGTCAGAACCAACATACCATATCTAAGTTGTTAATCTTATGTATATTTTTGACACAACCAAATCCACATAATGCGTCTAGAAAGGAGTGTATTTCTAGGAAAACAACATAATAACTATCTAAATTTTTTTAGGGTGTTCTTAAATACTAATCCTCAAAATATACATTAGGTATATTTTATCTAATGAATGTTTTCCCAAATCTAGTTCCTATGGTTTTTACAAAACTTCTTTTGATTCCAAATATAGATACCCAACCACAGATGCCCAGATCTAGTGTCTATGACCATGACATTGTAATGATAACAAGTTATCAAATCTCGCTGGACTAACCAGTTTATTTGTCTTGGTAAACTAGAGAGATACATGAGCCTTTTATTAAAAAAGAATAAACTAATAACAACATAATAGTTTTCTTTCTTGGATAACCTTATTCTATCATGTATATCCCTACATGGCATTCATAGTATGTTTCTTATATTTTAGGGGAAAGGAAAAAAAATAATGGTGAGAAAAAAATATCTGTAAGGGTAAATTATAGTTTATCAAATAATTAATAAATGAAAATAATAATTATGGAATGTTAAATAACTAAACACACATACCTTGTAATAAAAAAATAGTAATGATTTAAATAATAATATGGCATCGTAATAACTAGAAATATGAGACAATCAATAAAATAGATAATGAAAATAATTATAGAGAAACTGAAGACACATTCCATTTAATCGAGAAACTATGAATGAAAAAAATCCATATATTTTATCATATGAAAACCTCAAGATAATAACAATGATAACTGAAATATCTATGAAGAAAATGATTAATTAATGAAATTCAATTGTAACTCACATTAAAACCTATACTTTCATGATACGTCTCAATATATTTTAAAAATCTAAGTAAAAAATGTTTTAAAATTTTAAAATAATATTTCTCATGAGATCCTATAAATTCATCTCGAGGATATATATAGTCTGGGCACCACCCATCAATACATGTCTAAATCATTCTTTATATCCCGTAATCAGTTTAATTAATAAAAAATATTCCTAATCAAATATACATATTGAATTATGGATTTGGAAACAACAATCTTCCACAAAATAAATAAATAACCATTAAAGTGAACTCCATATGAAAAATGGTATTTGGGGTAGGAAATGGTCATATACATGAACAATGATATGGATACAGCGGGGAAATTAAATTTCAAATGATCATAAAAAAATTAAATATTTTAAGGGGACTAATAGGATTCAAGGATGTGAATGTGAAGAATATACTTGGCTGAATCAATTATAAACCATCTAAGGAAAGTTTAATGATGGTATCCATACAACTCATCCCAAGTATATTATAAATAATGGGGTTTTGTCTTTTTTGAATACAAATACAATTGAATATATTTTAAAACATCATTCTTAATAAAAATATCATTTAATTTTGAAAACAAATTTAAAAAAACATTAATTATAAAATCACTTCAAAAAAAATTACATTAAAATGTAATCTTTTAAACATGTAAATGAAAAATCAAATAAGTGATAATCATTAAACCAATACATGTCGTGTAAGGTTAAAAGAACATTCATTTTTCATCTTAAAAGCTATAAAAATGACTTATTTTTACATAGAAAAGAATATTCATTTAAAATAATTATTGAAATGAAAAAAAGATAAAAATGCTTTTAATAAATCATTTTCTATTAGATAAGAAAATATGAAAACAATTTCAAAAAATGTGGGTTTCATCAATAAAACATGTTCCTCGATTATATAGAGAACAAAGTTAGGTTTCTATAATAATATTTTCTAAAATATTTTGAGTACGAGAGATTAGAAAAAAATAGTACTATTACAGGAATAATGTAATGAATAAAAAGAGGAGAATAAAATTAAAGGGTTTACTAGGAAATGATAAAATGTTTTCCTCTAATGGAAATTCATGAGTAAATAATCCTAAATAAAATGAGATTGTAATGTAAAATTTTTGAAGGATAGTAATGTCGGGGTCAGAATTAATCAATTAGTAGATTATGTATATCAACTCAGAGTCCACTTATAGAAGTGTAAATACATCAATAGATATAAAACTTCAAAATAAATACAATCATATAATATTATTTACAATTAGTAAATAACATAACCCAATGAAACTAATTTTTTCTTTGAAATTCTTCTCCACTTTGTAACATTTAACACGAATCCCCTTAGAAGCTATTTTTTTAACATAAACTAAAAATTTCATGAAGAATGAATGAATCATGAAATTATATTAAACTATTTTAGTATAGAAATCATATATAATAAATTTTTTTCACAAAAAAACTAATTGTTTCAAGATAATGTTGAAAATCACAAAATGAATTGATAATACAAAGATAATCATTGAAAACATTTTCAAGGAGAATAATCATTGATCATTCCAAAGTCTCCCATACCACATTTAAACAATTAAATCATAATATCAATGAATGAAAAACCTTAAATTAATCTTAGAATATGATGAGAATAAATATATTAACTATATAACATTTTAATGGGAAGTATATACAACATATAAAAGAGACTAGGTGCATAACAACAAAAAATTCTCAAGGGAATGTAAATTTAGATGAAATCTGTTACCTTGCATCTACATTTATTTGAACATCATTTAACTTCATGTAAAGGGGGATTAAAAGTGTTAATAAATTATAATATAACCATATTCATTTTTTTAATAACACATGTAATTTTTTTTACCTCTTTGTTAATCACATTTCATAATTTTATATATTTCTTTTGTTAATTACCTAGTTTCTATAATATGTTTTTACTAGTTGTTTGTATTAAATTTATCATGGTTTCATCATCTCTAAAATATAAAAAATTATTTAAATATCAAATATAATCAGTATACATGTAGTAATAATAGTATATAATGTTTTCAGATAGGAAATAAAATGCACCATTCATTGTGATGTTAGGTCGTACGTACGCACGAACAATACTTTTATTTCGTTGTTTTATTTTAAAAGAAGGAAAGGTAAATGATATATATATTTCATAATTATATTATAATATTTATTTAATATATCATACATAAGTTCAAAAAACAATCCTTTATACATTCCATCTATAGCGCATATGAATTACTTCGCTTTGTGGGGCGGTAGTCCACACTTCCACATATGATGTTATCGTATTCTCATAAAATGGAGTGTATAAATATTTGTGTTATAAAAAAATAATAAATATATAAATATATTAAAAATAAAAAAATTACATATATAATCATATTAATCATCATAATTACCATCCATAAAAGGTGGTAAAAGATAAATTAATGACATTGTCTCAAGAGGTGGTAGTTTACCTTACACGTAAACAAAAAGTTCATTTTCAATTTTATGTAAGTGTGTATATGTGTTGGTTAATCCATTAATGTAATAAAATATCTATATATTTTTTATACTTATTTTTTTATATAATTATTTATTAATTAAATGTGATGGGTTGTATAATTGAAATAAAACTAAATTTCTTGAGCAATGATGTTACCTCTTAATCGGGTAACTCTTTTTGGGTTGCACCAAAGGGATTCACTGGAGGGATTCATGATCAATTTGATACTTCTTGGGTTATAAGATGTATTTATATGATATATGTGGTTAGATATTAGTCATTAAAATGTGGCTTGAGAGGAATAAAAAAGTTGGATGCCTGAGTGAATTTTTATAGTGTATGAGGAATGGAACTCTTGTAAATTTTTGAATAGGGAATACTACTCACGTTTTTTCAATAGAAAGTGGCTCCAATAATGGAACCAGTTTGATTCACTAGAGTATAAGGTATAAATTTGACCATGTAATTTATTTTGGATATGTTTCAATGTCATTTTGGTTATTATGATTTTGGTTTTGTACACTATTATGATTAATTTCACTATAATCGTCATAATTAATTTTAATTTATTCCACTAATTTATTTGGTAAAAACATATATGGCCTTATTATAAATTATAAATTAGTATTAAAAATAATATTAAATCTATTTTTCCAAATTACAATCATATAAGTGGCCAGGATGAATTAAAATTTAATCCTTCACATGGGGCGATAATGCATGTTTTTTAAGTAAAAACATTCAATAGTTTTCTATGTTTTTATAGACACTTACAATGTAAAATTATTTGAAATGAAATAAATTTGATTAATTGATAATGAATAATATAATTAAACATTAAATAAATTTAAATATAGTTTAACAATATAGTTAAATTTTTCGATAAAAGCGTTGTGATTTAAAATTTAGTAATTTTCACGACTCATAAAAAATTTAAAATTCATAGAAAAAATAAAAAAAATTACAATAAACTAATTATAATTTTAATACATAAAATATATGGTTTTATTTTACATATAATAGTTATATGGCTAATAAAAAATATATTTAAAATATGTTTTCCATTAAAAGGTGTTAAATGTTCCAAAATTAAAATCAGGGGTTTTTTGAAAAATATTGGGTTTGTTCTTATCTTATAATTATGAAATCTACTGGAATAATATCGAAAATATAATATGAATATATATTACATATTTTACATTTATATATTTCATTAATTTTAATTACCTCATTTCATTAGGTTAAAAACCCGTTAATAAAATAGAAATATTTTCTTCTCAAATATTCACTTTATTTTCAATTGGATCTTATATTCGATTCTAATTAATTTATAACCAATGAATTAGTTTTATATTTTTGTAATCCATATACTTTCTTTAGTTATCTAACATAGTTAATAACATATAGTTTATATCTTATAATATTAAATAATTATATGTCAATAATACAGTATTGATCGGTAAAACTCATTCTTTCATGGAACACTAGCCATTGATGAAACTCATTGTTGCATGTGAAAAACAGTAATGCAATGCCACATTAATTACAAACTATAGAATATAATGCATTTAATTAAAATAGTAAATATATTATAAATTCTCTGGAAATTATTATCCCTTACGTTCTTGGTGTTGTGTGTCATACGTGTTGTCAAATACGATATTTTTACATCAGATTTTTGGGGGGGTCAATTTAATAAGACGTAACATGAATTCATTAATTTTAATAATAAATTAAATGAAATGGGATCATGTGATAAAAAGAATAAATGATGATAAATAATAATATATAAATATCAATCAACAAACTGTTAATTACATTGTTAAATCCAATGATGATGCGCCCTACCTTAAAAAATATAAATCATTGGGGAAGAACGAATTCTCCAGGGAAGGAGAAGACCTGAAATCTCTAATACATCTCGATCCACCTCATTTTGATCATCATTTGTCATTTGGTTATTATTCACTAATAAAGAATACTCTAAACCTGTTAGCATATCACACATGGGTTTTGCGCATATCTTATTGATAGTCATTGTAAGAAGGTATGTATAAAGTATTTTTATTATTTCATTTAATAAAAAAATTATTTTTTGAAATGAACCCAACAAAGGATGTATGAACTATAAATCTTGTTCCAATAAGAAATACATTGCACCTTGGGAATATCTAAAATCATATAATCAACCATAGTTTTGGATTGGTGATTCAATTATAAATTCATGATTTATTCAATTATGCACCGAAAAACATCTTGCACACGATATTAATATATTTATTATATTTAAAATATTAATTAGGTAATAAACCAGCCTCAAAATCAATTGTGTCCTTAGCATCTGACATTGAAAATATTGATTAATGTATTTCAACATCTTAAAAGAAAAAATGATTCAATAGAGTTTAACATTTGATCCTATTATTTTTTTGTTTTCTTGAATCCAATTTCATCCCCATATATTAAATATTATATGATCAAATTTTGAATATTTTAAATTATGTGTTGCGAAAAGATGCATTGGTTACTATAACATGATGTATAGGTCTCTTCATTCCCTAAAATTCATTTTTTAAAGATTTATATAATCTGATATTACATGTAAATGATTTTTACGTGAGCACAATCAACAATGATACTCCATCAACTCTCTTAATGGGAACAATAATTGAACACCATCCACTAAGGGGCTTTATCCCTTATGAGATGATTGTCATGGTATGGATCCTTAACATAATTAAAGATTTTATATAATTAGGTTTTTCACACACATAATCCTCTAATGTATTAGACTAATATTTTTTATTGGAGATTTTAATTTGATTTATGTCTCTACATCCTAGTTGTACCTTTCAAATGTTGTTCGGTAATTTTATTCATGAAATAATGTTTACTGTATATGGTTCATTGGATCTGATTATGTAATTTAGTGGTTATGTTATTTGATTTTCTTCTTATACAAATATGATCAAATTATACTCACCTATTATCATTAATTTATATCTACATATTGAGATTTTTATATAACCATTTTTTAAATCTATTACCCATATTAAAATTAATAGAGTTATTTTGATATGAATAAAATTGAATCATGAGTTGAGATTTCGTAAATTTCATTGGTTATGTATCTAATATAGAAATGTAGTAATCTAATTTTTCATGGCATGTGAACTATTGTCAAATGTAATAAATATTAAATGAAATAATTTAATAATCATGTGAATATATGTAATTTTTGGGTCTTATTAGTTGGAAACAAATTTGGGATTACAATTTTTGGGGATCATGTTACAAATTATTAGAGGATGGAACATAAAATACCCTATATTGAAATTAATGTGTTCAATAATGAACCTAAAATGAGATTGGTTTAAATGAGGTTTTAATAATTTATGAAATCTAATAATCAATTTTCCTTTTAATTATTTACTTTTATTATCTATTATTACTTATTCTGTAATCGTTGGTTTTTTGTAATTGATTGATGACATCATCATTAAATTATTGTGACGATGTCCATCCTCAAAATTGAAAACAACATATTTTAACATAGTTTTATGATTTCCATTATACCATGTGAAGTATCCATGTATATAAAATCATGTATTCTATGGTTATATATTAAATTATCAATAAAAATTACTAATGGTGTGTTAGTCATATCCCAGTTATATATGTATTCTCTGATTGAGGTTTGTGGGAAGGTATTTACTTGAAATCATATTAATTTATCCTAATTAAAATATGATTTGGTTTTGGGTATGGATTTAATATTTATAAATAAATCATATTGTATGTTATTATATTAGGTAATTAAATTACGTAGTCCAAACCAACCTATGATCATCTATCGATACTAGGATAATTGTGAACTCTCTATAGAATTAACCTCTATTTTTTGTGTCTTATCACCAGTACATGAATGATTTAAAGCTCATGTGTTTGAATAAAAAAATATTTTATATATAACCATTGTGTTTCAATATGATTATTAATTTTAAAAAGGTCTTCTTGGTTATCCTCAAATCCATGAGGTTGATTTTTAAATATAACTCAATATCATTTTTTTCCGGAAACAAATAATTCTTATAGAACATCTCCAAAAAATTGAATAACTGAAGAATAAACTCTAAAAAAATTTAAAAAAGGATTATCAATCTACAGGGTTGTGCTATGGGGTGCAATAATCCACTTGTTAAGAATAGATATGAATTAATACATTCTTTCATTCATTATCACTGACTTATAAAAATCAAGATTATGAAAAAGTATTCTTTACCAGATTTTGATGAATTTTTGATCAAATATATGGGGATAAATAATTTTTAATAACAAAAAATCATTCTATATTTAATCAATTAATCTTAATAATTTAATATATATATATTAAAAATCATTTAATATAGGATTTAGACATAATAAGTTCCTAATAATTTACATTGGCGTTAGAAATTATCTTATAATAGTTTTTCTTATAATGAATAGATTAATTATATTTTGACTTGATATATTTTTTATTTATAGATTAATTTACCATATATTCAATGTAAATTAAATAATAATAAGATAACTTGATGATTTTTTTGGTAACCTTGGTAATTCAATATATTATACATTTTTAGAATTTGTACATTCTATCTGTAAATACAATCATTCATAAGACATCTAATAAATATTGAGGATATATATTTATGTCCTGTAAAGAAAATGTTAATTGGGGAATACCCAATACAATCCAAAATAAATGTTATATATAATTTTAAGGGATTTACTAGAAATAGATTATGATTTTTGGAAAATTTCAAATGATTTTACAATCCTAAAACTGTGTAATTTAATAAGAGTGTCAAATTCCATTGAATTGGTTAATTATGAAAAATTTTCTAGATGAATAAGAGAAGGTTTGTTTTTACACTAGTACTCACACAATAATTTTATAGAATAATAGTTTTGATATAAAATATTGTATTAACTAGGGTATTCATATGTGTTCTAATTAAAAATTACATGGTTGTAGAATAAGAATCATATTAGTCAAATTATCACGAGTAAAAGTAAATACTAGTTTTGTTTGTTCTATTTGTGGTAATATTTTCATCAATGATATTGATTTATTATAACTATATTCAAATTTTTTATATATATAATATTCTAAAATTTAAAAATATATATATTTGAAAAGAAAATGTTGAAATTGTAACAAATTACATTCTTTTAGTCGATCGTAGACTATTACTACTCAACACAATACATCCATTTGAACAAAAACATAGTTAATGATTAGATATATTGGAAAGATCATCCCCCATTATTCGTGAAGAGGATTGAAAGGGAACCAACACTAATTTATATATAATGTTTTTATCCTAAAATCATATAGTTAGTGGATGAATACAATATTTCTCAAAATTTCCTATCAACTAAGAATAGCTGAAAATATCAAAGAGTAATAAAAAGAAGAATGGAGCTAAATATTAATCTTAGAAATATTCTATAGTTCATGATTGATAATAATGGGATTGTATTATTTGGTAGATGAATATGTTCCCATTAAATAATAAAATTAATGGAGATGGTAGATATATTGTAGATGTCACTATTCTCAATGGTTATATAATTTTTACTCAATGATAAGGGGATACCTTTTAAATGATTTTTGTACCTCCGATTAATAAAATTGGAGAAAAAGAATTTTCATAATGTTACCCATATGGATCATGTAATGACACCATTTTACTTCAAAGTTTTAAAAACTTCTCTATAGGTTACACTATATGGTTCCTTTCTTGAGTGTAACCAAAAAGTACGAGGGAATAAATTCCATCTAAATATTTCCTATAAACAAGAAATCTTCATCATCCATCGTTGATTTGTATTCATGATCCATGATATAATTCCACCTAGTAGTGAAACCCCACATTTTGTCCTTCGACCTCACAAAAAAATTAATGTTTTCATGATATATATAATCAAGACATTATATTATTTTCTACTTATAAATTATTTATTAGTTAAAATTCAGATGATTTAAAAATCCATATGAAATATAAATTTTTTTGAATGATTCATGAGAGAGTGGGGTCAGTCTCATATCAAAAAGACTATTTACTTTTCAATGTCCCAAAAAATTCCAATGTTCCATGAAGAAAGAAGTAATTATGCAACTAACTACCTCAACACTATGGTATCTCAATTGAAATTATTTTGATAGCTTAAATATCAAAATCCTCAAAATGACTACTACACATTGAAACATAGAGATACATATACCAAAACATTTATCTATAAGGAAACCCATACATGATTTGATATCCTCATGGTGGCCCCAAACTCCATCCAATAATTTGAACAGAATTAAAAACCTTCTATTGAGATGTTCCCAACATTATAATTCAAATACCAATCACTGTTCCTAAATCCTCCCCTACTCAAAAACAATAAAACCATATTTATTCTAAATTTCACTTTTTGTAGTGATATAGGACATTACACTATGTCACTATTTTGAGAGATATTATTTAAGGTTAACAAAATCTCATAATGTAACAATTATATCAAATTAAATAATTTAATAGATTAAATACTATTATACTAGTTTTCATATTATATCAAAGGTTCCAAAGTCAACAGAAAAAAGGATATCGACAAATACCTTAACAATCACCATAATCTACTAGGACCTTTGATGTTCTAGAAATTTCTAACAGTCATCGTTATAGCATCAACATAATCTTGAGGTTAAAGCTCTTACTTAATGGAAATAACTATCTAAGTTAACTGTGACCAATATAACTCTTCTATAATTTCTTACAAGTACTATAATTTTCACATCACTCACATCAGTTATATCTAACTCTAAATGTTTTATTTTATAAAAATGATGTGTCCCAAAAAACATTTATGGGCATGTTATAACCTAATAATATCAATAGAATTGTCAATCATCATCTCCCAATGGAATCACTTAACATATATTTTATAATTTAATATACGAATGAATGTTATAAAATATTTCAATCTCTTATTCATCTATATTTTTTATTCACTCATTGGTTTTTATTTATTTCATCTTAAATGGGGTTGAACATTCAAACTAACCAATATAATAATTATTTAATGGTCAATTCTGATGTGCATCATCATGTATACCATGAAAAAAAAATTAAAACACACTCTACTATACTTATGGAATGATGGAGTTTAATTAAGTAATATTAAATTGGTTTCTCTCCATTATCAATTGATATAAAATTTTATCCAGGATAGGGTATACAACCTTATACTAGAAACTTATAAAATAATAATCACATTTTCTTATTTCAAATTTCATAATTAGGGTATTGCCGGCTTGGAATTTTAGTTCAAATTCTTAATATAATAGAACTATCATTCTATAATCCTCATGTATTTTCTTCATCTTATAATATTATATTACCAACACCTTTAATTTTTAGACCAAAATTTTTTGTTTCTATTCTACCCGTTTTGGTTACCTTATTTTTTCGTACCACTTTCAATTGTTATGAAACATCATTCAATTTCATAACTATGTTCTCATGTTTGAGCACAAAATTGACTACATTAATATTCAAGTAACTTGATTCTGAAAAATATTTGAATATATTTTCTTATTTATTATCAGTATGATCAAAAGTATATTCATTTTTTTGATATTATTTGCAGTTATTAATAGCTAATTTGTGGATTAAGAATCCTAAATATTTTTTTTTATAAATCTTTCATTGGTTGAAATTATGGTCGGGTTTGAACATCCAAGGATGGCTATATTGTTTTTTAAATTGAATATTTTTATTGAAATAAAAGGATTCCATTGAAATAACCCATTATAGGATTCAGCAGACTCTTGTAACTATGTAATGTAATCATTAAACTTGAAATTACCTTACAAAATGAAAAATATAATTTTGATAGAAAATTTTAGTTCCAAATAATATTGTTATGGGACACTGTAAAATAAAATTTTCATCATCATATTAGTGAGCTCACTCCAATAAATTTAAATTGGGCAATTATTAGAATTGGAAAGGGTTACTTCTTTGGTGGGTTTACCTTGAATCAAGATCCTATTTAAAAAATACTTTTTAATTATGTGACATATTTTAAATGATATTAATAGGTTCATTTGAATCCTTGGCTTCTAAATATTCCAGAGATGATATAACTTTGAAACTGTTATACCTCAACAATAATCTTCATTAAAGCATTAAATTAAGAGATGATATGAGATTTTATAATGAAGAAAAATAGATAAAGCATAATTAAAAGTATCACTGTAATCATGTATATTCTCTCCTCACATCTACCGGATTCTATAAATTTATGTTCAATGTGGGATAATATTAGAGGATAGAAAAATGTTTTATAAGAAAAAGTATCACAACATGGTGCTAATTTCTAAATTATGTAGATTGGGATTAGCAAAAGTACTATTTATCTACAATATCTTTGGAAAATGTAGACACTCCATTTTTTTTGTTCTTCAATAAAACCTTTATGATAAATTATATTTTACCCCATATGAAATTATTTTAATTTCATATGGGGGTCATCAACAAAGATCTAATGATATTTATGCATTTGGTGTATATACTATGATAGGATTTCATTACCAAGGGATATCATAGGGTGTCTAATTAAAATGTGAAGGTCTATAACAAAAATAATAGAAAATTAAATTCATTTTTCACTGTTCAATCATCTGTCTAGTATTATAAATGTTTTCTTGAAATAAATCTAGTCAAATGGATTCATTTAAATAAGTTTCATAATATATAGTTGATTAATTTAGAAGACATGTTTATTATTTTATTTCACAATTATTCTTGTCAAAACAATTTCTAAATTATCGAGGTATTTATTTTCATTAATGATAAGATATATATAAGAACAATTTTATTAATTTTACTTTTCATATGGAATAATAATTTCCTTTTAAGGAATATAATAATTATTTTTTACTTTTTGAAATTATTTGGAATCCCACCTAGAAACAATTTCAATTGAGGGACTGTATTTTTTTTATATATTTATCCCTACTTCGATATATCCCTAAAAGACTAATTATAGAGGCACACATGGTTTCCACTAAAGATGTATACCCTATATATGTCTTTTCTGACAAAATTTGTTAATATTGTTTTACAATATTGAGAGGAATTCATAGGATGAAAAATCAATTCAATTTTATAAAAACAAAATACGAAAAAATGATAGACATAGAACTATATAAGTAAAATTTATAGAATTAAATTTGTTTCTTATCCTAGTAAATAATATGGATGATCATCTATTCATTGCATGAATGCGTTTTACATTATTAATTTACCCATCACAAGAAATGTGATCAGAAAACAAGCTCATCATTTAGAGTAATATAAAAGGTTGAACAACAAATAACATTTTAATCGATCACATTTTAGTAAAATTAGGGTAGTGTAATTTGTGAATGATGATAAAAAAACATAGTTGACCACTCATGTTTCTCAAGATCATTTTTCTAGAATTTTAAATTTTGAATAGATAGAATCATATATTAACTCCTAATCATCGTAAATTAATTTTACACACTCAATTATTAACACCAAGTAATTAGACGTGTTTCCTTAAACAAATATAAGTAAGTTTAATTAAAAAATATATATTAAACCAAAATAAAAAATCAGTAAAAATTAAATGACCATTTATCGGGGAATTATTTTTGAATGAAATTATTTCAATAAAATAAATCATAATTAACCATGATAATAAAAATGTTTATACCCCTAGAGACTTATCCATTCATTATCAAAAAGTAATAGAAAACTTTAATTTTAATCTCAATCTTAGGAAGCAGCAATAGTTTCTCTAAATTAGAGTCACTATTAAATCATATAGTTTGTGACTCATGAATCCTACCATCCTTTTTCATTCTATATTTACTATCCCTAAAATATTATAAAATGTTACCTTTAGCATCAAATATTTCCATAGTGTGTCCTTCGCTTAGTGGAACCAATTTCATTTCCATTAAAATCACAATCTAATGGCCACAATGGTTAAATTAAATTCCCTCTAAAAATATTATTTTACTACACGTTCATAAAGATAAACATGTAAATAGACTTACTCATTGACTATATCTGATTTCCTATATTGAATAAAAAATTTCTTTTTCCCTTATTGTGTAGAGGGAATATGGATTCATAAATATTTTAAATCCTCAAGAATTTCTTAGATATGATATTTTTTACTTTTTTCCAAAAATTAATCCACCTGTAACATTTATACATCCATGAATGATTGAGGAATATGATTTTAAAACCATTAGTCTATGATCACTATTTTCAAGGATTAGACTCATGAATTACTGACATTGAATCAATTGGATTCAAAACATTGAACTAACTCAAAAATTTTAACATAATTCATCTCCATTCACATCTCATCATAATCAAGATGTATTCTAAAAAAACATGATAGTTTTTTACATTTAGAAACATGAAATAAAAGCTTGTCTATCTAGATAACCATGAAGGAAGATGGTCCACTTCATGGTTGAAATGTTCTCCTACTATCATGTCTTATATTTGGGAAGCATCAATGCCTACATTAACATCAACAATGATTCCCCATGAAAAAAAAACTAAATCCATTAGTTCAAATTATAGTCTTTAAATGATTCAAAAATAGGTTGGTGATTTTTTAAGGGTATTTTACTTCATGTATTTTATTTTTTGAACTAATGACCTTGAGATCCATGTAACTCTTGTTTATTAAACCCATGACTCTGACTAAAGCATGATTTGAATGTCCGGTGCCCAATAGAGAGTCAATATCAAGTCAATATAGTGGTATGACCGCCAACCACATTATTTGTGATGAGTTACTTCAAATATCTATTATAATGATCATGTTCATATACATTGATTGATGAATACATTCAAAACTTGAATGTGTATGGATATATTGAATTCCCCAAATTAGGTCAACACCATTTCTTTATTTATTCAAATTCACTCTATGTTATCTTCATCTTCAAATAACTCATCATTTATTTCAAAATTGAAATATTTAGTGCTTGTATGGATTCATTTACACTATTTTGTAAATTTTATTTTCAATTCCTAGAACAGTTTGATGGTTCATCGACCATGATACTATTTTTTGATATTTGATTGGCCATAGAAGGCATTAATATCTCAATTATTATGAAATATCCTTCTTTCAACCTGATTTTACTTCATGATTTGAATGTCAAAATGTGGTAGGAATGGTCTATCTGTGGTAGATATTTAGTTTGGAAAATCTACATCTAATGTATGTCGGGGTCCTGATTTTTTGTAGATTCAAAGGACATACATGAAAAATTTGTTTCCATTCACTACAATACGTTGAGGTAGTTCCGCCAAATGAATTCCAGGTCGTATGGTAATATAATTTTGATGTAGCCAATTGTGCACTAAATTATGTGATTAAGTTGGAAATTTAAGCATGGTCTATTGTGATTACTCAAACAGTAGTATCAGAATCATTTATCATCATTAGTATATTTTATGTGTTCTATGGTAACTAGAGATTATTATCCACATTAAGACTCATCATATGTTATTTATATATACCACACCTCCATAATGCAGTATGATTTACAATAATGTGGTTGGTAGTCCTAGTTAGTATTTCAGGGTTATTTCAGTCTCATTTTCCAATGGAATAATAATTTTTTTTATTTTATAAAAAATAATTTGAAAAAATGGGAACTAATTACATCAATGTATTATTTTATTAGATTCTAATTTTTTTTTCAAAATATGTCTATAAAATAATAATCATTTTTCATTATAGTATTGATTTCCAATCCAAAAAAAATATAAAAAATAATTTCAAAATATATTTTTAATTGTGGGTCTCAATTTTTTTTTATAATTCATTGATGTCCATAAAAATCATATAGAATTATTAGAACATGGATGAATTCATCAATTTATAATAGAATCATATCATAATAAAATTAATATTTAAAGAATAAAAATTCAATATAGTAATATTCAAAAACAAGAAATCATTAATTCATTATTCATTTTACACAAATTATTCCATTAATTCACACCAATGATGTTGAAATATAGTATCAAAAGAATGCCACATCACATCATAATAGATATAAATAAGTGGTGGTTTACTTTTAGTTTTATCTAATTTGATGGTAGGTCATTTAGTGGAATACAAGATTAATCCCATGATTTATTTTTGGGAAATTTCCTAGAGTGGGGATATTATGTTATGATGGGGTCTATAAATCCATAGTTTACTAATGAAATTTAGTGGGGTCATGTACTGTCGATAGAATTGGGGGATGATCACACATGGATAGTGTTTATATATTTGAGGTATGTTGGAATGTAGGATGACAATTTATTTGATTATAGTATAGAAATAAGGGTGTTTATAATTTTTTCATTACATTGTTTGGGTATAGAATGAGAAACTCCACAACATGGAATGGAATAGGTTTTCATGGAAATTATGTGCTTTGAGATATCTCTATTATATATGGTGACATCTCTAGACTGATATTGAGGTTTTAACAATGGGTCAAGAGATTATATATATAAATGGATCATTAGATCATGACACGTATGACTGAGACATTTTGTAAAAGGTAATATAAAATATGAAAGCCATTTGAATTTCTAGAACTCATAGGGGTCATGTAGATCAACTAGATAAACAAAGAATTAGTGGAGTTCCTTGACTATGGTGATTTGAGTATCGGTGTGATTGTGAGATTATAGCTAGTCATGGGGGAGATATAATATAAAGAAATTGGAGAGTTGTATAATGGTGAGAATGGTTTTCAATATTGTGTTAGAGCCATCATGATATGTTTTATGATGATATATTATCGAGGGTATATGGTAGTTTTAGTGTTATGGATCATAGAATTCTTGGACAACTGAGTATTTCTTGATATGTGCACGTATACATTGAATACGAATAGTGATTAAAAATATCACAGTTCATCATATAATAGTTACTTGGGAAGATCAATATTTTTGACTAATAATAGTGAAAAATTTATGGTTGGGAGTATACTATCAATTCTCTAATCCTAAAAATTTCAATTGGAGATGTTTTTAGTAAATCCCTTTGGCGAAATTTACTTGATCACAAAATATGTCAGTACTCTTTTGGGTTAATTATTCTATGAAATATACCATATTTTTTGGTGAATATAATACAACCACATGTAGGCATTGAATAATGATAACAAGGTACACTTAATATCGTCAGTAATCTATATAATTTATATGTGGGATGATGTTTAGTTTATTTCATTGTGGAGAATTTTATAAACTAATTTAGCTGTGTGAATTGAAAAAATGATATTCCAATCTAATAGGAATAATAATGAAACTTTTCATATAGATAGTTCTACTATTTTTTATATATTATTGGTAATGAGACAAGGAGTTATGTTAACATTAGTAAGGTGACTATTGTGTGTGATGTTGAGAGATATATTCCCCATTCTAGAATGATTAGTTGATCTAACGGTATATGAAAATTATATTTTTAGACTCATTGTATTTCATTGGGGGTATGTCATCATTTTGGTGTTTAATGAAATTATAATCAATGCTATGTATGAGCTAGAATGTTTTTAGTAATGTATAATGTAATTATGTTTTTGATGGAGTATTTATAGAGACTTATACCTAACAATCATGGATATTACATCATATTAAGAGAATATTTAGTAAATTAAAAAAATACATGCAAGAGGACTGTAATAGTATAGTGTCCTTGGAACATAAAAAATCTTCTATCTTGGTGAATTATCTTTAAAAACTCCCTTAAAGATCTCCAACTTCTGTATTTATAAATAAAAATTCTTTTTTATCCTGGAAAAGGAAACATACGATCGGGGTGAGATCAAATGATTAGTAAGGGTAAACAAGGGATACATATAATCATAAACATAAACACATGGGTATGATAATGAGATCATAAAATTAGGATATCATACCCATCGAATCAAAGATAATAAACATGAGTTATGGGATAAAGCATAAAATTTCATAAGACATGGATCATATTGAAATAAGCATCACGGTATATGAAATCATTACTAAGGAATGAGACACATGTTTTTTTATATAAATATAATAATAGAAACCTTTATATAAATTCTTCCTACCAAGACATTTATAACATGTTATGATTTCGCTACTACCTATGTGCCTAGTTTGTAATTGGGATAGAATCCCATGTACCCTCTTTCATTTAGGATTGGGATACAATCCATTAATCTCCATTCTTTTAGGATTAGGCTACGACTCATATACCATAAATTTTTCTATCTTGGGATATAAAGCATGAACCTTCATTATTTTATGCTTGGGATATAACTCATATATTGTCTTTCTTTTAAGAATGGGCTACAACCCTAGAACCTTATTTCTATTAGGATTGGTATACAACCCACATGCCATATTGTTATTAGGCTTAGGCTAAAACCCCAAAACCTTCTAGTTTTTTGGGCTTGGGCTACTTATCTGTGTAACCTCTTTCATTTAGGCTTGGGCTAGAACACGTGCACCCTCTTTCTATTTGGACTTGGGATACAACCTGAACAATATATTTATATTCAGGGTTGGGATACAACTTGTATAACGTTTGATCTAATGTGAAACATACCATTTTCCAATTCAGTTGAGGGGGATATAAGTCCCACGCTTCTTGTAGTAAAATAATTTACACATGTTTTATAAGATAATAAAACATTCACTATATCACTACCCATAAAAATATATATGTATTATAAACTTAAAATAATAACCCATAAAATGAAATGGGTTTAATTAAAATTTCATCACATCATAACCTAAGGAAAAGATATTGGTTCCATAACCATTTCCTTGATGTATAACCTATAAAATAGAAAAGGATTCCATAAACATATAACATGTGAAAGAGAAATAAGGATCATTAAGATGATGACATTATGTGTAACCATAAAATAGAAGTGGTAGGAATGGAACAATTAGAGAGATTTAAAAAAGGTAATAAGTAACATCAACATATTTCATATTTCAATGAAAATTGATTTTGAAATATCATTAAAAAATTCTTATTGAGGAAAATATAATTTCTTCTTTGAAAAAGGCTTTTCTAATACATAAAACTGTTTAAAAATAATTTTCATGGAAAATTACTTTAATAGATATAAAAAAGTCATGAAAGAATTTTGATATCTATTTTATTTGAAAATAATTTTTAAAAACAATTTAGTAATGAATAATATTTTAAAAAGTGAAAACAATTCTTCAAAGGAATGACTGCACGTAAATATTTACATGTTGTATGAGGTAAAAAACATTCTTTTTTCATGGTAAAATGGATAGAAGGAATTCATTATTCAAAAAGAAACAAGATTATTATATATAAGATATTTTTAATATAAAAATGGGGAAATGTCTTTTAAATCATATATAATAATGGTATAATCTTCATTGAAATCCCTTTTGGGAAATGATATATTTCTGACAGAGGGGAGGGTAAATTCGGGATTTCAAAAAAAACACATTCTAAACTATATTTGGGATCAAATTGTTGAAAAAGTGTACCAATAGATGAGAATATTCTGGATAATGAGAGGATAAAAAAATTCAGGAATTACATTGGGTTATGGATCATAATATTTGATAAAATTATTCATAAACTTAAATAATATTGAAAAGCGATGAGTTTGTCTCAATAAACTCTTATAAATTGATAACATGGGATCATATTCTACATCTAAGAAATGGGATTAAATGAAGTTTAAATATCCTAAAAATATTTAGATTCAGGATATAACATGTAAAATTGAAGTATATACACTTCGAAGAATTATTTTATATGCTTAATAAAACATTATCGTCAAAGATTGAAAATTAAAAAATATATATTTTAAAGATTGGGTAACAATTCATAAACCCCAATAATGAGGGTTTAAAAAATGGACTTTTGAAAACCTAAAATTAACTATAATATATATATATATATATATAATAGAATAATGGGTAGTAAATACACCACAAAAAAATAATTAGTGGTGAACATAACATATATCTCACGAAAATTAAAATTGAGATGAAATCCACATTCCTTGTGTCTTGACACTCTTCGTACTTATGAAATATTACAGTATAATAATTATAAGTTTATTATGTAAAAATTAACGAATATTATTATTATATATAACAAATTATATGGTTTGATTATGAACTTTTTTCACCTTCTTTTTAATGAACTTATGTTAAGGTTTCCCTTCGGGTAATATTCACTGTGTTCTTCTCATTGTCTTAATTTGTTATATCTGTTGTCATTATAATTATATCAAGTTTAAGGAATATAAATAATTTTATAAATATTAATTATATACATAATATTCATATTATATTAATTTATATCATAAATAAGTATGATAAGTAATACATTGTTCTTGGAGACGGTAATCCATACATATGCATGAACGTTGTTTACATTTTTATTATCATATCGAAAGAATGTATGTAAATGAAATATGTATATACAAGTATTTATATATATGTATTATTCAAGAACAATTAATATATCTTATATATAATATAATAAAATTAAATCCATCATTAATACATTCCATGTGTTCTGTGAACAGATCACATCTCTTGGAGGGGCGGTAGTCCACACTTCTACAAATGAGATTTTCACGTTAACACAAAATGTAAATAAACATTTTGTGTTTTAAAACATAATTAATAAGTATAAATACATAATAATTATAATATAAAATATATATAAGTAGATTTATTCATCCTAATGGACACCAAGATTGTTGGAAAACATGAAATGAACAGCCATTTTTTTGTCAATAGTTCATCGTACACAGAAATGGTATGTTTGATATCCATTAGATGGAGGTGTGTGTAAATGTAGGTCCAAATAATTTCATAAAAATCCTATTATATTTGTAATAACTTTTTCCTACAATAATGTAATACTGTTACTATCGGGGTGAATAGGGAAAATAAAGGAATGGGGATTTAGAGAAGATGTTACCTCTAAATCAGGTAACTCCTTTTAGTTTCTACCAAAAGTCTTCACTGAGATTATTTATGACCAAATTGAGGATTCAAGGTATAAGGGAGGATTTTTTGGAGGCTATTTTGAGATATATTGGATGATCATAAAAGGTTTGAGGGGATTTTGAAATGTGTTGTGGTTGTGTCCATCTATAAGAAAGGAAAAGGACTCACATACAATTTCTAAACAAAATCAGTGTGCACATGTTCACACCAAAGAAAAGTAATATCAAACCAATAAAATGATATAATGGATGTTTTATCACTGAAATATGGACAACCAATGGGTTTTGGACATGATTATAGGTCTTTTTGGTCTTAAATGTTAGGTTAAGAACTGTATTAACCTAATTTCTCTCTTAACCTATGCAATTAATTTTAATCACCTTTACTAATATATTTTCAAGCAAAAATTGAAAATATTAGAAATTATAAATTAAGTTGATTAAAAATATGGATTCAATTTATACAAAATCTAAACTTAAAAGTGGTGTAAAATAATTTAAAATTTATCCTGTTGTCGGGGTGCAACTCCATGTTTTAATATTAAAAATGATCAAAGGTTTACTATATTTTTATGTCCAATTTAAATTTGGATACGGTTCCAATGAAAAGAATTGTATTACGTGATAAAATTAATATGTACTTAAACTTTTAAATCAAAAAAAAATATATTTTATCGTTATAAAAAATTTAAATTAAAAATATGTCTTCAATTAAAAACATTTATTTTCTCTATTCATCAAAAAATGACGTTTCTCATAAAAATCCCAAAAATTAAGCCTAGGATAATTTCTTCATAATAAATTGAAAAATGGTTTTTATTTAACCATATTTAATTTATTAATGTGCCTAAAATTACATTTATTAATAATGGAGAGTCATTCATTAAAATGTTATTTTTAACATAAAAGGACATTACCAAACCAATTATCTTTCATTATCATATGTTTTATTGATATTAATTGAATTCAAAAAATATTTGAAATGTAGTTATTGTTACACCTATCACTAATTTTAATGGTCAAGTTATAATAATATCGTTTAGATAATTATATATATATATATATCTGTGTGTGTGTGTGTGTTTCATAGAAACGTGGTGGTGCGTGCATTGTACACTGTGTAGTACACAATATTGTATGCCAAGTTGTTGTTGTGTGTAATGTACACCAAGTCGGTGTTGTGTGGAAGGTATGAAAAGTCGGTGTTGCATGCCACGTACACCAATTTGGTGTTGCAAGAAGGGCATTCCAAGTAGATATTGTGTGTAGTGAAAGCCAAGTCGATATTTCATGTGAAAGGAATGTGAGACTACGTGTTTTAATATATATATATATATATATATATATTTCATGTGCCACGTGAAATGAAAAATATAGAAAATAAAAATTATTTTAAAAAATATATTTCAAAATATATTACGATGTTACATTATACCTCCTTAATATGTATTTCACTCTTGAAATTTGTCTCTGTTATCTTGCGTTAAATACATGAAATTTTCATTCATAGAAACCCCCATCGAAAAAATAATACTAAAACATTCTTTATAATGGGAAAGAATGAACCATAATGGATTCCCAAATTATCATATATCTCGGTTTCCACATTGAAGAACATAGGTTGGGAGTGAATATGAGACATGAAGGAAAAGTGAAAATATTTATAGGGAGTGATTAATTTCATCAATCACAAAAAAGTGAATTACCAAAGAAATGTGGAGGGACTCAAAGTCATAAATATACGAGGATTTGAAATATGACCAGTTGAAAAAATATTAAGGTACTAGGTCAAAACAAACTATCACTTTTAGAATTTTGAGTAATTATTAATATATTTTTATAAACAAAAGTTTTTTCATTATTTTTTATCAAATTTTAATGAATCCATTACCCAATTAATGAATGTCTAGAAATACAGTTTTAAAGGATCTTAAGGCCCATGAAATTAATGAAAAGCCTAACTATAAACATGATTTAATCTATTAACATAAAACATAATACTACTAGTTCATCATAAATATATAAATAATTATAAAATATCCATGAAATATTGTAGGATTGTTGTTCATGTGAAACCCTTGTTGTCCTTCAGTCATGGGTGCATGACCCATGGCCTTTCAGGACATGATTTGTTGTCTCCCGAAATATATGATGTCCTATTTTAATAACATACTAATTAAATTTCCTAAATAAATAATATTTACATCCTTAAAATAATTCTAATCAAAAAATATACTTTTAACAAATGTTTTCAATACAAATTCAGTGCACAAATACTTTGTCTGATGTTATATGGACCCGGCCTTAAACATAACATAATGTTGAATTAAATGAATAATTCACATTGAGGATCTTTTCTGGTTTAGAGCTTTAGAGAATTCTGCCATAACTATTACATTTCAAACAAAATTACAATGTAGACACTTCCACCAAGTATTCATTTTTTTACAAAACATGGAATCTTGAAAACAAATGAGTCATGTCCAGTTCCACATTTAAGACATCATGAATTTTCCTTGATCAAATCTTTAACACTATTCCACATTATGTCCTGTGAAAAACATTTCAAAAACTTGGGATGAGCATAAAAAGCTCAGTAAGGGATACACAAAGAAGTAGAACTGTTAGTTTTTCAAAACAACTAGTAAACCATGAATACTTTAACATAAGTAATACTTTTCGCCTTTATAAAGTACTAAATACTCATTACTAAATAAAATATCATTACTAACCCTTTTGTAACCAAAATATTACCATAAAACCTATATAAAGAACACAAAACATATAAAGGTAACTTAGGATATAAACATACATAAATGGAATAACCATACGGTTGACTTCCACACATATCAATAAATGGAATAGCCATATGGCCGATTTCGATACCCAATGAACTGCAGGTTATAACATAACCACCCGTCCTGGTATTCATGGCACCACTCGTCATTTGGTTTATCACATAACCACCTATCAAATGTCCAAGTACCAATATAAAATCATAACACATACAACAAATATAAAGGAATGAAAACATTTACACATTTCAATCACAATATATCACTTAAATATATTGACATAAAAAATCCATCATCAAAACTATTTTCAATACCAATATATATAAAAGAGTATATGGTATTTTTTTTAAAAAACATTATTACTTGTTGAGGAAGCAAAAGATCAAATAATACTCACGGCAGCGGAAAAGGTCGTTGTCACCGCTTACGTTAAAAGGAACATTCTTTTTGTCATTTAGTAAAATGATTCGTAGAAAAATATTCTCTTTGAATGAAATGAAATTTCAAAAGGTTTTTATACAGCGTATAAAAAAAGTCTTGTATTAGAACAAAATGTGCCTCAATGAAAGGAGATTGAGACGATGTCCCTTACCACGTGTCCGACTTGACTCGATCGTTCTTTAATATCCTGAATAATAAACTAAAGTTAATTTATACTTGATTAAGAATCTTTTAAAGTTTATTATTCTTTCTATATCACTTATTACCATGTTATAAGCATTATGTAATCATTTAAGTTAATAACTTTCATTTTGTTGATATTTGGCAGTTGAGTCAAAAATGAACACCATATATTTACAAGTTGTCCATGTGGTCAATAGTACATTATATACAAGAATGATATTCATGATTTAGATATCATATATATCATATATATCCAGTATATAAATGTATTTATAATAGTACATAACATTTATATGTAATAAATGAAATGCACCGTTCATGGAGACGGTAAGCCGTACCTACACATGAACGCTACTTTCATTTCTATTTCTTATTTTAATGGAAATAAAAAAATAATGATACATTGGTATATTATAATTTCAGTATAATATCATATATATATAATATCATTAACACTATCTTTTATACATCCCACATAAGACAATAACGAGTCACATCACTTTAAGGGGGCGGTAATCCGCACTTCCTAAAATGAGATTATCGTATTTACCCACTATAGAAACCATAAAGGCCTGATATAATTGGGAATTACAGAAGCATAATGAAATCATAAACATAATATATATCATATATAAATACAGTGCCATCATAATGGCCACCATCAGAGGTGGTAAGATGTAATTGAACAATCATCACTTCGTGAGTCGTTAGTTTTCCATCCACAGTAACATTATGTTCATCATCTATTAGATGGAGGTGTGTGTAAGTGTAGTTTGAATACTTCTCATAAAAAAATCCTAGTATATTGAGGATACTAGTGTTGTTTCAAAAGAAAGGAATAAAAAATTATTAGGGTTTGGAGATGTAAAATAAAAGAAAACAATTTAAGAGAAACTGTTACCTTTAATTTGGGTAACTTCCTTTGGTTTGAACCCAAAGGACTTCTTGAAGTGCCTTATGCCTAAGTTAAGGTTTCAAGGGGGAGGAGAGGGACGTAGGGAGATTAATTGGGAAGAGTTTAGATGAGACAAATGGCTTGAGAGGTGTGAGGAATTGGTTATAAGTGGTCTCCTTTTATAAGGGGGGGGAGGGGCTCTTTAGGAAAGTGTGGAAATATTATTTTATAATAAAATTATATTCGGTTTATAATGGTCCAAAAATCATTATAGTATAAGATAAGATAAGTCATGGTCGAAATAAATTCATCCAATCAGAATTTGACATGTTTTGGATAATATTTTAATCATTATAATCTTATTTATTTAAATCATTTATTAATGAAATAAATACTGAATCATTATTGTGTCATAAATAATTTAATTTATTTGATGTCTAGAAATTATAAAAAAATACCATGATATAGGAAATAGTTTATCTTTCCAAATATTATTCATAGTATAAAATAGGACTTATATAACACTATATAAAAATTAATTACTAAAGGATCTTTGTTAATGTCAATTTTGTCTTCACATTAAATTAATTAATCTAAACTGTCATTATCACTCCCATGTGGCTCAATGGGGTCCCAAAATCGACCCAAAGATGCTCATGGTCGTAAATGGCTCAACCAATAAGGTTTGGACAAGTGTTAAGGTACTTTTGAATTATTAATATATTCTTTTTACCTTGAATTAACCTATTTACCTTTAACCGCGGTAAATAAAAGTCAAAAGTTACTATTCACAAAAAATTATTTAATCTCAATGAACCACATTTAACTTATTGATATCAACCATGTATGTCAGAGTTTTGAAATTAAATTCACAGAAGTGGTAAAATTTCATTTTAATGAATAAGTCAGTTTTTTATCTACCACCATGTAGTTCCACTATTCGTCAAAAATTGAAGTTTTCCAGAAAAATACCAAAAAATCAGCCTAAGATATATTTGATATTCCGAATTCAAAAATTAAGTCTATTTTTTCAAATTCAAATCATATTTGTGGCATTAATTAATTTTAAAATTAATTCCCGTTGTTAAAAAAATAGCTTGTTTTTAAGAAACAATAACTGTCAAAAGATTGATAGTTGTTTATGTACAATTTCAAAGTGAAATTAATTCCAATGACCAACATTAGATTAAATGGTAATTTATATTCTAATTAAACTTTAAAACCAATTAAAAAGATAATCTAAAAATATAAATAAATTATATTTAAACATAGTTTTGAATTAAAATGCAGTATTTTCACTATTCATTAAAAATGAACTTTATCGGAAAAATTCACAAAAAGTACACAAAGTAAATTTGGATGTCCCCTTTCTAAAAAAGGATTTTATTTTG
This sequence comes from Viscum album, assembly GCA_963277665.1. NCBI lineage: Eukaryota > Viridiplantae > Streptophyta > Magnoliopsida > Santalales > Viscaceae > Viscum > Viscum album. The sequence continues at coordinate 2,096,779,899 of OY728123.1, read as the reverse complement.
TCATATTGAATGCATTAAAGTGAACAAAACTATATTTAAAAAGGGTTTTCCATTAAAAGGTGATAAATCGGCTTTTTAATTTAAATTATGCTTAAAATTAGATTCATTCACATTTTAAGCCTCTAACTTTTTATTGGATAATGTAAATACATTTAACAAACATTTATAATCATATTGGAGTTATTTTAATTCATTCCCGCCAATAAAATGGCAAGTAGTTTACTACCATTTAAAATAATAATATTATATTATTATTGTGCAACGTAAGACTCCAAAGAAACTCATTGTTGCGTATCGGGTAAGCTATCGAACATAGAGGCCCTTTTAAAGTAAAATTAATTTTTAATTAAAAAATATTAATAAGTATAAAAATATCTTATTCTTCATTTTCATGGGATGTTGAATCCTTCCCCCCTTCTGGAAATTGTGTCCTCACCATTTTTATTCACTTATCAAAATAAGTGGGGGTATTTATCCCTCATAGCATTTTTAGATTCCCACGTTGCCTCTTCAACCATATGGTTTTTTCACAAAACCTTTAAATGGTAAATTACTTTATTCTGCAATACCTACACTCTACGGTCAAGAATCTGAACTGGTGGTTCTTCATAAGAGATATTCTCTTCCAACTGAACTACCTCTGGGATAAAAATATGAGATGGATATGGCATATAATTTCTCAACATCAAAACATGAAAAACATTGTGTACCTCAGATAAACTTGGAGTTAAAGCCACTCTATATGCAACTAATCCCACTTTCTCTTAAATTTCATAATGTCCAATGAACCTCAGACTCAACTTTTCCGTCTTACGAAAACGCATCACACTTTTCCATGGAGAAACTTTGAGAAAGACATGATCAGTTACCTCAAAAGAAATATCCTTCCTTCGATTATCGGCATAACGTTTCTGTCTACTCTGAGCTATTCTCATGTGCTTGTTAATCAACTGAACTTTCTCTACCATCTCTTCAACCAATTCTGGTCCCATCAGCTTCCATTCACCTACTTCATCCCAAAAGCTTGAGTTCAATAATGATTTCCATATAATGCCTCAAATGGAGCAATCTGTATACTGAAATGAAAACTATTATTATAAGAAAATTAAACCAAAGAAAGATGCTTGTCCCAACTTCCCTGATAATCCATCGAGCATGCACGTAACATATCCTCCAATTTCTGAATTGTTTGTTCTGACTGCCCATCTGATTGAGGATGAAAAGCTGTACTAAAATTTAATTCAGTACCCAATGACATCTGAAGGCCTTTCCAAAAGTTAGAAGTGAACCTGGGATCACGATCAGATACAATAGAGAGGGAGAATCCAAGAAACCTGACTATATCTTTAACATACAACTGAGCATGTTGATCTAGGGACAAAGTATCTTGAATAGGAAGGAAATGAGCAGATTTATTCAATCGTTCAACTATAACCAAGATTGCATTATTACCTCGAGATGTCTTTGGTAATCCCAAAAAGAAGTCCATGGATATATTTTCCCATTTCCAATCTGGCACCTGTAGAGGCTGAATCATCCCTTTCGGTAACTTCCGCTTTGCTTTAACCTGCTGAAAATTCAAACACTTCACAGTAAAATCAGAAATATCTCTTTTCATTCCATCCCACCAGTAATACTTTCGAAGATCTTTGTACATCTTAGTACTACCAGGATGAACTGAAAACGGAGTACTATGAGCTTTACATAACAACTCATTCTTCAACTGTGAATCACAAGGTACATATAATCTCTTCCCAAATCTCAAAACACAATCATTATCAATATTAAATTCAGGAAACATACCCTTCTGAACCAACCCTACCTTTTTCTGCACCTCACTGTCTTCTTTCTACGCTTGCTTTATTCTATCTAATAGAGATGATTTCACTGACACCTGAAACAGAACAGATGAATTTCCTGCACCAACAACTTCTATGCCAAATTTCATCAAATAGAAAACCAAAGGATCTCATTCCAAACGTAACATGGCTAATGAGACAATACTTTTTCAACTCAAAGCATCAGCCACTTTATTTTCTTTTCCCGGATGATAAAGGATCAGGCAATCATAATCCTTGATTAATTCCAACCATCTCATCTATCTCATGTTCAATTCTTTTTGAGTGAATATATACTTCAAACTTTTGTGATCAGTATATATTTCACACTTCACTACATACAAATGATGCCTCCAAATTTTTAAAGCAAAAACAACAACAGCTAATTCCAAATCATGTATAGGGTAATTTAACTCACGAGGTTTTAATTGACGTGAAGCATAAGTAATTACCTGATCATTCTGCATTAGGACACATCCCATTATTTTCAATGAAGCATCACTATAGATAACAAACTCACCATTTTTGAATGGCAGTGCCAAAACTGGAGCATTCCCCAATCTCTTTTTCAATTCCTAAAAACAATCCTCACATTCTTTTGTCCAGATGAACTTAACACCTTTTCGAGTTAACTTATTCATTGAACTAGATAACCGTGAAATTATTTCAAAAAACCTTCAGTAATAACCTACCAAACCAAGAGAACTACTGATCTCGGTTATATTTTTGGTACTTGGCCATTCCTTAACAACATTTTTTTTAGCTGGATCAACAGGTATGCCATTTTTTGAAACAAGGTGACCAAGGAAAGTAATTTTTTGTAACCAAAAATCAAACTTTCTAAATTTCCCAAATAGTTTCTTTTCTATTAAGGATTGCAAGACAACCCTTAAATTAATTTCATTCTCCACTTTACTTTTTGAATAAAACAAAATGACATCAATAAAATAAACCACCATTTATCACCTGAGTCAACTGAGCCATCACTGCAAAAAACTGTTAAGCCCTGATTCTGACCATCTCAAGATGCTGATTGGAAGGTCATTTCAATCTGTATGCCTTCCCAGCATAGCTGACCTGTTCCTCTATGAAAACCCATTATTAACAAAGAAATATCATAGGATAAGAAACATGGTAATCTGTAAATTCTATATCACTTCAATCCTATCATAAATTTATTTATTGATATTAATTTAACAATACCCTAACTCCTAAAGTTATCAGAACTGACCTCTGATACCAACTATAAGGACCCGACCTTAAACATTACATAATATTGAATTAAATGAATAATTCACATTGAGGATCCTTTCAGGATTATATTTTTCGAGAATTAGGCCATAACTTTTATATTTCAACAAAATTACAAAGTAGATACTTCCACCCAGTATCCATTTTTTTACAAAACATAGACTCTTGAAAAAAAAGGGTCATGTCTAGTTCCTTGATTAAGACAGCATGAATTTTCCATGATCCCATCCTTGACCATATTCCACATTATGTCTTATGAAAAACATTTCAAAAACTTGGGATGAGCATAAAAATCTCAATACAGGATACACAAAGAAGTAAAACTGTTAGTTTTTCAAAACAACAAGTAAACCATAAATACTTTAACATGAGTAATACTTTTCACCTTTATGAAGTAGTAAGTACTCTTCAATAAATATAAGATCAATAATTACCCTTTTGTAACCAAACAATTACCATAAAACCCATATAAAGAACACATAACATATAAAGGTAACTTGGGACATAAACATACATAAATGGAATAACCATACGGTCGACTTCCACACATATCACTAAATAGAATATCCATACGGCCAACTTCCATACCGAATTCATTGGAGGTTATAACATAACCACCCATCCTGGAATTCATGGAACCAGCCGTCTTTTGGTTTATCACGTAACCACCCGCCAAATGTCCATGTACCAATATAAAATCATAACACATAAACAAATATAAAGGAAAGAAAACATTTCCACATTTCAATCACAATATATCACTTAAATATATTGACATAAAAAATCCATTATCAAAACTATTTTCAATACCAATATACATAAATGAGTATATGGTATTTATTTTCTTTTAAAAACTTTACGGCTTGTTGAGGAAGCCCATGATCAAATAAATCTCGCAGCGGTGGAAAAGGTCGTTGTCACCGCTTACGTTAAAAAGAACATTTTTTTGTCGTTTAGTAAAATGCTTTGTAGAAAAATATTCCCTTTGAATGAAATGAAAATTCAAAGGTTTCTATACAGCTTATAAAATAAAGTCTTGTATTAGAACAAAATATGCCTCAATGAAATGAGATTGAGACGATGTCCCTTACCTCATTTCCGCCTTCACTCGATCATTCTTTAATATCTTGAATAATAAACTAAAGTTAATTTTTACATGATTAAGAACCCTTTTCAAGTTTATTATTCCTTTTATATCACTTATTTCCATGTTATAAACATTATGTAATCATTTACGTTAATAACATTCGTTTTGTCGATATTTGGCACTTGAGTAAAAAATGAACACCTTATATTTACTAGTTGTCCATATGGTCAATAGTCCATTATTTCCAGAATTTTATTCATGATTTAGATATCATATATATCATATATATCCATTATATACATGTATTTATAATATTACATAACATTTAGACGTAAGAAATGATATGCACCGTTCATAGAGACGGTAAGCTAAACGTACGGATGAACGCTGCTTTCATTTCTATTTCTTATTATAATGGAAGTAAAAAAAAAGAATGATACATAGGTATATAATAATTCCAGTATAATATCATATATAATATCATTAACACTATTCTTTATACATCCCACAGAAGGCAACAATGAGTCACATCCCTTTATGGGGGCGGTAGTCCGCACTTCCTCAAATGAGATTATCGTATTTACCCACTATGGAAACCATAAAGCCTTGATAAAAATGGGAAGTACAGAAGCATAATGAAATCATAAACATAAAATATATCATATATAAATATAATTACATCATAATGGCCACCATGAGAGGTGGTATGATGTGATTGAACAATCATCGCTTCGTGAGGGGTTAGTTTTCCTTCCACAGAAACAGTATGTTCTTCATCCATTAGATGGAGGTGTGTGTAAGTGTGGTTCAAATACTTCTCATTTAAACATCCTAGTATATTGAGGATACTGGGGTTGTTAAAAAATAAAGGAATAAAAAAATTTAGGGGTTGGAGAAGTAAAATAAAAGAAAACAATTTAAGAGAAATGGTTACCTTTAATTTGGGTAACTTCCTTTGGTTTAAACCAAAAGGACTTCTTGAAGTGCATTCTGCCTAAGGTAAGGCTTCTAGGGGGAGTAGAGGGATGTATGGAGCTTAAGTTTTCAGACTTTAGACGAACCAAATGGCTTGAGAGGTGTGATTAATTGGTTAGAAGTGGTCTCCTTTTATAAGGGGGAGGAGGGGCTCTTTAGGAAAGTGTGAAAATGTTATTTTATAATATAATGATATTCAGTTTCTAATGGTCCCAAAATCATTATATTCTAAGATAAGATGATTCATGGTCGAAATAAAATCATCCAATCAGAATTTTACTTGTTTGGGATAATAGTTTAATCATTATAATCTTATTTATTTAAATCATTTATTAATGAGATCAATAATGCATCATTATTGGGTCATAAATAATTTAATTTAATGGATGTCTAAAAATCATAAAAAAATACCATGATATAGTAAAATTTATTATCATTCCAAATAATATTTATAGTCGAAAATAGGACTTATATAACACCATATAAAAAATCATTACTAAAAGATTTTTGTTAAGGTCAATTTTGTCTTCACAATAAATTAATTAATCTAAATTGTCATTATCACTCCGATGTGGCTCAATGGGGTCCCAAAATCGACCCTAAAATGATACTGGTCGTAAATGACTCAACCAATAATGTTTGGATAAGTGTTAAGATAATTTTGAATTATTAATATATTGTTTTTAGCTTGATTAACCTATTTAACTTTAACCACGGTAAATAAAAGTCAAAAGTTACTATTCACAAAAAAATTATTTTCATCTTAATGAACCACCTTTTACTTCTTGATAACAACCATGTAAGTCATATTTTTGAAATTCAATTCACAGAAGTGGTAAAATTTCATTTAAATGAAAATGTCAGTTTTTTTAACTACCACTAAGTAGTTTCACTATTCATCAAAAATTGACGTTTTTCAGAAAAATACCAAAAATTCAGCCTAAACTATATTTCATATTCCGAATTACAAAATGATGTATATTTTTAAAAATTAGAAACATATAAGTGACATTAATTAAATTTAAAATTAATTCCCGTTATTAAAACAAATAGCGTGTTTTTAAGAAACAATAACTATCAAAATATTGATACTTTTTTATGTCCAATTTCAAAGTGAAATTAATTCCAATGAACAAAATTGGATTAAATGGAAAAAAATATATTCTAAGTAAACTTTAAAACCAATTAAAAAGATAATCTAACCATATAAATAAATTAGATTAAAACATAGTCTCGAATTAAAATGCAATATTTTCACTATTCATTAAAAATGAACTTTATCGGAAAAATTCCAAAAATTTACACAAAGTAAATTTTGATGTCCCCATTAGAAAGAAGGATTTTATTTGGTCATATATAATTCATTAAAGTGACCAAAACTTGATTTAAAAAGGGTTCACCATTAAAAGGCGATAAATCAGCCGTTTAATGTAAATTATGCTTAAAATTAGATTCATTCACATTTTAATATTCTAACTTTTTAGTTGATAATGTAAATACAGTTAAAAATCATTTATAATCATATTGTAGTTATTTTCATTCATTCCCGCCAATACAACGACTAGGAGTTAACTACCATTTAAAATAATAATATAAAATTATTTGTGTGCAACGTAAGACTCCAAAGAAACTCGTTGTTGCGTATCAGGTACGCTATCGAACATAGAAACCCTTTTAAAGTAAAATTAATATTTAATTAAAAAATATTAATAATTATAAAAATATCTTATTCTTCATTTACTTGGGATGTTACAGATGTTCCTCATAAAAATTTCATGGATGGGTAACCTTGTAACCATTATCTTGGATGAAAATACAAAACTTTGGAAAGGCTGTTATGAAATCATCTTAACGTTGTTCTCCCTGTATATCAGAAATTATAAATTTTTATCACCTTACAAACATCAGAATACCCTTATTGTATATTCCATTGAAACTTGGTAATAACATCAATTACTATAAATCCCTTTGGAAATCATGCATGCTTCTTTATTCCAATGTGTATTTGATCTATTCCATAAATCCAAAAATGATGTAAACATCATCAATGAAAGAATAACCCACCTATCAAATGGTCCTTACTTAGTTATATGTTAATCAATATAGACCAACTTACTCATTAAAATTCCACATATCTTTATCCATACAATATTATCTTTAAAAAAGAACATATCAATAATTATCTTCCCATAGTCCAAATTACACCTTTATAGTCCATCAGGTCAAAATATTCTTGCCAATCCTTAGAAAAAACATAAACTGAATAATCCATTCATAATTTTCCATTATTAATTAATGTATCAAAATACATAAATAGTTTTATCACATCATCCTTCATACATTATCTAGGCTAAGTCATCATATTACACAATACCTTTTAAATTTGATATTTTTTCTCTAGTGTTGTCAACATTAGAAATGTATCCATTAGTCACACCACCTTGTTGGTTATCATCAAGATTATTCTTATTAAGACATTGAGTTTCATAATGATCATTTACACCACACTTAAAATACTTCACCTTCGATGATGACTAAGGGAGGCTAACATTGACATTAATTTCATTAACTAAACACTTCATTTTTCCCTTACAGTCACTTACATTTAATCCATATTTTACACAATAAAAACATCTTCCAATTCCACTAAGTCATTGACGTAGGGGATTCTTACCACATTCTTGACAGAAATGAAACCGAATATACTTTCCTCTATGATCTCCATTACCCGAACTCTAAAAAACTCCTTTATTCTCTATCTTAGCGTGTATGAGATTTGGTTAAGGTTAACATTTTTAATCATGTTCCATGAAAACTGATTAGGCATAATCAATCATCATTCATTTAAATGATCATCCCACATGGCTTCTCATTAAAAAATATTCCATCCAATTCAACATTAATCAAGTTACGTCTTGTTACCACCATTCACTATGTCCAAAATCATAGTGAGATCATTATATATCATAGTATAAAACCATATAGTCATTAAAATAATTACATATTGGATATGTAAATAATTTAACATACCTTAATATGTGGAATCCTAGGTTCATCCAAGGTAACTCATAGAAAACATATAAAGCCCCGGCCTTAAAACATTAAATAATCATGAATTAAATAAACAATTCACATAGAGGATCTTTTCAGGTTTTGAGTTTTAGATATTTAGGTCATAACTATTACATCTCAAAAGATTACAAAGTATACACTTCTACTATGATTCCATAAAATAAAAACTCTTAAAAAGAAATGTGTCTAGTTCAATGTTTTAGATAGCATTTCTTTCCTTGATCCCATCTGTGACCCTATTCATCATTAAGTCCTGTGGAAAACATTTCAAAAACTTGGGATGAGAATAAAAATCCCAGTAAAGGATACACAAAGAAGGAAAACTATTAGTTTTTCAAAACAACAAGTAAACCAAGAATACTTTATTAATGTAACACTTTTCACCTTTATGAAGTAATAAAAACTCTTCACTGAATAAAAGATCATTACTTATCCTTTTGTAACCAAAATATTACCGTAAAACCTATATAAAGAACACATAACATATAAAGGTAACTTGGGACATAAACATACTTAAATGTAATAACCATAAGGTCGACTTCCACACATATCACTAAATGGAATATCTAAACAGCTGACTTCCATACCTAATGCATTAGAGGTAATAACGTAACCACCCGTCCTAGTATTCACGACACCACCTGTTATATGGTTTATCACATAACCATCTGTAAAATGTCCAAGTACCATTATAAAATCATAACACATAAAACAATTATAAAGGAAAGAAAACATTTCCACATTTCAAGCACAATATATCACTTAAATATATTGACATAAAAAATCCATTTTCAAAAACATTTTCAATACCAAAATACATAAAAGAGTATATGGTATTTATTTACTTTTAAAAAATATAATGGCTTCTGAGGAAGACAAAGATCAAATAATACTCATGGTGGCGGAAAGGTCGTTGTCACCGCATACGTTAAAAAGAAACATACTTTTTGTCATTTAGTAAAACACTTAGTATAAAAAAGATTCCTTCCAAATAAAAGTAGAAGTAAATGGGGTTTATACACCATATAAAATAGAGTTGTGTATAAAACAAAATATTCCTCAATGAAAGAAGATTGAGACGAAGTCCCTTACAAAGTCGGTATCCTTAAATTAAGGATAAATCAATTACATGATTATGTATGAAAAATATGAATACACCAAATATAAGTGGATATTAAGTTTAAAACAATAATAGGTCATTCACACATAATCTTGTAAAAACAAAACCAATGACATAGATATTTGACTCAATTAAATGAGATTGAGTAATGATTTCCCATACAAGTTCGTCTAAATGACATAAGAATTTATCAATGAGATGATTATGTGTAGAAATAGTATATCCACACAAATTTTAGTGGAAATAACAACATAGATATTACACACATAATCTTGGCATAATAAAATCAATAAGTATAGGTTTAACCCAAAGAATTGAAAGTGGGTTAAGAAGTTCTCTTACAGAAATCCGACAGCCTAACAGCGTCACTTTAAAATTCATAAAATGAGTTGATGAGAGAGAAAATGGTATCTCATCACTTGGACATAAAATTTACATCAATAAGGATATAGAAGAACATATCCAAACATAATAGTATGTCAATTAAAAGACATAATAAAAGAAGTCTTTTAAAAAGAGGAGGTTGAAAGGTTCCCTTACCGATTTGGGTAACTTTTGAAACATACACCCCATGAAAGAATGAATATACAACATTGATGTAAATACCCATAAAAGAAATTATATTGCACAAATAGTATAATAATGGTCAGTACATACACCACTCAAAAGAAATGGTGGAAAATGTAGCATAAATCTCACTGGAATAAAAGTGAGATGAAAAATCCCTTACGAAATTTGGCAGCCTAACGATGCCACTTAAAACATCAAAAAATGGATTTATGAGATAAAATAGGGTATCTCGTAATATGGACATAAAAAGTGAAGAATTATGAATATAAAATAACATCCCCAAACATAATAAATATGATCTTAAAATAAATTATATAAAAGGGAGTACTTAAATAGAAAGAGAGAGGTAGGATCCCTTACCTCAAGTCCGACTTGCCTTGTTCGTTTCTTTATATTCCTGAATAATAAACATTGGACAATTTATAATTTATTAAGTACATGAAATAATAATTATTTATTAGTTAATATCACATAATATAATGTTATAATTATTGGTTAATAACGTGATTTCATATCAAACGTTTTTTTCGATGTTCGGTACATGAGTAAAAATTGAACTTGTTGGAAAAGAATTTTCCCTGTAGTTATAAGTACATCATCTCCAGAATAGTATTAATGATTTAGATATCATATATATTCAGTATATATTCATATTATACTATTACATAACATTTTGAGATAATAAAAATGAAATTCACCGTTCATGGAGACGGTAGGCCGTACGTACGCATGAACGCTACTTTCATTTTTTTTGTCACATTAATGGAATTAAAACTAAATGAGAGATATATATATTATAATTCCAGAATTATATCCATCATTTAGATATAATATATTACATATATATCAATTATATATATGTACTTATAATAGTACATAACATTTGGAGATAAGAAATGAAATGTACCATTCATGGAGACGGTAAGTCGTACGTACGCATGAACGCTACTTTCATTTCTTTGGTACATTAATGGAATTAAAACCAGATAAGATATATATATATATATATATATATATATATATATATATATTATTTTATTATAATATATATGTTATATATATCACATAAGTTCATCAATTTCATTCTTTATACATTCCATGTATTGCATGAACGAGTCACATCACTTGAGGGGGCGGTAGTCCACACTTCCTCAAATTAATTTATCGCATTTGCACAACATACAACGAATAAAGGTATGTTTTAAATATAAAATACATAAGCATATAGAGGAAGTAAATATAATATATATCATAAGTAAATATAGTTCCATCATAATTTCCACCATGAGAGGTGGTATGAGAAGATAGAACAATCATCATTTCGTGAGGCAGTAATTCGCCATCCACGGAAACAGTATGTTCTTTAACCATTAGACGGAAGTGTGTGAAAGTGTAGCTTGAATAATCCTCATAAAAACATCATATTATATTATAGATACTTGGGTTGTTACAAAAAAAAAAGATTTTATGGGGTTGTATAAGCAAAATAAAACAAAAGAACCCTAGGGAAGACATTACCTTTAAATCAGGTAACTCTTTTTGATTTGAGCTCAAAGGATTCCTTGGAAATACATCTGCCCAAAGTGAGGCTTCTAGGGGTCATAGAAGAATGTGGAGAGACTAAATGGGCAGGTTTTTTCCGAGGAAAAGGCATGAGAGGTGTGGGTAAGGTGGTAGAGGTGGGGGCCTTTTATAAGTGAAGAGGAGGGGCACTCTTGGAAAGTTATAAAATATTACTTTATTATAAAATGATTTTTGGATTTTAAAGGTCCCAAAAGGATATATTTCTAAGATAAGATGATAGTAGTTCGCAATCCACCCATCCAATAGGTTTTTGAAAAGTGTAGGTCTTAGATATTACATTAACGTTTCATTTTATTTAAATCGTTAAATAATGAGGTAATCGCTGCATCATCATGGTGTCATAAATAATTTAATTTATTTAGTGTCTAAAAATTATAAATAAATATCATGATGTAGGAAATCATTTTATATTTCTATTTAATAATTATAGTAAAAAATATGACTTGTATAACCCAATGTAAAAAATTGTTTTAGTAAAACAATACATGTTTGTGACATTTTTATTTTAACATGAAATAAAAAGTTATTAATGACAATTTCCTACCAAAGTGGCTCCATTGGGTCCCCAAGTTGACCCATGTATTTTATTGTTTGTAAATGACACATAAAATAAGGGTAGGATATGTTTCTAGGTCATTTAATATTATTAAAACATTATTTTTACCTTAAATTACACTAATTACCTCTAATTGCGATTAATAAAATTTAAAAGGTACTATTCACCAAAAAAATATTTTAATCTCATTGAACCACATTTTAATTCCTAATGACAACCATGTTTGTCATATTTTTGAAAATCAAATCACAGAAGTGGTAAAGTTTCATTTAGACGAAAAATCAGTTTCTTTAAGTACCACTTAGTGGTTTCACTATTCATCAAAAATTGAAGTTTTTCAGAAAAATACCAAAAATTCACCCTAAGATATTTTTGATATTAAAAATTAAAAAATGATGTCTATTTTAAAAAATTCAAAACATATAAGTTGCATTAATTAATTTAATATTTAATTCCCGCTGTCAAAACAAATAGCGTGTTTTTAAGAAACAATATCTTTTAAAAGATTGACACTAGTTTAAGTCCAATTTCAAAGTGAAATTAATTCCAATGAACACCATTGGATTAAATAGTAAAAATATAATATAATTTAAAATTAAAAAATTCAAAATAGAAACTAATAATATAAATAAATTAGATTAAAAGGAGGTTTTGAATTAAAATACAACATTTTACACTATTCATTAAAAAATGAACCTTATTAGAAAAATACCAAAAATTTATACAATGTAAATTTTGATGTCCCGATTCTAAAAAGAATTTTATTTTGTCAAATATAACATATAAAATTGTCAAAAAATGGATTTAAAATGGGTTCTCCATCAAAAGGCAGTTAATCGACCTTTTAAAGAAATTAGAATATTTACGCTTAAAATTGGATTCATTCACATTTTAACATTTATTTTAAAAAGTAAAAATATTTGACAAACATATAAAATCATTTTTTAGTTATTTCTTTTCATTCTTGCCATTACAACGGCTAGGCGTTAACTAGCATTTAAAATAATATTATTTTATTATTAGAGTGCAACGTAAGATTTCAAAGAAACTCCTTGTTGCTTATTGGGTACGCCATAGAGAATAGTGTTCCTTTTAAAGTAATATTAATATTTTATTCACAAATATGGATATATATGAGAATTTCATATTATTTATTTACCTGGGGTGTTACGAAACATGTATTTAAATCATTCATAATGGTTTTTGATGAATTTGTGGCTTCCCAAATCATATCTCTAAGAGGGTCAAACCTGGTGCGCAGCAAGACCAATTATCATGTAAAAGATTACCATGAGTCCAACCCAAAACATCTTGTCAGAGTTGTTACCCCTAGGTACATATATTCCATATGCACATCCAATTTTATTATCTAGACAAGGATGTATTTCTTGGAATCCAATGACTCTATCCTTTACCAAAATTCCAGGAAATTTTCCAAAATGTTAACTCAACCTTATATATATCAATAGAGACATTCTTTGAAATATTCTTAAAATAATTCTAGGAATCTATCAAATCTATTTTTATACTAGTTTCCAATGGTTGAGTAAACATTTCCTTTGATATAGACTATAGAGACCCATGATTAACATACATGGATATTACATCATTTCAGATGAATATTTAGTAAATTACAAAAATATATGCTAGGGGACCATAATAGTTTAGTTTCTTTGAAACGAGGAAAAAAAATCTGTTATCCTAGTGAATGATCAACATCATCTCTAATCAATATATCCACCTTTATTAATTCAACCTAAATCCTTTCTTTATAACATGTGGAAAGGAAAAATAAGAAATGGGTGAGCTCAGACACTACGTAAGGATAAACAATGGTAACATGTATGCATAAACATGAACATAAGGGTATGATAATGTGACTGTAACATTAAGATATCATATCATGCATATCAAAGTCCATAAACATAAGTGATGTGATAATGCTTGGCAGTTTATAAGACATGAATCATAAGGAAATAAACATCATGAGCCAAAAATCATAATTAAAGAATTATACATAAGATTTTGGGAATACATATAAGAATAGAATCATTTATTTCATGGCTACCCACCAAGACCTTTATAGCTTGTATGGAATTGGTTACAACCTGTGTACCAACTTTGGGCTTGGGCTAGCAATCATATATACCCAATTTCTTTTAGGATTGGGCTACAACCCATGACCTTTCTTTTTTTAGTATTTGGATTTAACTCATATACCACATTCTTTAAGGCTTGGGCTATAACCCATGGACCTAATTTCAATTAGGCTAGGGCTACTACACATATACAATCAGTCATTTAGGCATCAGCTGCCACCCATGAAACGTATTTCTACTAGGTTTGGTCTACAACCCATTTACCACATTTCTTTTAGTCTTATGATATAACCCTTAAACCTTCGGGTTTTCAAGATTGGGATACTACAAGTTTACCCTCATTCATTTAGGCTAGGATACAACATGTACACCCTCTTTCTTTTCGGGATTTGAAATTAACCCCTACACCCTCTTTCTTTTTAAGATTGGGATATAACCCATGTTCCCTTTGAAAACATGTATAGAAAATTCATTGTATGGTGATATAGGACCCACCCATATCCCAAAAAAATAATTCACACATGTTCCAAAATATAAGAAAACATTCATCTTATTATGACCCATAAAAAGACATAGGTCTTATAAACATGAAATCAGAACCAATAAAATAAAATTTTCATCATTAAAAAATAATCACATCATAAGCTAGTTATAATATATAAGTTCTATACCCATTTCATTAAATCATAACATGTTAAATAGAAATGGATTTACTAAACATATAACCCGTGAATGTGGAACATGATTTATAAGAATCATGACATTAAGTGTATCCCATTCATAGAAATCATATGAATGGAACATTTAGATAATTTCCAAAAAAAGGAATGAGTAACCTCAATAGATGTCATATTATATGGAAAATATCTTTTTAAATACCATTCAAAAATTATTATTGAGTAAAATATCCTTTCTTCTTCAAAAAAGGATTTTTATTACACAAAACTTATTGAAAATAATTTTCATAGAAAATGTCATGAAATATTATAAAGAATACATTAAATAAACTAGAAAACTATTTTCCATGAATATTAATTTTGAAAATAATTTCATAATGATTATCCTTTTAAAATTGAAAACAAATTATCAACTGAATGATGGTATGTAAATCCATAAATGTCGCATGAGGTAAAAAAGAACATTCCTTTATCATAGTTAAAGGGTTTGAAATAATTCCTTGTTTTAAAAGAGACAATAAAATTTCCATGAATTTATAAATAAAATACAAAAAAGCTAAATATTTCATTCATCATATATATTATAATGGTATAATATTCCTAGAAATCCATTTTACAAAACATAAATATCTGACAGAAGGGTGGATAAAGTCGGTATTTCTTAAAAACACATCCATAACTATCTTTTGGACTACAAAGTATAAAAATGGTAACAATACATTATTATATAATGGATAAATATATTATAAAAAAATTATGAATTTCCATGTGATATGGATCATATAATTTTATTAAATGAATCATAAACATTGACAATATCGAAAAGCGACATGATTGTCTCAATAAACACTTTTATATTGGTATCTTAGGATCATACTCTCCACGTAAAAAGTGAAATTTAATGTTGTTTAAAAATTCATTAATATTTGGTGACCATTATATAAACTGTAAAATGCATGTACATAAACCATAAAAAAAGTTTAGGTGCATAAAAAACCTAAGTCTCAAAGAAGGCAAATTGATCCAAAACTACTTTACAGATTTGGTAACTTTTGAAATGTAAAAACCAAAGAAGAAGGATCCCAAAATGGGAAAGTAAATACCCATAAATTTCATTATATGATATATAAATAATATAATTATGTGCATTAAATACACCACAAAAAAAATAATTGTGTAGATCAAAACATATATCTCAAATAAATTAAAATTGAAATGAAATAACTATACCTTGTGTCTCGATTCTCGCTGTAGAATTACACTATAAAAAGTATATGATTATTATTAATTTTTTCAAGAATATTATTATTATATATAATACCCTATATGGATTGATTATGACCTTATATCACAAGCATGAAAATGATCATATGTTAAGGTTTCACATTATGTGATATTCACAATGTTCTTTACACGTGTCTTGATTTGTTATATCATCAGTCCTTATACTTATTTCATGATTCCATAATTTATATCATGATTTAAATATATTGTATATATATAATACTATTATTATAATATTTTATATCATAATGATGTACTTCATGGAATATATTTTTCATGGAGATGGTATGTTGTACGTATGTATGAAGGGTGTTTCTATTTTTATTTTCATATCGAACGAAAGAATGTAAATGAAATATATATATATATATATATATATCATTATTCCATTAGAATTATTCTATAATATATATCATTTATGTTCATTAAAAAAATCTTTAATACATTACATATTGTGTGTGAATGAATCACATCACTTTGAGGGGGCGATAGTTCACACTTCCTCACACAAGATTATCATATTAACTCCAAATGGAATTAAACAATTATCTATTTAAAAAAAGAATAATGAATCATAATTAAATAATTATTATTATATATGAAATATATAAATATGGTTTCCATCATAATTTCCACCATGATTGGATGTAATGAAGAAATAAACAATCCTCCTTTCATGAGGGTGTAGTTCTCCGTTCACAAAAACAGTATGCTCGATATCCATTAGATGAATGTGTGTGTATGTTTAATTCCAAATATATGAATTAATAATTCCCAGTATATTTAGGATATTTTTTTTCAAACACGATTGGAATAAATATAATGGATGGGGTGAAGAGGTAAAATAAAGGAAATGATCTTTAAAGAAGATGTTACCTCTAAATCAGGTAACATCTTTGGGTTTGTTACAAAAGGCTTCTTTGAGAGGCTTTATACACAAAGGGAGGCATAATGGTATATGGGATGATTTTTAGAGGCTAAATGGGATGCTCTTGGATGAACATAAATGGTTCTATTAGAGTGATGAATTGGAACAATATGTGGCATTTTATATGGAAGGAAAACTACTCACATATAAATTTTATAAACAAGTATGTTGATCAAATATTCTTATGTAATAATGTCACAAAAAACTATAAAACTCAATAATTGAAGATTTATGGATGAAATATGGGTATAAAATTTGTTTTTAACATGTTTCTATGTCGTTTTGGGTCTTAATGTTAAGGTTTAGTACTTTATTAACCTAATTTTTCTGACTACTAATGTAATTAATTTTAATCAAATTCACTAATATTTTTTTTAAAAAAATTTACCTTGTTAGAAATTTTAGAATAATTTTTATTCCAAATATGTAATGCATTTTTTTTTCAATTTCTAATCAATAAATCGGATGAAATTATTTTAAAATTAGTCCCACTATTTGCGAGACACTAATGGTTTTTGTAGTAAAAAGGTTCAAAAGATTGCTCTATTTTTTATGCCCAATTTAAATGTGTATGTGATTCCAATGCCAAATAAAATTGATTAATTTAAAAATATTGTCATCAAATGAAACTTTGAAATCCAATTAATATATAATCTATCATTATAAATAAATTAAATTAAAAATAAGTTTTGAATTAAAAACTTGTACTTTTCACAATTCATCAAAACAATAACATTTCTCAGAAAAATCACAAAAATTAAACGTAGGATAATTTCTACATTATGAAATATAAAATGTTGTTTATTTTATCAAATTTAAATACTAAATTTCCTAAAATTAAATTTATTATTAAATTTGGTTTATTCAACAAAATGGTATTTTTAACACAAAATGACATTACCAAAAATATTATATTTCATTATATATATGTTTTGTTTGTATAAATAGATTAAAAACAATATTTGAAAAGTAGTAATTGTTATTCCTATAACTAATTTTAATGATTAGGTTATATTTATCTCATTTAGATAAGTATATATATAAATAAATATGTTTTAGAGACACTCATTGTTGCGTGAATTGTATGGAAATTCGTACACCAAGTATCTGTTTCATGTAACCTACGCCAAGTCAGTGTTACATGTAAGGTATGCCAAGTCATTGTTGTGTGAAACATACACCGATTTTGTGTTGCGGGTAGATAAATACATGTATTTATTGCCTATAGAGAATCCATTTTAGTATTTCATGTGAAAGGAATGTGTAACTTAGTGTTTTAGTATATATATATATAGAACTATTTGAAGTCTCACGTGAAAAGAAAAATATCAAAAATATAAATAGATTTTAAAAAAAAACTCCTCAAAATCATGGGGTGATACAGTATTAATGTGTGATAGAACATTGTAGTTAATAGAATAGTCAAAGTATGTTTTTATGAAATAAATTACATTAAGGGTTTTATTTTTAAGGGTTTATCTTACTTATGAGTTGTAGAGATAGAATATATTTAGTGTATTCTGGAATTTAACAAATACGAGACCTAAAATTTTCATTTGGAATTCGGGATTGATGAGTGATTTGGGTAATTAAGGATAGATGAGGATACCTATTATGGGAGATAAGCATTATGGTAGGAAGGTTGTAATGACATGAAGCATATGGGCTGATTGAAGTTTTCGAAAATTTAATTTTTTTTCTTCATAAAGAAATTTATGTATCAGGAATTGTGATTTTTAAAGATATTATGAATTATAGAACATATTTAGAAGATATATTTGTGACTTTTAGAGGTATGGAAGGTGTTATAGCTAGTGAAATTATTGTGGGAGTAGGGTCGAGTTCTCCATGATAATATTTTTTGAATACAAACAACTCACCATGGTCTGGTAGCTCAGGGTCACACCATGATTACTATCCAATCATGGAGACTTCTCTTCAGCATGGGGGAAAATGTCTTAATGGAGGATAATAATGTCATGAGTAGTCTATGTCATTACATGGTGACTTTATATATATATATATATATATATATATATGTGGGGGGGTATCTAAGTATAATTCTATGATATATTTTAATTCTATATGGAGTATCTTATAATATGAAATACAAATATAATATGATTTTAACAATGGAAAAAATATATAAATCATTGTTATGCGGAGTATGGTGCATTTCCTTTGATAATTCCACATCATTGTATATGGTCATATTATATCCTCATTGCTCACACAATGATAAATTTCATGGTGTTCCATGAGGTTGAAGGAAAATATGTAAAGAATATCTATGGGAACATTTCATGGTGTGTGGTAGAAGACCATTTCATAGAGGGAATGTAACGACCCGAAATTTTAAATAAATATTGTTTCCTAATTTTATGTGTTATTTTATTTTATTTTTATACTCAACAAAAATGATTCATTTGGTAACATGAGTATAATTAAAATGAGACTGTTGGGTTTTGACTGTTATTTGACCATTGGTCAATATGACCACTGGAAACTAAACGTTTTGACTATGGTCTCTAAATACAAGCAATCTTGGTTAATTAATATAGAAAGAAGATTCGATGGCCTCACCCAGTAGTCTTGGACCGATCGAAGCCCATCTAACAGAACTTGGGAAGGAGGTAGCACCACTGGGCTTTGCTCTGGACCAAACCCAAGATGAACTTCATCGTATAAAGCTAGAACGGGATTGAATTCGCCAGAAGTTCAAACTGATAGAAATTACTACTCATGCGATGTTGGCCGAGCCTCCCTCAGATTCTCTCACCTTAGCACACCTTACACTTAGGTCGTATGCTGGTGTGATAAGGGGCTATTTAAGGAGACCGTAACTGTCTTGTGTAATCCTTTGTTTTAAATAAAAATTTTGATTTCTTTTATGAATTTCCAAATGACTGGATAAATATAGTATGCATATTTTTGATGAATTTTAGAAAAAGGATATTTTAAATATGTTTATGTAAACCCTAAATAATTAAAAATGTGTAATGATTTACAAAAAATGGTCTTCTACAATTATGTTCAGTACGAAATTTAGAGTCTAATAAGATCAACTTGATTATTGATGAATAGTAAATTATGAATAGCGATTTTATGATTAGGATTAATAATGTGAGCAAATGGATTAGTAATCTCACTTAAAGAAAGTATTAAAATATGCTAGGCACTTTGATTAAGTAATGTGATTCAATAAAATGGTTAAATAAAGGTTTCATAAATTATTATTCAAGTATTAGGATTTTCGGATGAATAGTGTTTTTTAATTAAAATTTTAATTAAAAATATTTAGAAAATTATTTTTATAAAACAGACTTTATTTTTGAACTCAGAGCATCGATATTATGTTATGGTAATTTTTGGGGATTTTTCCGAAAAAAATAAATTTTCGATGAATATTGTTTTTAATTAAAAATTTAATTAAAAATATTTAGAAAATTATCTTTATAAAATGGATTTCATTTTTGAAATCAGAGCATTGATATTTGGTTAAGGTGAAATTTTGAGATTATTCTGAGAAAGTTGAATTTTCAATGAATAGTGAAAATACAGTTTTTAAGTAACGGGTGTTTAATGACATAATTAAATGATGTATTAAGTATGTAATCAAAATGGTCGACTTATGAATAGTAAGATAAGGTATGAGGTGTCCCAACTGGCCAATACCATGGGAAAATACCATGGGCAAGCCCATGGTTTTTCCAAAACCACTAATGAGGTGTCCCTTGGCCATTAATGCCTTGTCCCCTCACTTTCCCTATAAATACCAAGCCATCCCCTCATCCATTCAACTTCCCACTCTCCCCCAACGAAGTTCTGATATCCTTACCTCCCAAGGAGTCCTCCCAAGGTTCCCCCAAGCCCTCAAGGTCCAAACCTTTGAGTTTTAAGAGTTACATTTTAAGGTAAGGGATCCGATCTTTCTCTTTCTTTTCAAGAAATCTCATTTATGTAATTTCTTTTATGCTCCATGTTCTTATGTTAAAGGATGTTATTATATACTCCTCTTACTGCCCTTTTCATGTTCATATAATTAGAGGCCCCCTCTTTCCCTCATTATTTCGTTTTATGAAGTTTTAAGTGGCGTCGTTAGGCTGCCGAAATTTTTGTAACGGATTCTTTCTCCCTTCTCATTTTTCAAGATCTATTTTCATGTAAAGTATTTCAAGTTCCTTTTTATTATGTTGGGGTATGATCTCTAAATTTATCATACTGATCTTTTATGTTCATATGATGAGAGACCCCATTTTATCTCTTCAATTCAGTATTTTGAAGTTTTAAGTGGCGCCGTTAGGCTGCCGAATATTTAAGTGGTTCTTCACCCTTCTCGTTTTGAAGTTCTACTTTCATGTCAATTATTTCAAGTTCCTTTTTGTTATGTTGGGGTATGATCTCTATATCTATAATACTGGACTCTTATGTTTATATGATGAGAGACCCCATTTGATCTCTTCAATTCAGTATTTTGATGTTTTAAGTGGCGCCGTTAGGCTGCCGAATTTTTAAGTGGTTCTTCTCCCTTCTCGTTTTGAAGTTCTACTTTCATGTCAATTATTTCAAGTTCCTTTTTGTTATGTTGGGGTATGATCTCTATATCTATAATACTGGACTCTTATGTTCATATGATGAGAGACCCCATTTGATCTCTTCAATTCAGTATTTTGATGTTTTAAGTGGCATCGTTAGGCTACCGAATTTTTAAGTGGTTCTTCTCCCTTCTCGTTTTGAAGTTCTACTTTCATGTCAATTCTTTCAAGTTACTTTTTGTTATGTTCTCCACCCTTCTCGTTTTGAAGTTCTACTTTCATGTCAATTCTTTCAGGTTCCTTTTTGTTATGTTGGGGTATGATCTCTATATCTATCATACTGGACTCTTATGTTCATATGATGAGAGACCCCATTTGATCACTTCAATTCAGTATTTTGAAGTTTTAAGTGGCGCCGTTAGGCTGCCAAATTTTTTAGGGGATTCTTTCACCCTTCTCATTCTTTTAAAAGTATCACTTTCATGTCAAGTATTTCATGTTCCTTTTTAATTATGTTGGGGAATTATCTCTATATCTATCATACTGAACTCTTATGTTCACATGATGAGAGACCCTATTTGATCTTTTCAAATCATTTTGTTTGAAGTTTAAGTAAGGCAGTTAGGCTGCCGAACTTTCATAAGAGAAATCTAATTTTTGTCTTCCTTCCATGTTTTTCATTTCAAATTGTATGTCCTTTAAATTTCATTACCATGATCATGTATCCTTCTTATTCTGTCCATCAACTGTTTTATGGGTCATTTATGAATGTTTGACCCATTTTCCCTCTCTTTTTAATGTCTTCTAAAACCTCGTAACATAGTCGTTATGCTGCAGAATTTCCGTCTCAAAATGTCTCTCTCTTTTTCTAAAGTTATTTTATATTATTAAGTGAATACTCAAAGCTCTTTCTTCTAAATGGGTATTCACATATATACCAAAATGTTCTATTCTAAATTATGGAATTTAAATACATGAGACCCACCTTCCTTTTCGGTGGGTTTTAAGGTGACGTAAAGATCGTGTCTTTAAAGCAGTTTTTAAAACGTTATGATTACGAAACAAAACCCATTTATTTTGTGCTATATGGGTTATTTATGAAATGTTTGATGATGATATATGTGGCTCACATGATAATAAAGACAAATTTAAGGGTGCGCCCTGATAGTGCTCCAATGCATTGGGTAATGATGTAACCACTAGAGATTACAATTTTCACGATACCTTGGTGAATAACCTTGGTAATTTTGAAATGACACCGTGGGGATGGACCATGGGGATATGTTCATGATTGTCTATGTTAAATTATGTAGCCACATCTTCCAGTTATGAAAAAGTTTTATTTTTATTATGATATGCCTCATGATTTCAGTTTCATGCCTTAAAGTTCTTTTCATGACTTTATTGATGTATCTCAAGTTCATATGTAAAATGTTTCACTTGTTTTCCTTGCTGGGCCTTCTGCTCACCCTTCCTTTTGATGTATGTCCCCAGGTTATGAGATGCAGTAATGAGCCTAGGGTGAACATGAGGAGAAGCCTTTCAAGTGTTTAAAAAGAATGTTTTTTTTGTTTCATGTTTTATGTTCCTTGTTTCCAAGACACTAAACCTTAAAGATCCTCAGTTCCGTGTAATGGAATGAAAATTATGTTATAAAAAGACGGGATGCTATAGTTGGTATCAAAGGATGGTTTAGTTATTTGTGGAAATTAGGATATGAAAACTCTAGGAAGAACCCTATAGAAAAGTTTAAATATAGGAAATCTTCCTGGTATTTTGGTGAGTATTGAGTAAGGGGTTGCCAAGCAAATACATCCATGTCTAGATACGAGCAGGTAGAGGTGGCTCTGGCACAGATTTACATAGGGGTAAAACCTGAAAACACCGCTTTGAGCTAGACTCGAACGGGAACTGGTACACGACAACGGGCCTTGCTGCACTCTTGGTTACGACACTCCTGGGGGATATGCTTTGGTAAATTCATAAGGTTGGTATGAACCATTGTTAAAGGAACAAATATAAAATAAAATAAAGATTCGCATAAGAATATATGATCATGGATAACCTGGATGGGAACCTAGGGGATCACAAGTTAGGGTATACTTTTCTTCTACACGTTATCCTTATATGATTTAAGTTCCTTTTCATGATTATTGGTTAAGTATTTAAGCCTCTAATTATACTTTCTCTTCTTAGTTAATGGTGGGAAATGGAATAACGTGTCCCAACAACCAATGTGATAGGAAATGCGAAAATTTCCATATTAATATGACAGAGATGATTAGGGGATTAAAAGATTATTATTATTTTGGAAGACGTTCACTATTTTGGGGACCCTATATGATCGAGCTAAATAGATTACTATAGTATTTTCATTGAGGAGTAAGGTTGACTTATATTTTGAAGAATTGATGAATTTAAGGTGGACTTATAGTAATTTAGGTTACTTATGGGAATGATTAACCTATCTTGGGTAAAATATGTTTAGGTTAGCTACTTTTGTTATAAGATGTTAGGAGTGGTTGGTGTTGTCTGGAGATGAACAATGAAGTTTTTTTGGAAGACTATGTTATCAAATCCTTCTTGTATTTGGGTTTCAATCTTAGTTTGGTTTATTTTGAGGAATTTTAAGGACCGTTATTTATGGAATGGTCTATGATGAACTTTGGGAAGTACCATATAACTTTGAAGATTTAAAAGTAGTTTCCATTCCTATGGGATTCATTCTTTTTGAAGAGTTGTTTTACCTTAACCATTATGTTTTTTGGATAATGTTTAAAGATAGAAGAAATAGATAGTTAATCTTTTGTAGATTATGTTATTCTCTAGAAGATGATTCTTGTGCTTTTATGAGACCAAGTGTTTTTGAATTCTCATCATTTGGAGAAAAGATTAGTGTTGGTAGGGACTTATTAAAGGATGAAACTCTACTTGAAGGTAGGTATATTTTCTTATGTTTTTGTTCAATGTAGTAAATGAAATCCTCAAAATTATGAAAAGAAACATAAAACAAAAATTTTGTTGGTTTACGTTTCCTACTAGGTAATCAAAGACCGTTTACACACATCATAAGTTTGGGATTTTCTTATGGTTAACTTTCTCCTAATCATGTTCTCTATCACTCTCCCTCAGAACCTGGCCCTTTGTTTTATCCTCTATGTCCATGTTTTCCTACATGGAATCCTAGTGTGGGTTAACTTGGGTGACCTTTGTACTTCCCTTTATTTCTTTTAAAGTAATAGTTTTACTGACTCCTTTTCCGATGTGGGACTTTCAATGAAATTTCAAAACCCAATTTTAAAAATTGTGAGGACGCAATTTCTTAAGGGGGGGTGATTGTAACGACCCAAAATTTTAAATAAATATTGTTTCCTAATTTTATGTGTTATTTTATTTTATTTTTATACTCAACAAAAATGTTTCATTTGGTAACATGAGTATAATTAAAAAGAGACTGTTGGGTTTTGACTATTATTTGACTATTGGTCAATATGAACACTGGAAACTAAACATTTTGACTATTGTCTCTAAATACAAGCAATCTTGGTTAATTAATATAGAAAGAAGATTTAATGGCCTCACCCAGTAGTCTTGGACCGATCGAAGCCCATCTAACAGAACTTGGGAATGAGGTATCACCACTGGGCTTTGCTCTGGACCAAACCCAAGATGAACTTCATCGTATAAAGCTAGAACGGGATCGAATTCGCGAGAAGTTCAAACTGATAGAAATTACTACTCGTGCGATGTTGGCCGAGCCTCCCTCATATTCTCTCACCTTAGCACACCTTACACTTAGGTCCTATGCTGGTGTGATAAAGGGCTATGTAAGGAGACCGTAACTGTCTTGTGTAATGCTTTGTTTTAAATAAAAATTTCGATTTCTTTTATTAATTTTAAAATGACCGGATAAATATAGTATGCATATTTTTGATGAATTTTAGAAAAAGGATATATTAAATATGTTTATGTAAACCCTAAATAATTAAAAATTTGTAATGATTTTCAAAAAATGGTCTTCTACAATTCTGTTCAGTACGAAATTTAGAGTCTAATAAGATCAACTTGATTTTTGATGAATAGTAAATTATGAATAGTGATTTTATGATTAGGATTAATAATGTGTCCAAATGGATTAGTAATATCACTTAAAGAAAGTATTAAAATTAGCTAGGCACTTTGATTAAGTAATGTGATTCAATAAAATGGTTAAATAACGATTTCATAAATTATTATTGAAGAATTAGTTTTTTCGGATGAATAGTGTTTTTTAATTAAAATTTTAATTAAAAATAATTAGAATTTTTTTTTTATAAAATGGACTTCATTTTTGAACTCAGAGCATCGATATTATGTTAAGGTATTTTTTGGGGATTTTTCTGAAAAAAATAAATTTTCGATGAATAGTGTTTTTAATCAAAAGTTTAATTAAAAATATTTAGAAAATTATTTTTATAAAATGGATTTCATTTTTGAAATCAGAGCATTGATATTTGGTTAAGGTGAAATTTTGGGATTATTCTGAGAAAGTTGAATTTTCGATGAATAGTGAAAATACAGTTTTTAAGTTACGGGTGTTTAATGACATCATTAAATGATGTATTAAGTATGTAATCAAAATGGTCGACTTATGAATAGTAAGATAAGGTATGAGGTGTCCCAAGTGGCCAATACCATGGGCAAATACCATGGGCAAGCCCATGGTTTTTCCAAAACCACTAATGAGGTGTCCCTTGGCCATTAATGCCTTGTCCCCTCACTTTCCCTATAAATACCAAGCCATCATCTCATCCATTCGACTTCCCACTCTCCCCCAACGAAGTTATGATCTCCTTACCTCCCATGGAGTCCTCCCAAGGTGCCCCCAAGCCCTCAAGGTCCAAACCTTTGAGTTTTAAGAGTTACATTTTAAGGTAAGGGATCTGATCTTTCTCTTTCTTTTCAAGAAATCTCATTTATGTAATTTCTTTATGCTCCATGTTCTTATGTTAAAGGATGTTATTCTATACTCCTCTTACTGCCCTTTTCATGTTCATATAATGAGAGGCCCCCTCTTGGCCCCATTATTTCGTTTTATGAAGATTTAAGTGGCGCCGTTAGGCTGCCGAAACTTTTGTAACAGATTCTTTCTCCCTTCTCATTTTTCAAGATCTATTTTCATGTAAAGTATTTCAA
Organism: Viscum album; assembly: GCA_963277665.1. Taxonomy (NCBI): domain Eukaryota; kingdom Viridiplantae; phylum Streptophyta; class Magnoliopsida; order Santalales; family Viscaceae; genus Viscum; species Viscum album. Next base: position 2,096,753,148 of record OY728123.1, on the reverse strand, counting down.
GTTCCTTTTTATTATGTTGGGGTATGATCTCTAAATTTATAATACTGATCTTTAATGTTCATATGATGAGAGACCCCATTTTATCTGTTCAATTCAGTATTTTGAAGTTTTAAGTGGCGTCGTTAGGCTACTGAATTTTTAAGTGGTTCTTCACCCTTCTCGTTTTGAAGTTCTACTTTCATGTCAATTATTTCAAGTTCCTTTTTGTTATGTTGGGGTATGATCTCTATATCTATCATACTGGACTCTTATGTTCATATGATGAGAGACCCCATTTGATCTCTTCAATTCAGTATTTTTATGTTTTATGTGGCGCTGTTAGGCTGCCACATTTTTAAGTGGTTCTTCACCCTTCTCGTTTTGAAGTTCTACTTTCTTGTCAATTCTTTCAAGTTCCTTTTTGTTATGTTCTTCACCCTTCTTGTTTTGAAGTTCTACTTTCATGTCAATTCTTTCAAGTTCCTTTTTGTTATTTTGGGGTATGATCTCTATATCTATCATACTGGACTCTTATGTTCATATGATGAGAGACCCCATTTGATCTCTTCAATTCAGTATTTTGATGTTTTAAGTGGCGCCGTTAGGCAGCCGAATTTTTTAGGGGATTCTTTCACCCTTCTCATTCTTTTCAAAGTATCACTTTCATGTCAAGTCTTTCAAGTTACTTTTTAATTATGTTGGGGCATTATCTCTATATCTATCATACTGAACTCTTATGTTCACATGATGAGAGACCCTATTTGATATTTTCAAATCATTTTGTTTGAAGTTTACGTAACGTCGTTAGGCTGCCGAACTTTCATAAGTGAAATCTAATTTTTGTCTTCCTTCCATGTTTTTCATTTCAAATGGTATGTCCTTGAAATTTCATTACCATGATCATGTATCCTTCTTATTCTGTCCATCTACTGTTTTATGGGTCATTTATGAATGTTTGACCCATTTTCCCTCTCTTTTTAATGTCTTCTAAAACCTCGTAACATAGCCGTTATGCTGCAGAATTTCCGTCTCAAAATGTCTCTCTCTTTTTCTAAAGTTATTTTATATTATTAAGTGAATACTCAAAGATATTTCTTCTAAAAAGGTATTCACATATATACCAAAATGTTCTATTTTAAATTATGGTATTTACATACATGAGACCCACCTTCCTTTTCTGTGGGTTTTAAGGTGACGTAAAGATCGTGTCTTTAAAGCAGTTTTTAAAATGTTATGATTACGAAACGAAACCAATTTATTTTGTGCTATATGGGTTATTTATGAAATTTTTTATGATGATATATGTGGCTCACATGATAATAAAGTCAAATTTAAGGGTGCGCCCTGATAGTGCTCCAATGCATTGGGTAATGATGCAACCACTAGAGATTACAATCTTCACGATACCTTGTTGAATAACCTTGGTAATTTTCAAATGACACCTTGGGGATGGACCTTGGTGATATGTTCATGATTGTCTATGTTAAATTATGTATCCACATCTTCAAGTTATGAAAAAGTTTTATTTTTATTATGATATGCCTCATGATTTCATTTTCATGCCTTAAAGTTCTTTTCATGACTTTATTGATGTATCTCAAGTTCATATGTAAAATGTTTCACTTGTTTCCCTTGCTGGGCCTTCTGCTCACCCTTCCTTTTGATGTATGTCCCCGGGTTATGAGATGCTGTAATGATCCTAGGGTGAACATGAGGAGAAGCCTTTCAAGTGTTTAAGAAGAATGTTTTTTTCTTTCATGTTTTATGTTCCTTGTTTCCAAGACACTAAACCTTAAAGATCCTCAGTTCCGTGTAATGGAATGAAAGTTTTGTTATAAAAAGGCGGGATTCTATAGGGAATATTCTGCACAATTAAGTGATTACGTCATTCCACAGAGTCTTGGAACATTGAATTTTTGTAAATCTTGACTAAGGTGTACCAAAATAAAATTAAGGGGATATTTCCATTATGCGGTTCCTACAAGGGAAGGTTCACACCATAAAGGTAGGTTGCAAGGTGTCATAAAACCATGTTCCCTTGAGTAATTCTATTAGAAATCCCCAACAAAGGAAATTATTCCATGATTCATGGAATCACATCGTCATAAATTTACTCTTCAGTTTTTATGAAACATTGGTAGACCATTCATTTGTTTGTTTACTATAAATAAATTTAAAGGATAATGGGAATCAAGGAGATTCATTTCAATATTCTCCTCTCATATATTCATACTATCAAATACCATTAATGAGGGAATATTCCGTAATAATTTATTTGAAAATTCATTTACTGATTTACTCCTCCCATTCCATTCATATTTGAATTCACTTCCCTTTTATTTTGATATGATTATGGATTAGGATTTGATGCTACTTCCACTATACCATAGTTGAATATAATGAATTTTAGGATAACCGCCTTCATCTTCCCCAAAGAATAATCTGAGATTACTGGATCACTATGTTTTTTATGGATTTCAAAAAGTATGATTCTACAACAAAATTGTATGGTATTTAAATCAATTTTAGGAAATTTGACAGATTATTCAAAATGATAATGAAAAATTGTGTCATAAATATGATTGGATTTTGAGGCTGGGGCATAGCTTTCTAAATTTAAATTTAGGATACATTGTATTTACTTTCTAGAAATCTCATGAAATATCTCTCTTTATAACAAATTTAATTGTTTTTATCTGTTTTATAAATTTATTATTGGTGTTTTATAATTTTTTGGGGTTATTGAATGATATAGTATAACCACGTGTTTGTTGGTTATTGTATTTTTTTCTTTTATAGTCATTATTAAGAGAAGACAAAATTTTATTTAAGTAAATAAATATAGTATATTAGTGGTATTTCCATAAGATTTCAATAAAAAAATATTAATTTTTATGCATAATGTAACAAATGGTCTCTCCACTCATGTAAAATAAACAATTAAATATATATAATTATACCACATTAAATTCGGAATAGAATAATATATGTGTATTGGTCTATAAAGGACCATTTAACTATAATTGGTTTTAGAAATTATTAGGATTGTGTGCTCCAACATAGATATGTGTTATGAAAACATTTTACCATAGAGTTGTGCTAGCACAATGAATGAATATAGTAATCCTTGTGATATGTTCATTAAGATACCAATAGAATTAGGAATGTGAATAATTTATTATGTTTTACTAAATATTATTCCATATGGAACATTGATATAATTTAGGTCATCTTGTCAACATTATTTGTGTTAGGGATGATTGTTCATCCACCTTGTGTCTATGTTTTCCAAATGGGGATAATATGGAACTCATTTAAATGAATGTTTGATGATTGGACTAACTTAATTTTACTTGGGATGTGTGGTATATGTTATTACAGTTTCAAATTATTGGTCTATATAATTTTTCATGTGTGACATATTAGTCCTAGATGTGAATGTGGCTATATGGTGTTTAGTTATTGTACAGAAAAAGATTTTTTATTTTAAAAATTTCAAATAGTTTTATATATATTTCCACTGCTACGAGTAACGACATCATGAAATTATGTGGCTTAGTTTTCCAAGAATTAATATAATAAAAATATTATATATATTTTAGCATGATCAAGTGTAAATTATTAATGAAATAAATATATCTATAGGATAGATCGTTGTATCAAAAATAAGAGTCCACTTATGGGTCCAGAATGTGTTATTTACTCGAGGTGATAAATAAAAAGAGTTAAAGCATAAATCTTAGACCGATCACTCTTTGGTGATACATTTAATGAATAAATGAATTTATTATTTAGATAAAACATTTATTTTATACACTACCGATGTGTAATTAAATATATCGTTTTGGATAATTTTAAAAGGATTACTCATAATTCTTCCATTTCGAATGGGATAAATATTTACCTTTCTATTGGATAATATAGATGAATGATGGAACAAATCTCGATCAGATCAGATCATGACTCATTGAATGAAATAAATACACAAAAATCATTGTAGAATTAATTATTCACCAACTCCCAATCTAAAATTGAGGTATGACATTTTATATGTGGATTTACTCCCTTAAAAATAAATTTATTGAGTAAATCAATATTTATTCTTTGATACGCACCATATTGTAAACTATTTATCTACCCATGTATAGAAATAAAATATTTTTACTTATTTTCTAATTTGTAAATTCTGTTCCTAATTTATTGTCCAAGAAAACGTATCCTCAATCAACTAACCTATGTTTTTGTGCCTTTCTCCCCAATATTGTTCACATTCTTTACTGGTTGTATCTCTACGGTCTTGGTTTTACTTTTCAGGGATGTACTAGGCTCGATTGGACCCTCATATTCATGGAGGGTCAGGGAAAAGAGGATAGTTTTATGAAAAGATCATTTACCCAGGATTATTGTGATGAAAGGATGAATAATTTGGTTATTAAACATCCTGAAATCGATGGAGGAAGTAATAACGATGAGTAGAATTGACGGTGAACCATCGATGGTGATTGGAAAAACTTTTAGACAAAACGAAACCATAATCTGTTCATCATGAATATATCCAATGATTTTGATAATATTAAATGATAAATCATTGGTAGAAATAATAGATTCATCCAATGATTTTAGATCCCGGTTTTCTGGTGAAAACTCAAAAACATGTCGTGTTTAATGTGGAATACACAGCATTAGCTGCATTTTTAGTGAAATGTGATTTTAGAGATAGTAAGTATGAAAAAACATGTATTCCCTTATACATGAAGTGTACATTGTCCGGGTTGGATAACTATTGTGATGATTCACACGGATGGGAACTCGTGTGGAGGTACATGGGCTCAGTTACACTCATATGTACTATAGTATATGAACATTGAGAGTAGCACATGGACCCTAACCCTAGTTATATAGGACACAATATGTATACACTTACACATAATGTACTACTACATGGGATTTTTTAATTTGACTTATAGAGACATGGCTAGGAGTTGGAGTGGGACCAAACTCTTTGTTTTCCCTGTTACATGTCATGTAACCCTTGAGATCTTATAAGAAAACATATGACATCTTAATATCTTTCGTTTGAACTAAAATTTAGTCCTATGAGTAGCCTATCCTGACTATTTATATGCATAAAACATGACGGTTCCCTCTGTTGTGTATTTTGAGATATGATGTATATTTTTTTAGGGAATGGATCTTTCTAAGGTGATTCTTGGGGACAGTCATGATCATGTGAGATCAGTAAATGATTCTATTTGTGTTGAACCTCTTTATGATGAAGGGAATGGGTCCTTGAAAACATAGAACTCTAGTCTGGTTGGGCATGGGTCCTCAAACATCTGAGTGTAACCCTCATGAGGGGAAGGGCATCTGTCCCCAATGATATAGAGTGGAACTCTCCATCCTAGTTGTTCAACAGTCCATGACCATAGAGTAGATCCCAACTATGGGGCATGACATGGGTCCCCATTGACTTAGAGGGGAACCCTCCAGCTAGGCTATTCATGGGTCCACAACCTTCCATGTTGAACTGACTAATGGGGAAGGGCTTGTTTACTCAATGACTTGTAGTGGAACCCTCTAGTAAAGCTATTAATGGATCTGAATCCACCTGGGTGGAACCCTCCTGGTGTACCATGGAATGGGTCCTCTAACATGATATTCTGTCACATCAAATATATGGAATAGTGGTGAAAATTGGGTTGACGTATAATTATATTCATGGTAAAGATGATTTATTTCTCCATTGAGATGCAACTAGGATTGTGTAACTAGGGAAGAAATGAGAGATATTGGGCATCATTGATGGAATTTTTGGAACTATTGAATATTATTCTTCCTGGAATGAGTTTAGAGGTTGATATTCCCTTACTCCCTCATTTGGGAATCTATTTACTGATAATGTATATATATATATATATATCATTATAATGTATTCACTCCTTATATTTGGTCACTCTTCTTCTGTGAGAGTTGAAGTTGCATTGGGTATTCAATGTGATATCTGTGTTTATCAGTTCATGGTTGGTTGGGAAAACTCACATTCTATATGTGGTGAAGACTTGAATGGTTGTTCACCTACACACCATTTTCATCCCCTTATGCTCAGAAGAAATTACATGCAATATTTGTTGTGCTAAGTTGTTCGCATTCATTATACCTTTTGTATTGATTGTCTTCTTCCTCCTTTTATATCTCATAATGCTCCACCTAGATTTTGGGGAATTCTACTCTGTATGAATATTATCAACATTTCATGGAAATTTCCCGCACCTACCAAAACGTTTTCAAGTGAAAGGGAGGTTGACCATGAAAACATAGAATCATAGTGATACGTGGTTCTTGGACAAAATATGGTGGCCATGGCATGGCATTCAAGAGTGGGAATCTCTTCAACTATTTACATTTCCAGGTATATGTCTCGTTAGGACACATTTTTGGTTGGGTGTGTATTTTTCCCTTTACTTTCAGTTTACACTAATATAATTTTTTACTTTCTAGAGCTTCATGGGTGTTTGGTTTACACCAAAGCATTGTTTCATCTTTTATTCATTCATACTGCACTTTTTCATTAAGTTTGGTGTGTTTATGAATACAAGTACATAGGAAAAGTCCTCCCTAAGTTATTTATTCCATTAGTGCTTGTTTCCAACCATTTGAATATGGAGGTGGGATTGTGATAGTTGTTGTCTGGACCCAGGAAGAGGTCACATCGTGACATACTAATATCAGTGTACTTTCAATCCTTGGTACTTTCATGGGTGTATACCTTGAAGAGAATTTCTTATGTTTAGGTAAACAATTTCAATGTGTATCCAATACAACTCTTGGGGTAGGGATTCTAGTTATATTGTGGCTTCTAATGTATCCATTCTCTATCACATCGACTAAATTATTTTTTAATTCTAAAACTGAGATATTTTGTACATGGATTAATGGTTAAAGAATAAAATTTTATTGACTATTTTATTGTAATTATTAATTAATTTTCAAAATTTTGTTCATATATATATATATATATATAAATACTCCCCTTCCCATGGTATTGATTAAATTCTTTCAAATAATTCCATCACTAAGAAATCCAGCTAGGATATTTACTCAGGTTCTAGATGAAGATCTAATGAGAGATAAGGAATCAATAAAGGGTCCATCCTGAGATCCCCTTCCTCCAGGTTATATGAATTAGCAACTCTACCTTCCATGTATCAAATTATCCCAAGAGTGCAAGATGATGAATTTTTTATTATTAGCATATTCATGTTCTAGATTTAGAGACCATTATGCTTCTGTGGTGAGTTATATCCATAGGAAGTAGAGTATTGGATAGATTCATTGGTTCAAATATTTAGACCTGTTTGGACCCTGAAAGATCAGGTGGTTTCACTATCGTCTTTCATTTTCCATAGAGTGGATTGGAATCGGTGGATACTTGTCAAAATTATTCACTATGATTCAACAATGTCATGGTATGTATTCTTGAATCTATTTCCTGAGGATCACTATTTCTTCTGCTTTCACATAGTTTAGATCCAAGAGATTTTGGAGTTGAATTTGGGAGGGATGATAGTGGCTGAGTACACAGTGTGGTTCACATAGCTTACAATTTCCTCCATTGACATGAACAAGAATGGATACATCCTAGCATGATTGATTGATTAAGGAATCTACAAGGAGATCTGAGACATCGTAATTCCTTTGATGCATCCCCACTAATGTTTGGATGATTGATTGGGAAGTTGTGATATATATATTTTTGTCAGAGTGATTTGTAACATTAGGATATGGTAGTGGACATTACAGAGGTCAGTCTTCAACAACATTTAGTGAATTCCTTGTTCTATGTTCTCAGTGTTGGAGATCAAACCATTATTAGACTCAAGTTCATAGTAAGAGGAAGAATATTTATCTATAGTATCTTTACAAGAGGGGATGTTCTTTTCTTGTGATTGTTGATGTCACATGGCTCGTGACTACCAGACCAAACCGACTGAGTGGCACATAAAGATAACTAATAACCCTCCATGGAGGAGGCAATGTCGTGATCTAGGATCTCCCAAGTGTGGAAAAGGTAGTCCATATGGAGAAATATATTACATAGGAGTAGGAGGAGTTATGGGTGGAAGACTCAACTATAATATCCTTCCTCCACCACCATTAGGCATCCCCGCAAGGATTAGGGAGTTGGTGGTCGGGGTAGAGGACAACTGTTTCCTTGGGAGGCTTATGACCCCACATCACATGAGAATATTCATGTTAAGATCTTAGTGTGTTTACTATTTCTCCAGCATCATTAGACATTCGTTTCATGCATTCTATTATCTTTCGACTTCTTATGAGAAAGATAGAATTCCTATTTGTCACAGTATCACAATATCTTTGTCTTAAGGTTTCTATAGGGGTAAAATCATATATATATATATATATATATATTTCATATATCAAAAGTGTGACCTATATCTTTGTAGAGGAAGTTTACAGGGGACCTTTTTTTAATCCTAACAGAGAGTTATGATGTCTTCTGGGGTTTGTACTAGATTTCCATGGTCCGATATCATATTGACTAAGACCATGGGTAATTAAAATTCAAATGAACTGATAGGATGAGTGTTTCCTATTCTAGATATAGAAATATAATTTTAGGGAATGTGGGTTTAGATTGAATGATGCTGGACTCCATCACCAATCAATTGGAAATTGTATCCCATGGTGCAGTAGGCTCTTTATGCATTTGGGTTCATTCCGTTGTGGAGGATTATATACATATCTTCTCCGAGGAAGGTCCAAGACTACCTATGAAGTGGTAAAGTTTATTATCATTTGAATTGAATCTATAGGTAGCTGTAATATCTTTGATTGAATACCTGATGGAACCTACCTATATTTGGGAGATAAAGTTGATGTTTGAGGACCTTTGAGAGAGGGATTTCATCAGACCAAGTGTGACCACTGGGGAATCTCTAGTCATGTTTATGAAAATGGGGGACAATATATTGAAGAATTTTATGGATTATTATATCCAATACTCTGATAAAAAAATACTAATGTACCCCTTGTTGGGTATTTTTGGCCACTTTGACCATTTGTTAGGTGAAAGATGGTTCTCAAAAATCGATATATAGTCTTCCATCCACTAGGTGATAGTTTGTGAGAGAGATATTCTAGAGTTAGATTTATTATGTCCCTACAAACTCTTTGATTTCTTAGTTATTATCTTTGATTTGAGGAATTACCCAACTAGGTTTATGGTTTTAAGGAACCAGTTTTTATAGCTGTACTTGGTACATTTTCTTGACCTTTATCATTGACATACTTTTATACTATTCAAATGGTGAAGAGCCTACATAGAACATGAGGATGGTTCTTTACATTCTTTGATAGAACTATATTTATGTGAAACTCTCTATGTTCTAGTTATGGATACCAAATATTCACTTTCTCATGGATTTCATCACCAAGGAGGGATTATCTTTGGATGTAGTAATGATTGAAGAAATGCTTCCATGGGATCCAACCAAAAATGTGTCAAAGGTTTGGTTATTTCATGGCATGGTGGGGTATTTCTAGAGGTTTTTTGATCGATCATATATAATTTAATCCCCTATAACTAACCTCATATTGAGAGGGATAAAATATAAAAGGTCGATTTATTTCTATATATCCATTGAGGAGTTTAGGTATATACTTATGAGTTAACCATTGTTGAGACTATCAATGGATGGTGTAAATTTCATAGTGTATTTTGATTCCTCTGGAGCTAGACGTAGAAGCATATTGATGTAGTTATAGGTTGTTATAACATATGGGTCATGAAATTTGAGATCCCATTAGAAGAACTATGTGAGTCATGAATTAGATCTAGTTTTTGTTGTCTACTCCATGATGATTTGGTGACACTAACATCAAGTAGAGTGTTTTTTGGTTTATTTCGACCACTAGAGTCTAAGGTACCACTTTACGAAGAGAGACCTAAACCAAAAACAGTGATGTTGGTTGGTGTTCCTATAAGACTAATACTTCAATATAGTCTACACTCTTTGGATGGTAAACATTGTAGAATATTCCCTTAGCAGGATGTACAATATATTCTTATTGTAAAAAACATTAGAGCAGTTAGCTTCCCTGTATTTTAACCTGATGGAGAAGGACGGTACGACTGATTTTTAGTCGATCATTTTGAATCCTTAAATTATTTATAATTTTAGAGAGTCCTATCTAGTATACATCCACTATGAGGTCTTTCATGACTATATATTCATGATCGACCCCTCAGATGGATATTCTAAAGAAGGGAATTATGTTATATTGTTCTCTGGATGACCACAAGTTTCAGTCATGATTCAGGATGAGTTGATGTGAGAGTTCCAAACAACTTTTATAGTTATAAATAATGGTTTGGGGAAGATCTACAATGATATTAAGCTATATTTTTGGGGTTCTATAATGAGACAAAGAATATATGTGTTCTTCACGCAATGTCTCAGCTATAAGAAGGAGAAGGCTGAGAACCATGTTCTTTCGGGCTTGTTCCAGCACCTTGAAATCCCAGAGTAGAAGTGGAATGACATATCCATGGAATCCATTAGAGGGATTCCATGATTAGTGAAGGTCCATGATTCCATCTGGAATATTTTCAATTAACTCACAATGTTAGCTCACTTCTTTTCTATTAAGTAATGGAGTTAGGTGGAAAGTGTGGGGAAGATATACATATTTCATGTGTTTTCCTTCACATGGTTCCCCGAATGATTGTATCTGATAGTGAAAAAAGGTTTACAACGTGATTTGAAGTGTCTTGAAGGAGACATTTAGGTCCCAAATATTGATAAGTTCAACCTTTCAACCCCAGCCGAATTGGATGACCGAGTGAACTATCCAGGTCCAAGTGGTTATTCAAAGGGCTTGTGTGTTGGAATTCATTCAAATATGGGAGAATTACGTGTACATAGTAGTGTTTGTGTACAAAATTAGCAAATAATCTACCATCAAAATGGATTCCTTTTAGGACCTATGTGGGAGACCCTAACACTCACTCTATTACTAGGTAGATATCAGCGATACATATCTTGTGTGTCCAAAATGGTGTGGGTGACAATGGAGAAATTCTAGGTCACTGGTGAGCATATGGGGATGGACGAGGGAAGACAGAAATATTATGCATTTCCCCATTATAAGACCATTGAGTTTTATTTAGGAGGACCAATTTTCTTGTGATTCCCCCCACAACAAGGAATGAATTGGTTTTACTGGGGATGCATGTTATCAAAGAGTTTCATCAATACATTCAAGATCATGTAGTGTGTAAGTGAGTTTTAAATCATGTTTCAGAAGAGTCAAACCCTCTGTGGATGGACCATCTCTTTGGTTTGCATGTTGTGGGAGCACAAGAAAAATACAGCAGAGTTCCTAGTAACAGTATATCCAAGTGAGGGATCAATATCTCGATTTGTTTTCATAATCTATATTTTTGGGGATGAAAATAATTAAATATGGAATGATTTGGTGACCCAATGCTTTCTTTATAAGAAATTTATAAATTATATATAGAGAGAGTTATTCGCTCAGATGACATGTAATTCCAAGTCTCAGTGCTCCCATAATAATGTTTACAAAAATATTATATACATATTATTTAGACCATACATAGCTTTTTAGAGAATACATGATAAGTCTTATACTATCGATATGATTAGAAATATTAGATGTTGTTTGGATTTGGAACATAGGTTTTATCCTCTAGGAGACATAATAGGCGACATAAAATGAGTCATCATGGGAAGTTCAAACCCCTCACGTTGTGGGGTGTGTTTAATTAATTGGCTAATTAATTAATTAATTAATTATTTTATTTTCATTCCAATGGATTTGCCTTTAAATATATCATTGTGGGGAGTTTTTCTAGGTTACCCCATAATTCTTCAATCTCCATCGATGTATATCTTCTCCCATCTTTTGGAAGATCATGATGAATTGGGAAAAAACATTGGATTGGTTAGATCAGGATACAAGAAATAAAATAGATCCTCCCAAATCACGGGTTCATGTGTTTTTCAAATATCATTCTGAAATCAAGGTAGGTCTTTTTATATGTGGTTTTCAACCCCAATAATTCAATTGATTGAGTATATCATTGTTTATTCTTTGATTTGTGCCCTGTTGAATCTTATGCATGTTCCTATGTATAGAAATATAAATGTTTCATACTTTTTCTAATTTAGAATCCCTTTTCATGATATATTGGCCAAGATATATTATCCTCGATCAATTAACCTCTATTTTTGTGCCTTTCTCCCCATTTTTTATTGCGTTCTTTACCTGTTGGACCCTTAATGTCCAAGTTCGACATTGAGAGGATGTATTTAGCTTGAAGATACCCAATAATTCATGGAAGATCAATGAAATGGTTGTCGTTTGAGGAAACAAGCATATATATACAATAGATTCATGTAAGGATGAATGATTCTGTTTTTAAAAATTATGAAATCGATGGATAAAAATGGTGGCATGGAGATTGGACAGCTAAGTCCTCAACTATGAAAAGATATGATTATTTGGTGAACGGTAGCAAGGGTCGGTGCATCATCGTAAGATCTGATGATTTTGGGCTAATTAAATGTGCAATCTAATGTGTTGTTGACATATTCAAGAACAGAAGTGGGATTTGAGGTTTTTGGAGAAAACCAGACTACATGTCATGTTCAATGTATAATTAACGGTGTATTTACCCCTTAGTGGAGACACTAGGCTTTCATATAAATTAAGGAATACATGGTGTGAAGTCCCTTGTATACACTCTATGCACTATATAGATTGGAGAAACCTTGTGAAAAACCACACAGATATGAATCTATGTGGAGGTGCATGGGGTTTTTTACACACCTGTGTATTCTAGTACTCTAACATAATGTGTAGCACATGGTCCCCAGCCCCGAACATTCAGGACATTCCATATATTCCACCTACACCATGTATACTACTACATGTGATAGAAAGGTGTGCCATCCAGGGACATGGATGTGTGGTGGAGTGAGAACACATGCCATGTGGGCTCTCTCATACGTCGTGTACCCCTATATATCATCGAAGAAAACATTAAATGTCAGTATCTCATTCATTTTAACTCAAATATTGTACTTCATGTAGACTATAATGATTGATTTTGAACATAGATTGTAATGGTACAGTCTTTTTTGGATTTTTATTTATGATATAGAATTAAATGTGCATGGATCCTTCTAAGACGATGCTCGATGATGGTCATGATCGAGAGAGATCACCAGAAGGATTAGTCAATGTGTAACCATCCTATGGGGATGAGGATGATTCCTCGATGATCTAGTGTGGAATCATCAACCCAGGTCGGGCATGGGTCTTTGATCATGAATGTAGAACCCTCTTGCGGTGAAGGGAATGGATCCTTGATGAATTATAGTGGAATACTCTAGTCAGACTGGGAATGTTTCCTCAATCATCTGAGTGTAAACCTCCAGTGAGTCAGGGCAAACATCCTCGTGGAACTAGAGTGGAACCCTCCATTCAATCTAGGCATGAGTCCTTGAAATTATTAGTTGAACCCTCATGAGTGACTGGGAATGAGTCCTTGATGTCCTAGAGTGGAACCCTCCAACTATAATAGGCATGGTTCCTCAGCCACTATAGTGGATCCAACCTATTTTACAAGGTAATTGTCCATATTCCTTGAGAATGTGTCCACTAGACTATGTGGCCCAATGATGAAAACTATTCTGATGTTGCATTATAATCCTGATCAAGAGGGATACATTCCCCACTAAGACATATTTTTGAGCCATGGATAAAACAATTAGAGTGATTCAATGCCTCCCAAAGTAGATAGTATAATTCTATGTTGAATGAGTTCATTAGAATTTTGTGTTTAGAAAATATTCATGAGATGTTGGGCATTATTGCTTAATGTTTTGAAAATGTCCGATACTCTTCTTCCTAGATAAATCTATGGGAAATAGATCCCTCTACTCTCTCACATGGTATTATTTTGATATAATATATATATATATATATATATTCTTCTATTGTATCCAATCCTTGGATTTAGATACTCTCCATCCCAGATAGGTAAATACCTGTGAGGTATTCCATGATATTTCTCCGTTTGGTGTCACATTGTAGGATGAGTCCACTCTCATGCTACATTTGGTGAAGAATCAATGGGTATCCCATCTACTCTACATGTTTATCCCCTTGTTCATGGATGATCTTATATTCACTATTTTCTGGGTTGAGTTATACAGTTTCACTCTATCATTTGTATCAACTATCATACTATTGCTTTTTTATCTTTTAGTGCTACCCCTTGCTTTCAGTGTGTTCTACATGGTATGTTTATACTAACTCAATCATGGGCCTTTATCTCACATTTTGTATCCTATACAGGTGAAAAAGGATGATTGTGACTACAGAGGGGCATAGAGATAATGGATTCTTGGATTATATACAATGTTCAGAGCATCGAATTCATGAATTGGGATCTATTCAGCTGTCTTATCTTCTAGTGACTTTTTTCAGGTTGACACAAATTTCTAATTGGATGTGAATTTTTCCCCTTTACATTCATTATACACTACGATAATTTTGATCTTTCTGGATGTTCTTGCATGATTGGTTTATTTTAGTGTAGTGTTTCGTCTTTTCTTCTATCCATATGCACCTTTTAATTGAGATGGATATGTGTGCATAATTTTACATTGGAAAAACCCTCCCCATGTTAGTTATTCCTTTGGAACATATCCCCACCACTAGGATATAGATGAAGGATTGGGGTAGTTGCTGCTCGATCGCTAACATGGTTCAGTTCCTAATAGTTATTCCCAATTATAATGTTTACAGAATCTATTGATGAGAAACATACAAATAAAAACATATGGGATGTTATAAAATTTATGTGGCATTAGGGATAATGGATTGATTCCCTTTTTTTACTATGAGTATGTTTATAATTAAATTAGTTAGCTCTGGGATATACCAATGTACATGTGTTTTTTAATTGGTTTTACACTCCAGAGGTCAATATGGGTGATAAATGTTGGGTTCTGGAAGGTTTTTATATCTTTAATGTATTATATAACAATATGGGTTTATGGGGAGAGAGGATGTACCTGAGAAAATGTTATATGAGGTTATGATGAGTTAAGATTATTAAAAAAATATAATATATTTGATTTGAGGATAAGGTCTCACTCTCCCATAAATATATGTGATTAGATTCCAGGGTGAGTTTTCATTCCCCCCAGATGTTGATATGATGAGTTTATATGGTGGTGGTCATTACCCTAATATGTTGATATCATAAGATTATTCCTAGGTGGGGATCCATTCTCTGCTAAATTTAAAAGATATATTGATTTTGATGAGGGGTGTTATTCCTCATATAATGTTGATGTTATGTGATATATGATGGTATACAAGGTAGGATCTGAGTCCCCTGATGATATATTATATATGATGCTATTATGTAGTGGGATATAACCCCCTAATGATATATGAAATATTATGGTTATATGTAGTGGTTACTAATCACCCATATGATAAGATATATTATGTTTATATGGGGTGTATGATAATCCAAAATTTTAATTTTAATAGGGATATGCTATTATAGGTGTATTATATGACCATTGGTTATAGTTTTACATTTCATTCAGTGATTTCCTATATTGTAAATAGTATTTATGGTCACAACTACGTGTCACCATACAACCCAAATATTAATTGTGGAATATTTTATGACACATCAATAGTTTATTATACTAATTGGTGAAAAATAAATTTTACATGTAACTTATGTCGTGGTTTTATTGCAGACATGCTGGGTGTGGGGAACTATTTTTAACAGTAAGAGACCATGTCTAGTCTACAAGACTAGTAAACTAAGTCATCCAATCTCAGGGTGGTGTAAAATTATTATTACAAAGCTATACTCATATATAAGAAAAAAAATAAAAAACCAGATTACAACCCATAAAAATAGAGATACTTCTATGGAAAACATGCTAAAACAGAAAAAATGACAAGTCTAGAAAACATGTCTCCATGTGAACAAACATCACTTCCACAAACTATCAGAAAAAATAAATAGAAAGTTAAATATAACCCTACATGCCAATGAAAATATTTTCCTTAACTAAATCTAGAAAAAAGGACTATGAACTCCCATAGGAAGAATAATGGTGTATGGAATAGGTCCCAACAAGATACCATCTAAAGATCTATGCAAGATAAAATAAAAATAATTGACATGGTCAGGATTCAAATAAAAATTAATAACAAGAAGTATAAAAAATCAATTGTAAATCCTTTTACAAATAGTCCAAGAGTTTTCACAAATTCCATTCCATGATTCCAAATATAAAGAAACATGTCAATGATATAGAAATATAAAAATATATATATTATCCAACATCAAGGAAATAAAAAATCATGTAATAGAAAACTACAAATAACAATTCAAAAGACATCCAATATTCTAGCCTATGGCACAATATGTACGAGACCCTCACTAGAAAACAGTGCCTAAATTTAGATCTGAACTAATAATAAATCCTTCCATATAATGTCAACATATCAGAGGATACCTCTTAGTGGTGTCACACACTATAAGTATGCTCGTGCCTCTCTCTAAATGCACCCAATGTTCTTGAGGTGCATTTTTTTCAATTTTTGTTTTTAAAACAATGTTCATTTCTTATGAAACAATTCAAATACCAAGAAAATTTGATTCAAGGGATGAAATCCCATTTTCCATTTAATATAATGTCAATTTGGTATTGAAATAAAATCCCTTTTCAAATGTGAATAACTACACCATTTCAATTTCATCATGGGAAATTTCATTTCAAATATAATGAAACAAATATGAATTAAATGTAATTATAGATGATAGAATAATCGAATAGATCCACCCACAAAAAGAGTGTCTAAAACCTAACCACCTTTAAAAATGGGTAATGGAAGCCACAATCTCTACCTTCGAAAGATAATAAATAACTATAGCCTAAAAATGAATGATTAAAACCCCATACAATTACAAATCCATATGATGAATAGTTATAAAACCACCAGTGAGATAGAAACTAATTTGATAGCTTAACTGAATAGATGAATGGACTAACACTGCAAATAAATCAATGAATAGATAAATCCATATAGAACGATGACACCCCAAATCACCTTGTATAAGTGTTATTGCTGAGAAGATAATGATGAAAAATGATCCCTCAAACACCCTCAAATTACTCAAAAAATTGAAACCCAAGTAATTACATGACATTTAATACCTTCACACACTATCAAACCCATTAATTTAATATTATGCTAAAAAGAGCATTTTCTTTTTAATTAAAAACTATGTTTAATATAATAGATCATGTCTCCCTCACATGACATGTAAGAACCCAAACATTGAATTCAACTCCCAGGATGGGTTCAGTTGGAATTTCACCTCATAAAACATCATTACACATCAAGTAATATACTAGTGAACAACGTAAATGTCAATATAAATGAAAAAAAATTCAACAAATTGGTGGATTCACTATTATAGGTATCCTCTCAATTTAGGGTTTCATATTCATTTGTATAAAAAAAGGAAACTAAAAATAGAGACCATAAATTACATGATTTAATGGTGATGGCGTGTTACTATCTCCCCCAAAAAAAAATTTTATTCCTAGAATGAGATTAATATACTTGATCAGAAACAATTATGCCACTACTACCTCTTCAAAGAATCACACACCCTATCTCATGGAAATCATGTATATATAGCCACATTACCTAAACTAGAGGAATCATTTTACTATAAAGTACCTAATCTTGGAGATCCATATTCTGAATTGGATACTCAACCAAATGGTTATCAGGATCAAGAACAACATCATACCATATAAACACATGCGAATGATCTGCTATAGAAGTCATCAACAGGGAATCATGAAACAAATCAAGTAATAGTGATGAATGATAGTAAAACAAACTAATAAGCTTGTATTCTTGGTCCCTCAATGATCTCAAATGGTCCCAGAAACATCAGTGAAAACTTACACAGCTCATAAATCTAAATATGTATCCAATGAGGTGAAACTTTGAGAAATACCTGATCCCCATCCTCCAGCTTCAGTGGTTAAATATGATGCTCTGAATATGATTTTTGGCGACACTATGCACTGATAAAAAACTACTATTTAAACTACACCACCAATGTCATATCATGAACAAAACTTGGCCGAACTAAAAAATAATCTCCCAACTGTGCCTAACATAAGGGATATTGACTTCTCCTCTCATATAAAGGCCTCAAAGGGAAAAAACATGATGGAATCCTAATACAAATTCTATAATTTTACTCAATTTAAGGAATATATCTTTCCAAAAATACATTTAAATCAATCTCATAATTATAGAACATATCCTTATGATATTATATATCCCACTCTACATGTCCATTCATCTATAGATGATAAGAAATTTCCAATTTAAATTGCGAACTCATTTCCTTCTACAAAACTATACCAAATCATGATACGAACCTTTAGTCCATATTATAAATAACTTTAATGGAAAGACCATTAAGTTTCACAATTTCTATGTCGTAATTTCCCCATGTTTTTTCACTTTCATAGTTTCATTTATTTCCATAAAATGCACTGAATTTGAGAATCTATCAACAATCACCCAAATAAAATCCTTCCCATCCTGAGTCTATCATAAAAAAAAGATGAAATTAACTGATTTATCACCCCGCATAAAAAAAATAATGATTAATGGTCCTAAAAATATAGCTATACTCTTTTGTTCTTCCATAACTATTTTACATGTTTGAAAAGGATATTAAATATATGCAACAAACCACCTTATCACTAGCCACCAATAACTTTGTCTCAAATCATGATACATATTTGTATCACATGGATTCATTGACCATCATGATTGGTGTCCATATTATTGAAACATTTACCACAAAGAAAACAAAAAACCCAACCTATTACGGATGATCAAATCTCTCTGGGGAGACAGGGAAAATTCACATGATGTCTCACCACAATTTAGGATTTCACTTATGATTTGACTCTCATTGTCTATCTTTTTGGTAGGTGGAAATTGTTTATTAAAATATGAGATTAAATTTATCAAATTCAAAAACACATTTCCAAAAACCTCATCCACTCACAAGATCATCTCTATAAATAAACATTTCCGGTGATATATGTTAACTGTTTCATTCCCAGATTGTGTAAGTTATTATTATATCAATTAATCATCCACAACATTATGATTCCTATGGGTATATATGATAAAAAATAAACTTTATGAGTACAATCAACCCAGTGTATTTATCCCATGTTCTAATATCTCTGAGTGGAAATATACTTTAGGTGTTTTTTATTATAATAGACCCTAAAATACTCTCCAATGATATAGTAACAAAATGTTCCATGAAGATTTATAATATCTTTCTACTAATGATCCTTGTTAGGATAGTTCTTCTCAAGAATGTGTAACTGGCATGATCCATAAGACACTACTTGTTTTCCCAGAATCAAGACACATAACAAACATTAACCATAAGTATCATAATAAAAATCATTACCCAAACCAGTATATTGAAGAATTAAAAATGGTGTTGAAGTCAACATCATATTATGCTCATAAAAATACATTTTTAACTTTTTTATCCAATAAACACTAAACCCTTATAGGTTAAATATATAATTGAAGATATAAGATTTGAGTTGTCTCAAAAAACCAAATATAGTAACCCATCACAACCTTGATGATTTGGATCTCAATCATATTTATGATATACTCCAAATATATAAATACCTTCACCTTTTTAGTTTCAATTGAAATTCCCCTCTCAGATATCACATGCCCCAGAAATATCACTTCTAAAATCCAAAAAAACACATGGAATGATTAAAACACATACGATTTTCCATCAATGATTGAAGAAAAATATCAAAATGGTCTTTTTTGTAATCCTATGACTCGTACTACACCAAGATATCTTATAAATCCAAAATAGAAATAGATACCAAGAACCGAATAATGACTTGGTTCATCAATGACATGAGCACCACATGAGTTTTAGACAGTACGAATGGCATAAATAGAATATACAATTTTATATATCAACTCTAAAGAATAGTCTTGGGTATATATTATTCTCAAACTCTTAGTTGTTGGTACCCCAACGACACTTCATTCCTAGAAAACCAATGACCCCCCCCCCTCAACTGATCATATAGATAATCAATTATGGGTAATGGATAATTAATCTTAGCATTAAACTAATTCAACTTCCATTAGTCAATTCAATGTCTATGTATCTCATATGAATTAGTATCATATATTGTAGATAAATCCCATAGTGACACCCAATAATGAAAAAATCCATTCAACACCACGACATCATGATGTAATTTACATTCCACCAATAATATATGATCTATTCTATAAGATGGAAGAGAAAGGTACACTATTCTAGATAATAGTTCAATAGTTAACCTGAAATTTCTATATGTTGGAAGGCTTGAAAAATTTCCTACAAAGACCATATGGTATGTATCCACAAAAATAAGAAGCTGACTACACAGTAATTGTTCAAATTCATTAAGAAACATTTATAAAAACTTGAAAGAGATTAAATTGGAATCAAGAACAACAGGTGTTTCCCATATTGATCTACAGACTCATTCACTCGGAAAAATATGAGTGACACCATCGGTTAATAAAAACTATAGATGATGTTGATAATAGTATATTTTTCCCTTTATGAAAATCATTCAATCAATGTAAATGATAAATTAAATGATATAATGATCAAGCATTAAGAGGTCTCAAACCACCTCCAAGAAACCTATCATCACCCAACATGTAGGAAAATTAAAATCTTACTCATACCCCTCTCATAATTATCAGGAATGATCACCCAATAATTATATAAAAATACAATGAACACCCTACTAATCAACTATGTTTTCTGAAAAACAAGTAATGAGTACACTAGTATAAAAAAACGTTAACACCATAGAATATGAGATATGCATCGTTCCTCCAATAGAAACATGCCTTACGTTAGATTCCTTGAGAACACATTATATTACATAAATAAATTATTACATATCCATATGGAAATATTCATTTGTATCAGATTAAGACCCACCAACATTAGAATATTTAATATGTAGCTGTGACAACTTGGTGAATGTTGAACCTTCTTTACATCGTGGTACCTCGTTTCAATGAATAAAAATGGATAGACCACCCACAAAGAGGTCATGTTCTGTGAGACTTTTTACAACAAGTCTTGTAAAGACCACACCTCTCACACATGTAGATCATAAACTATTATGTCACTATATTATCCCCTAAAACTAATCCTGTATAAAATTGACCATTCTTGTTCTTTTTTCGGAATATAATAACCATCCTTGGAAACTACATCACCAATTAAGGCTCAATGATAGCATGTACTTCAAGATATCCTTGCCTCATCCAATTATTCCATGTGTATTGCCTCTATAATGATTATAAGGAACAAAACAACAAGGATTGAGAAAACATCTTCCATAATTCCCATCTACATCCATTTTTCATCATGGTTGTCATCAATGGAAATTTTTTGTTCTAGTTGAACCACTTCATGAAAGTGGGTGAACTACAGAATATTATTATCCCATTTCTCTAATATTATAGACTCAATGGTCTCTACCACCCGTAATTTATCTCAATAATACATCTAAATAAATATATTCTTGAATGTGACCCACGAAATAAATTCATGAAAAAAATATTCCACTATCGATTCCCAGCATCTTCATCTGAGTCTTTTGATTATATATATAGGAATACCCCCATGATAGTCTTTATAATTCTTTAATTATTTGAATATATTATAAATCCATTAAAGAAAATCCTCTGAAACATGTTTTCCTTTGTAATAGTAGTAGATCACAGGCTTATTCTTGGTAAATTCTGAGGCACGATCCACTACCCTTCCCAGGATTGAAAATTCCCACAAAACCCTATGTTTGAATGGAACAGATCACTACATTAACTAAACAAGGGCCTACTATAGTGTCCCTTAATGAAACCATCCATGTGCCTTAACCTATTAACTTTTTATGAGCTAATATTTGAGGTATTATCAATTAAACAGAAGAAAATAACCATTAAACCATAAGAGAATTCCATATTCATCAAACCCAAAACAATAAACCATAAATTTATATTAAAAAATAATTAAATAAAGTAGTTATAGATCCTATCATATAAGTTAAAACATTTTTAAGGGAAAAAATCTTCCCATATAAATTCCCTACAAATTTTTTTCATTGTAAATTACACACACCAAGTCTTCATATATTTTGGATATGTTCATTTAAATAAAATTACAATACAATTTATTCCAACGAACCATAATATTTATACATGGTCTCAGTAAATATTTTCCAACTATCCTTTGTGACACAGATTAAGTAACAGAAGTGAGATGGATATGACACTTTTCTACACCTAGAATATGAATTCCAGATTTCCTACTCATATCTACCAAACTCGTGTACATAGCTCAGGTAGTGTTGAAGCACATAAGGCTAAGTAACCCATCTAATACCAAATTTCAACAAACCAAATCAAGTAAACCAGATGAGTTTCCCATTTTATCTATTCATGGGGTGGGGTAAAAAAATTATAAAAAACTAGTCTCATATATAATAAAAATAAGAAAAACAACCAGAGTATAGAGAAAAAATAATCGGAGATGCAACTGAGCCAAACATGATAAAATAGAAAGAATGATATTATTTTTGTAAAGTATCCATTTGACTAAATGTCACATCTAATAACTATCCCAAAAGAAATAAAAAACATAATTATAATACTTATTTTACAAAATTCTTTTCTCATTACATGAATCCAAAAATATATGGCCAACAGATGCATATAGAAAGAAGTTGGGTGTGAAAAATAGAGACCATGTGGATTCCACTAAATGATTATTTCAAGTTCTAAAAACAATAATTCATTTGTTTGAGATTTGGATCAAAATTTTCCTACACAAAGTCTTATTAATAAATCAATTTGACATAATTTTCAAAATAGTCCTTGAGTTTTCACATATTTCATGCCATGTTTCCAAATCCAAAACAAATAATCTATTGATGCAAATATATATATATATATATACATTTTAGATAATATCCCTAAAATAACTATCATTTAATACACAACCACAAAAAATAATGCACCAACCATTCATGATCTAGACTATGGGTTAGTAACAAAAATAAAATCCCAAGCATAACACATTATAAAGAAGGATCCAAACTGAATTCAAAGTCATCCATAGACTATAGAAATATAAGAGATTTCCTCTTAGTGGTGTTACACACAATAAGGGTATGTGTGTCTCTATATCAATGTACACAAGGTTCCTAATATGTAATTTTTGTCAATTTTCATTTTAAAATCACTAATAACATATTAATAAAATAATATAAAATCCTAGAAGTTATGATTTTGGGTTTATAAATTCATTTTACACTTCAAATGAATGTAATTATATTTCTAATGATAAACCTTTTTCCAGCATGAACTAATTTACCTTATCAATTTCAAAACATGTAATTTCATGTCAAATGTCATGAATTAAATATCAGCGCATGAAACTAAAGAAATTATAAAAATTGAATAAATAAAAATACCTCATGTGCATATAAAACTTATCCACATTTGACAATTGGGATTAGAAACCATAATATATTCCTTTGGAAGAAAAGTCATGACTAGATACTGAACATGGTTGATGGAAAATGTCATCCAATAACTAATCGCAGTAATGAGTGGTGTCATTGCCACCAACAACGGAGAAAATGATAGGAAATATTAACTAGAGAAATAAACCACCAAAACATGAATATCAACCACAAAATGGGTTGATCTTAATGGAATGAAGGCACAGAAAATATCATAGAGTAAATACTCTGGATGAGTGGAGAAGCCTAAAAAAACAAATGTTCCCTCAAACACCTGCATTGAGATCTAAATACTAGAAATCATGGAATTACATGAGGTGTAATACCATTACATTCCATGAAACCCTTTCATTTTATTACAAACTAAAAAATGCATCTCCTTTTTCAATAAAAATAGAATTTGACATTTCACAATGTTTATCCCTTACACGATGTGTAAGAACTCACGGTGTGGATTTAACTCATGATATGAGCCTAGACAACATTACACATCATAGAAAAAAATCACACATAATGTTTCATCCCAATGAATATAATAAAAGTACATTGGAAGTCTAAAAATACAAATAATACATGAATTCACTAATACAAGTAACCTCTAAATTCATGGTCAAATAATGTCACCCAACAAAAAAAGTAAACAAAAAACAAATATTAGAACATTTATGATAGAATGTTAATGAGGAATTAAATTATCGAACCCATTATCTGTATCAAGATCACCTTTTAGTTGTTTTGAAATCATTCTTTTAGGTACAAGCTGGGATGATTTCAAATATTTAGTTGTTGGTCTAGATATCTGGGATAGAGTTAGGAGAGTGGATTGGGTGGGGACTCAATATCACTTTATTGTTGTATTTTACTCACATTAGTCTAGGTTTTTTATTATATTCTCAAAAAATAATCTTAAAATGAATTAATTATAATGTAACATTTATTATACATTATTATTTATAACATGGATATTTTCTTCATTATATCATCATTGATGTGTTGGGTAATTATTCATTTGAATGAAGTTAAAATAGTTTAGATAAAATTAATATTTGTTTTCATTGCACTAAAATGTTGGTATAATATCTATTTATAACACCTTAGACCCTATCTATCAATTGAAATCATTTTCATGTGATGAGGCATTGGTAAGGTCGTGTGGGACATTTGTTCTATTTCTATTGTGTAATCTATGACGAGACATTACATTTCAAATTTTTGTCTCATAAAAAGTTTATAACCATGCCTTCTGAATTAATTAATAATTGTAAAATGGTACCATATAAACATCATTAGTATTTCTGACACCCTCGTATATTATATGAAATTTTTTCTTCATATCATATTCAACCATCAACAAATAAATTAAACAAGCTGTGATATAATATTAAAATATTGTAGTTTAAACATGACTAATAAATACTCTCGATTAAATTTATGGGTATGAATTGTATTCATTAATTTATGAAATATCTATAAAGGACCCAATCAACAAAAAATTAATTTTCAACTTTTTAATAAATAAAAAACAACTTAATAAAGATATTATATTCTACAAAAATAATGTTTCCTTCACAAATAACATTTATTTATTTTAGAAGAGAATTTTTTAATTTATTTTTTA
Source organism: Viscum album (assembly GCA_963277665.1). NCBI lineage: Eukaryota > Viridiplantae > Streptophyta > Magnoliopsida > Santalales > Viscaceae > Viscum > Viscum album. Next base: position 2,096,727,762 of record OY728123.1, on the reverse strand, counting down.
AATTGTTATAAAAATTAGTTTATAAGATGATAAATGTATTTGAAATAATCATGTACATATAAATATATATTAATGATTGAAATTCGATATTTTTTGAAAAATAATGAATTTTTTGTAAGTACTAAAAAATTCAATTTTTTGGTAATGTTGTGTTTTATTTAAAATAGTTTCGGAAATTTAAAGGTGTATTTATTATTTTATATTAATTTAAAATTAAAATTATTATTCTTCATCTATATTTAATCAAATTAATTATGATTAAATCATTTTTACCCTAGATTTTAGTGTATGTTTTTTTATAATAAATAATACATTCTTTGGAATATTGTTTGATAGTGAATAATGTTTCTCCATTTTAAGACAAATAATCCTTCTTCCATTAACCATTATATCCATATCCACATGATCAATTACCCATATAACATCTTGAAGACATTTATTTATAGAATATTATACATTCAAATTACCTATTGGATCTCTGATGAGCATCATGGGTTTCTATAAATAAGGGTTGATCCAAAGAGTTATTGCTCAAGACCATGAAATTTATATTGAAAAAAAATACAAGGCATTATGGTCCAACATGATCATCAAATTCTATATGGAAAATGATTATGATAGGGTCGAATAAGGCTTCATCGATAAGTATTTGATTATCATGTTATTCTCTTCCTGAGAAATTGATTGGTTTTTCAGGTTATCATGTACCCTTTAGTTATCTATATTACCTTAGAGATGATTTATCTCTTTATTAATGAAACCAGTGGCCCCATATACGTGGATCCTCTCTCCCCAAAAATATTCTTTCCCACCCATGATGTCCTCAACCACCTCATCAACATGAGCATCCTTATGGGTAACAAACATATCTTTTTTTGTAAACAGAACTCCATCTCCATCTCTCTCCTTATATATGAATATGACAGAATCTAATTTATGAATTCTAGTAGGAGATCACATTATATAATTATGTAAAATATTGATGACTACTGCAAATTTAGTAGAAAAATCATCAACCATAGAAATATTAAGTTACTTTTCTCTAGAAAATGTGACGGTAGTCTTGTTTGTTTTGTGATCTCTTTAATGGACATGAAGTGCAGGAATTCCCCCTTGAATATATAGGGGCCCCAATTTCCCCTTCGATGCTTTATTGTTTTCACATTTATCATATTGTATAGGGGATCATTGGCTACATTGCGAACTAAAAAAAATACATACCCACATTTTGGTTGTAAAAGTGCTATGATTCACTACATCCTATCATCTATACCAATTAATTATGTTTTAGTAATCAAGGTATCAAAAGTGTCATATCCAACATTGATAATATCGTAAACTTGTTCACCTAGTATTAACATGAAGAAGGAAAACTCTATTCATCCTAATGGGTCCGAATGGGTAGTCTGATGAAAGAAGGAAAAAATTAATGTAAGGAATACCTCTCATTGAATTCATAGTATAAACGTGATGAATTCCTGGGATTTCATTGATTAATACACCCTTTAGGTAGATTTATCTGTCATAAGAGCATCAGGGATGTTATAACATTAGTTGGAGTATGAACTTTAATCTAATCAATGGTTTACTATATCATCCCATTACCTCAATGTAATAGCAATTGGTTAGTGGGGAGGGGAGACATTTTCAATTTGTATCATAGTTTTTTAGGTTCTAAACATGAATTCCCTAGCTACCGAGTTACTCATATATCATTCACAGAATCTATAATTCATCTAGATATTATATGTGATTTTTTGGAAAAAAGAAAATGATGATTGTTTGATCAAATTGTCATTAATATAAAATCAAATTATTGATTATTCACTGTCTATAAATCTTGTGCCTTATGTTTAAAGGATATTATACATTTTATGTCTCTCTTTGATCATTTTAAAATATTGGGTTACCTGTTATTGTGCAAGTAAAGACATAAAAAGTTAAACATTTTGGTTTTTAGAGTTAGAAATCAATAACATCCCACTAACAATAACATCAAGTGTAATGAAATTAGTTTGAATTCTAGGGTATCGTGTTGAAAATCCCATTGAGAGTATTATATTTACCACCTATTCATTATCTGGATGATATTACATAGTTTGGAGATATTTTTTGGAATTCTTGGGTTTCTATCTTTAGGAGCATTGGGAGAGACCATTTTTGGATCGATGGTTCCCAGGAATAGCCTCAGTTGGGTCAGAATGTAAGGTTTGGTCCATGGTGATGGTGGAATGTTTCTGAATTATTTGGTGTATATGAAACATAACTCAATTTTTTGGCACTTCCATATTAAGTAATGATTTGGATTCACACTCTAGGAATCTCTTCATTGATTGGGTCTAGATGGTTTAAAACTGGGATATCACCACTACTCTTAACCCCTTCAATTTATTTCTTCTTCCAACCATCAATCTCACATAATAATTCAGGATCACTAGGTGCATGGGATTACCCCTTAGAGAGTTTTTAATCATAATTCTAATGGATTGTTCTCTATGGGGGTATTTTACATGGTGGTCTGGTTCACGATGATATGGGTTCCTTAATTCCTCTCTATTATATACACTTGGGGTATGGCTAGTCCCTTTAGGAAGAAGATATGTATATGTTAGTAGACATATGGCTCAAAATCAAATGGAAAATTAGTCTAGTGGAAGTTTAAATGGATTCCATAATTCTTCATGATTCTCTGCATTCAACAGGAAACTCTCTATTTGTTGTTTCACATATCATTAGAAGATGGATGATGTTAATTAAAAATCATATGCATGTCATGCACACCTGGAGAGATGGTAACAATGATGTTTAATTTCTAGGATCCATGAATATAGATGATGAAACCATTACCTACTTCCATAGCCAAACATTTATTCCATCTAATGGAGAAAATATGTTAAGAGGGGATGTAGTCGATCTTCACTATTTCAGGGCACCATGATTCTTTATTTTCATCTTTCCCTTTTTTAATTGTTGTACGCTGCCTTTTTTGATAAATAAATAAAAAAATGGTTATGATGACGATGTATTACATATATTTAAATACAACAATTAAAATTATATAATAAGTACAAATTATTATTTTGTCATAATGAATAGTAAAACTAGTTAAAAAATATTTTCATTAGTTTGGAAATTAAAATGGTATAATTCCGCAACCAATGATTTAATGGGGATAACATCTTTGAATAATATTGTTTTTAAATTTATATGAGTATATTGGAAAATTATTTCATACAATTATTTATTATTCTTTTTTTTAATTTATCTTGAGAGAGACTTCCCATTATTGAATAGTTTATTGTATTTAAAACAATTCATCCACTCTATTATAAAATTTCACCCTCCCCTCACTTATTCAGACCTATAAAAGAATTTTATTCAACCCAAACATTAAAAAATAACATTCCATGATCATTACCAACATTCTATAGATTCATTTAATCTTAACATACCATAAAAATAATCTTAACTAAAATATCTAGAAGATTTTTGTCGAAAACAATTGTAATCATCTTCAATGAGATTCATTTATTTCATCTTATTTTTTCAAATTCTATTTTCTATAAATGGTCACAATATAAAAATTCCATTATATCCTATATAGTGATTTTTTTTAATTTTTATCGATTAATATTAATCTATATCCTTTTATGTCAAATGGGAATCAAAATTTTCATTCATTTGTAAGGTTGACAGCCACCTAACAAATCGATATTATTGATTTACCATCATCATCCCTAATGGTAGTTCATGATGATGGATTTTATTTTTATATGTTATATTAAATTAGTATTATTAATTATTGATAATTATTATATCATATGCCTTATTCACTTAAAATCCTTGAAAAAATGATAATTTATTTCATCTGTATAGTGGACTGATGCCTCGCGATGTGATGGGATTCATTAATTAATATGGCATTACGTAATTGGCTTATATACGTTAATTTTATTTAATAATATTATATTTATTATATTTTTATATTTTTAGGAATATAATTTAAAACATACCTTCTTCCTATCTTGTTCATTGAAATAGTAAATGTTACATGTGAAAACGAATTAACTACCGTCACAATGAATATAACATAATTATTTTTCATAAATTAAATTAGTGTTATTTTTAAAAGTATCAAATAAATATGAAAATAATAAATATATCATTATTATTACTCTAAATATGATTTTGGAATGACCCCATGGACAATGGTCAACCTAGTGATACTATTTTTTGAATCATGAACTAATAATCCCCAAAACACTTAATGTGGACATTTCTAATTATGAAACTAAATATGAAATTATTATTAATTAATTAAATGGTTTAAAAATAAATAATTAAAAATTGAAAACATTCTTAATAAAACTTTATAAATATAATATTATTATATCTGATATAAATGGAATACTTGAAAACCCCAATATTTGAGGTACATGTTCTGTCTCAAAACATACTTTTTTGAGACACATCTGATTTTATGCACCTAAAATATTTTAAAATGTTTGTAAAAATTTTATTTTAATATTTTATCATTAATACACCAAAATTTATAATATGTTTTGATATGATTAATCTACATCATTAATTTTAATTATGTTTCAAGTGTTACATAATAAGAAATAGTTTATATTTCCATCTCATTTTAATCGAGATTGATTAAGAAACAATTTCCATTGTTCTCACTTATTTAACATCTGTCTAATAAATGTATTTATATTGTTTTCTAATAGTTTTTCATAAAAAATTGATGTATTATTACAAATTTCCTCTATTTAGATCTTTAAATTATTCTGATTTTATTTAAGAAAATATTACTTATTTGATAATTTCGATTGAAAATAATTTTCTCCAAAATATATTTTTTCTTATTCTATTTAAAAATAAAATTAAACATTAATGTATGAATTTTTAAAATAATTTTTAAACATTTTATAAGTTTATAAAAAAAATATATGGAATATTCATGTTGTTTTCTAATCATGGTACTATTGTATTTTTTATTAATATATAAAAGGAGTATTTGTTTTAATTTTTTACGAAATTTGAGAAATTACCCACCTCTATGACTACTTAACTATTTAATAATTATTTTATATGTTTCTATAGATCTTTTCAATGGAAAATTTTTATTTAATATTTTTTATATTACTGAATTATTAAGATGTTATTTTGAAATTAAATGCATATTATTTTCAAGAATTATTCCATTTATTCATTTAGACAAATTATTACTTTTGATAGGAATAATTTATGTTTTTTATTTCTTATAAATGATTTATATATGTATCTCAAATATACACATACCTTATTATATCATAACATGCAAGGGAAATACCTTCCTTATATTGATCTATTATATTCTTTCTTTATGGAATTTATTTTTTATTCCATGATACTTGATTATGTTACCCATTTTCTTTCCTTGGGTAATTATTATGTTATTATTTTGGAATAATATCATTTCTATAGTACACATTAATCATGAACAAGTTATGATGGGCACACACAAAATTCACTGTGTGAAAATCATATAACATATATGATGGGTCAACCATGATATATCTCTAATGCATTGGGTAATGTTTAATTCTAATGAGTTGTCTTGTATGGATTTAGGGAGTAAAACATATCTATTATTGGTCTTTTTGCACCATTTGATATTTTCTACATATTTATCCTGGACTCATTTTTATGTTATGTTGTATATTTCTTCAACATATCCTATAATTCTAGGATCTTATTATACAATGATATATATTTTATTCTACCATTTTATTACTCAATAACATTTTCTTTTATTAATTATCAAATACAGTTGTATCTTAGGATACATTTATGTGTCTTATTAATTACCTTATAGGGTTTTATCTCCATCAATTTGTTTGTGTGTTACCTATGTTACTCCATGAATTTTTAGGAGATCAAATGGTTTAGGAGCACATTATGGATAATAGAAAAATTATTCATATTTTAGCCTCACTATAATGTATTATAAACCAATAATTAAAATGGAAGAATGCCTTATGATCCTGGGTGTTTTAATTAACAGAATATTTGGTAATCAGACATGTCATAATATGTGTAAATGCATTGGGTTTATATATTTTGTATCTAAAAAATTATTATTTAACCATAGGAATATAGTATAATAAAACATTAGTGATAACTATTATGATAGGTATAATGATATGGTAACGTCTATGAAAATATAATGGAATTTTGTCATGGATAGAGCATGTGGTTTTCATGAAATTACTACCCAATATTGATATTATAAGTCAATGTGGATATGAAACATTTTCCCCAATGTTTAAGGAATCCATGAAGTGTAAATTTATCATTGAATAGATCATCACCTAGTGCACAATAATTTTCCTTTCTGCAATCTATGTTGGAATCTCCTAATAGATATGTTTTTTATATTCTTTTACACATTATGAACCATTATGGTGGACATGAAAATATGAAAATCATGGATGACATTTGAAAAAACATAAGTGACATGGGTTGAAATGTTTAATCTTGATACTAATTTTAATGGAATAAATACTTTTTCCAAGGTATTAATTCATGGAATTCAAAATGATTAATATTATTTTTTATGAAATTAATTACAATATAACCCATGATTTTAGTATATGTTTTAATAAAAATAAATTTATTTGTTGAAGGATTTATTTTTATTTTTATTTCATAAGTTTAATTGTACCGATAAACATTAAGTTTTAGCCTATATTTTATCTTAAGGAAATAATATTTGATTAAAAATGTATGATTTTCTTGGAATGACAAGGTGTATAAAATTAAATAGGGACTACAAAATGATTTTAGGATTTTAAGGTTATTCAAAATATTTTTTGTAACATTGTAGGAACAATATTAATATATTTTTGAAAAATTAAATCATATGTGTTGGGAGAAAACACATCATTTATAGTATGGATAAAGTCTTATAACTGACAATTAGTGGGTAACAAGGGTGCAATTGATTCCACTATACTACAAGATTTCATGGTTTGAATGATTTTTGTTTCAGAAATTATTTTTTGGATAAATATTATATTATGTCTCTCAAAAATAGTATATGATTAGATATTTATTAACTTTGAGGATTATGCGGTGAATTTGTTTTTGGAAAATTTTATATTAGGTTTATATAAAAATTACATTCAGGATCAATTTAAATGATTATTATTGAAACACTATATTATATTTTTTGAGAAATAATTTGATGGGAATGAGAAGGAATGTGCAGTTGGAACAATATTCTATGGTGAGGATGTTTATGTTATTTTGTATATTGGGTTATTTGTTTAAGGAATTCTCTATGTTGATCCTTTGGTTTTAATATTGAAATTTATAGATCAATAATTTATATTCATATTTGTTTTATCTTACATTGTTCTAAATATATTGGTTTTAATTAATATTAGAAGAATAAATACTCTTTTATTGATTTTTTGATCCATCGAAAGTAAATTTCAATACATTAGGAATAATAATAAAATTTGATATTAATTCCTTAGAGTAATTGGTGATGTAGAAATTTCTATAAGAAAAACAAAAGGATGAAACTTTTTTAATGAAATAAAAAGATATCCAGAATGTATATATTAGGGTGTAATTCATCATTATTGCAAATGATTTACATAACACTAGGAAAAGGATTATAAAAGAATATGTTATCCAATTACCATAAAATTGGATGGATCAATGGTCTCTTAATTTATAATACATTTATGGTTTTGGGATTGTAAAACTTCTCTTCCTCATTCACATTATTTTCTAAAAATATATCTATTTATCTCTATAATTATTTAATATTTTATAAAATATCTATATTTTCACATTGCACCAATTTCATTCTAATATTATTCCATGTAATTTTATCTTCCATAATACCTTCATATTTTTACTTTCTTATTCTATGATAATTTATCATTAACCCCTTTTAGGATGTTTTTTCCATAATATAATTTTCAAATTTTAAACACTTGATTAATGAGAATAATATTCAATTAAGATAATTAAAAATATTTATTGGGGTTTAATGTAACACCTTGGTATTTTAAAAGATCAATTTACATGATATCATATTCAAAAGGAACTATTGATTTTAAATGTACTATGATATAATATTAATATAATTTTATATGAAAATAATTGATATATCCTAGAAGTTAAATAAAAGTTCATAAAATATATTAAATAATTTTTTAAATATATATAATGTTCATACTCAATATAGTACTTTAAAAAATGAAAATTAATAATCATTCAACTTCAATAATTAATGTTTACTCAAAAGAACTATTTTTCCCTAATAATTTATTGTTACTATGTTTGAATGAAAATATTATAAAAAATATTTAATTTTTTTTAGATTTTTTAATAAAATTAAAATTATTTTTGAACATAAAATATTAAAATTATGTTTGTGTAAATGTTTTGGAATTTCTGGGGAAAATAATGAATTTTCAATAAACAATTAGAAATATCGATTTATGGTAAAACTAACATTTTTTAGGAAATAAGTAATTAAAATACCATTATGTTTATAATTTTAGTAAAATGTAAAATAATTTTTTTTACTTTTACTTAATAAAAATAATTTTGATTAAATTGAACTTATATTTCATTTTATTATAAGTTTATTCTTAGGATTAAAAATGAATTTTAAAAAAGACTATTATAAAATAAATATTTATTTATAATTTTATTTAAATTATAAGTACTATAAACTTGTAAAATATTGAAGTATTTTATATACTATAAATCCAACACTGAAAATTTATATACCATTAAATGTTTCTTTTATTTAGAATATTAATATTAGGTAATCATTAATTGAAACATAGAATCTTAAAAAAAATTATCATTCCCATTGAATTTTATTTAATTAAAATATATCACTTATTTGAATTAGATTTGAAAAGTGAATTCCATTTTTTAAATTAAAAAAAATAGTACATTATAATATTTACTAAATTTATCGTCATTAGTAAAATTAATTAAAAATAGGTATTGTGGTATAAAAAATAAATGGGTAACAGATTGTAACAAAGTGTAACCCTTGAGGAAATTTGGATTAAATGTTTCGAAAATTATTATATGGAATGGAATATTTGTGTATCAGACTTATCTGTTTTATAATACATTACTTTTCAATTTTAGAGGCACCTGGATTGGTTGTGACTTCCCATTATTTAATAGTTTTTTATATTTAACAAAATTGCACTCCTATGAAATTATAAAAGGAACTCCCTCCTCAAAATCATAAATAGGACTAAATATATTTTCCTCAACTATAACCTTACAAAATCCGAACCCAAAATCCTTAGTAAAATATTGATATTTTCATCTTCCCAAACAACCAACCTTATTGTCTTTAATAATAGATCTAACGAGGGTTCTTCTAAGAGAATGTAATTATCTTCACTGAGATCGTTCTTTTTTTATTTGTCCTCTATAACATAATAGATAAAAATTAAAAGTTAATAATGAATTAATATATTATATACTGGTATTTTATATTTATAATTTTATAATATTCATTCACCTCATATTCGATGAAATGGGAAATGAAATAATCAATAATGTATATGGTGGACTAGCGCTTCACAAAACTATATAATTAAATTTACATCCTCACCAATCACTATTGATAATGTTGATTAATTTAATTTTTATATTTTATATTAATTTGAAATTGATAATTTTGGAAATTTAATATTTAATATACCTTTTTAACACACCATCAATGGAAAAGTGATAACATTTTTTATTTGTTTGACAGACTATTGCATCATGAGATAATGTGATTAGTTATTTATTACCACATCACCGTGGTGTAATATATATGTGTATTTAATGAAATAATATTTTATTTATGATATTATAGTAATTTTGGAAATTTAATATATTTATTACCTTACTTCTATCAGGATCATTTAAAATATAAATTTTACCCATGCTTATATATTCTGAAACATCGCTAGGATTATAACTAAATTCTTTTTCCATTGACATAATTCAAGGGTATTATAAAATTTTCATTTTTTTTATAAATATGATATCAATTTCCATATTTCTATTCTAGATATTATGAAATAGTATCTCATCTGTCTATTGTAAACACACCAACATCATTTTCAAATTGTGAACTTTGTGTCCTCAAAACACCGAATGTGGACCTAACAAATTATATAATTAATTATTTTATAATAATAAATCAATTAAATGGTTTAATTATGTTGTATTAAACAAATTAAATTTTTTTTAAATAAATAAATTTTATTAAAATTTAATATACATGAGATAAAACATTGATACTACAATGCATGGCCTCTTGGGAAGGGTTTTGACTCAAAACATCTCAAATTGAGACACATGTTATTATTTGATCCTACTTTCTGTTGAATCATGAATATAATCACATTTACATATTTAATCATTAATCATTCAAACATAAGGTTATTTTAGGTTGTAATTTACCTACATAATTAATTTTTTTTATGATTCAAAAGCTACCGAAGTGGGAAGGGTTTTCCATTTAATAACATATTTATGAGGATTGTTTATCCCTCAATTTCTATTATTGGAAATTACTTGATAAATTTATAGTAAAACATATCAATTTAATACATAATGAAGATCAAATATTTATCATGTAATATTACCATTTTCCACACTTTTTTACATTAAATGGTTGAGAAATTGTTTTTAATGAAAACTGACATTATTTTCTCATTGGATAAAAATAATTTTCATCCAAATCCTTGTTTTCCCAAAAAAATTATATATTTTAATATTCTTAATTTATTTTTTGAATTTTTTTAGTCCATTGGATTTTTAAAATCTCAATAATTAATATTCATGTCCTTACCCAAAAACAAACATTAGACTTTATATACAGAAATGAGAATGTACTCAATGTTTAATGTACACATAATGTACGTAAGTATCCAATATGATGACAACTAAAATAAATAAATAATAATTTATATGTTACCATGTTTATTTTTGGTGAAATTATTTTCAATAATATATTGGAAATTTCTATATTTTAAAGAAGGAGTTTCATATTGAAAAGTGAATTATTCTTAAGAAGTATTACATGTAATATTTTGAAGAATAATACATAAAAAATGATAAAATATTATGTTATGGATTGAATATAAATTATGTATATATTACTCTTTAATATATAGAAAATTTATTCTAGTTTTAATTTTAGGGTAATAAATTCCTTATCTTTATAAGTCAAATACCTTTGTTTTGAATTTACTATTGATTATGTTATGATACATGATTATGAAAGCCAATTTCTTTTCATACATAACTCATTGGTAATAAATTAGAATTTATTTCAATTTTTAGGGTCCCATAAATCATAATCATCTTATGAGGGGTGATCCTATATAATAATGGTTCATACTGATATAGCATATACAATGGTTTATCATAGATAGAAATCCAATGCATTGGGTAATGTATCCTTCTCAGGAGATATAATGTTAATTTTTAAAGGTGTATCCTCATTCAAAAAATGAACATTTATTAAATAAAATAAAATAATGTAAAAAAATTCTGAAATGGTGGATTCTATTAGAATATTTTTTATGAAGGGTATTCAAATCCATAGTGAGGTCATTCAACGAGGTGAGGTCATAGCTGACCACCTAATTGGAAGGACCATCATGAACCATGTTCACATTCTAAAAGTCTTGTTGAATAATATGATTAATAACCATGAGTGAGTAAAGAAAATCCATCCATAGAGTTTTGAGAGGCCAAGAAAGATGCACCATGTCATTCCATAATTATTAAATGATGGTGGTTGAACCACTTTCAATATAAATATTGTTTTGATTTTATTGATGCAGAAACGTTATATCACGAATAAAACATATCATTTCTACCTCTAAAGACATGGAAAAAACATAGTTACCATAGAATCAACTAAAGAGCTTTGAAAGGTGGTCCTTACACCCCTCTACACATCCTGATGGACCTAGGTTACCTATAGAGGCACCATTAACATAACCATTAATGAATATGGTAGAAAAAAATTCCAAAACGACTTCCAATGTTCGTTGAGGTTGACTGTAAGTCCCTTCAACACTAAGGTAATGCGAGATGCTGAAATCAGAAATAGAATTGTTGTAGGGACCCTACTAAATTGTGGGTGCTTCATGTATGATAAAAAGTATCCTCACATGACCTGAATGAATAATGAAAGAGCTATGATGATTTAATGAAGTATTTTTCTGAAATGAGACAACATTAAGAATCTCAACAACCACCTCCAAAAAAAGGTGCTTGATCGTACGAGATGAATCAAAAGAAACACAACACTAAAGTAGAGATATGATTGAATATAAAAGTACCCAACTATAATAAAAAATATCAAGAACATTTTTCGAAATATAATTTGAGTTACAACACTAAAGGATAATATTTTTAGTATCTTTGCAACGCTGATTGTATATACTACATTTACAGAAAATATAGACCCAAAAGATTTGAGGAAAGTATTAGTAGGGACACAGTCGTTTGAAATTCACCATTCAATAGTGAGTCCTAATGGTTTCATCCAAGGATTATAAATATATTAACCAATAAAAATCATTATCTATATTTCTAAAATAGTGCTTATATAAATATTTTGAGTCAAGCATGCCATTGTGATAAAGGCTCAAGAATTAAAAAAGCATGAGTGTTTGAAAAAGGATAATTGTCAATGACGTGACTAACATTATCAGGAATACCAATTCTATAACAATTAAAGAAATATTTAATATATACATTAGTGTGAGAGAGTAAATGACTGGGATAAACCACTGACATCAATGAACAACCATACCAATTATCAAACCAAAAGTTCATAGAAGAGTATTTGGAAACCATCCATAGAGAATTTGACCTAATATTAGAAACATATTGTTTACTGGAAAGATAGATAGAGGTGTAGATGTGATTATGGTTACCTCTCTTCAACATTTTAAGGAATCCATTTTTAATGAATTTTATATATAAAGTGTGTGATTATGTATTAAACACAAACCATTATAAGACGTTTTCGACTATGATATATTTTCATTGAAGTTATCCATGAAATATTTTTTGGTCATGTTATATGTCTTTATATATTCCATATTATTCCATGATAATATGATACAATGATATTTATTTAATGTTTCTATTTGATTAATCTTAAGACTTTTCTATTTTGATATCATTTTTTAAAAATGAATCGCACATTATGATTCAATGCCATGATTATTTCCTCACTATCCTTTTTACTCATGACTTTTGTCTATGTTTTTTATAGGTTATCTCTGGATTTTTATGATATTGATTGAATTTAGTAGTTAATTATATTAAATAATATAATTAAGGATTATGTTATCCTCACATTGATGTATTTTGAACCTAGTCATCCAAATACACAAGGAATCACAATTTTCTGGGTTTTTATTTATATATGTTTTCATTAAAAATCATGATATAATATTATTAAAATTATTAGGTCATAATAGAATAAAAATGGATCCACTATTATTACTATGTATTTAGTATACTGGTACTTTTTTCATTTCACTTTGTCTAATAAAAATAAAATTTATTCATTTTTAATAATAAATTTTTGTAACATTTATCATAATATTTTATATTAACAATTAATTTAAAGTATATGTACAGTTCAATTACTGTTATTTTCATTTATACATAATATGTAACTATTAATGAGATATTTTCATCCAAAATCAACAACCAAATATATATTTTATTAGAATATTATATTTTAAAATATATAAATCAATATTTTAAAAACCAATTTCCATATTAATAAATCCATGAATAATTTAATTCATGTAAATAGATATAAAAATATTAATATTTAGGATTGAAATAATCATCTTGAATATAGAATATATAAAATGAAAATTATATTTATTTCTTGAAAAAAAATTACAATATTCCAATTGGAATTCACATTTAATATATAAATTATATTTTGTATCTTCTTATATAAACAAATCGATTTTTTGGCATACTCATTCAGTATGACCTCATCATTTTTATAGATTCAGAATTATTTTTCATGTGCTATTGATATAAAATAACTATGAGTCTATTTCGTCTTTCCTTGAAACATGTGTTCTAGTTTTAAGAATAATTATTTCCAGGCGGTTTCATTTTGATTTATTCATTGAACCAGAAACTTCAAACTGTTCTTTATCCAAAGAGGGCCTCTTTTACAAAGCAAAGCAATCGTTATGTTTGAACATTAAGATACATAAGAACGTGCATTGTTTTAGAGGATGAGAGGTCAGACTCATCACACCCTTTTGGGGGGAATTATTGTCTACTCTGGGACACTCTTTGTTAATTTAAGATATTTTTCTGAATGCATATTAGTTTACCAAGTATGTCATAATTATCCCTTTGAATTCACAATCACTTATTAACATGAGTAATATTTAAAATCATCAGTATGCATTCACGATTATTCATTAATAGAAATATCCATACATATTTGAGGTTTTCCTTCAATGTTATCCTCTAATATACTGTTTAGAGATTATTTTACTAATCATTTGTTATGATATTGGTTTTTAAGACACTTAGTGGAGCACTCTAGAATTTTATTGTCACCTAGGGAGATGAAGGTTTGTTTTTGATTTTGGGATTGTTCATAAAGATAGGTAACCTATGTATCCTTGTGAAAGGAATGAGAACCCTCGTAGTTCAGTGCCATTGAATGGGACACATCATACCTTTTAAGGTCATGTGATAAGGACCTCTAAGAGAAAGGTGCTTAGTTGAAACTTAGTGTATGACTTATGTAGAAGTATCCCAAAGAACCTAGAAATGATATGGGTTTCCATGTAAAATTAGACCATATTGGGAATATGACCAAAGGAGAATAGGGTTTGTTGAATTTCCCTTGTATTAATCATGTTTTAATGATAACAAATCTTATTTAATCATTAGACATCTTATTTAATCAGGTTTTAATGATCTCAAATATTATTCAACCTAGTTACCTCCTATAAATTATATCTAATCATGTGTATTTATGTTTAAAGATTTCTCATGATTTAAGAAGATCCATTCAAGATCTTAATTTCTCTTTATTCATTTTACTTACTTTATACTATCTTTGACCTACTCTCAAAATACCTTCTTTGAAAAATGATTAAGTCTAATCCTTTCTATTATCATCATTATTTATGTTTGAACACAGTTACTTTGAAAAGTCTAAGACACTGTGAGTATTCCACTGGCTATGTATTTATGACACTATGAAGCCTGAAACTATGAATCCAAACATCGTGAAGCCAAACAGCATGAACCCAGACACCGTGAAGCGAGACACCCTAAAGAAAGACACCGTGAACAAGAAACTGTTACCGTGAGACACCGTGACCATGATACACATTGACCATGTGACACCATGACAATAATACATTATGATCAATCAAGACACCGTGTGAAGGAGACACTGTTTCCATGACTTACTGTGACATAGTTTCTTATACTATTTTGTCGTCTTTCATTTTAATTTATAATGGTTATATTTGTTGTTTTTAATGCACTGACATAATCAATGTTTTCTTTGTAGACATATCATTGGACAATACGAGGTACGAGGTGCAGAACACATGCATCATGTCGGCTCCAACACATGCATTCCATGGTAAAAGTGAAGTGTGACAAAGAATCAACCTACGCGATACAAAAATTAAATGTAAGGTCATGATCACAAAAATGAAGAAGATACTTGAAGGAAGTTTGTAAAGAAAGTCACATTGCATGAAACTCCACACTGCTGAACATATGTAGAATATTTGAAGCCTAAAGAACATATTCACTCTGTTGAACCTCACAAAGAACACAAGATGAATCGCATCACTTTATTTTCCACACAACATCCAGAGAAAGACTCAAAGATTCATCTAATTCAATCCAAAGGAGTCCATAGGTGCATTGACATCCTAGAAGAGAATTCTAAACTTATCCCTATATTATTTTTATACTGTGATCATTTTTTTATTACATTATGAGTAGTGTGTGTATCTATCTTTTTTGACACACACTGACTCCTAAGCTGAACTAGAGGATACTGAAATCCTCACACCAAAATATTTATACCTTTGTGTATCCCACGTAGAACTATGATAGAGTTCTGAGGACATGGATAGAATGTGTTCTGTTGTTGGTGCTTTCCTATGTAGAACTGTGGTAGAGATCTATGGACCTGGAAAGAATGAGTACTATTGCTAACCCCGATCCAAGGCATGGATCAAAGATGATTTATATAAACTTCATGGTGACTGGTGATCACCAAGTGGAGCGGATTAGGTCTCGTCTTGAGACAAAATCACTTGTTTCATAACTGATGTTCTTTTTATTGTAGTTTAAGGTATTTTCAATATTCCGTTGCTAATTACTTTGAATTTCAAAACTATTTTAAAGTAACTCTGATAGTTGAACTAACAAGCGTTTTTAATTTTTGTGAACTACTATATTAGTTTCAAAAGAAAACTTAATCTTATGATTATGTTAACTGAGAAATAATAAATCGTTGAGAAGATAACTGAACACTTATGATCATTATAAATTCACTACAGTTTAATATGTTTTATTAATTAGGGGATTTCTTTTTAAATCTTTTAAACAGAAATTTTTAATAGGAACTCAATTCACCCCCTCTTGAGTATCCAATATGACAATCATTTGGTATCAGAGGTTGATAGAAGTTTTCCAAAACACTCTGTTTGGGAAAAATTTTCAAATGTGATTTTAGTTTTATCTTAAAGATCTCAAAATTTCTTTTAATTCTAAATTTTTATATATTTATATATACTTTTAAAACTCAGTTATTATGGATAACAGATTAGAAGGTGTAGCTACCAATATGACACCTTTCTTTAATGTTGTCAATTATGCCTAATGGAAAATCAAAATGAAAATTCATTTAGAAAGTATGGAATTTAACATCTGGACTGCTATAGAGACTCAGTATAAGATTCCAGAAACTGTTAGAACTACTTGGGATGAATCTACGAAATTTGCTTACAAAAATAATTGTAAAGAAATTAATTCCATGTGTTGTGCTTTAGAAGATGAAGAATTTAATCGAACATCCACCTGTAAGACTGCTTATGAAATATGAGATACTCTAGATGTTTCCCATGAGCGAATAATCAATGTTAAGTAAATGAGACTAAATACATACACTAGTAAGTAAGATAATTTTAAAATGAAATCTAATGAATCTATTTGTGATATGTATCTTAGGTTTAATGAGATAGTCAATAAAATGAGCTCACAGGGAAAAGTTGTTCCAGTAAAGGAGTAAATCATGAGGATACTGAGATTCCTACCAGACAGATGGAGTGGAACCTTTATCTCTATATGAGAATCATGTGACATTGGAAAGCTACCTGACAAGGATATTATTCTGAAATTGATTATCTATGAAGAAGAGATAAGGGTAAATAATGAGGAAGATGATGAACGTAAGAAGAAGTCAGTGGTATTTAAGTCTACTGCCTCAATGAATAAGGACAGGGAGAAAGTTCACATACCGTTCAAAAGCTCAACTAGTGAAAATTCACACTCAGACAGTGATGAAGAGATGGCTCATATAGCAAATAGATTCAAGAAATTCTATAGAAAGAATAAATTTTTCATAAAATAGAATTATAAGGGTTAGTATGACCAACACGGTATTTGGAAGATAGATTAGAAAAGAGCTAATAAAAATTATGAGATAGTTTGTTATGAATGTAAAAGGAAAGTAAATGTTAAGGATGACTGTCCAAAATTGATGTTTAAAAAGAAATATGAATATAAGGACAAAAAATATAAGAAAGCTATGAAGGAAACATGGAGTGCTTCAGAAGAAAACTCAAGTGGATATGAAGCTTCTGCTTCTAAAGAAAAGAATTATTACAATATGTGTTTCATGACTAAAACATCTAAGGTACATTTTTCCCCTATGCTGAATGATTACTATTCTGGTAATGAAAATTATTCAGATAATGATGAAAATATGTCTAATGATGAACTATATGAATAATGTAATATGTTAGAATATACTTGTAATGAGCTAAAAGATAAGTACAAATCATTAAAGAAATAGTATTCCTTGACTGGTATTGTTAAATATGATCTTCGTATAGAAAAGGAAAATAATTCTCAACTATTAAAAGAGAATACTGAACTCAAATTGTCTAATGAGAATCATAGAAAAGTCATAGAGAAGTTCACAAATGGAAAGAATAATCTAACTCAAATGCTTGGAAAACAATTTTCACCAATGTATACTACTGGTTTAGGATGCCAACATGGACAGAGAAAAATTGTTAATAATAAATTTATTCCAAAATCTAGACATTATGCTGCTATTTCATGTTCTGGAAACTCTTATGCCTTATCTATCTATTTAAATTCTTAAAGATCAAATATAGTTTACTTATAAAAATCATTTGAATCTGTTTATTATAAGAAATCAATTAGACAAATATGGGTTCCTATAGTTTTACTTGCTAACCTTTCTGGACCCAAGAAAATCTGGGTACCAAATTTATCTTATGTCTAAATCTGTTTTTTAGGAAACTTGCTTGAAAAGATCATGTAGAAAGATATGGTACATAGACACTGGATGTTCAAGACATATGAAAGGAGACTACTCATTCTTCAAGAGATTAATCTATGTTGATAGAGGACATGTCCCCTTTGGGGATACCTCAATCGGAAAAATCATCGGCTTAGGCTAGATTGCTAACACTGATTCAATTTTAATTTCTAAAGTACTATATGTTGATGGATTAAAATACAACCTAATAAGTATTTATCAGTTGTTAAATGATGGTCTCAATGTATAATTTGAAAATGATTCATGTAATTTTTTTAATTCTAAAATTTTTTTGTTATTTATTTCATTATGAAATTAGAATTTATATTCTGTAGATTTGAATTCTATAGCTAAACTAAATGTTACTTGTTTAAATTCTTTTCCAAAAGAATCTTGGCTATGGAATAGAAGGATAGGACACTACTATGTGCACTGACTTAGAAAACTGACTAAGAAAGGATTTGTTAAAGACTTACCTAAACTATAATTCCAACTTAACAAACTGTGTAATCCTTGTCAAAAGGGAAAACAACACAAAGTTTCATCCAAATCAAAGAAAGAAGTTTCTATTTCTCAACCACTTGAGCAAGTTCATATGTATTTGTTTGGATCATAAATATTTTCAAGTCTAAATGGGAAGCACTATGTTTATGTTCTTGTAGATGATTTTTCTAGGTACACTTGGGTATAATTTCTTTCTCACAAAAGTGAAGCTTGTTCTTATTTTATCAAATATTCCAAGTCTGTAGAAAACCTTAGCAGACTTACGATCAAGAACATAATAAGTGACCAGGGTCATGGGTTTGAAAATAAAGCATTTGAATCTTATTGCTCACATAATGGATATAGTCACAACTTCTCTGCTCCTAGAACACATCAACAGAATGGTGTAGTAGAAAGAAGAAATAGGACACTTTAAGAGATTTCTAGGACAATTCTCAATGAATATGATTTTACAATTTACATTTGGGCTGAATCTGTTAATACAGATTGTTACATTATTAATAGAGTGTTGATTAGACCTATTATTAAAAAGACCCCTTATGAGATTTTGAACAATAGGAAGCCTAAGGTTAATTACTTTTCAGTTTTTGTTTTCAAAGTCTTCATCCTCAATACTAAAGATGATCTTGAAAATTTTGCATTCAAATGCGATGAAGGAATCATCCTAGGTTATTCTATATCTATAAAATCTTATATAGCATGAAATAAGAGAACTAAATGTGTGGAAGAATCTATACACATCAAATTTGGTGAAACTGATCCACATGAACCTAAGAACCATCTTGAAAATCTTGAATAAGATATGTCCATTCAAAACCTTAATGACAAAAATAGTGAACCTGTTGTTAAGACTACCAGTTCTAAAAAATTTCTAGAACCAGTTTCTATAAAACCCAAAACTGTAAATGAAACTTAAATTTCTAGCCCTACCATATCTAGACCAACTAAGACATTTAAAAATCATCCTCTAGATGTTGTAGTAGGAGATTTAGATAGAGGGACACAAACTAGATATTCTCTGAGAAATCAGGGTGAACATCAAGATTTTCATTCACATATTCAAACTAAAAATATCAATGATGCAATCAATGAAGAATTTTTGGTGATGGGTATGCAATTATAATTGAATAAATTTGAAAGAAACAATTTTTGGAAATTATTAGAAAGACCTAAGAACACTTTGACCATAGACAGTAAATGGGTGTTTATGAATAATGATGATGAAGCTGGTAACATAGTTAGAAATAAGGTTATACTAGTTGCACAAGTATATAGTCAAGAAGAAGGAATTCATTATGAGGAGACCTTTGCACTAGTAGCCAGACTTGAAGACATCAAAATCCTACTTGCCTATGATGCAATTTGAATGTCAAACTATATCAAATGGATGTTAAGAGTGCATTCTTAAATGGGTATATAGCTGAGGACGTTATTTTAAAACCCCATGGATTTACAACCCCCCATTTTCCATATCATATTTTTAAACTATCAACAGCCTTATATGGTTTGAAGCAAGCTCCCTGAGCTTGGTATGATAGATTGAGTACTTTTCTTATTTCCAAATGTTTTACAAAAGGAATAACTGATCCTATCCTTTTTATAAAACGAATTTCTAATTATGTTTTAGTTGTTCAAATTTTTGTAGATGAAATTATTTTTGGATATTCGAAGAATTATTTATGTGTTTATTTTTCTGAAATGATGCAAAAAGAATTTGAAATGAGTTTAATGGGGGAACTCAAATATTTTCTTGGATTTTAAGTATTTCAAATTGAAAATGGTATTATTTTAAATCAAATTAAATATACAAAAGATCTACTAAAACATTTCGGATTGGATATAACTAAACGTAGTGACACTCCCAGGAGTACCACTTGTAAAATGGATCTTGATGAAGATGGAAAATTTGTTGATTAAACAACTTACAGAGGAATGATTGGAAGTTTAATTTAATTAACTACTAGTCATCCTGAAATTTTTTTAGTGTGTGTATGTGTGATCATTTTCAAGGAAACCCTAAGGAATCTCATTTACATGCAGTAAAGATAATTTTCAAATACCTCAAACATACACCAGATTTAAGACTATTTTATCCTAAAGGACAATCCTTTGAATTAGTTAGTTAATTTGATGCTGACTTCGGCGGCTGCAAGTTAGATAGAAAAATAACCTCTAGAACATGTCACCTTTTAGGCAAGTCACTAGTATCATGGAGTAGTAAGAAACAAAATTTGGTTGCATTATCAACTACAGAAGTTGAATACATAGCTGTTGGCAGTTGTTGTGCACAAATTTTGCTGATGAAACACACATTACTAGATTATGGATATCAATTTAGACATGTTCTTATAAAGTGTGACAACACATGTGCTATTAAAATCTCAAAAAATCATGTTTCACATTAAAGGACAATCCACATTGATGTAAGACATCACTTTTTGAGAGATCATTATCAAAAAGGTGATATCACTTTAGAATTCATTGGTACTGAATATCAACTTGCTGATATATTAACTAAACTATTAAATTCTTAGAGAATAGCCTACGTCATACATGAACTAGGTATCATAAATCTCAAATAGATACATTACTTGTTGTTGTATCAAGTATTACTGTTCGATATCTTACTGCTGTATACTTTTCTATTTCATGATTACGGTTTCTCAGTTACTGTCTCACGTGTTTTTTGTCTCACCGTAATGTTTTATGTTTATGGTCTCACAGTTAGTATTTTGTACTTACTGTCTAATGCTTATTGTATCACAGTAACAGACACTGAGAAGTTCGTTCATGGTCTCACCGTGAAGCTCGTTTATTGTCTCACCGTAATGACCATACACGGTCCCACTGTAAAAATTCTTTATTTTTTTTGTAAAAAACCCGTATCGCGGTAATTAGTATTTCCTCAAATTATTTTTACCATGTTTTTATTTTTGTGACGTTTAGTATTCCTAAATGATAAAAGAAAGTATGTATCACTCAATTCTTCAATAGAGGTTTCTTCTACACACTATTTTCGAACCCTTCTTCATCCCTGAAACCCTTCTCTCACTCGAACCTTCAGTGAATGCCCAGAATGAAATGTCCATCATCATCGATGCTTGAGAAGCATAGCTCGAAGAATAGGAATATTGAAACTAAGCTAACACCTGAAGGACCGTTAAATCCGAATCTGGTAAACCGCGTTTTTGTACCTGAGAAATAGATTTTCCTCAAACGGCTTCTTTCTATTATGTCACTGGTATTGAAAGTGTTTGAACAAAAAGGCTGGTTAGAATGGTTCTTGAAGGAGGATATACCCATCTATCCTAGGTTAGTGGCTCAGTTTTACATGTATGTACAGTTCTAATTTGATTTTGGTGAGAGTTATGTTTTAAGAAGCTGGGTCATTGGACAAAGATGCTCATTCTCTTCAAGGTTATGGGTTGCATGCCTTAGGATACCTCGTGAAGGCATCTGTGTGGATTATTAGAGAGGACCTACACCTTCAACCAATTTCGTTGATTTAGAAGATTCCTTGAAATCCTTAACTAGAAATGGAACCCAGAGAAGAGCCAATACAGCTAAATTAGATAGATAAACAAAACTTTTGTTCATGTTTTTATAGAATTTTGTTAGTCCAAGAAAAAGTTATTTTTCTGTTTTAAAATATCATGATGTGTTTTTGATTCACCTTATGTAAAATGGGAATAATATCGTCATGTTAAAGTATGTCATACACCACATGTGTGAGTTGATCAATGTCACATCCAAATCACCTTCTCTATTCTACTCTTGGCTAATCTCGGCCATGCTTCTTGCAAAGGGTATGTTTGGACCCAATGGGGAAGTAATTATGGACTGTGAGTACAGTCTCTCAAAATCCATTATCAAAATAATGAAGATAAAATAGAATTCTTGGAAAAATTAATGGGTGAAAGACAGTTATAGATTTTATGAGAAATTCAATCCTGTGGATTATCTCTCAAGACCGAAAGACATTTCTGATCCTAGTTTGGAACCAGATGAGATTGTTGAGTATCCTGAAGAAGAGGAAAAAGAGGTTGTAGTGCCACTTATGGAAGCTGTTACTATTGAGGAAGAAAATAAAACTTCTTATCCTGATGTTCTTGAAGAAAAAGTCCCTGCTCCTAAAGAAGATACTAATTTGGAAACTTAACCCATTACAATAATAAAATCAGTTGACAAAAAATCTGAAAAGCATGCCATGGAAGAGCCTACAATGGAAGAGCTACCTATTTTTCAAGAGTTCAATCTTGATGAACTCCCTTTAGAACAATCTATTCCTAAAATCATCCATTTAGCTGAAGAAAGGATGGAGCTAGCCTTTTATTTGGCTAGACAAGAAATGAGTGTAGAACATAGAGCTGAGTTTGTGGAATTATACCAAGATCCTAAGCCTCTCGGTCCAGAAAAGGTGTAACTTGTGGAGGGTAGAAAACCCCAAATGTTGATTCTATTGAAGCCTCACATCCAACTGAGTAAAGTCCTGTAGACACTCAGTAAAAATTTCCCAGTTTCAATTATGTGAATGATTCTCAACAGGTTACAGTAACCGGAATTGATATTTCCTCCCTATTTCAATTAAAATAATTCTCCATTTTTTCACCTGAGAAGGATCCTGAGGCTGTACTAGTCCATACTCCAGAACCCTTATCTGAACAGCCATCCTTTGTGAGTAAGGATGGTCTAAAGAAATTTTGTTATACACTTTTATCCAGAGTTGAGAAACTCATGAATACCCAACCTTGTCCTATGACAAATTTAAGTGAGAGAGATGCCTCACTATTATTAGAGAAAATTATTTTCCAAATACATCCTATGATGCTCCATGAGATTCAAGAAGTAAGAGTTGAAAATATGCTGCTCAGTAATGAAGTAAAAACCCTGAAAAGTATGGTTGAAGACATGTAGAGAGAGCTGCATTCAACATTTGAGTATGTTTCTCTTCCTGTAGAACCTACTGCACCTCAAATTACACAATTGGTGTGTCTCATATTCAACCTTATCTAGCATCCTTATATGAAAAGATCGATGAAAGGAACAAACAAATTGTGAATGAAATGAAATAGATTGTTTCCAATCTTAATAAACTAACTGATGAGTATACAATGTGTCTTCAAAAGGTACTAAATCAACTAAAATAAATGACCACATCTATCAAAGCATCTAGTCAATCCTCTAAACCCTCCTTGGACAATGATCTACTTAGAATTGTAGACAAATAAGTCCTTTAAAATGTACTCAGTGGATTCCATACAGCTTCTTTATCTGAAGTGGTCAAAAACAGTGATAGAGTTCTTGACCTAGTATAAATCTACTCCAACGTTTCCAATGATTCCCAACAAGAGATTGAAAAGAAAGTGGATTTCAACTTCAATAGAATCTTCTCAAAGACCATTATGACAACCCATTTCAAGTAACTTGTAGTAAAGCTGTGGATTCCTCCTGTGACTCGAGTATTCAAGAACCAAGTCCAGAAGCTCAGAGAGTTTACTCAAATGTTGGACACATTTATCGAGAACAAGGAAGATTTTTGAGAATGCCATGCAGTATGGTTGAGATATAATTATATATTTCATCAAACTTTTGAGGCCCTATATTCATGTCTAGAGTGCAGCCATTGTTGCTCTAGTGGCTGCACCTCTCAGACCTGGGCTCCCTAGCTTCTCCTCTACCCTAGCCTCAACCACCATGTCTTTCAGACAAGCACCCATTCAGATGAGGACTGTGATTCTTGATCTGCAGCTTCCTAGATCTTTGGCTGCTCTTACATTGGCTCCCTCAGTCTTTGAAGGCCTTCCTTTACCCTCCTTATCAACCACCTCTCTACCTTATTCTACCTCTACCACTGCCCATATGGCTTCCTCTTTTGCAGATGCTAAAGGCAAATAGAAGGACAGTCCATGAATAAGAACAATGATTACTCTATTTGATAGGGATTCTATGGATTTTGTATTACTCTTTTGTTGTACTGTCACTTATTTAATCTTAATAAAATGTGAACTTTTTTGACCTCTCTTATTTCATCTTTTTAATAATCCCAAAAGGGGGAGAAGTTTCTATATGTTATACATTTATCTCTATAGTCAAATCTAATATACACTTTAACTGTACATGATTTTTGATCATCAAAAGGGGGGATATTGTTGGACTTCTCACGTATTAATCGTGTTTTAATGATCAAAAATATTATTTAATCACCACGAATCTTATTTAATTAGGTTTTAATGATATTAAATCTTATTCAACCTATTAACCTCCTATAAATTATATCTAATCATGTGTATTTGTTTTTAATATTTTCTCATGATTTAAGAAGATCCATGCAAGATCTTAATTGCACTATATTCTGTTTACATACCTTAAACTATCTTTGATCTAATCTCAAAATACCTTCTTTGAAAAATGCTTAAGTCTAATCCTTTTTATTATCATCATTATTTAAGCCTGAACACAGTTACTTTGAAAAGTCTAAGACACCATGAGTCTGCCACTGGTTATGTATTTCTGACACCGTGAAGCCAGACACCGTGAAGCCAGACACCGTCAATCTAGACACCGTGAAACCAATCACCATGAATCAAAACATCATGAACAAGACAACATGACCGTGAGACACCATGACCATGAGACACTGTGACCATGATACACCGTGACACTCAGACATCGTGATCAATATAGACACCATGTGAAAGAGACACCATTTAGATGACTTACTATGACACTGTTTCTTAAACTATCTTGTCATATTTCAATTTTATTTCTAACGGTAAAATTTGATGTTTTTAATGAACTGACATAATTAATGTTTTCTTTGTAGACATATCATCGGACAGTATGAGGTATGAGGTGCAGAACACATGCATCCTGTCGGCTCCAACATGTGAATTTGAAGTTAAAAATGAATTTTGACCAAGAGTCAACCTACACGATACAAAAATGAAAAGCAAGGTCATGAGCACAAGAACCAAGAAGATACTTTGTGGATATTTGCAAAGAAAGGAACACGACATGCAACTAGACAATACTAAACACATGAATCATATTTGAATCCTAAAGAGAATCTTCACTCTGTTGAACCTCATAAAGAACACATACTGAATCGAGACACTATGTTTTCCACACAACATCCAGAGAAGGAATCAAAACTTCAATTGCTTCAATCCAAAGGAGTCCAGATCTGCATTGTCATCACACAAGAGCATTCTAAACTCATCCTCATAATATTGCTCTTCTGTGATCATTTTTTTTATTACATTACGAGCAGTGTGTGCTCTTGTATGTTTGGACACACACTGACTGCACTTATGAACTGGAGGATACTGAAACCATCACACCAAACTCTATATACCTTTGTGTATCCCACGTTGAACTATGGTAGAGGTCTGAGGACATGTAAAGCATGTGTGTTGTTGTTGCTACTTTACCACGTAGAACTTTGGTAGAGGTATGAGGACCTACGTAGTCTGAGTATTGTTGCTAACCCCGATCTAGGGTGTGGATAAAAGTTTATTTATATAAACTACTTGGTGATAGGTGATCACCAAGTGAAGGGGATTAGGACTCCGCTTGAGACTGAACCACTTTTTTCATAACCACTATGCATATTATTTTAGTTTAAACTATTTTCAATATTTTTCTACTAATTACATTGAAATTCAAAACTGTTTTAAAGTAACTTTGATAGTTGAACTAGAAAGTGTTTGTAATAATTGTGAACTAGTAAGTTAGTTTCAAAAGCTAACATAATCTTTTTATTATGTTAACTCAGAAATTATCAATCTATGAGAAACTAACTAAACACTTATGATGTCTATAAATTCACTATAGTTTAATTTGTTATATTAATTTGGGGATTTCTATATAAATCTTTTAAACATAAATTTTTAATAGAAACTCAATTCACCACCCTCTTGAGTATCCACTCCGACCAATAGGGTTGATATGTAGTGCTGGGTTTGAACCTCAAGGAGGATTCCTACGTATCCCATATGGATGGGAATCAATGCCTTGGTCATTCGATAAGTATTTTATGAGAGTTTGGTCCATTAAGAGAGATGAATTTGGGCTTACTTCCTGAAAAAGATTTCTTGATGGCATGGGGTTTAATTTTAGGCTTATTCCTGAAGAGGATGACTAGATTAAGGTAATTAGGGTGGGATTATTAAGGAGGATGTCCAATAAGCTTGGGCCCTGGTAAGGATTCCTATGTATCCTGATTATGATGGGAATCAATGTTCTCGGAGTTCATTTCAATGAGTGTTTGTGCACATGTTGTAACCATCACATATCTATAATCCCATGTGAGTCATGATCGGTGTGATAAATATGTGGACGTGAAAGACTCGACAATGACACTTCATACTTTTCCTCCTCCCCTAATGAATGAGGGTAATGTGATGAGCCTTCCCTCTGTTCTACTTACATTAGACAAGGGTCCAATTTAAGGGAAAAGTGATAAAGGTGATGGGTTTATGATATGATGGATTCCCATGATAAAAAAATTATGAGGGAGAGGTAAAGGGTAAAAAAGTCCATGTGCCCATCCCCCTCTAGTCATTGGCACCGAAGAAGAGAGGAGAAGCAATGATGCCACCTCCTGCAAGAAAAGCATGGGGATTACGCGAAGCTGGATGCCCTAAAATTGATCCTGGTAGGGGAAGGGATACATTTAATTTATTCTATAAAAGGAAAAGTATGCATGAACTATACCTTTCCTATAGGACACATACGGTTCTGGGTCACCTCTTTAAGAAGGGAGATGTTAGGACCCAACCCTCCTCCAAACTGGGAACGTCCAAAAAATGTTTCTGGGAGAGAGGTCCATTTGAATGAGATATAAAAACCCACTGAAACTCTATGAAACCTTACCCCATTGTGAAGCAAATTTGGGAAACCTCTGACTATGGAAATATAAACACAAATAGAAGACACGCTGATGAACCTTTCCCAAAGATTTGATAATCCAAGAGGGTTTGGTGGGGGACTCAATAGAATCCATTTCAGACAAGGGAGAAAATGAAGAAGAATCCTTTCCATGAATGTATGAAGAAGGCTTTATGGCTTGTAGAATGTAGGGAGTGAGTAGAATAATTTAATCAATGAGGGGTGCCCAAGTAAAGAAGGGCACACAATTATGGTCGCACAATTACACTTGGGAAACCTGATGTTCACTTAACCGACGAACAACTAGAATGGTAATACATGGGAGAGATCTTTGTCATGCTTTAAAGATTATTCATAGGTGATCTAAGAAGTGGGGCACTCAAGATCATATGATAGGAATGGGAGGTGTGCAAGTATGTCTGACATTGGGAGGTTTGGCGCTTTAGGCACTCAAGAGTTATGGTTTTCATACACTAAAAGGACTTATTTCCAATGATCCTCCCTTAAATCCTCCTCACATGGTATTAAAGAACTAACTTGAATGTTACAAAAGATTTGGGTGATGTACAAGGGTGACCGGAGAAACAATTGGGCTTCATGGAAATTTTTTCATACTAATGGGTTCCCCAAGGGTCTATTTCTAGGAAAATAAGTGACCATGGGAGAAATTAGATGGGCGCGAATGTGACTTGTGTGCCATATAGGGGCATGTAAGTAGGTTGCGCGACATATGGGGCCGTCCAAGTAGGTTGTGTGCCACCGGTGTTTTGTATTGACTAAGGTGATTCAAAATTATTGCCTGTGCAAATCTTAATTTTTTTTCGTCATGTATTTTCCCATTTTCTTTCTAATGGGATTCCCATTATCATTTTTAGAAATTTTGACAAAATGTAGTATGATTAAAATCCACCCCCCTCAGAATTTGATCTGAACTAAAAAAAAGTTCCTATACTGAGGTAATGTAATGATGAAGAAAGACAAGGGAAAGGGGCGTGCAAGTATTTGGCACTCATTTAGACTTGGGCATGAAAGATGTGTAACACATAAGATTTATGGAATGTAGGTTGATATCTGTCGCTTATATATAACAACTTCAATTCCACAAAATGTTTCACAACTTCTGAATTCTCATCACTCAACATGCAGAGTCTTCTATTCATATGCTTCTATTTCATCGTGCTTCCTATATATGTTTTTTAGTTGTGCACCATAAGTGGGGTGCCATACCTACGCGTCAACCTATACTTGCGCGTCATGTTTAAAACTTGTGTGCCGTAATTCATTTTCCATTATTTTGTAAAACAAAAAAATAAACTAACTTTTAAAAGATGATCTCTAACATTTTGCAGGTTTAATGGATCCAAAAAGAATTGGAACTACTGATTAGCTCTCTATCAATAGGATTGATGACATGAAGAATTTCATTGTTCATGATTTCTTCGATGTTAGTGAAACCACTATTCAAGACTTAGAAAAATATTTGAAGAAGTATCATTTCAACTTTTCTCGGAGCACCTATCTTACATTTTACAGTTATGGCCATTTGCAGGATACTAGCATTCCAGATCCAAATAATTATGTCCCACATTCTTGGTTTCAGGATTATACCAACTTCTCATCAACTAATTATTCTATTGGGGGCTCATTTTCATGTGCTGAGACAGTAGATAAAATCATATTTTTCATCATAGCCTGTGTGCCCTAGATTTGAAGGCACACATACCCGAGCTACAACTTCAATTTTATTCAACCATCTTTTGTGATTCTCAGATAGATCAGTCCAAGGGTTGGATGAAAAGTTTGGATTTCCGCCCAGGATGTGGTGTAAAACCCACATGGATGTGAGCATACTAGGTGAGAAATACATGTGCATAATTTACAAATGATTTGAGAATCGTCAGGATTTATGAAACTGTCTCGGTTGGGAAAACCTATGTGTATATGAATGATGATTTCATGCCAGAGTTATTATGTTGGTGGATCCCAGAGACTAATTGTATCCATTTAACACACGGAGAGGTAGGTATTAGTTTTTGGTACATTTACAATATTTCTGGAGGTCTAATCCTTGGAGACCTATACGATGAGTTTATTCCTCCCAAGGAGACATGGAATGACTCGGAGAAGACGCCATATTTAGATCGTGATTTGATGAAAATACAATCACCCTAAAAACTCACACTAGGAGGGACATTCATCTGGAGAAATGGATTGTAAATATTTTTGATAAAGAATAAATAAAAGGGGCCCACATACACCAATCTAACTTGCTGTCCCAGGGAAGGAAAGAGAGGCACTCCTAACACCGTTTGGACAACATTGGAGAAGAGAAAATTTGATAAATGGGGATATGATATCAACCCAAATATTTCTTCAAAGACATGTCTGGAAGGTTTCTTAGACATGTGCCTCAGTGTATACTTACTACCGGTACGAGACTCCAAAGGAGGTGTGAGGCTGGTAACCATTATTATTGTAGTGATGCTAGCAGATAAAACGATGGTAGTGATGGATACTAATATTTTATCCATGATTCATAGGTGTTTGCGGCATATATACAATGTTAAATCTCCATTTAGAATAGCAGGGACATTCTATGTGTTGTGGGGATGGATTTCTACTCACTATAGATCTTTTGTTATACAATGTGGACTACAGGATTTTCGAAGTTCTTTTTGACCATCTGTTGAAGATATTTCTGGTATTTCTCCCCTCTCATTTAATTCTTATAACAAACGGTTTGATTGGGCATGCATAAGGAATTCCATTTCTTTCCTTATGGGAATCCTCCCACATGGTGATTTGTGGATGATGGTACTGCCAGTTTGGAACTTAGGGCATATATGATAGCTTGCAAACATTGTGCTTTGGCCACCAGAATCAATGGAGAAATCATATGTGAGGCCTATGTTCCTTATATATTTTCACATCAAATCAATTTTCTACAACAGAATAATTAATCCCCTCTCGTGCATGTCAGATTAGAACAACACCCAATGGTTGTCTGTCAACTATTGTTATTGACATCTGCAGAGAATACTGGGGCGGTTTTTAATTTACCCATTGCCAATGCAATAAGAAAATTAACAATATGGTATGCTGAAAACTAGGTTTCATCATACCCTTAAGGGGTATTAAATCAGGTCCCCCCCGAGTGGGGATAAAGAGAAAAAGCTTGAAGGAACAATGTCTCTTGGATGATAATTCTTCATCATCAGGGGCTGACTTGAAAGAAATAGAGAGTTGAGGTGATGATGCTCCAAATCCACCAAAGTGACCTTGCAACAGATATAATTCTCCAACAAGAATAAAAAGATCCACTACATCAATCCCAACATAAGTCGTATCAAGGTGATCTAGTCGCCATCATTCTGAAGAGCTGTGAGTTCAATTTTCCAATCCTTTATCCATGACTGTAGGTTTTGGGAAGAAACTCAAGTCCATGGTTGTAAGATCATCATCACAACCATCATACATAAATTTTGAATATAAATTACCGATGGTCGTTCGAACATGGAAGAGTCTATACCTAGATGCTGAGACCATGTGGATGGATCAATGTGAAGGAATGCATATTCCTGGAGTTGGTGATTTGGAGGCTTATTCTGGAATTCTTTTCATGGATAATCCCAATGTGGTAAGGACCTACATTCAAGAGCTAGAAATGATCATATAGGCCACTGATGACTCAATTCATACCATAAACTAAAGAAAAGATGTGATAGATCGTGGTACCACCGAATGTATTAATCCTTCCTTAGACAAAGAATGGAATAAATTTATTGATCCTGAGGATGTAAGTTTGTTTTATTTTGTGTCTTCCTCCATTTTTCAACTTGAATTTTAATCAAAAAATTATTAATTACAAATCATTTTGTCTTCACATATAGTCGGGTAAAGGAAAGAGAACTGAAATTCCTTCGCAACTGTACACCCCGGAAAACGCGTTCCTGAAATTTTCCAAATGCTTCCATACACAATCCAAGATCGTAGAACTTTTCTTAAGCTTCGATTTGGTAGGTCGTAGGGACCTAACGGAGTTACGGATTAGGAGTTATGGACGTTTGAAGTTTGGCTGGAAATCTGGTTCGTGAAGCCCATTCGTGAAGCCCCCTCCGTGATCGTGGAGCGCCGCCGCGAAGTAATGAGGCGAGAGGCTCCGCGAACCCGTTTGACATTCGCGATGCACCGCGAAGACACCTCGCGAAGCACCGATGCGAAGCACCGATGCGAAGCAACCGAACATCGCGGTCCCGCGAAGCTCCGGAGGCGGTAACTCTCCGCGAATGAATTTGACGTTCGTGAGCCCGCCGCGATGCTCTGGAGGCGGTACCTCTCCGCAAACGAATTTGACGTTTGCGAGCGCGCCTCGAAGCTCCTGACGCAGCGCGGAAGCTCTGCTTCGCGGCGCCCCTGCCTATAAATACCCAGCTCACCCCCCTTCTCCGGAGGACGGCCACAGCCACTTCGCCCCTTGGGCGGCCAAGCGGAGCTCCGCATTGCGGCTCCGTGAAGCCATGCTCCGCGAGTAGCTTCCTTCACATTGCTGCTCCGCGAGCCGAGACTCCATGAGTCCATGCTCCGCGAGCCTATGCTCCGCGATGCTGCTCCGCGAGACCATGCTCCGCAAGAGCCCTTTGCTCCGCGATGCTGCTCCGCGATGCTGCTCCGCGAGACCAAGCTCCGCGAGACCCCTTTGCTCCGCGATGTTGCTCCCCGAGACCAAGCTCCGCGAGACCCCTTTGCTCCATGCGAGACCATTGCTCCGTGGGGCCAAGCTCCGCGAAGCTACTTCGCGAAGACCTATCTTTCACGAGGATCCTACCTTCACGCCCACCGGTCCATACCTCGGGGGCCGCGCCTCCGCACCCCTGCTCGGGGTCAGTGTCGGGCTATGGTCCCGGCCCTCCAGGCCGATCCCTTCGCTACCGTCACAGACCCCCATGATAAATGGAGAGTCGCACCGCGAACTTTTCGGGCCGGGATGCCGGGATTTTCCATTGCGCCCTTATGCGCTCCCACCTTCCACCTATTGAGTACCAGGATTTGATACACTCCTCCGCACACCGTGGAACACATAGAGTCAACATATTCCTCTGGGTTTCATTCCATGTCGTGAGTCGAGATTCTCATCATCAATTCCCCGAGTACCTTGAGTCGAACCATCCCTCTGGAAACTCCTCCAAACCCAATCACTTGGCTCCTATGCCAGGTTGAACCAGAAAGGGCCGCCCTTGCGTAAGTCCCAACACCAACCATTTCTAGGAACCTTCTACCTAATAGTCCTATCTACATGACTTTAAACTATAGTAATCCCTATGTTCCAAACATAGGATGCATCTTGCTCCAAATAAGAGATGCCTTATGATCCTAGCATGAGATGCCAATAGTCCTATCTACAAGACTATAAACTGTAGTACTCCCTATCTAACAAATGATAGTATGCCTCTTGCACTATACGAGAGATGCCTTATACTCCTAGCATGAGATTCCAATAGTCCTATCTACATGACTATAAACTGTAGTACACCCTATCTAACAAATGATAGGATGCCTCTTGCACTATACGAGAGATGACTTATGCTCCTAGCATGAGATGCCAATAGTCCTACCTACAAAACTATAAACTGTAGTATTCTCCCTATGTTCCTAATGTAGGATGCCTCTTGTTCCAAACATGAGATGCCTTATGCTCCAAGCGTAAGATGCTCAATTCCATGATTACAACGGCCTGATTCCAACCCCCCTTGGCATTTTCCCTCTTGTGTACTAGTGCATAAGTGAAGGCCTCAACTCACCAGTGAGTTGGGATGCCCTCATGGCCAGACATGAGGAATACAATACGGGCAGCTTCCTAGCATAAGCCCCATTCACCAGTGCCCCTCCTTTGCGGCACCCGGGCAGCTTCCTAGCATAAGCCCCATTCACCATTGCCGCTCCATAGTGGCACCCGGGCAGCTTCCTAGCGTAAGCCCCATTCACCATTTACGCTCCTTAACGGAACATGGGCAGCTTCCTGGCGTAAGCACCATTCACCAGTGCCCCTCCTTTGCGGCACCCGGGCAGCTTCCTAGCATAAGCCCCATTCACCATTGTCGTTCCATAGTGGCACCCGGGCAGCTTCCTAGCGTAAGCCCCATTAACCATTTCCGCTCCTTAACGGAACCTGGGCAGCATCCTAGCGTATGCCCCATTCACCATTGCCGCTCCATAGCGGCACCCGGGCAGCTTCCTAGCATAAGCCCCATTCACCATTTCCACTCCATAGTGGCACCCGGGCAGCTCCTTGCGTAAGCCCCATTCACCGTTGCCGCTCCATAGCGGCACCCGGGTAGCTTCCCAGCGGAAGCCCCATTCACCAGTGTCGCTCCATAGCGACATTCGGGCAGCTTCCTAGCGTAGGCCCCATTAACCATTGCCGCTCCTTAGTAGCACCCAGACAACTCCTTGCATAAGCCCCATTCACCATTGTCGCTCCATAGCGGCACCCGGGCAGATTCCTAGCGTAAGCCCCATCAACTATTGTCACTCATTTTCAGAGGTAAGCCGTTGATATCCCTTTGCAGCGGTAAGCCGTTGACAACCCTATGCAGTGGTAAGTCGTTGGCATCCTTATCCAGCGGTAAGCCGTTGTGATCCTTATTCATCGGTAAGCCGTTGTGACCTTATCCAGCGGTAAGCCATTGTGATCCTATCCAGCGGTAAACCGTTATGACCCAATCCAACGGTAATCCGTTGAAACACCCGATCGACGGTAAGACATCATCAGATGAACTACGTGGTCTTTGATCCATGTCAAGGCATGGTACGTAGGAAGCCTCTTCAAGGCTCAAGCCCAAAACTATCGTCATCCTTTTCCACGGGCCTCCATCATGGAGTAAGTCCCAGCACCATGGGATGCCTAACGCGTAAGCCCCTCTTCGCTTCTCATGGACGCATCCTTCGCGACGTGATCGTCAGGTCCTTGCAACCTCTTGTTTCTCACACTGAGCATGACTCACGTGGGCTTAGAGTGAGCACCGACCCTGACCCCCACCCTTAGTGAACTATGAGGACTTTGATCCATGTCAAGACATGGTACATAGGAAGCCTCCACGAGGTTCAACCCACCCGTCATTTATTCACGTCGGGTCTCATTCCCGTCCAGCATGACGATAAACTGCATTCTGGTCCAATGGCAAGCCGTTGCGACCCACCCTTTGAACTATGAGGTCTTTGATCCATGTCAAGGCATGGTACGTAGGAAGCCTCCACGAGGTTCAATCCCACCCATCATTCATTCACGTCGAGTTTCGCCCTCATCCAGCAAGACGTTAAACTGTATGTCTCCGTCCCGCATGACGTTAAACTGCATGCCCTCGTCCAGCATGACGTTAAACTGTATGCCCCCCTTGTCCTGCATGACATTAAACTGCACACCCATCCCAATCCGAACTGCGAGGTCTTTGATCCATGTCAAGGCATGGTACGTAGGAAGCCTCCACGAGGTTCAAGCCCACCACTCATTGGACCAAGGTCCACCTCCACGTCGGTTCGCCGACAAAACCCAACCCGAACTACGAGGTCTTTGATCCATGTCAAGGCATGGTACGTAGGAAGCCTCCACGAGGTTCAAGCCCACCACTCATCGGACCAAGGTCCACCTCCACGTCGGTTCGCCAACAAAACCCAACCCGGACTACGAGGTCTTTGATCCATGTCAAGGCATGGTACGTAGGAAGCCTCCACGAGGTTCAATCCCACCACTCATCGGACCAAGGTCCACCTTCATGTCGCTTCGCTGACGATACCCATCGGACCAAGGTCCACTTTCACGTCGATTCGCCGACAACGCCCCATTTGAACTACGAGGTCTTTGATCCATGTCAAGGTGTGGTATGTAGGAAGCCTCCATGAGGTTCAAGCCCACACATCATCCAATTCACGTCGTGTTCCACCTACGTCCAGTACGACGTTAAACTGCAATTACAGTCTGACGGCAAGCCGTTGTGACTAACCCGAACTACGAGGTCTTTGATCCATGTCAAAGCATGGTACGTAGGAAGCCTCTATGAGGTTCAAATCCACCATCCGGTCGTCCCGACCTCATTCACGTTGGTTCACCTCCGTCCCGCATGACGTTAAACTACATTCCCCAATCCGAACTACAAGGACTTTGATCCGTGTCAAGGCATGGTACGTAGGAAGCCTCCCTGAGGTTCAATCCCAACAATCATTGGCCCAAACAGTCTCCTAGTCGGTGTGCCACCCCCCCCCCATTTTCAAGACCATTTCCCATTGGACCAAGGTCCCTCATTTACGTCGGTTCACCGACACCCAATGCCCGTCATTTATTCACGTCAGGGCTCACTTTCGTCCCGCATGATGTTATACTGTATTCCGTCAACCTGAACAACGAGGTCTTTGATCCATGTCAAGACATGGTACGTAGGAAACCTTCCCAAGGTTCAAGCCCAACATTAGTGGACCCACGAGTCTACTTTCACATCGGTTCACCGATGAAACCCTTTGAACTACAAGGTATTTGATCCATGTCAAGGCATGGTACGCAGGAAGCCTCCCCGAAGTTCTTGCCCATCTCCCATCAGACCAAGGTCCACCTTCACATCGGTACGCTGACGACATTCATCAGTCCAAGGTCCACCTTCACGTCGGTACGCTGAAGATACCCATCGGACCAAGGTCCACCATCACGTTGGTTCGCTGACGACATTCATCGGGCCAAGGTCCACCTTCACGTCGGTTTACCAGCACCATCCCGAACTACGCGAACTTTGATTCCCTGTCACGGGGATATGTAGGAAGCCTCCTCAAGGCTCAATCCCAACTTCACTGACGCCTCTGCGATGGTCCCATTTCATGTCCCCTCCACTTCATCCATCCATCCATCACCCATCCTGATTCTCACCCGGGCCACCACATCCCGGTGGGATCATGCCATCCACCTCCTCACTGCTCCTAGCGGTGCATGGGCCACTTTCCACGTGTAAGCCCCAGCATATCCCCGGGTCGTTGTCCTCTGTGTACACCCCGATTCATCACCCCTTCGAACTACGTGGGTTTTGATCCCTGTCCTCTACATAGGGTAGGTAGGAAACCTCCAAGAGGTTCAATCCCAACCAATGGTAATCCATGATGTATCCCATCCTGGGGTGCACTTCCCCTGATCCGCCCTTAGTGGTGTTCAGATAAACCATTATGGTGTGACAACTCCCCTCTATGGGGCGCACCACCTCAGATCCGTCCTCATTGGGCGTTTTGATCCATAACCTTGGTAAAATATCCAGGTGTTCCCTCCTAGGGATGTACCAATCTGATCCGTATCTATGGGACGTTCTGATCACCCTTATTCTGTCTCCATAAGACGTTAAACTCATGGCCTACCTCATGATAAACAGGAGATGCCTGAGGAAAACCTCGGATGACACGCCTTTGGCGTAACCGTCTTCGCAAGACGTTAAACATGCTGCATACCATGTGTTAAACATGGGATGCTGAGGAAAACCTCAGGTACACGCCTTTGGTGTGACCATCTCTGCTAGACGTTAATCTTGCAACATACCCTGTGTTAAACACGGGAAGCTGAGGAAAACCTCAGATACATGCCTCGGGTTATGCACCCTTGAAATTCCCTCTTATGAGGTAGAATACAGGTTCCCCTGTGTCCACGCACCCAGAGATGCCCAGACATTCCTGATGTTGCCGTCTACTCCGACCAAAGGTCGCTACCATGTCAAGACCCTATGGAAAGTCTTGACGGAATTAGTGTAATTAACCGGAGTCCATGACGATATGGCACCGGGAATGAGATTCACGAACAACGTATTAAATCTATGAGGGAGACCCGGACTAGGTGACGAGTTCCGAGGAGGAATCCACGGAAGGAAGAACCAACATCCCATCATCCCGTTTCGATCAAGGAGCAGACGTCCCTGAATAAGGAGAGAATGCCACCCGCCTTTGGAAAGTGGGAATGCGGGGCAACAGGTGCGCGTCCCCTCGACGGACGGACGGGCGCGCGCCCCGGCGAAAGCGTCAGAAACAGCAACAATATAGTCTTGGAGAAACTGTTCTTGGAGCTTCCGGATCACCCCGTGAATCGATAGAAATATCTCTGGGTCAACTTGACATGCTGGAGGAAATAGAAAGTGTACTAGGATCGCTGATTATTGTCCTCATAGATGATAATGCATGCCCTCATAAAAAGATGAAGAATCACAATAATTGAAAAATGAAAACAATGTTTAAGCTCTTTCTTCATAGTGGAAAGTCTCACTGATAATCATGAATTTTAGTTTTATTAATGAAAAAGCCTTTAAAATTTTTAAGATTACATGGGGTTCTTCTATTCTTTTCATTGAAAGAAACCACTGATAATACTCACGGAGCCATAGAAGGTGTTTTTGAGAAAAAATAAATTCCTAGAAATCTAGTGGTTCATGAAGAGGCATTGAATCCAAAGGAACCAACATATGTCCCCAGCACTGCTCGGATTCATGCTATCAGGGAAGAGGAAGAATCTGGTAAATCAATAATATATCATAAATCAAGCATTACAACAACATCTAACTTCCATTCTGTGACAATTTTAAGTTCATCACATGCCCCAGAACATTTGGCAATAACTAATGTTGACCGCACAATTGTTGATGAAGAAGCTAATTGGGGTCACAGTTTGCCGAAGGAAGGTTGTGAAGTAAAGATGCCATGTCTTCCCATGGGTGAGACTATCCTAGTATCTGAGATATCATTGGATGAAATGATGAACCATGGAATGTCTTTTGAATAACTATTATAACATGTTAAAATATCAAATGGTTTAAAATATTTTGGAGTTCCTTATATAGAATTAACTAGATGTGAGTTATCATTATTCGTCTTGTTAGTCTTCTTATGATTAACCTACTAACCATGGTTGATTGAAATATTTATTTTCATATAAAGAAACTACTACCACAACAGTACCTACATGAAGTGTAGATATTAATTTCAACCCTACCATCTCAGATACATTTTCTCAAGTAAATCTTGAGGTAACATGACTTCCTGGGATTTACTCTAAAAATCATGAGCATATTAATGACAACACTCCTCAACCAGAGACATCAAATAAAATTTCTAGAACTAAGAATGGGGGGATCTTCTCAAGCTACTGACCTATCGCTAGGTAAGATATGATGATATTTTGATTACATTCACTTTCATTATCTCTAAAATATAACCATGATTTTTGATTTACCATACAGGGATGCCATCTTTAATGGATAGGTCTGGAGGTGAAACCTCTGGATCTACCCAAAAAACATTTGAAGGTGGAGCAAACTTTGTCCAAGAAGGAACATAGGAGGTTACTTCTATAAGTGCATTAGTCAAGGAATATACCCCTCCTTATGACAGTGATTCAAAATCAGACCCAGAACTACAGAAGGTTCTTCGTATTACTTGTTGCAAAGCCTAGAAAAATATCTAGAAGATAATATCTGAGATGCCCCTAGAAGAACTGCCTTCATGAATTCCACAACTTTCATCTCTGCTTATCACACTTGGATTTAGCAGTTTTGAATACCATGAAATTATTATTATGTTGAAAGATATTATCCGATTGAGGGAGCAAGAGAAAAAGAATTAACAAGACATGATAAAAGCCACAATGTCTATCAAAATTGAAGAGTTCCATGTAGCACTATACCTAGATGAGGCTAACCATAATGCAAAGTTGATGGGACTGACAGAAGAAATTTGAGAAAACACTGTTCAGAAATTGTGCCTTAAATAAGAGTTTGATATCATTACATAGGAGCTTGACCAGCTTCATAGAACATTGGGAGAAGTCCAGAAGGATGGTGAAAAAGCCATCACATATGGCAAATAAGTACTTCATCATGCGGAAGAGAGTGAGGCTGGTCAGATAAACAAACTCCAATAAGTAGTTTATGAGGCTCATGAAGCTGTTAAACAAATGGGGAATTACGTAGAAATTCATTTTTAAAAAAAATTTAAGAGAGAGATTCCAATTTTCGGATTCTTCTCTTTAATGAATTTCATAAATGAAAAGTATTTGGTCTTTAATAATTTTTTCTTTTCACTTTCTTTAATTGATTTTGTTTTACCTAGTCCATTGTTCCTATTAAGAATAATGGGATAATATTTATGGTCGAAATATCTTTAACCATTAACATTGAATTAGATCCCATACAAAACTATGTTGCTAAGAATTATAGTAATATTCTTTAAATATTTCCATGGGGAATCTTGA
The DNA here is from genome assembly GCA_963277665.1 of Viscum album. Lineage (NCBI taxonomy): Eukaryota > Viridiplantae > Streptophyta > Magnoliopsida > Santalales > Viscaceae > Viscum > Viscum album. The sequence continues at coordinate 2,096,687,458 of OY728123.1, read as the reverse complement.
GTCAGGATTTTTTATGGTCACCCAACCTAAAATATGTATCAACATAAAGGGAGTCTCTTCCAAGAACGAAGTTACTATTACGTGAAAAACCTGTTATGGGGGCTATATTTTTCAGAGAAATCTAGGTCACATACTACATAGCCAAATAGTGTCATCTTTTGAATGACAGACCAGTTATGTGGGAAACTTATGCAAGGCTGCCTAAGGGCATGTGCTGCATAGTCAGGAAAAAATATTTCTTTTAAGTTTAACATTTTGTTGTTGATAGATAAGGGAAAAAATATTTGGATGACTCAAGAACACATAAGGTGGTTTTCCATGGAAATTCAATTTAATAATGAAAAAGGGCTATTTTAGATCAACATAACTCATTAGTTGGAAATTAATTTCTATACAAATTTGGTGTATGAGTAATGGTTAAAATTTATCAGAAAGGGGAATTTCTGACATTATACTATGCAGTTTAATGTCTTGCTATGAGGCTGTTATACTGTGTAGTTTAAAGTCTTATAGTGAGAACGTTGTACTATGCAGTTTAAAGTCTTACAGTGAGGACGTTGTGTTGTGCAGTTTAATGTCTTGTTGTGAGGACGTTGTGTGGATTAAATTTAAGGTCTTTATCTTTGACTAAATTTATGAGAAAACTCTCCCAATTTCTTGATTATTGTTTTGGAAACATACAATCATATTTAGGTATAGATATTAAAATTTTACAATGTGATTTGGGAATCTCTGGAACTGAGGAATGATATGAGAAAAAGGGCTAAAAGAATTAGAGGATGTCTTTTCCAAGAACAAAGTTACCATTACTTGAAAAACCCATTATGGGGGTTGTATTATGTAGATCCAATTAGGACATATACTGCATAGCCAAATAGTGGAATCATTTTACTGACATGCCTATTATGTGGGAAACTTTTACAAGTCCACCTAAGGGCACATGCTGCATATTCTGGAAAAGGAGCTCTTAGAAGTTTTACGTTCTATTACCAAAAGTCGAAGAATGTTTATGGAGATTAATATTTTCCAAATCATAGAGATTGGTTTATGGAGAAAGGTACCTAAATATGGAATGGGTATTTCCAACCAAGATTTCCAAAGAATCGAAGGAATATGACTTTTACAACTGTCTGATCCAAACGTAAGAGATATGGTGTCTATAGTTTTAGGTCATACAAATTGGACCAGAAATGGAAACAATATATAATATGTGCCCAAGTGATTTCATGGTTATTTTATATTGTATTGAATACATATTAAGATAAATGTGTAAACCATGGTCTTGAAGACTTTCATATTGTGAGAAAGATAATGGGACAAGTATACATGAATGACTGTTTTAAAATACAGATTCTTGTATATTGTCATCATAGATTAAAGGGGATAAAGATACCATAACCAAGAATGAAGTTACCATTACATGAAAACCCCGTTATGGGGGTTGTATTATGCAGATCCAACTAGGTCATATGCTGCATAGCCTAATATTTCCATCTTTTGACTGGCATGCCTATTATTTACGCAACTTATGCTAGGCCGCCTAAGGGGTCATGCTGCATAGTCAAGCAACAGAGTTCTCAAGTATTCGAAACTCTGTCACAAAAAACCATAAGGAATATTATAAAGATCTGAAATGTATTCATAATTAAGAGTATGAAATATTAAAAGAGATTATGTTAAAAGAATATGAGAAATATTTGAACCAATATTGTCCATGAATTTGACATCCTTTACATAGATCTGACTCATATGTAAAATGGATACTTTCTTGTTTTCTTCTGAATTATTATTATGATGTGCAGTTTAATGTCATTCAATGAGGAAATTTTCACCCCCATAAGGAACTAAAACAACTTAATTATATAAAGAATCGCCTTATTTAATTCCTATGCTCACTTGATCTATGCTCGGTGTGAGAAAAAAATATTAGTAAGGGACTCTTTTATAATACAAAGGTGACATAGATGAAGACTGGGGGTGTTAGATTTATATACAGTTTAATTTCATGTTGCAAGGACTAAAATGAACTAATTTGAATGGAAAATACACATTGAAACTAGGTTAAGGGATAACACCCAAGTGTTACTATATGTCTTACTGGGGACAGAATCTAGTCATACATAATTCTTAAAACATTTCCTATGTATATTCGATTCCAATACAACGAATAAAGGAGTTTTTTTATCATGGATGGGCCCAAGATAAATGATCTAGGCATCTCTACAAATCTCAAAATAGATGAGAATCAAATAGTACATAGTTCATTAAACAATCATTTATCCTACAAATCAAGTTTGACATGACGAATGGGTGCTTTTGACACACACTGAGAGAACAGAAAATCTTAAGACATAAAATGTTATAAGGACCAAATCATATAACTTAAAGAAACACTATTATAGATATGATTCATATACATGAGGAGAATAGAAAATAATATTATTTTGTGATTGTGGATGGTCCCAAAATTAGAGAATTAGGTGTCCTTACGTATCTCATTGAAAATGAGATTCCGGCCATACATTGTTTTTGAAACATGGTCTCTATGCACATCTGACTCAGACATAGGAAAGAGAGGGACTCTTGTACTACAAAAGAGTAGTGATAATTTCAATGATATTTTCTTATAAAATCTCCTAACATAAAATAGAGATAATGTTAGTTGTACAAATGATGTCATTTAGTTTAATGTTATACGACAAGGACGAAGATGCTACAAACTTTTATCGTCATGTAGCATGGATGCTTATGGTTGTTATGTAGATTAGTGTCTTACAACTAGGACATGGGTTCTATGTAGTTTTAAGTCTTTCCGCAAGGAAATTGCACTGTGTAGTTTAAATTCTTACAGTAAGGACTAATGTGCACAACTACACAATGTATTTCTTCAAGAATTTCGCATTGGTTGGAGTTGTAATAAGTTCCCCATCCATTTAGATTAAGGCATAAGATCCATTTTACGTGACCTTATGTATGGATTAATTTCCTTCTCACTTTGGATCATGTTTTAGAATTTTCTTCCCTGGTATCATTGGATTCCGAAAACCAATACCAAATATCCTTGATGAAAAGAATAAAGGCAAACTTTCTTATTAAAATATCATGATATTCTATTCTGATAGACTTCTAAATAATGAAAAGTAATAAATCTTTTCTCGTCTAATCCTTTCAACTCATTGAACTGTTTTTGAGACCTCTCATCTATAGACAACTGATCACAGATTGCAATACTATGAGAAGGAAATTGCATTTCAATAGGAATAACTACTTTAGATAGATATACCAATGAATAAAGAGTTTCTTTGCGAGTAGTACATGTAGTTGTCTGATAATCCCATAAGGCATTCAAAAGTTTATCGGGCCATGATTTCTTATCTATATCCACCATCTTCTAGGGTATATTTTATAGGGTCTTATGGAAGGCCTATATCTATCCATTGGCCACTGCATGATATCAAGATGAATGGTTGGACTTGATATTATGTTTCTGATGCAAATTTATTACTTCAGTAGAATAAAAAAGGGTTCCATTGTCCCTCAAAATAGTACGAGGGGCACCAAATCTGGTGATGATATTAGTTTTGAAACAACCAACAGTGATTTTGGCTCTGGATTCTTGGGAGGTATTTCCTCATCCCAATTAGAGAAGAAGTTAGTAGTAGTGAGAATATATTCAAACTTTTTAATCATGGCTAGAGCATAATGCCCTACTACATCCATTCACCATGTGGAAAATGGATTGGTGTATTTAGATGTATATAGAAATTCAAGGGGCAAATGAATGAAGATGGCATGCACCTGACAGGGATGGCATTTTTCCAGTAAAATCTGTACAATCCTGCATCATTGGAGGCCAAAAATATCCAAGCCTTCGGATCTGATCAGAAAGTATGTGCCCGGATTGGTTGGAACAACAAGCTACTGAATGTATTTCTTTCATGAAAGTTGTTGTCTCTTGTACATCAATACATCTAAAGATAATTCCATCAATTCCTCGCTGGTAAAAGATATTTTAGTGGTCTCAACAATCAAAAAAAGTAAAATTGGTCGCTTTCTGACGAATATGTTACTTCTCCACCCAATATGGTGGAAGTACCCCATTTTGAAGATATCCCACGATGGATGTTCTCTATCCCATGGTATGACCACATGGTTCCTAAATAGGAAAAAATTCATCAATTTCCAACATTATGGTTTGAACAAAAGGTGATACCACAAGATGATGGGTTATGTTGATAACTGTCTCATCCCGATTTGGATCTGCCAAGGTTGTCAATGTTTTATTCAGTGCATATGCTTGAGCATTTTGTACCCGCGGGATATAAGACAATGTGGGATCTAAGCGAAATTTATCCATTAAACCACTAATGTAATCATACATAGAAATTAATTCATATATTTTGATATATTATTCCCCATTAATTTGTTTGATTACCAATTATGAATCAACTTTTACCTTTAAATGATCCATTTGAACCTGAAGGGGTAATTCCAAACCTGCGATGAGTTTTGGATATTCTTCTTCATTGTTTGTACTAGCTTCCGATAATTGGAAAGCATAAGGCAATACTGCATTTTCTAGGGATATAAAGAGAATTTTTAATACTACCTTGTTGATTTTAGTGTTTTCTATTCTCTTTCCTATTGGACTTCTAGAAGCACCATCTAAATAAATTTACCATGTTTGTGAATTATCAAGAATTGAGAAGACTCATTAATCAGGAAGTTTAGTATTAAACGATGTATCTTTCATAGATGGATGTTTAGGAAGGAAAAAAACTGGGGCTTGGCATTGTATTGAATTTTTATGCACAAACTAGATATCAAATTGTTGCAAAATAACCAACCACTTTGCTAAATGTCTTGTAAGCATAATATGACTAAGGATAAATTTGAGTGTATTATTACGAGAAAATAGTTGGACCTCATGATGTTGCAGGTAGTGCCTCAATTTCTGAATTGCGAAAATTAATTCGTGGTAGAACTTTTCAATACTTGAATAGCAAGTTTCCGCCTTAAGTATAGTTTGACTGGGAGAGTAAAGGGTGTCTTCATTCGTTGCATCATTCTTCTGAGCAAGGAAGTCACCTAGTTATCTCTCTAAAGCTGTCATGTAGAGAATATGTGGTCATCCTTCAACAGGTGGAATTATTACTGGTGGACTCAAGAGGTAATTCTTGATAATATCAAATGATTCCTGTAAATCTTTAGTCCATTGGTAGGTAACTCCATTCTTCATTAATCCAGTGAAGGGAAAACACTTTCCTGCCAAATTGGCGATGAAGTGCCGAATATAATCAAAGTGCCCTTGGAGTCCTCTTAATTATTTCAAATTTCGAGGAAGTGACATTCCAAGTATTGATTTTTTTTCCTAGGATCACCTTAGATACCATGATAGTATAAAATAAGCCAAGGAATTTTCTTGAGGCTACCCCGAAAGCACATTTCATGGGGTTCAACTTCAAGCTGTGTTTCCGATGTTTATTGAATATGGTTTTAAAATTAGTCATTTTAATAGAACATTGTCTGGATTTGAACACAAAATTATCTAGATAACATTCAACAAATTTCCTTATGAATGGTTTGTAGATATGGTGCATTTCATGTTAATATGTTGCAGCTGCATTCTTTAAGCCAGAGGGCATTACCCGATAGCAAAACACACATTGATGGGTTCTAAAGGATATAAATTCTATATCCTCTAGGGACATTCAGATTTGATTTTACCCAGAGTATCCATCCATGAAGGAAAGAGCTTCATAGCCATCTATTTCATCAATTAGAAATTTTGTAATCGGGACTGGTAAATCATCTTTAGGAAAATGCTGGTTATGATTTCTGAATTCAAAGCAAACTCTAATTTTTTCATTCTTCTTTTTCACTGGACAATATTGGCCAGTCATTTGGGATACTGAACTTCCCTGACTATGTTAGCTTTTATAAGCTTATCAACTTCATCTTAAATTTTAGAGGCATGAGTTGGGTGTGTTCTCCTAACTTCTTGCTTAAATCCATGATGTTCATATAGAAAACCCAAATTATGGGAGGCTACATCAGGATTAAGACAAGGAATTCTTGTATAATTCCATGAAAATATATCTCGATGTTGTTCTAGAAAGGAAGTATACACCTCTTGTTCTTCAGAGGTCATGGTTACATGAATTAGAGTGGGGCGTGGATATTCTTTCGTACCCATATTTATTTCTCTATGTTCGTCCACGGAGGTAGAGACACCTTCTTTAAATGCAGGAGGAGAATTCCTAATATCATTCTCTTTATCTTAATTATGTATTACCTATTATGTTTGCACATAAAAAGTAGATGATGTGGCCAAACATCCAGTGTTAGGGGAGAAATAAATATTCAAAAATCTTGAAGAAAAGGCCACCATTTTTTATCCTACTGATGATGAAGAGTCTTCCTGTGGTAATAAAGAGGGATTGATGGACTGAGTGTCAACATCGTTGTCTTTCACTAGAATTACAAATATCCCTTCTACTCTGGTTGATGAAGCAGAGGCTTATTTAGTTCAAAAAATGAGATGAAAACATCTCCATTCAAGAATCTATCATTTTTTAGGGTGTCAATAATTTCTCCAATGTAATCAAGATCAGTTACCGCAATTGACATTATGGAAGTTGCTGGACAAGTCTTTAGATTTGGTTTTACCTTTTCAATTTTATTGATGGGTAACACATAATCTATACTCAAATGTATAAATGGATTTTCATGGATTTTTTCAGTCCATTTAGAGCATTAACTATGGTTATATGCTTTGTCATGGGATTCATTCTTTTGGTGTGATAAAACTCTCCCACAATTTATTAAGATTCACATGTTTTCAATAGATCTGTATCACCATACAATGTTCCGATTCAACCATTGAAATAGTATTTTAGAAAATGGTGGTATGACAAAGGTATGGTTGTATGTAGATACAACCAAGGCCTTCCAAGAATAATATTAAAGGCTATATCCTGATGAACAACCATGAAATCCGAATTAGACACAAGATCTAAAAACAGAGTTCTGAGTAAAATTTCACTCAAAGGTTCTTGTTCATTCTTGTCATAACCTTAAAACATTATATTCAAAAGAGATAAGTCAAATTCAGTCAGGCCTAATCGAAGAAGTGTATTAACGAGAATGAGGTTGACCTCGGAGCCGTTATCAATGAAGGCTTGTCGGATGTCTATTTCATTGACCTTTCCAGAAAAATACAAAGGACAGATATCCCCATGCACAACATAATCTTCTTTTTCATCTTTAGAAGATATGACTGCATGACATTCTATAGGATCATTCTCTATATGGAAAACCTCAACAACAACAAATTCAATTTTAAACTCATTAGGACTTTACGAAGCTTCCATGATTTCCTTTCAATGATCTTTTGATAGATTCAAAGCATCCAAAATTAACCACATGGCTGGTACATGGTCCCATTATTTGAAGGCATCATACTTTTGGTCCGAAGGTCTGTGTTTCCCATCATGGATATGTGATTTTTCAAGTGCTTTGGAAGTTGATGCGTCTATTGTAGATGAACTCTATGTCGAAGAAGAAGCTGTAAATAGTTCTGGATTTGGTAAATTAGACTTACTGGGTCTATTAGTTTTCTAAGAAGAAGACAGGGTGGCTTCTAACCGGTCTTCCAAAATAATTGTGTCATAACTGAACTTGTGTTTTATGGAAGAAACTCTTTATTCTTGTTGATCCTACTAAAGTTCTCTTTCATGAATTTCTGATGCCTATATAGTTCGATCAGGGGTAGAGTTAAAATGGTGGTTTTTGAAATTCCAACATCATCCCTTGTTTCCTCAACCTTGCCCCCTTCCTCTTATTCCCCAATTAGGTACAGGGAATTTTCACTCAGTATAATCGAAATCACAATTTGCATAACGATCTGTTAAATGTATAAAATTAACAGAACCAAAGATCAATTATTCATCTAACGAAGATTATTCTTGATAGGTTAGTTCTCTTTGTACCATTTGGCAGGGCGGTGCCCGCGCTTCTGAAACATATGTCAAAAAATATGCCTGTGTTACGGTCAACTTTGGCCTTGACATGAGTTTATTTTCTTTTGAATACTATTTTTTTATGATCACTTCTCTTATTTGAGAAATTACCTTTTGATGAAGATGGGTTTTTCTGTGGTGGGAGTAGAAAAAGACACAATCGGTTGTTTCAACTGTGTTCATAAAATGACATGAATCTGGTTGATCATTTTTCTGATCATCTAATCATCATATTTTTGCACATTTTTACGTTTGACCTCTTGTTATTCCCCCTCTTCCTCTGGATTGGTATTAGTAGAACATGCTACTTGAGTAGATAAACTTATCAATTTCACTTGTCTAGAGTCTACAATATTGTGCAAAAGCTCATTGAAAACAATGCACTCCTGAATGGGATGTCCCAACATCTGATGAAAGGGAAAATAATTTGGAAGATCTTCATCTACATCTTTATTTGGCTTCTTTCGGGCATGGAAATAGAACAAAATTGTTTTCTAAGGGTGATATGAAGTAACTGAGAACTTGTTTGTTCCTCAAAGAATAAAATTTATTCTTTAATTCCTCAAACTGTTTTCACCTTAGATCTATTTAAACATCTTGATGAGGTGGTCATTTCTATTGATTCTTAAGATGCAGAGCCCTTCGGTGTGATGGGGATCTTGAAGTAGAAATAGGTACATATGCCTATTTTAGGCGTTCTATAGTAGCTTCGGTCTTTCCTATCCTCATCCCTAGAGCTGGTGGAATTATATCACTTTTATCCTTTGTTTCCCTAATAGAGTCTTCTATCTGTTGATCAATCGAAACAAGGTCTCAAAACCCTCATGTGTATTTCACAAGGATCAATGGCATGTGTAATTCATCATGTAGAATTTCAACACAGATGGGTAGAAATTCTTCTTGAGGGAGTACTAGACTTATGTAATATGTTAATCCTTTACATCGTTCAATGAAATCTAAAAATCTTTCATTCTACCATTTTTTAAAATTAAAAAGATAAAAAATTGTCGTCTTTGGTAGCGTTGTGCTAAATTGGAGAAGAAAATTCTAACGGAGAACTTCTCATATAGTAATTGATCGATATTGCAAACTTGTATACCAAACAAAAGTTGGTCCTTGAAATGACTGCACAAAACACCTAAGCATTACTGCTTCTTATTGTTGAGAAGTTCCCATCATGGGATCACAACAAGAAACAAAATGTGTTATGTGTTGCTCTAGATCTCCCTTATCATTATAAATTAGGAATGTGGTATTCACAAAAATTAGAGGGGGAGGAATTGCATCCATGCATTCAGGGTAATCTCAATTTTCCGGCTAAACTGGTGAACATTGTTCCTCTATTCCTTATAATCAATTCTTTTAAAGCCACAATTATGTTCATAATCATTTTGGAACATCTAAAGGATCTATAACTTGTGAAGATATAGCAACTAGAGCATGAGCTGATGTAGCGACCGTTAAAACCACTATTGGTGGTTCTAATATCTACCTTTGATATCCTATGGAAATAGACCTATCAGGATGTATATGGTCATGCAATGATTGAGTACACAATAGAGAGAATTAATTTTCCGCATCTATAGTTACTACAAATCCTCTTTGTTGAGGAGCTCCTACAGGATTTTCATGTTGATGACTCTCCTGAGGAGTACATCTAGCAAAAATGATATTTCAAAATAACTCTATGTTGAGCCTTTTAAACTCCTTCATCTCATATTATTGTTGTGAAAATCTCTCATCAAGTGAAATAGATTGACCTTCTCCAGTGGAAAAGTGATATGCAATATTGTTTTTCCTTTCCCCTTGTTAGATACCTTTTGGAGATGGAGGATTTGGTTATTTGAAGGCATACATAGATCCTAGGTAAGCCTTTACTTTCATGTATGCACACTTTCTTCATTTTCCTCAGTGTGTACAATATTATGGACAAGAACATCTTCTTTTGATTCCCCTGAACTAGACTTATTCTCTGGACGGTCTTCTATAATGGTGATAATAATATTTACTGACACATAGTGAATTTATGGAATTCTATCAGTGTTTCTGCTTTATCATCTCCCTTTGTCTCTTCCATGAGACTATGTTGTCCTATATAAAAAATTCCCTCGAACTTTTTGGTGAATAGTAACCTTAAGAGAATCCATCGATTATTCATTTGTATGCTTTCCTTGTTGCTTCTTCCCTAATTGGGAGAAAAATGACTTCCGTTGAGGAGGGTATTGCAGATGCGAAAAAGCCCCCAACCCTGTAGTCCGGGGGACTTATTCTTCTTATTATTCTTATTCATATCATCTAACAATGATTAATGAATTTAATGTGGAATTAAATGAGCCCCCATCCTGGAAAACTGGTATGATTCTTGAACTGCTATGGTTGAAATTCCTGTAACTGCTCTTCTGATTTTGGAGATTTTGGTTTGGAAATTAGCATGGTTCATCATCCAACAATCACTTAAATCAATTTTTTTAAGAATACCTCTGTTATTTTAGAGATTTCCATTCTCTGCTTCCTGACATCCTCTATGTGGGATGCCTGATCATGATTCCCAGATGATTGATGTAAAGTTAACTCAACAAATTCTTTTCTTTTGGCCAGATTTTGATGAGAACTGGTTGTGGCCAATTTTTGAGCGTACATTTGATTACATACAAAACATATTGATTGTAGCGGACCATGGGCAATAACATTTCATGAGACCACTTTTGGCAGACTTTGCTGATTTTGGAGTACTGTGAAATGCAACGCCCCATAAGAACCCCATCATCTAAAACAAAGACTAGATGTAGAATTAGAAATTAATTGGCATATAATCTTTAGAGCATTGAGACATGAGCACTGAAGGGTTCTCTGTTTTTTATCAAAATTTGGATTTTGGTAAATTGAGAGAGTTTCCAAGTCAATTTGGCAAGGTTAATCTTATATACCGATTATATGATTTTGATATTTATCTGATGGTAATACTTTGGTTTTCAAATGATGAATAGTTTTCCACAAGTTGAGGTGAATATCATGAATGTAATCATCTGTCATCAATTCTGGAATGTTATACAGAGAATTTTCCGAAGGCTAGAACATGGCTGTTATTTCTCCTTTAGCTAATTATTTCCTCATGTTTAACACATCTTCGTACTCTTTTACTAGAGAATTATCCACATGATCAGACTAAAGTGGATGCTCAGTATTTGAAGAAAAATGACCTAAATGAGGTTCAGAGAATTACCATTCCCTTAAGATGTATTTTGGTTGAGAAACCGCTTCACCCGTAAATAACAAGGCACCATACATGAATGTCTTTGTATTTTCATGTGCCTCAAGATATAAGGGATTTCTCATCACTACATTGTAAATTATGGAATTGTATTCACAATGTGAAATACTACTATGAAGAGGACTTTTGTAGTGAATAAAATCATATGGAGGATCACCACGATGGATTACACAAAGGTATAAATCTTCTGGATCCTTGGTTTCTTGGCCACACATAGGGTTTTCGTGGCTCTCATCCGGAGATATGCACTGCGTATTAAAAACATTTTCATAAAGCAAGCCTTCATGATGAATTTTCTTATGATGAACATTAGAATTTGAACTACCACTCCCATAATTTGTTAATGTGAGGATATGATCTTGAGAAACAAGAGATAAATTTCTGAGGGCTTCAAGGACTCCAGCATTATGAGGAGCCACATCACATCTTAACTCTTGATTTTCAAAAAAAAATTAGTGAGAATTTTTCTTGGATGTTCTCTTATACATAGTTGGGGCCACTTGCTAAGAAAGGTGATTATTAGAGGCAAGTGTATGTGCCTACCCAAGAGTGGTTACCATAACAGACAAATTACCTCTAATTAAAAGGGGTGTATGTTCCCAATTTTATTTTCCATATAATATGGTGGAGTATGACCCATGAACCTCCGAGACTGGAGTAGAGGTGTGTATCTTCTTCTAGATGGCATGTTGATGTGTCATACAATGTGTGGGGAAAGATTTATGAATCTGTTCCCCTAATACTGCTGATGTAGTCAAAATATCCTAAAACTTTACCAGAATATGGGTAGAGATTTTTGACTGCCCTTTCACCTTTGATATAATATGTATAGTGACTTCAGCAGCCGAAATAGGAATATAAGTTCATTCTGTAAATGGAGTAGGTTTATGTGCATGATTTTCTCCTTCTTTTCCTGTAAATGGGTATTGACAGTACTCATGCATGGGGGTAGAGTGTTGGGTCTGCCCCAAATTTGTAGTTGTAGCTTTCCGACGGACTTCTCTAAGTGCTAGAAAATTAGAATATTGACAGAATTGATGGAAATTGGTTGGTGTATGTGCCTGATGGCTATTTCCCATCAAGTATGGTTGATGGAATTCCTTCAATATTGGCAGACGAGACTACAAATTGAATTGGTTATTGTAAATAGGTTTATGTTCATGTTTACCAGTTTCAACTACATTAGATTTTCAAACTTCCATAAATGCAGTCAGACGATCCTACTGACTAGATAATAACTTGTAAATAGGTGTATATGCATGTTCACAGTACTCCATTGGGTTTATCTGGTGGGATTTGTGGGTTGTTGTCAGTAGAGTCTGATGAGCAGCAAAATTAGGATGGAAGGGGGGGGGTATGTTCTCGCTCATTGTTTTCCATCATCTTAAATTGATGGAATTCTTATATGAAGGTAGAGGTGTGATAAAATTCTCCCTGTTAACTGGACGTTGTCCCTGGTGGTTCATTTTTCATGCCCGAGTCTGAGAGACCTAGTCCAAACATCCTGATGTAACACCCTCATCACATTGGGGGTTCACTACCACATGATTCTGGTAGTGACTACGGGTGTGGGTCCTCAAGAAGGACTCCATAATTCTTGAATTGAGGCCTTCAATGACCTATTGATCCTCCTCTCTGTACTATAAGAGGGATTTATTACTACATTCCAAGTAAAAATACCCTAAACGATTGAAACAGTGGTGGTAACTATTTGATTCTTGATCAGTGGTCATCATTGGCTAGATGATATAGGTTTTTTGTTCACCTAGAGTCCCTTTTGAGTAGTCTCCAATGTTTGTATTGTACCGTACTGGTGATATTCCTTTACCATCATATTAGAGACCCAACATTGAAGAAGTTGGGTTGGTGATGATGTCCTTCTTGATGATGGAGATCCAGCTTGAGCAACGGTTGGGAAGTTCACAGATGTTTTCTTGGAGAAAGACATTCTTTGGATTGAAGGGAGTTATATGAAAAACATGAATACAACAACACACTCTATTAAAATAAAATCTTTTTAGATGGACACATGCGTGATTAATTCTTTTTTTTTCATCCTTCTTTTATCAATTTATAGAGGCCTAACATGTGGGTAAAATTATTAACATGGTTGAGGATTCACTTCGGGTTCACCATTTTTGTTTTGTAGTTCCTAGATATGTGTGTTATAGTTTTAAGAATCACTATTTCCTAGAGGTTTCCATTGCATTAATTCATGGAACCATGAACCTCCAACAGTTCTTTAGGCAAAGAGGAAATTCTTTCCAATGGCAGGTGTTTGTTATGTTTGATCATTACGATACTTAAAAACGTGTGTTGGTCCAGAGGATGGGAGGTTGGACTCATCATACCCTTTTGGAGGGAATTATTTCTACTCCAGGAATCTCTTTGTAAAATTATTATATTATCATGAATCCTTATTAATTTACTGTGTATGTCATAATTATCCCTTGGAATTCGCCATTACTTATTAACATGTGTAAAATTTAGAATCATTATTATGAATTCAAGATTCTTCATTAATGTAAATATCCATATGTATTTGATGTTCTCTGTCAATGGTATCCTATAATATACTATTTAATGATTCTTTTACTCATCGTTTAAGATGATAATGGTTTTTAAGCCACTCAGTGGGGTACTCTTGAATTTTATTGTCACCCAGGGAGATGAAGGTTCAGTTTTGATTTTGAGATTGTGTCGACAAGATAGGCTACCTATATATTCTTGTGAAAGTAATCAGATCCCTCATATTTGGTTCCACATAATGGGACACATCATACCTTTTAAGGTCATGTGATAAGGGCCTCTAAGTGGAAGGTGCATAGTTGAAACTTAGTGTGGGGCTTATGCTGAAGCATCCCAAGGAACATGGAAAGGATATGGGTTTCCCAGTAAAATCATACCCCATTGGGAATATGGACCAAGGAGAACATGGTTTATTTTATGTTACTCATTTGAACCTCAAATAGGATTCCTAATTATACCATATGGATGGGAATGAAAGCCCACATAGTGCGATAAGTCTCATACGAGAGTATGGTATTTTAAGAAAGATGATTTTGGGATTACTTCTTGATATGGATGCCATGATGACTTGGAAGTTTAATTTGGGGCTTATTCCTAAGGTCGATTCCCAGATTAAGGGAATTTGGGTTGGATTCCTAAGGAGGATGCCCAATGATATCAGGCCCTGAGAAGGCTTCTAACGTATCTCGATTATGATGTGAATCAATGTTCTCGTAGTTCATTTCAAAGAGTGTTTTTGCACATGTTGTAACCATCACGTATCTCTAATACCATGTGAGTCAAGATCTGTATTAGAAACTAGAGTATGTGAATGATTTAACAATGAAACATTACACTTTTCCTCCTCCGTTGATGAAAGAGGTCAAGGCGACAAGCCTTCCCTCTATTCTATTTACATTGGACAAGGATCCAGTGTAAGAAGGTAGGGATGATGGTGAGGGGATTACTCCAGGATGGATTCCCATAGTGACAAAGTGCAGTGGGAGAGGGAAAGGGTAACAAAATCCCCAGTTCCCATCCCCCTTTGGTCTTTGGCACCGAAGAAGGGAGGAGGAGTAATGATGCCACCTCATGCAAGAAAAACTAAGGGCTTATGCCAAGATGTTTCCCAAAAATTGATACTAGTAGGGGAAGGTAAAATTTTTATTTATACTATAAAAGAAAAAGTGGGCATGAACTATACCTTCCCAACCATATACTTGAGGTTCTGGGTCACCTCTTTGATGAGGGAGAGGCTAGGACCCTACCCTCCTTTAAATCAGAAACTTCCTAACAATATTCATGGGAAAAACATCCATGTGACTATAGATATTCAAACCCAGAGACACTCCATGAATCCTAACCCCGTTTTGAAACAAATGTGGGAATCCTCTGACTGTGGAAACACAAACCCAAATAACATACACGCTGATGTGCCTTTCACAATGATTTGACAAGTCAGGAAGTTTTGGTGGAGGTCTCAATAGAATCCCTTTCATAAAACGGATCCAATGAAGAATAATCCCTTCCATGGATGTCTAAGGAAGGATTGATGGCTTGTAGACTGAAGAGTGTGAAGAGAATAAGTGAATCAAAGAGAGGCACCCATGTTGAGAAGGATGCAAAAGTATGATCGTGCAAGTACACTTGGGCAACTATATGATCACTAAAGTGAAGAACAACCTATATGGTAATACTTGGGAATGATCTTTCACAAGCCTTCAAGAGTATTCACAGGTCATCCAAGAAGTGGGGTGCTCAAGTTATAGTGAGAGGATGTAGAGACCCAAAGCTTGAAATACATGAAAATTACATTACTTTTGCGGAATACTTAGTACATAACAAAAACACACACACAAGGATCGTAATAGTTTAGTGTCTTTGGAAACTTGGAATATAATATTCTAATCGTGGTGAAAGATCTTCAACATCTCCCATAACGATCTTCTTTTTTTTACCTAAAACATTTCTTTATATCCTGGGGAAAAGAAAACATAAAAGGATGAGCTCAAATGCTCAGTAAGGGTAAAATAAATATCAATCACATCATTTTCATAAGAACATAACATTTTGGAAATCTTAACCTGCAAAAGAGAGCATAATTTCATAACATGGGATAATCATAGTAGTGAAATGTAATCCCAATAATCATAACTTAAAACATGAAACTTTGTGTCATACCCACATAATCATAGAGAATCATTTCTTATTAGTCAAGACACATTGCCAAGACTATCTTAGTGGACAAAGTCCCTTTCTGAACCAAGTCACCCTCGTTTCAGTCCTGTTTCACTGAACCGGTATAACCTACCATTCCATCCATGTCTATCTCATGAGATATAAAATCTTTACCCAATGCATTGTAGGGAGATATAGGTCACACCCATCTCATAATGATACCATTCTTATTGTGTGCCACAAAATCATAAATCATACATCATTGCATAACCCATGTAATAAAAATGGGATTCTTAAACAACATGACATCATAAAACAATTCATATAAGATAATGGAATTAATAAAAATATTTCCATCACAACATAATCAAATCCATGTAATAATAGGGATAGAAACAGAACCCTTTATTATCTTAGATGGAAAATAATTTTGATAAAACACTTGAACTCCATTCTTGAGGAAAATATCCCTTCTACTTCAAAAACATTTTACTTTCTTAGAATGTCTTACAATTTTAAACTAAAAGAAGTTGATTAAAAATAAACTTGAAAACTTGTAAAAGACTCTTCTTGGAAATAATGTTTTAAAAATCCATTCATGTCGTATAAGTTAAAAAAACATTCTTCTCGTACTTTTGTCGGAAAAGTCAAAAAAGTACCTCGTACGAAAAACGACAAAATATTCCTTTAATATCTTTTACTAAATACTCACCGAAGGGTAAAATAGGATTTAAAAAATTGTAGAAAAATGGAAATAATATTACATATTGAGGAAACATGGATGTGGATGATAAAATACACCCCAGTAAATACTAAAGTATAAACAATCTCGGATAAAAATGAGATTGTGATATTTCCCTTACCTTAGGTCTGATATGCTTTGTACGTGTCCGAACCTCATATATAATGTTTTAAATAATGTTATTGACTAATTCTAGAATCATAATTATTTTTATGATATCATATATGGTCATTTGCTTAGCTTCTTAGTAGTAATATTTCATTACTACTTGTTATTCGGGTGTTTATAACTTTTTGTTCTTATGCGTGTTTTGTTGAATAAATTCTTATTCTTATCTTTATGTTATAGATACCTCATTTACAGAATGGTATTAGTGTAATATATATCATATTCATTCATTAAATTCATTTATATAATCATTATGAATTGAAGATCATGTAGAACGAGTCGCATCACATCGTGGAGACGGTATTCCGTACGTACGCACGAGTGATAATATCGTTCCTATGATTGTGGAATTGTATTGGAGTGTATGTATACTATTTAAGAATCAGTATCACTTTATAATAGTCATATATAGTCATTATTTACACCATTATACCCATCGAAGTAAGTTTTTGGTGGAAAATAGATTACACCACGGCGTGGAGACGGTATTCTGTACGTACGCACGCGCGGTGATTTCATTTTCCGTAGGATGGATAAATGGTGAGATAGGGTTGTTTCATACTTATAATAACATATCAGTATATTAGTGATACTGATGTTATTACTTCATAATGAAACAACTAAAGAATAAGAATTGGAAGAAGAAATAAAGATGAATGAACCGGTAACGGACATTACCTCTTCTTTGAAGTGCTTCTTTGAGACCTCCTTTTAGGGCACTAAAATGGGTCTTTGAAGAAGACCAGAACCTCTAGGATGTTTCTAGGGAAGTGTAGAGACGAAATTGGCAGGGGTTGGCCGAGCTTGAATGCTCAAATTGGTGTGAGGAGGAGAGGGATGAGGTGCCCTTTTATAAGGGAGGAGAGGGGCACTTTTGGGAAAACTAAAAATATTATTTTATTATAAAGTCAAGTTCGGTTTTAAATAGCTCCAAATTGATATATTTAGAAGCTAAGGTGGGGATGGGTCGAACGCATCTCATCCAATAGAATTTAGACAAGTTTAGGTTCCTATTTTAACCTTATCATGTAGATTTAACATTAAGCTAAATAATTTTACTTTTACAGTGTCTTCTTGTATTCTTATACTATAAGGTTAATAAACTAACTATATCAAGCCAAATGAACCCCAAATTGTTTATTATTAATATATATAACCTTATATAAGTCATTGGTCCAAACCTTAGTTTTTTAGGAATAAAATAACAATTACTAATATAATATTTGTTTTAAAAACTATTTTATGTCAATTTTGACACTATTTAGTAATTGATTTTTGTGAAAATTATAACAGAATTCTTAGTTAGAACCAAGTTAATTAAATAAATACTAACATGTCATATTATCCTAGAAAATTAGTGTAATTCATAAAAAGTCTCATATTATATTTATTTGGGTATTTATAACATCAATTATGTCAATATTTCATTAATAAGATAATTACTGCATCATCGTTGTGTCATAAATAAATTAAATTATTTAATGTCTAAAAATTACAAATAAAATACCATTATGTATTAAATCTTTTTATATTTCTAATTAATATTTATAATCGAAATTATCTTATGTATAACCCCATATTAAAAATGATTTACTTATTAAACTTTGATTTTAACTATTTTAACCCTTCTTTAAATAAATTAATAATAAATGTCCTAATCTAATACAAGTGGGCCTAAATGGTCATATTGTATTCCTAAGGTTGATTTTGGTCGAATTAAACTTGTATAATAGAATTAGGACATGTGTTAGGGTAATAATAATATCATTTTTACCCTTAATTACCCTATTTACATTTAACCGTGGTAAAAAAAGTAAAGAGTTACTATTCACCAAAAATTATTTTCATCTCATTGAATCACATTTTACTTACTGGCATCAACCGTGTCTTTTGGATTATTGAAATTCCACTCACAGAAGCGGTAAAATTAAGTTTTATGAAAAATTCATTTTTTTATCTTCCACTTAGTAGTTTCATTATTCATCAAAAAATGAAAGTTTCCAGAAAAATACCAAAAATTAAGCCTAAGCTATATTTGATATTATGAACTCAAAAATGATGTCTATTTTACCAAATTCAAAAAATATCAGTTGCATTAATTAATTTAAAAATTAATTCCCGTCTTCATCACAAATAGCGTGTTCTTAAGAGATAATAACTATCAAAAGATTGACACTTTTTTATGTCTGGTTTAAATGTGAAATTACATCCAATAACCAACATTGTATTAAATTTTAAAGATATATTCTAAATATACTTTAAAACCACAAAAATTAATAATTTATCACTATTAATTGTTTCGATTAAAAAAGTTGTTTTTAATTAAAATTTAGTAATTTTCACTATTCATCAGAATATGAAACTTATCCGAAAAGTACCAAAATTTCACCTTAGGCTAAATTTGATACTCCGAATCTAAAAATGAAGTCCATTTTGAGAGATAAAATTTCTAAAATTTTAAAAGGTGGTTATTACTATTCATAACAGCTAGTTTTAATAATATTTTAATAGCATATCGTTGTTTAGTGAAACTCGGTATTGCGTACTACAGAGACTATCGAGGAAGGTCGTGATTGCGTGTAAAGCAAGCCAAGCAAGTGTTGTGTGTAGAAAAATATTCCTTTGATGATTTATATAACATAAATGTCTCGGGTGTTACATTATACCCCCCTTAAAAATGAATTTCACCCTCGAAATTTGTCGGGGTTATAAATGGTTTACTATTCGAAAGTTTCTTTAATAGAAACCCACATCGTAAAAAGGAATACCAAAACCAATCTTTAAAAACAAAAGTATGAAACGTAACGGTTACACAAATAAACTAATCATTGGGTTTCCACATAGGTGAAAATATGGATATGGAAGAGAAATCTAACCATCATGTTCTGATGGAGAGTGGTAGAGAACATGGCTATGGAAAACCCAGCAATCACAAAGCCATAAATTTGTGAAGATCTAAGGTACCATCTGATTCATCAGATATAAGAGCACTAGGAAAACATTTTTGGTTTTCAAGATCATTTACCTAAAGTTGATGAAATTGGAATTAGAAGAAATACTTTCATGATTTTGGTATAGTCTCACCGTTTGTCGTTCTTGGGACAATTTCCACCTCATCTCTTAAAGAAATGAAGTTGAATTTGACATTCGTGATGTGTTAGCAGATCATGTGATAGAATGATGGGTCATTCCATCTGTCTCAAACAAAAGGTTAGAAAAGTTATCAAAAAATACATAAGTCCATCTATAGTGAGATTAATGATATATGGTTCCTAAAATGGACTTATACTTCATATATCATACTGCTTAATAAAACTAGTTTCTACTAAACAGGGACTTCCTGTAGGCTAGTGGTAGGCGATAAAGGCCAGTCGCACTTCGGTTGTGGGTTCGATTCCTACAACCTTGTCCGACGCAATGGGTTGTCGCCCGTCCTGCAGGTTGTCCTTTTTCTAAAACTATATTACTATAACATCCTATCAATGATATCCAAAAAACAAACAATACTAACTTATGTCTAACATAATCCATTCCAATCTTTAGGCTTATCCATAATACTGCAGTCCATTCTCATAATATAGTGAAAACGATTACCAGAGATTTAATACCATCGTTGATCCCCATATATCATAAGATATATCTTGTTGGTCACATTCCAAACATTCAAAGTCCTTAATCATGTACTCTCTTGAATACCCATTGAACCTTAGTGAAAACATGAATGCAGTTAAAATTTAACACTTTCCACATACCAAAATCCTCAAAATTCTATATACTCAAACCATGATATCACTTAGTCCTCATATCAATCATGAGCTCATGAATACAATCAAACATCTCATTATCTTCTTGTCCCTTCATTATGCGCATATCATCTTATTTCCAAAAATATCTCAATCACTATCCATGGTTACCAGTACCATAAAATTATTGAATACCACAATAGAACAATACATAAATATTCCAATATTGCATGATACTATATACAACATTATTTTGGAATCTCATTACATAAACACTTAATCATTCCACCACATCGTTGTCATATTCAACATCACCAATAGTGATCGCATGTGACTTCCCTTTGTCCTTCGCCTTAAGTGGTTGCTCATGTCGATCATCACTAATCCTTGGATTAGGGAATTTATTATCATAATGCCCCATTTCCTTTCACTTGAATCATTGAAGTGTTGGTGGTGCATTCTCTGCAGTGTTTGCTTTATTCACGTCATTAGAAACCCTTTTTCCATTACTTCGACACTCAGCTACTCGATGACCTTCTTTTCCACACTTAAAACATTTTCTAGTCCCTTTAAGACAATCTCCACCATGCTTCTTTACACACATTGTGCATAAGGAAACATTCATCTTCTTTTCACCATTATTATGAGATTTCTCCTTGAACTCCATCTTTCGTTTCTTGTCAAAACAATGAGATGGATAGGTAAAACCAACATCCATTTCTACCTTGATAGAACAACGCACAATTTCTTCATAGCTACTGAAGTCTCTTATAGCTAATTCCCTTCGAAGATTTGGTTTTAAGCCACTGAAGAATTGATCAACTTTACTTTTAGGTTGCATGATAAATCCAGATTCATACCTTGCAAGCCTTGTAAAATTCACTTCGTATATACCACCAGATTCATCATCCTTTTGCTTTAGTTAAAGAAACTCCTTCTCCATCTTTGTTCAAAGAATACGAGGGAAGTACTTATTGAAAAATAAGTTCTTGAACTCGTCCCATTCCATGGACTCAATTTCATCTCTTTGCCTCGTATTTTTGATAAGATTCCACCATTGATCAGCTTCACCTTCCAAACGATATACTGCTAAGATGACTTTATCATGTTCAGAACATTGAAGAACTGAAAATATCTTTTCAGTGGTACAGATCCATTGTTCAGCAACAAGTGGACCAGAAGACCCACTGTAAGAAGGTGGACGTTGCCTCATGAAGGACTCAATAGAATATTGTTCCCTTATCTGCTCATTTGGAAGTCCAGAATGATTCATAGCTTGTGTAAGTATAACAATAAGATTTTGCACTACATTTCCCATAACATTTGTTTGTTTAGGAGGACAATCATTGCATTGTCCATTACAGTGATCAACACGGTTCCTTCGGGTTCCATCCATCGTCTAAAACCCAAAAAGAATAGTGTGAGAGGAAAAAATCATGCTAGGGAAGACAACATAATAAAGGGGGAGTATCCTCAATATCTAACATCTTAGGTTAAATTCTATGATCGTTACCGTAGTTCTAGGACTGTATCCTATACGTATACTTATCCTTGGGGACATCACTAGACATACCATAGAAATATCTCTAGGGATCTCACTAATGTTTTCACATCCTAGTTTCCAAAGGTTGACTAAACCTTTCCTCTGATACTAACTATAGAGACCCGAAGCTTGATGTACATGAAAATTACATTAATTTTGCGGAATACTTAGTATATAACAAAAACACACACACAAGGATCGTAATAGTTTAGTGTCTTTGGAAAATCGGAATATAATATTCTAATCGTGGTAAAAGATCTTCAACATCTCCCATAAAGATCTTCTTTTTTACCTAAAACCTTTCTTTATATCCTGGGGAAAAGAAAACATAAAAGGGTGAGCTCAAATGCTCAGTAAGGGTAAAATAAATATCAATCACATCATTTTCATCAGAACATAACATTTTGGAAATCTTAACCTGCAAAAGAGAGCAAAATTTCATAACATGGGATAAATCATAGTAGTGAAATGTAATCCCAATAATCATAACAGAAAACATGAAACTTTGTGGCATACACACATAATCATAGAGAATCATTTCTTATTAGTCAAGACTCATTTCCAAGACTATCTTAGTGGACAAAGTCCCTTTCTGAACCGAGTCACCCTCGTTTCAGTCCTGTTTCACTGAACCGGTATAACCTACCATTCCAGCCATGTCTATCTCATGAGATATAAAATCTTTACCCAATGCATTGGAGGGAGATATATGTCGCACCCATCTCATAATGATACCATTCTTATGTGTGCCACAAAATCATAAATCATACATCATTGCATAACCCATGTAAAAAAACGGGATTCTTAAACAACATGACATTATAAAACAATTCATATAAGATAAAGGAATTCATAAATATATGTCCATCACAACATAATAAAACCCATGTAATAATAGGGATAGAAACAGAACCCTTTATTATCTTAGATGGAAAATAATTTTGATAAAACACTTGAACTCCATTCTTGAGGAAAATATCCTTTCTACTTCAAAAACATTTTCCTTTCTTAACATGTCTTACAATTTTAAACTAAAAGAATTTGATTAAAAATAAACATGAAAACTTGTAAAGGAAGCTTCGTGGAAATAATGTTTTAAAAATCCATTCATTCCATATAAGTTAAAAAACATTCTTCTCGTTCTTTTGTTGGAAAAGTCAAAAAAGTACCTCGTACGAAAAACGACAAAAGGTTCCTTTCATATCTTTTACTAAAAACTCACCGAAGGGTAAAATAGGATTTAAACAATTGTAGACGAATGTAAATAACATTACATATTGAGGAAACATGGATGTGGATGATAAAATACACCCCAGTAAATACTAAAGTATAAACAATCTCGAATAAAAATGAGATTTTGATATTTCCCTTACCTTAGGTCCGATATGTTTTGTACGTGTCCGAACCTCCTGTATAATGTTTTAAATAATGTTATTGACTTATTCCAGAATAATACTTATTTTTAAAATATCATATATGGTCATTTTCATAGCTTCTTAGTAGTAATATTTCATTACTACTTATTATTCGGGTGTTTATAACTTTTTGTTCTTATGCGTGTTTTGTTGAATAAATTCTTATTCTAATCTTTAGGTTATAGATACCTCATTTCTAGAATATTATTAGTGTAATATATATCATATTCATTCTTTCAATTCATTTATATAATCATTATGAAATGAAGATCATGTAGAATGAGTCACATCACATCGTGGAGACGGTATTCCGTACGTACGCACGAATGATGATATCGTTCCTATGATCGTGGAATTGTATTGGAGTGTATGAATACTATTTCAGAATCAGTATAACTTTATAATAGTCATATATAGTAATTATTTACACCATTATACCCATCCAAGTAAGGTGGTGGTGGAAAATAGATTACACCACGGCATGGAGACGGTATTCCGTACGTACGCACGCGCAGTGATTTCGTTTTCCATAGGATGGATAGATGGTGAAATAGGGTTGTTTCATACTTATAATAATATATCGATATATGAGTGATACTGTTCTTATTACTTCATAATGAAACAACTAAAGAAGAAGAAGTGGAAGAAGAAATAAAGATGAAAGAATCGGTAACGAACATTACCTCTTCTTTGAAGTGATTCTTTGAGACCTCCTTTTAGGGAACTAAAATGGGTATTTGAAGAATACCAGAACCTCTGGGATGTTTATAGGGAAGTGGAGAGAAGAAATTGGCAGGGTTTTTCCGAGCTTGAATGCTCAAATTGGTGTGAGGAGGAGAGGGATGAGGTGCCCTTTTATAAGGGAGGAGAGGGGCACTTTTGGGAAAACTAAAAATATTATTTTATTATAAAGTAAAGTTCGGTTTTAAATAGCTCCAAATTGATATATTTCGAATCTAAGGTGGGGATGGGTCGAAATCCTCTCATCCAATAGAATTTAGACAAGTTTAGGTTCCTATTTTAATCTTATCATGTAGATTTAACATTAAGTTAAATAATTTTACTTTTACCGTGTCTTCTTGTGTTCTTATACTATAAGGTTAATAAACTTACTATATCAAGCCAAACGAACCCCAAGTTGTTTATTATTAATATATATAACCTTATCTAAGTCATTGGGCTGACCCTTAGATTTTTAATAATAAAATAATAATTACTAATATAATATTTGTTTTAAAAACTATTTTATGTCAATTTTGACACTATTTAGTAATTGATTTTTGTGAAACTTATAAAAGAATTATTAGTTAGAACCAAGTTAAGTAAATCAATACTAACATTTCATATTAACCTATAAAATTAGGGTAATTCATAAAAACGCTCAAATTATATTTATTTGGGTATTTATAACATCAATTATGTCAATATTTCATTAATAAGATAATTACTGCATCATCGTTCTGTCATAAATAAATTAAATTATTTAATGTCTAAAAATTAAAAATAAAATTCTATTATGTAGTAAATCTTTTTAGCTTTCTAATTAATATTTATAATCGAAATTATCGTATGTATAACCCCATATTAAAAATGATTTACTTATTAAACTTTGATTTTAACTATTTTAACCCTTCTTTAAATAAATTAATAATAAATGTCCTAATCTAATCCAAAGGGGACTAAATGGTCATATTTTATTCCTAAGGATGTTTTTGGTCGAATTAAACTTGTCCAATAGAATTAGGACATGTGTTAGGGTAATAATAATATCATTTTTACCATTAATTACCCTATTTACTTTTAACCGTGGTAAAAAAAAGTAAAAAGTTACTATTGACCAAAAATTATTTTCATCTCATTGAACCACATTTTACTTACCGACATCAACCGTATCTCTCGTATTTTTGAAATTCCACTCACAGAAGCGGTAAAATTAAGTTTTATGAAAATTTCATTTTTCTAACTACCACTTAGTGGTTTCACTATTCATCAAAAAATGAAAGTTTCCAGAAAAATACCAAAAATTAGGCCTAAGCTATATTTGATATTATGAACTCAAAAATGATGTATATTTTACCAAATTCAAAACATATCAGTTGCATTAATTAATTTAAAAGTTAATTCCCGTCATCAACACAAATAGCATGGTCTTAAGAGATAATAACTACAAAAAGATTGACACTTGTTTATGTCTGGTGTAAATGTGAAATTACATCCAATAACCAACATTGTATTAAATTGTAAAAATATATTCTAAATATACTTTAAAACCACTAAAATTAATAATTTATCACTATTAATTATTTCGATTAAAAAAGTTGTTTTTAATTAAAATTTAGTAATTTTCACTATTCATCAAAATATGAAAGTTATCCGAAAAGTACCAAAATTTCAACTTAGGCTAAATTTGATACTCCGAATCAAAAAATGAAGTCCATTTTGAGACATAAAATTTATAAAATTTTAAAAGGTGGTTATTACTATTCATAACGGCTAGTTTTAATAATATTTTAATAGCATATCGTTGTTTAGTGAAACTCGGTATTGCGTACTACACACGCTATCGAGGAAGGTCGTGATTACGTGTAAAGAAAGCCAAGAAAGTGTTGTGTGTAGAAAAAGATTCCTTTGATGATTTATATAACATAAAAGTCTCGGGTGTTACAGAGGAATGGGAGGCACACAAGTATTTCTGACTTAGGGAGATTGAGGGGTTTTTGTACGCAAGTGTAATGGTTTTCAAACACCAAAAGGACTTATTTTGAATTATCCTCCCTTAAATACTCCACTCAATGTGTTGAATAACTACACTAAATTATTCGGAAGATTGGGGCGACGTACAAGGTTGACCATAGTAGAAATTAGGCTTCAAGTATATTTTTTCGTACAAATGGGGGCCCCAAAGGTCTATTTATAGGCAAATAAGCGACCTTGTGAGAAATGAGTTGGGTGATCAAGTGACTTGCGTGATATATATGGTCTCACAAGTATGTTGCGAGGTATATGGGGCGCGCAAGTAGGTTTCACGCCGCCGTTGTTTTGTCTTGACTAAGGCTATTCACAATTCTTTCCTTTGCAAATCATGATTTTTTTTCTTCATTTATTTTCCCATTCTATTTCATAGGGGATTCCCTTTTCCATTTGTAGACTTTTTGACCAAATGGTGTTTCAAATGAGTCAAAAATAGATTAATTTATTTCCATAAGAATAACATCATAAAGTATAAAATACTCCACCATGATTACAAACTTATATGAATTAAATACCAATATATTAGTCATTACTAATATCATAAAATTGATAATGAAATAATTTTTATGATGCGTTCCATAATAGAGTTGAGTATATATTAATTGGATGATAATCATATTTATTTATCTTCTTAACCAAAACATTATTTAGATTTACTCCAACTAGAATGATTTCCTATTAAATAATATATATTGTATGCCAAATTATATGTTTTACATATCATTGTCTCTAATTTAATGATCTTATCAAATTTTTTATTTTAATATAATCTAATTTTAATAATATCACATATGATATTATGTTATTTGGGTCGGTAGTATATTTTAAAAGTGATATTATAATATTATACAAATTATCTCATGCATGTCTTTACATCACAGGAAATAACTACATATATATATATATTCATTCCTTTAATTATTTAATTTAATATTATATATCTCTAGAATAATTAATATATTCTGAAAAATATATCACTTTAGACAACTTTTTTTTTGGCTACCAAATGTAAAAGCTAATAATAACCCAAATATAGAATGATTTTTCGTTAATTTTAATTAAATACAATTATTATGAATTTTTATAATATTTTGATATGAAATGGTAATTAATATTATCAATCATGTAATTTTAATCATCCCTCGAAATTCATGGAAATATTTGAAGCACCTAGACTATTTGGAAGTCCTACCCAACGTCGAACAGATATATACTAAATTTCAATTATTTTTTTAATGAGTAATAAGTATAACCAAAATAATTATTTTGTATTATATTCATAATTAAATAAAAAATCAAATTCATTATTCATCAAATTAAGTCTTATATTGATGATTTCATGTAAATCCATATACTTATGCTATGGAAACATTAAGAAAAATATTAAACATTATAAATACAATTAGACAATAATTTGTATAAAAGTAATTACTGAAGACTATTAAATAATAATTAAAATAAATTAATATTTAATATAAATAATTTTTATAACAAATTATAATGTTTTAAATGAATTTGTTTATGTAAAAATAATGTTTAATATTATTTGATGTCAGATTAATCATAAAGAGAATTGGGTTTTGAAAACTATATATACATAAAAAACAAAAAAAAATGTTATTTTTCATTATAAGAAATTGTAATAATATATTTTCTAAGTGTTCATAAATTTTAACATAAAATAAATTTTCTTAAATTTTTTTTAAAAGAGTAATTTCATTATGGTCACACATTGAATCAAAATACAGTAATATTTATCCATGTTATCCACAGCATATAAAAATTTAATTACATCAATCCATTACCATTTTATATGAATAAATCCATAACATATAAGATGTGTTTCTAGGATTTCTTATTTAATGATATGAAAATTTAAAAAATAAATTTATCATAAACACACAGTTTTGAATCGTAGTTTACATAAACTATGTCATAATAATATAAATTATTCCCTATTTTTGAAAAACAATTACATATATTTAATTTAATAATCATTTTCATACTAATTATCCACATGAAATAGATAAAAAATAAATGAAATGTTTTGTTTTTTGATCATATATGAGGTAAAAATGCAATGGTTGAAAACACAATAACATGTCATGAGATATATTGGGAGAATAAATGGTAAAATTAAATGATAAATTTACCATTTGTACATCCTAATTATTATTTAACTTTTCATTATATTTTATTTCTAAAAATAACTCCACATGAAAAAAATTATGAAGACACCATTATTGGTACCTTCTCACAAAATTAAATGAAAAAATAATATAATTTTACATCATGTTATTCAACTGAAATAGTTTCCCCAACTCTATCGAAATTGATGCCGAAATATTTAGAGGGATGGGGATCTATAATAATTTTTTAGAATAAACCACTATGTATTATATTAAAAACATCAACTATGTTTGACAATAACTCATTCATTGAAAGAAAATTGAATTTTTTTTGATGTGAAACAATGACCAACCATAACACAAGACATTAAAATATGAAATTTCTTATCCTCTAGATTGTGATTTACTAAACACGTATTTCTCTAATATCATTGTATCATCATGATAATGCATTCTCTAAAAATGTAAATTCCAATGAAAAATTTCTCTCTCATATAATATTCATAAAATATCTATTTTCTATATACTTCACCCAATATAAATTTTCCTCATTACATATTTAAAACAATATGACAATATAATACTTTATTTTTTCATCTACTCTCATAATCTAAATATTATCAAACAGACCACATAAATTAAATTAAATCCTAAAAAGAATAGGGTTATGTAAACTATAATAATTATATACTTCGGTAAGAGATAAATTTATATTAGTTTTCTATAATATGTCAAAAATATTATAGTTTTACATTTCAATGGTAATTTTGAAATAAAAAAACAAATTCAAAAAAACATTAATACAATAAAATTATTCCACTATAATTTCATTAATTACGTTATATATGGAATTTTACACTGCATAGAAAATTTTTATAGTCATACTATGAAAACTGCTCTGTTAATGATTAAATTACAAAAATAATTTCCTCTAGGATGTGCTCACCCTTCTTTTTATTTAAAAAAATGAGTACCTAAAAAAACACTCCGTGATGTATTTGGGTGATCTATCTTATTTCTAGTAGGGATTCTTATAAATCATCCCACATAATGAATTCCCTTAGGAATTGGTGTTACAGGTAATAATGTTGTGATAGTGACATATTTAAATGATTTCAATTATCATTATTTCTAAATTGACATGATTTATTTTCAAGTCATCACCACATCGTATTTAGAAACTGGTTTTCGTTCAAATTTCATTGAAATGACATGATCTCTCTATATTTAATGTCAAATAGATTCTAGAATTTTTCATTAATTTGATAATATTCATTCACTATCTATTTAGAATATAAACTCACATGATTTTAACATCTATGTTTATGGTTTTGAACATCAAAAATGAAATACTAATAGCGTTCTAACTTAGTAAAAGTCCTCTAATAGTAATTATAAAACAATTTCTCTTAAAAACACTCATTTTCACTAAAATGAATACCAAAATAACAAATTTAATTTTAAACTATAATATATATATAACTTGGATTTTGTTGGGAAGTACTCTTAACAATAATAAATCACATTACTTTAACGAATATTTTTTATTGTTTATTATAAAATAAATTCATTCACACTATATCGTTATAAAATATTATCATTGGGATAAAAAATATTAAATTAATGTTATTAAATATCGATCCTTCAAATTATAGGTTATTTATATATTCCATTTTTAGAATAATAAATCCCAAACATTTCCATTTTATTTAATATCATGGTATAATCTATAAAAACCATAGTCTTCTTTTACAACCCTAATTCCCCCATTTATTACGTAACTCCCATTTATTATTAACATAATATGAAATTATGTTCTCTCCTTTATGAATTAACTTATAGAATAATGTTCACACTTTATTAATTACGAATTATATCTCATTTTTTATAGATATTCTTAAATATTATTCTGTATCCCACATTAAAAGAAAGATTTTATGCTTTGTAACTTAATGATAAAAAATAAAATAATATATATTTTAAACATAAAGGATTAAATTACTATTAAATGATGTCAAAAATCATAGTAAATAAAAAAACTAATTAGTATATAAAAATAAATTTTTCTTTAGTGGTTTTTTATCCATTTTATTATATAATAGGTGAACACTAAACATTATTATAACACCATTATTTTTTAACAAAACTCTATGTTTGGTAACATATACAACAAGAAACGATGAGCTCTTAAAAACCAATATATTTTATTATTTAAATAAAATAACTATAATAGAGACATTGAATATGGTGATATGAATAGTATTAACAAACTTATAAATTATACATATAAAAATAAATAATAAAAATTATGTTTAAGAAATAAGAAATAATTTTTCAATATATTCATTTAATTGTTCATGAATTTTTATTCATCATAAAAATTTTATTCTTTATGGGAGAAAAAAATATAACTAATTTTTTCCACATTATAAATTTTTATATGATAAAATGTAAAACCATTTTCAAACTAGAATATGAAAATTATACTAGGAAATGTTTAGAAATTTTTATTAAATGATTTATTTTCCAATGAATTGTGAAAATACTTCTTCTTTTACAAACAATATTTTTCATTATGAATTTAAAAATATCAATATTTTATTAAAATTAATTCATACTAAATTTAGTTCAATTATAATATGTATAAATAAATTATGATCAATATAATCAATTTTATGATTGAATTTGTTATAATGAGAATATAATACATAAAAATATGTTTTTCTGGGAATCATTTTTTTAGTTTTTCCTTTTGATATTAAATCATATTATTCCACTTATAGGTTTTAAATTAGATATAATGGATTCCTTATTTTTAATCTTAATGTCAAAATTTCATGAATATTCATTATTTGTTTTTGGTATATATAAATAGTAACCACGGTAAACTTTATCACCTCAATAAAGGATAAATCGGGTAAAACTAGTTTAAAACTAAGTGATACTGTTATATGTTTACTTCCAAATTAATATTATATAAATGTAATTTGACCATTTTCACCTTATTATAGAAATTCATATATTAAAGGGAATCATATACCTAAAAATTATAAATATAATATTTAAATCAATGAAATTTAAAAAAATCACTCTCATTGTTTTAAATGTCTCATTTCAGAGCACATAGGGAAAAAATATATTTATAAATATTTAAATTGAAATATATTGTATAATAAAAGTATATAAATGATGAATTTTTTTATTATTTTTAGGAATTATATAATTACCTTAAAATTGGGAAAAAAGATAATACAATATTTATACAAATCGTAGAAAAATTAAATATATGATTTTTACATTATTTATTTTGATATAAATAAAGAGATTCGTTTTAACATGAATTTTTCAGATTAATATGATATATTATTGATTTTTAATGAATTATATTTGAAATAAAACATTTTTATGTGGTATTTTAAATGAAATTAAATGAAGTGTGTCTAAATTGAGAGTAAATAATATTTATCAATATAATATTTTATTATATTGTTAAACAATATTTAAAATAATAAAAGGGGAAAATGTCATATTACACGGTCAAAAATTAAATTGATTTCACAATTATGAATAAACTTTTACCTTATATTAAAACTTATATCCCTTTAAATGTGATGTAATAATTACTTCCTACACTATCAAATTATCATAACTAAGGGGATCAACTAAAAGATAAGGTTTAAAACAAAACCAAATCCTATCTATATTTTATTAGTTTACTCCATTTTATATATATACTACTCTAGTTTGAAATCCATATCCTTTTAAATTAATTTTTATTTAAAATTACTTTATTATATATTAATTAATTATGAAATTCCAAATGTTCCCCTCTCATAAATTATGAAAGGGACAATCCTCATTTAGTTTTTTAATCTACATTTATGCATTGAGATTGAACATATCATGATCATTCCCTTAAAAACATCATTATAATTTTTAAAATTTTTGTTGATTCCCAAAAATCAAATCCATAATTCCCTTAATGAATGATCTTATGTAAGTATTTCACAGAAGTGGTAATCATCATTACTGAGTCCTTCAAAACTATTTATTCATATACATCATCATAAAAATAATTAAACATAATTATATAATATCTCTAGTATCATAATAATAATTAGATGTTATTATGATTATGTTAAAACAATATTCCTTCTCTATTCTATCTAATGAAAATTGAAAACTTCACTCGTTCATACATAAAGGTTATAATCTCTAGATAGTAGTGTAATTCATTTTCTATCATCATTTCACATATATGATTATAAATATATAAACCATGATTATATATTATATATATGAAATAAATATTAATATAAAAATAATATAACATATGTACCTTCTTACCATACAATATTTTGGAAAACTATAGCACCTCTTGTGGATACTTGTAAACAACAACCTCCACGTAATGATGTGATACATTTTTCATTCACATATTACATTGATGGTAAGTGAGATTTATTTCAGGAATATATATATGTATATATATTTGGTTTTTATAATATTACAAGGATTTATTAAATTATATTTATTATTTTCCATTCATTTATTTCATCTATAAAACATGGAAGCATCGTTCATGTAAACGTGCAGCTTATCATCTCCATGAACAGTGAAATTTATTTTTTAGTCTATAAAATTTCTTGATGAAAATGATTGTGTATGTAATTGATATTAATTATAAGTATATAATTTTTAAAATTATGAATAGGATATAATGATTATAAATGTGCAATTACCAAAACTATAGAAATAAAACATTCATGAAAAATAAAGAACACATCACTCGGAATAATGATTTTAATAATGAATTACTAGTTAATGGGTGTTAAATGGTAATAAGTATATAATATATGAAACAATATATAGGTTTATGAATATATAATATATTTATATCTGCCATTAATTTTTCATGTAAGTGGTTTTTACAAGTACGAAGGAAATTAGGATTGAGGTAAGGGTTTCTTATCTCAATTTTACCTCTATTGGACATATTCTGTAATAACCGCTTATTTCTTTTGTATGTTTTATATTCATAATCTTTAATATCATATCACTCCTACCATAAAAGCATGGAGTTAGTAAATTAATTTATTACAATGGAAAGATATCAGGGAATCAAATTCGGAAGGACAAATCTGTTTAGTTTTATTAAAATTCTAGATTATATACATGATACCATAATACATTGGGAAATAGAAAATGCATACATGATACATAATAAAATGAAATAAAATGAATCCCCAAAAAACATTAAATGAATTCATCTTTATAAAATGGGGAAATAAAACATAATAAGTATGATCTCTAATTCACAGTAAGTGTAATTAATGTATAATCAACAATGAAACAAGGAGAATGAATCAACATGGCAAGGTAATAATTTTCATACACATTCCGTTTAATCAATAATCAACGATTCAAACATAACCATGGATATTATATATAATGGAATAATAACATGGAATAGAAATAGATTAATATATAATGATTGAATGCATAACGATGTTTGTTTAAATAATATCATCTAGGGATCATTCCATTTATCCAATACATTAAAGGGTTCATGCCATGAATCTAATATTATTAGGTCATCATACAAATAATCTAATACATTCAATGATTCATTCCAAGAATCTAATACATTCAAGGTTTCATTCCATGAATCTAATAATTGGGTAAGTCATCATCCAAACCTATATCTATATTTTATCATTAAACATTCTGATTCATCGAGGGGATATTGTGGGGCCCAACTATCATATACTAAATCCAATGCATTTATCATATGTAGAATAATTTCTTCAATTAATAGATAATGTTCCTTATCATAAAATATAAATATTTAATAAATATTATGGGTTTGTAAATAATTCCCTAATAGAGGATAAGTAACCATAAGGGTTGTATATATTGATGAATTAAAAACCATTTAATGATCATTAAAACATTATTGGGAAACATAATATGAAAACATTTGATAGTGTCCCATTCCACTTTGAAATATTTAATTAATAATTCCCTATGAATTAAAGGAAACATAAAATAACAAGATATTTTGGATATTGAAGATATAACATGTCAATTGTAGTATAAGACTACATTGAAAAAAATTGGTTTGTAATAATAATTTACCCTCAATTGAATGTAAATTGATATAACAATCTTCTACTACAATATTATATTTTGAATCATGGGATACATGAAAGATTAATAATCAATTTAAATGTTTAATACAATGAGATAAAGGGAAATATGACAAACATGCTCGTTATTACATATATAAATTGGATTTATTGAATAAACATGCACTTAAGAAAACTCTAATGATCGTGATGTCTAGTGTATTTATAAATTATGAACATCACATAACAACAAAGAACATAAAATACAACATATATATTGAAATATTATTTTACAATACCACAATATTCCTCGTACTTAGCATTGAATAGGATAACCTGAGGGCATACATTAGAAAACGGTGATCTATAAATTCCAGTAAGGGAGTAAATAAGGAATAACATAAATAATTCATTACATGGTAGAAAAATTTTCTATCAATGGAGAAAAATTGAAACATGAGCATAAAGGCATGATATATCATGATTATCATAAAATGGAGATATGGGAACAACATTTAACATGATATTAGCATGAGCCAAGGATCATTGCACATGGATAATGAGTAAACCCTAATTGCGCATTAATTATCATGATTAAACCCACGTCTCACATGGTGTATCACGATACTATAATTTAACCAATTCATTGGAGCACTATTCCGGCACACCCTTTATAAAAATTTCATTTAATTCTTAAGTGTACCACATGGATCATAAAACATGGATTCATTAAACATCTTATTTTATTCCATGATTAAGTAATGTAGAATACATAAATTTAAGTACAATTAAATATGTTAATTTCCAAAAAAGTAAATACCATTGATAGAGACATGGGTATGTTATTCACAAACAATGATTTTGTCTTGGAAAAACATGGTGTAATTTCAGCATCATTACGGTGTGACAAAAATATTTACGAAAATGGTTAATGATAAAGAAAGGGGAATCTCATCATATTTAATGGAAATCTAATTTTAAGGGGTAATATATATACATGTAACAACATATATAATTCGGAAATAAATTGTGTAACATAATAAAGAAACATGAAAAAATAGGAGAAATGGTATAACACTAATGAAATTTCTTCATGGTAATGGTTGTACATGGGAGGGATCAATGATAGAGAAAGAGGTCTCCCGTCAGTAAAACATAAGGAGCGGAGTATGGAAGAGGATCAAAATTATATCCAATAATTGGTAATCGAAAATACATGGGTATAACAATATAAAGAAACTTTGACAAAATTGAGAAATGTTGAAATCTATTACTTGGCAATGTGATCCCAAATGATTGGTAGTAGCTTTAGGGAGGAATCATGGAAGCTTGGGGTGACAATGGAGGAATATAGATAGAGAAGGGTATAGTGGGGATGTTCTACAATGTTTTTGAGAGAATATAAGTGGGATCTTGGGTGGGTTTATATCGGAAAAATGAGGTAATTCTTTATTATATAGGTTTTGAACACTACACATTAAACTAATCAAAAACACAAACAATCCCATGGTTTTCCCCAGTTTTTTCAAATTTGGTTAGGAAAAAGTAATTATATATGTATAATGGTTGAACAAATTAAAAAATTAGACTTTCTTATGTGGAGGTGAGTCACACTCTCAAGGAAATAATTTTGAAATGATAAAATGTTTTATAAGTCTTTGAGGGTCCACTAAGGAATCTAAAATAAATCCAACAAATCTAAAATAACATTAATTTAATGTTAAAACATATATTGGAATAATATACCTTTTTAGTATTTTATTACATAACTATTGAGTCATTACGATGTCATAAAACACATTATATATTTAAAAGGTATTTAATTTTAACCCAAAATTTCAAATGTCTTAGAAAATTAGGAAAAAATAACTGTTAGATAATTTCGATTGATTGATTCGAAAAATTATATTAATTTTATCTAAATAATTTTCTAAATAGGAAATTTTACAAATTTAAAATAAAAACTGATATTTGTCGAAAATTCATGGTTTTTTACAAAAAAAAACTTTCAAACCATAATAAAAATTTCAATTGTATTCATAAAAAATATAAAATAAATTATATTTAATAAAATTAATTTAGTAATAATATGTAATTATAATATTATTTAATTCAAAAATCCAATATTTCATCAAAATATATGTCTTAATAGAATATTAAATAAAAATACCATTTGTTCATTAAAACCCATTTAAAATGTAACAGTAATAAAAAGAATGTATATTATTTATAAAAAATAATGCACCTAATCATAGTGATATAGTCTTGTTACATAACCCCTTATAACACCCGCATAATACCTAAGGGTAAGGTGTGTGATGGTCACAAACTCTTTTGGAATCATGGATAAAATTGCTCGAGTGTTAATCTCTATTAAACTCCCCTTCTCTCATAGGTGATTCCATTAAATCATAATGTGTTGAAGCTCAGATTAGGCTTGGTCAAGAGAGAATCCCAGTGACGCAACCTCCTTCCCAAGATCCAACTAATGGGCTCAGTATGGAGCAATTCTACTTGATGAGGTCATCACATCAATTGTTTGAGTAAATTCGATTTGTTAAAGCACTATATTTATACTAATAATGTGATCGCTATTCAATGACAATATTATCAACAGTAATAATTCATAATAGTATTTTAAAATCCAAATAAAATTAAACCATGGAAGTCAATATGTTTTATATAACCATTTTACATAATAATACTTTTAATTAGATCAAGAGGATAATTCATTAATAATAGTTTGGGTCCTTACAATCTTCCCATATTAAAAAATGTCTCCATCAAAATTTTCTTTTCCCACAATAAAATAAATGAGGGTAACTCTGCTTCATCACTACCTATTATTCACACATTTCCTCTTCAGTCTTTTGGTTTCACCACAACATCTTGATGAGTAGAATTGTCTTATTTTTTAGAACTGTTTCCATACGATCTATGATCTTTAACGGGTTGTATTCATAGGAGAGTTTATTATCTAATCGTACCACCTTTGGATTGATTACATGTGATGGGTCAGGTATGTACTTCCTAAAGAGTGATACATGGAATACATAATGTACTTTAGATTAATTCGGTTGGAGTTCTTGTCGATAGGCCACTACTCGAATGCGATCAAGGTTCCCAAATGGGTCGATGTACACTGGACTAAGCTTTCTCCTATTCCCATATCTCATAACCCTTTTCCACAGCGATATACTGAGGAATACCATGTCTCTAACATCAAACTCAAGAGATCATTGAAGATTATCATCATCGCTCATTTTTCAAATCTGATAAGATTTAATGTGATACTAGATAGTCATACCCTTCTCCACTATTAATTAGACCATTTTAGGACCTAGTTGTTTTTTCTCCCCAACTTCATCCCAACATGTGGGTGTTCTGTACCACTTCCCATAAAGGGCATCATAAGGATCCATAAGGATGATTGACTGGAAACTGTTATTGTATGAGAAATCCACCAGAAGAAGATGCTAATCCCATTGTCTTTATATGTCCATTGATCATGCTATAAATATATCCTAAATTGTTTAGATAGTCCATTTAGATTGGCCATCAGTTGAGGATGATAATTCGAACTAAATTTGAGATCAGTATTCAGAGTGTGCAAGGGAATCTTCTAGAACATAGAGGAGAATCTTGGATCTCGATCAGATACAATTGATTTTTGTACTCCATGCAGCCCTACCACTTCTCTGATGTATATTTGTTCCAATTGACCAATTGAGAAATACTTTTGAGTTGTAATGAAGTGTGTAGTCTTTATAAAACAATCAACAACACCCAAAGTAGCATTGTTTCTTTTGGATGTCTTCAGATGTCTGGTGAAAATTTCAATGGTGATTTTCTCTCATTTCCATGTTGGTATGGGTAATTAAAGCATCATCCTATTAGAATTCTTACTCTCAACCTTCACTTGAAAACATACTAGTAACATTGATGTATACTCAATGATCTCCCACTTTCGGTTATTCCACAAATAATTTTTTGGAGATATAGATACATATTTGTTTTTCTTGGGAGAATGGATAGATTAAATCTATTTTCTTCATCCAAAATTTCATTCTTTATCTTCAAATTTGATGGAACACATAATCATATTCCAAATGTCACAATTCCTAATTCATTAACATTGAACACTGAGGATTTCCCTTTACTGATAGTTTCAAATATTTTTTGACTTTCTACTTCATCCTTTTAAGAATCATTTATCCTTTCCCAAAGAGGTGGTTGAGAAATAATTTGTGAAAGTATTGATGAAGTTCCTTTCATTATGATTCCCATGTACATATTCATCAAATAACAAAAGATTGGATCCATTTCAATTCTAATAAATGATAGAATCATTGGGTCTATTCTACATAGAGATTTCACAACCTTTTCCTATTTCTTAGGGTGGTAATGGATTGAGCAGTCATAGTCTTTGATCAGCTCTATCCATCTTTGTTGGCGCATGTTCAACTCTTTCTGTGTGAATATATACATGAGGGATTTGCGATCTATGTATATTTTACACTTCTCCCCAAAGAGTTAATGTCGCAAAATTTTTAATGTGATGATTACAACAATGAACTATAGATCGTATGTTTGATAGTTTTCCAAATGAACATTAAATTTCCTTGAAGCACAGGAAATGACATTGTCATTTTTCATCAACACACTACTCATGCCCTTCTTCGAAGAATCCCTAAATACCACAAAACGTTCTCCACTTGTGGGTAGTGAGGGAAAGGGTGCATTGATAAGACTTATTTTCAATTCCTTGATTCTCTCTTCCCATTCATCACTCCCTGAAAACATGACTCTTTTCAGTGTTAGATTGGTAAGAGGGTTTTACAATTGTCAGAAAGTTCTCAAAAATCTGTGATAATCCCTAGCTAACCCAAGGAAGATAAGGATATTCGTCACAATTGTTGGCCACAACCATCCCTTAATTTAATCTTTCTTAGAGGGATCCAAATATATTCCATTTCTTGTGCTGATCTGAACCCAGATGAGACCACATTCAACCAGAACTCACAGTTTTTGTACTTTTCGCAGAGATTATCCATTCGCAAGGTCTCTAATATAATGATTAGATCACCGTCATGCTCCTCCCTGGTTTTGGATTGTATTAGAATATCATCTATAAATTCTATAACATATTTGTCAAGGTCACATCTAGAGACTCTATTCATCATTTCCACGAAGATTTACTAAGCATTAGTGAATCTGAAAAGCATTACTATGAATTCATAATGCATGTATCCTATACTAAAAGAAATCTTGGGGATATCCTCCATAATCATCCTTACTTGGTAATATCCAAACCACAGATCCACCTTGGAGATGTATTGTTATCCATGTAGCTGATCAAACATGTCATCAATTCGTGGTAGATGATACATTTTTTCGTGATTTTTTGGAGCTCATGATAATCGATGCAACAGTTCATTGACCAATCTTTCTTCTTGATGAAGAGGAATGGTGTACCCCACGGTGAAGCACATGGGCGTATAAACCATTTCTATAGATTATCCTATAGTTGTTTCTTAAGATCCTTAATCTCCATAATATCTATTTTATACAGAGTTTGGGATATTGGAAATGCCCCTTGTATATGATCAATCGAGAATTCAACATCTCTTTTAGACGTAAGACAGGGAAATTATTCAAGAAACATATCAACGAATTCTCTCACAATAGGAATGTCTTCAAAGATGGTCTCTTACATAGATTAAATTATCTATGAAATATAAACATTCTTATTGGTAAGTAATATCCATGCTTAAGATGGTGGTGCTAAATAAGATTCATCCTCTTCCTTCCAATTGTACAAAATCGGGGGTCGAATCACCATATCGAGATTTATTTCCCTCTCACGCCAATTGATGTTGGATATATATAGAGAAATCTAATAAATCCCTATAATTGAATAAAATTCCACTAGAGGGAGTATGACATGGTTCCTCAGGAATTTAAAATCACAAATTTTGATAGGGGTGGAGTTATATTCATGGTCTATAATGATTGACCCATTTTCCATTCTCACTAACATCCCTACATCCATGATTTGTTTTGGATTTGGGATTATTCTACTAAACATTTGGGAAATAAAAGAATTCATTTAACCATAATCTGAAAGTATGATCACTATTCTTGAATAAATAACTTGCATACCTATCACCACATTGTTATTGGTGTTACATTCAACGTTAGTGAGGGAAAAAGTATTCCCTTAAGGCCTTAGAGGTTGTTGGTTGCCTCTGAAAACCCATGGCTTAGGGAACAGATTTTCAAAGTACCCGGTTTCTTTTCTATTGAAGCAATGACCAATGTGTTGAGGGTTGAATAGATCATTTCTCTTCTCTTTTGAGGCATCAGGTATTCTTGCCTACAATTAATGTCTAGGATTTCTTATCTTCCCAACCTAAAGCATTTATTCATTCCCTTAACAAAATTTTTAGGGTGCTTCTTTCCACACCATTGGAAAGTGGGGTGCTAAAATTTAATAACATAGTTGGATTTATCCATCAGTCTACCAGAATTAATGTCCACCTTCCTCTTTATATCCTTATAATACCACTGGGATTCATCAATCTCTATTTGGGCTATGAGGACAGATCGAACAATTTCCTCATATCTATTGAAGTCACGGACCACCAGGGCTCTCCGTAGGATAGGTTTTATCCAACCAAAGAAGCAGTCAACCTTGTATTCATGGGTAACAGTAAAGATAGAGACGTATCGTGCAAGCCTTATGATGTTTTACTTGTATACTCCGGTGGATTCATTGTTTTTTTCACGAGGTTAAGGAAGTCTTGTTCCATATCAGGTTTGAGGTTGTGAGGAAAATATTTATTGAACAAATTATCAAAAAATACATCCATTCCAACACATCGATATCTTTCCCAGGCTTTGTATTTTTGATCAATTTCCACCATTGATCAGCTTAACCCTCCATATGATAAGTATCTAGAAGAACCTTATCATTTTCATAACATTGAATAATGGTAAAGATCTCTTCAATGGAGTTGATCCGTTGTTCGCTGATTGATGGATCAGATGATCCATTAAATATAGGAGGCTGTTGTCTATTGAATATCACGATTGTTGCGTGTTCTTTCTTATGCGGGTTGGACATTCCTCTTGACCCATGTTTCTATTCAAAACATGAGTTAACTGAGAGAGTATTATGACAATGTTTTTTATTCATGCTCCCATTGTACTGGGCATCTCATTTAAACAGTCATCTCATTGATCTTCATATCATCTGTTAGCTCTAGTCCTCCTATTACTGGCCATTGGATGGAATAAAAGGAAACTTAGGGGTAACACATAAAGGTAAATCCAATGAAAAAAAGGGACAACTTATAAATTACATATATTTCCTTAATATATAAATTTATAGGCTTCAATGTATGTTATCAATGATATATGTTCCATTGTATATTGGTTGGGGATTTTTTTATTCCCTACGGAATTTTTAATACTAATCTTATGAATTTACCAAAGCATATCCCCCAGAAGTTTCATAACCAAGAGTGTAGAAAGGCCTGTTTTCGTACACCGGTTCCTATTTGAGAATAGCTAAAAGAAGTGTTTTCAGGGTTCATCCCGAGATACATTTGTGTAAGCACCACCTCTACTTGTTTGTATCTAGACAGAGATGTATTTTCATGATAAAGAACTTAATCATTACTCACCAAAATTATGTGATGTATTCTATTATACTTACTCCTATCCCTTAGTATTTTACTAGATTTTTCTAATCTTACCCTCAAAATAACTAAACTTATCCTTTGATACGAACTATAACAAACCTGCTCTTTATTAACTAATTAAAAATTATTTAATACATAAAATTTCACGTAAGACCACTCTATGGATCGAGAGGTCTAGTCTCGTGGGAAATTAGGAACTTTTCAAAACAACTTAGAATATAAAATACAACAACTTTATTGAAAACTTATTTTACATGACAACAAAATTCCTTCGTACTTTGCATTACATATGACTCTTTGAGGACATACATATGAAAAAGGCTGTGGTATAAAACCCTATTAGGGAGTAAACAAGAAATATCATGAACAATACAATAAATTTTATGCAATATACATATCAATGGAGTATTAGAGAAAAATGAAAATAATGGAATGATATAGCATGATTATCATAACATGGAGATGTGGAAACAACATTTAACCTGGAATTAGAAAGAGCAAAGGATCATTGCAAATGGAGAATGATTAAACCCTCATTGAAATGTAATTATAATGAGTAAACCCTCATTACACATGGAATATCATGATATTATTCTTTACTCAATGCAATGGAGCCCAATCAAGGTGCACCCTTTATAAATAATTCATTTCATGCATAAGTGTGCCATATGGGTTATATAACATTGAATCATTCAACATCATAAGTCATTCAACGATTAAGGAATGTGGAGTACATAAATATAAGTACCATTAAATATTTATATGTTCATAAAGGGGAATTCCCTTGATAGGGCACAGTAATGGTATTCACTACACAATGATTTTTCTTAGAAAATCACGGTATAATATCAATATGATAAAGACGTGACATAAAAACTCATAAATATGGTTTGTGAGAGATAAAGGGGTTTCTCATCATATATAACTGAAATATAAAGTAAGGGGTTACTATTGATACATTTACCAACATCTGAAATTTTTTAATATAAGGGGTAACATAATAAAGAAACATGAGGAAATAGGATAAAGGGAATAATTCTTGTGAAATTTTAGCATGGTAAGAGGTGTACATTGGATGGATTAATGAGAGAGAAATATGTATCTTATCATTCAAAAATTATGATTCAGGTACGGTGGAGGTTTGAAATCATACCCCAAAATTTTTAATTGAAAATACAAGTGTATAACAATATAAAAAACAAAGAAAAATGGAAAATGAAGGAATCCTTTAAGAGGAAATGTGATCCCAATGGCTTGAGAGGGCTTGAGGGAGGCTTCAAGAGATCTTGGGAATCCTTTTGAGGATTCTAGAGATGAGGGAAGAGTATATTCATGCTCCAAGTGTTTTTAGTGAAGAGATGTGGGATCATGAGTGGTTTTATATAGGAAAATATAGGGAATTATTCATTATTTAGGTTTTGGATACTACACATTAAGCTAATCAAAACCATGAACCATCCCATAGTTTACCTATGTTTTTTTTCCAAATTATAGAGAAAAAAATTATTTTATAAGGACAATTCTCGAAAAAATTAATATATTAGGATTTTTTATGTGGAGGTGAGTCACACTCTCGAGGAAATCATTTTAAAATGATAAATAGTTTTATAAGTCATAGAGTGTATACTAAGGCATTGTAATATAAATAAAAAATCTAGAAACACATTCCTTTAAAGGTAAAACATATTTTCTCTAAAGAAAACTTTTATATTATTTTATTACATCACTATTGGTTCATAACTATGTCATAAAACACATTATATA
Source organism: Viscum album (assembly GCA_963277665.1). Classification (NCBI taxonomy): domain Eukaryota; kingdom Viridiplantae; phylum Streptophyta; class Magnoliopsida; order Santalales; family Viscaceae; genus Viscum; species Viscum album. Next base: position 2,096,643,391 of record OY728123.1, on the reverse strand, counting down.
TTTTAACTGTATTTAATTCTGACCAAAAAAATTGACTATCTCAGAAAATTATGATGAACCTCTATTGGATAATTTTTAATTCATAATTCCAAAAATAATATTCATTTTATCTAAATAATTTTCAAAATATAAAAAAATTTATTTTTAAAATAAAAACCAACATTTACCAAAAATTCATGGGTTTTGACAAAAATAGCTTTTAAATATTAAAAAAAATTACATTTTTATTGATAAAAATTAAAAATTAATTTATATATAATGAAAATTAATTTAGTCATAATATTTTATTAAAATATTATTTAATTCAAAAATCCATTAACACATCAAAATATATTTCTTAATTGAAAATTAACTAAAAATACTATTTGTGCCTTAAAACCAATTAAGAAAGTAACAATAATAAAATGAATGTATATTATTTATACAAAAATATTGTACATAATCATTGTGATAGGGTGTTGTAACATAACACCATATAACACTCAAATTATACCTAAGGGTAAGGTGTTCGATAGTGACAGACTCTTTGGGTATCTTGGATAACATTTCTCGAGTTGCAATATCTATTAACTTCCACTACCCCCGTAGGTAGTTAAATTCAAGCTTAATGTGTTGACACTCATCTTGGTCTTGGTTAAGAGGGAAGCCAAATGATGCTACCTTCTTTCTGAGCTCATAAAAATCTGCTTCGTATAGAGTAATTCAACTGGATGAGATCATCGCTTCCTTTTCCTATGTAAATTAGATTTGTTATATCCTTATATTTATACTAATCATGTGATAATGGTTCCAATACTATATTTGAAATGGTAAAAATTCTTAATGGTATTTGAAAATCCAAAAACATAAACCCTAGGATGTGAAAAAAATTTATATAACCATTTTACAAAATAAGGCCTTTAATTAAATAATGATTAATTTTCATTAATAAAAGATTGTGTCTTTACATTAAATAATTATATAATATATCAAAATGGAAGGTATATATGCCACAACAAATAAGTAACGGGTGGAAATGGTGTATGCCTCACAAAAGGAAAACTGAGTCAAGAATCACATACCATGACCCTCCTTTTTTATATGGTCTTTTTCTAATTGTAAAGTGGTTTAAAATATTTTATTAAATTATTACATAACCATATTCATTTTTTTAATATCATATATTAATTATTTATGATTTTTTTACCCATTTTTTAACACTCATTCATTATTTAAATTACTTTGAGAGTTAATTTCATAGTTTTCTAAAGTATGTTTTGACTTTTCATTTGTTTTTTTTATTAATGTGATTAGGGTTTCATCATATCAAGAATGTAAAACATGATTTATTTATAATATATATTCATTAAATATGAATTTTAGATAAAATATAATTTTTTATGATATGAAATGTAATGCACCATTCATGGAGACAGTAATCCATAGGTACGAAAGAACACTCCATTAATTTTTTATATCATTAACAGTAATTGATATATGTATATTATAATAACTGTATAATATATATGGTATATATGTTACATAATTTTATAAACCCATCCTTTATAAATTATATTTAAGGAATGAAGTATTGAAACACACGACCGATTATTGTGTATCGACCGGTCAAAGTTCAGGTGCTCTGCTAATGTGTATAGCAGCACTCGGGTCGAATCCTCGACGATGATACTTTGTAATAGTCATTTGTTTTTAGTTGATTGTATTCTTATTGGGGGGTTTGTTTGAAGATCTTATGAATTAATTTATGGATGATGTTTTATTTAATAAATTGATAAATATTGGGGTGAGTTCATTATTAGGGAGTTAAGCATGTGACATGCTTGATCTTTGCTTTATATTTCATTTAAATTAACACCCACTTCACAAGTTGACGTCAATTATAATTCCTAAGTGTTAAAGCTTTAATCCAAGCCATAAATTAACTAGTATTCTAATCTCAATCATTACTTGTTTATGGTAGCATATTTATGGTTCCAATAATCCATGCAAACCACATGCTAAACAAAATATGTCATTAATCCATGACATATTATGTCCAACATACACAATGTTAAATTAACGAATACTCATCGAGAAAATACTCTCAATCAATTAACACCCATAAATTTTGACTCACCCCAATGAGATATTTAATCAGCCATTTGGGTGTTTAATAGTCTGGTTATAATAATTATGATGATAAATTAATAATAGAAGAAAAATAAATTGATTAGAAAAGAGTGGTACGTCGAACACACACACATGAACAATGATGATAATTAAAAACAGATTTTTGATTGAATGAGGAAGAAAAATAATGGAAGGGGATTCAAAATAATTTAAACTATTTTAAGAAAATTAATATTAATTTACGGAAGGTGGATGAGAATAAGAGATATTGAAGAAGAAATTTTCATTAAAATAGAATTACAAAAGAAATGACTTACAAAATTACAACAATGAAGAACATAAAAATAAATGAAAACAAAGAGAGTAGGAAAGGTCTCTCAATTGAAAACATGAGTATGAAAGGTCCTATAAAGCCTTTGGAAATGCTTTGGTCGTGATAATAAGATATCCTGTATTCTGAAATTCCAACAACTCTTTAGGAGAGAAGGGGAGAGTATTTATAGCCCAAGGAGTGGACTCTTTGCATTCCCAATCTGTCCCTCCACTTGAATCACCAAGTTGGATATTCAGACACCCGAAGCTCAGGGAATATCTTTATTCAAAGTTTTAGATAATAAAGTTGTAAGAGTACTGTAAAAAGTTTTAGGAATTTAGACCTATGTAGCCAAAGTTATGGCCGGATGATTAAACAATTTTAATCTGTCCATTTCAATCTAGTATTTTTGAAGTCCAAAATCTGAAAGGGTTTTGGAATAGGAAGATTCCTTCAAAACCGAATGAGTTCTTCAACAGAGTCGGCCAAATATATCTCCTCTTTCACACTGAACCATCTCAGCTTCATTGGATTCTTAAGTCATGATATATTTCATGAATACTATAGTGATTTTATTTCTCATCCAGAATTGTGGGCTGGAATTCAAAGCATATGTTGGGCCCCTTGGTTTTGGACTTGGGCTTTAAATTTTTTATCCAAGAGTCCTTACATTGTCCCCCAAACTATGGGGAATAATAATGGAATTTGGAATTCTTTATGTAGCCTATTAAATCAATCTTTATGAATATTTCAGTTTCTTCACAGATTCTTTGGTCTTGTTTGTGTGGACCATATGAACTTTCAAATGGCCGAATTGGCTCATGGTACCTTCTAATGAAATGTTTTATATTTAAATTATAATCCTAAAAAAACATAAACCAGAAAATTTGTATCAGTATAGTGATATTTATTATTAAAATAGTAAACTGACTCAATTGGACTACTTCTAAAAATGCTCAAATATTATACTTAATATTAAAACATTAATATTTCACACAAATTATGCACATTTCATATAAAATAAGTAAAGGGGGTATATAATAAGACATGAAAATATTAACAATATCAATTATCCTCATCGATTTAAGGAATCGGTATTCCACACTTCCTCAAATGAAATTATCACATTTTCACAAAATAGAAGGAATAAATGGATGATCTAAATAATAATAACATAAGCATGCATAATTTATAAAAATAATATATATCATATATAAATATAGTTTTCATTATAATTTCTATAATGAGAAATGGTAAAGGAAAAATGAACAATCATCATTTTGTGAGGCAGTAGTTCATTATACACAGAAACAATATGTTCATTATCCATTAGATTATGTTGTCTGTAAGTGTAGGTTAAAATATTAGTATTATAAAATCTAAGAATATTTTGGATAATTTTTTAAAAATATTTAATAAAGGTTGATTTTTGGTGGTGGATCATGGAAACTAAAACTGTAGAGCTTGAGAGAATACATTAGCTCGTAGTCAGGTATCTCCTTTGGATTTATACCAAAGGGCTTCCATAGGTGGCTTTCTAACAAAATGGATGCTTCTAGGATGATTTTATGGATGTTTGGAGACAATATTTTATTATTTTTTATGAGCCTATGTGGATTGACATGTGTGAGGAAGGGGTATAGTGCTTTCATTTTTACAGTGAAAGGGTAGTGACACTAATGTAATTGCAAAAACATATTCAATAATCGGAGGTCTAACATACCTAATGTGACACCAAACAAGGAAAATAATGGAGTAAAGGGTAATTATGGTATATAATAACCCCTTCTAAAAAAATGTGAATTTTAATAATTTTTTCTTTAACTTATAACATTCAACAATTTTATCATTTTTATTTTTATTATAGCATCATGTTTGGAAAACTAAGTAATTTAACCATTAAGAGTAAACTAATGTTAGATTTGTTAGTCATTATAGATCCACAAAATAATTTATATAATATCTAATTTATAAGATAAAATTCAAATGTAATATTTTTAATTAATTTGAGAATAAGTGCATGTAATGCGCCAACCGACTTCCTAAACCTGGACCATGTTAACGACGTTTTTACAGTATATAAGTTAATATTATAATTATACATTATTAATTAAAATACTAATATAGTTTATTTAAAATTAATTTTCACTTGAAAATATATTTTTATAATATAATATTTTTATAATTTTTCATCATTTAATAAAATATAATTTATTTAAAAATAATAATATTGTCAAATTTTACATTGTTTATTTATTTTTAATTTTAGAATATCAAAACAATATTTTATATTAAATATATTAATTTTATTGTTGTGTAACATGATTTATTTATGACTGCCCTGCTTTTATTACAAACTTAAACATGATTTATTACATAAAACATCACTTGATACAACAAAAAGATCGAGAGGTTTAGTGTATTTGGGGCGTAGGGTCATTACATAAAAACTTCAAACATGAAATACAACATCTTTATTGAAAACTTCCTTTACATGACCAGTACATTCCCTCGTACTTAGCATTGCATGGGATAACCAGAGGACATTCATAAGAAAAGGGTGATCTATAAAGCTCAGTAAGGGAGTACACGTGGAATAAAATGTTGAGTAAAATACATGTTAGACAATAGGCATATCAATATAGCATAAAATAAACATGAACATAAAGGCATGATAAAGCATGATAATCATAACATGGAAATGTGGAAACAAAACTTCACATGGAATTAGCATGAGCAAAGGCTCATTGCACATAGAGCATGAGTAAATCCTCATTGCACATGAAGCACGAGTAAACCCTCGTTGCACTTGAATTATCATGATTCAACACTCATTGAAAATGACGTATCATGATACTATACTTTACCCAATGCATTGGAGCACTATAAGGGCGCACCCTTCTTAAACATTTCATTTCATGCATAAGTGTTCCACATGGATCATAAAACATGGATTCATAAAACATAATCATTTATTCCATGATAAAGCAATGAGTAATTCATACATGAAACTTTTTAATCAATAATTAAATGTGTATAAAGGTGAATACCCTTGATGGAGAAATGGGCATGGTATCCAATATACAATGGAATTGGCTTAGAACATCGGTGCGATTTCGGTAGCGTAACGGCGTGACATAAGAATTCATAAAAATGGTTGATGAGAGAGAAAGGGGTTCCTCATCATATTTACATGTAATGGACAGTAAGGATGTCATATAGATACATGTCCCAACAATTTTAATGGCATTTAGATTCACGACACCAAATTATTGCTTGAATGTAAAAGAAGAGAGAGAAGTTCCTTTCGGAATTTGGGCATAGTAACGGGTGTACATGGGAGGAATTTAATGAGAGAGAAATGGGTCTCCCATCATTCAAAAAATAATAGGGCAGTATGGGGGAGGTTTGAAACTATACCCCAACATTCATAATTGAATTTAAAAGGGAAATACAACTTAAAAAAATTGACAAAAATGAGAATGGAAGAAAGAGCCCTTACTTGGAGGTGTGCTTCCAAAGGCTAGAGAGAGGCTTGTGAGAGGATTCTTGGGATCTTGGGGAACCTTGGGAGGATTCTAGAGAGATTAGGTCAGTGGTTAGACGAACTCCAAGGGCTTTGAGTGAGAGGGAAGTGGGAGCTTGGGTGGTTTTATACAGGAAAGGTGAGGGAATTCTTTATTATTTAGGTTTGGGTCTCCTTACATTAAATTAATCCAAACCACAAACCATCCCATGGTTTTTGCCCATGGTATTTGGAAAAGGGAAGAGGAAAAAAATATTTTATAAGGAAAATTTCCTAACTTCTTAAAATATTAGGGTTTCTTATGTGGAGGTGAGTCACACTCCCATGGAAATTAATTAAAAAGGCAAGGTGTTGAAAAAGTCTTGAGGGGTCCATTAATGCTTTGAAAAGTAAGTCAAACAAACCCAAAAGCACATTATTTTAATGGTAAAACATATATTGGCATAAAATTAAGATTATATTATTTTATTACATAACTATTGGGTCATTATGATGTCATAAAACACATTATATATTTAAAAGGTATTTAATTTTTACCAAAAAATTTGACTATCTCAGAAAATTATGAAAAATTCACCGATGGATAATTTCGATGTCCTGATTCCAGAAATAACATTTATTTTATCTAAATAATTTTCTAAATATGTTAATTTTCACTTTTAAAATAAAAACTGACATTTATCGTAAATTCACGGGTTTTGACAGAAATGGCTTTCAAACCATATAAAACATTTTAATTGCATTCATAAAATTATAAGATCATTTATATTTAATAAAAATTAATTTAATAATAATATTATTATTTTTATTAAAATATTATTTTTTTCAAAAATACCTTAATTTAATAAAATAGATTTCTTAATTAAATAATAACTAAAAACACCATTTATACTTTAAAAACTATTTATAATGTATCAAAAATGACTAGAAATTATATTCATTATTATATAGAAAAAATAATGTACATGAACATAGTACTACTTATTTGTTACATAACCCCTTAAAACAACCGCATAAGACCTAAGGGTATGGTGTGCGATGGTTACAGACTCTTGGGGTGGCTCAGATAACATCACTTGAGTGGTATTTTCAATCAACATCCACTTTTCCCATAGACCGTCACATTCGAGCTTGACATGATGAAGCTCAGCTTAGGCTTGGTCAAGGGCGAAGCCCAAAGACGCCTCCTCTTTTCTAAGCTCTGACAAATGGGCTTTGTATGGGGAAATTATACTGGATAAGGCCAGCGATTCCTTTTTCTGAGTTAATTGGATTTGTTAAAGTCCTATATTTATACTAATCATGTGATCACTGTTCAACGACTATATTAGCAACGGTCAAAATTCTTAACATAAAACCAAAGAAGTTGACATTTTATATAAACATAAAGAGACATTTAATTAGATCATGTGGTATTTCCATTAATGAAACTTTGGGTTATTAAAATATTCCCCCCTTAAGAAATTTCGCCCTCGAAATTTTCCTTTTCCCACAATAAAACAAATGTGGGTAACGCAGCTTCATCATATCCTCAGATTCCTAAGTCGCTTCTTTGAACTTGTGGTTTCTCCACAACACCTTGATGAGGGGCATTGTATTATTTCATAGAAAGTTTTCTCTATGATCTATGATATTCATTGGTTTCTCCTCATAAGAAAGATTATCTTCCAATTGTACCACCTCAAAAGAGAGTACATGTGAAGGGTCTGGTATGTACTTCCTTAAGAGGGATACATGAAATACATCATGTACTTTGGCCATGGTAGGTGGAAGTGCTAGTCGATAGGCCACAACCCCGACACGGTCAAGAATCTCTAAGGGGCCGATGTACCTTGGAATTAACTTCCCTTTCCTTACAAACCTCATGACATTATTCCACGAAGAGATGCGTAGAAACACCATGTCTCCAACTTTAAACTCAAGGTCTCGTCGACAATTATCTACATAACTCTTCTGTCGACTCCGGGCTTCCTTGATATGCTGCTGAATGGTTTTCACCTTCTCCACCATTTCTTCGACCATTTCTGGTCCAAGCATCTTATATTCACCGACCTCATCCCAACATGCTGGTGTTATGCACTTTTTCCCATACAGGGCTTCATATGGTGCCATTTGGATGCTCGAGTGGAAACTCTTATTATAAGAGAAATCAACCATAGGAAGTTGTTGATCCCATCCTCTTTTAAAGTCCATTGAGCATGATCTCAACATGTCCTCATGTGTTTGTATATTCCTCTTGGATTGGACCTTAGTTTGAGGATGATAGGCCGTAGTGAAGTTCAGTTCAGTATTCAGAGAATGTTGATGACTCTTCCAAAACATAGAGGTGAATCTTGGATCTCAGTCAGACACAATAGATAGTGGTACTCCATGCAACCTTAACACATCCCTAATATATAACCGTTCCAGTTGATCCAATGATAAATCCTCCCAAATAGCAATGAAGTGTGTAGTCTTTGTAAGACAATCCACAACAACCCAGATAGCATTGTTTCCTTTGGATTTCCTTGAAAGTCTGGTGACAAAGTACATGGTGATGTTCTCCCATTTCCATTCTGGTATGGGAAATGGTTGCATCATCCCCTTAGACTTCTGCCTCTCTGCCTTTACTTCCTGGCACACCAGGCACTTTGATGTATATTCATCGATCTCCTTCTTCATATTAACCCACCAAAAGTTTTCTCAGTGATCACGATACATCTTTGTGCTCCCTAAGTGAATAGAGAAATTTGAACTATGTGTATCATCCAAAAGATCCTTCTTCATCTCCAGACTTGATGGAACACATAGTCTTTTCCCAAACCAGACGATTCCTTCTTCATTAACATTAAACTCCGAGGATTTTCCCTTTTTGATAGCTTCCACTTTTTCCTGAATTCCAACTTCATCCTTTTGAGCATCCTTTAACCTTTCCAAAAGAGATGTTTGAGCAAAAATTTGTGAATGGATTGATGATTTTCCCTTCTTTATGATTCCCATGTCCATCTTCATCAAGTCTAATAATATTGGATCCTTATCAATTATCATAATTGATAGAATTGCTGGGTCCTTTCTACTTAGAGCATCTTCCACCTTGTTCGCTTTCCCAAGGTGGTAATGTATTGAACAGTCATAATCCATGATGAGCTCTATCCATCTTCTCTGGTGCATATTAAGATCTTTCTGTGTGAATATATATTTAAGACTCTTGTGGTCAGTATATATCTCACATTTCTCTCCATAGAGATAATGCCGCCAGATTTTCAAGGCACAGATCACCGCCGCCATATCCAGATCATATATTGGATAGTTTCTCTCATGGATTTTCAACTGCCTTGATGCATGGGATATAAATTTATCATTATGCATCAGCACACAGCCTAATCCCTTCTTTGAAGCATCACTGAATACAACAAAAAGATCCCCACTTGTGGGTAAAGTGAGCACGGGCATAGTGATAAGCCTCCTTTTCAACTCCTTGAATCTTTCTTCGCATTCATTACTCCAAGAAAACTTTACTCCCTTTCGAGTTAGATTGGTAAAAGGGTTTGACAATCGTGAGAAATTTCTCACAAATCGTCGATAATATCCAGGTAACCCCATGAAGCTACAGATATCCGTTACCGATGTTGGCCTCGGCCATCCCTCAATTGCATCTGTTTTGGAGGGGTCCACAGATATCCCATTGCTTGTGATGATATGGACCAGGAATGAGACCTCCTTCAACCAAAACTCACACTTGATATACTTTGCATAGAGCTTCTCCTTGCACAAAGTCTCTAGTATAGTTTTTAAATGCTCCTCATGATCCTCCTTAGTTTTGGAGTATATTAGAATATCATCTATAAAGACTACCACCAATTTTTCAAAGTAATATCTAAAGACTCTATTCATCAAGTCCATGAATATTTCTGGAGCATTGGTGATTCCGAAAGGAATTACTATGAATTCATAATGCTCGTATCTTGTATGAAAAGCAGTCTTGGGGACAACTTCCTTCTTCACTCTTACTTGGTAATATACCAACCGCAAATCCACCTTAGAGAAGTATTGTGTTCCACGCATCTGATCAAACAAGTCATCCATTGTTGGGAGAGGATAATTGTTCTTTATCGTGATTTTGTCAAGTTCACGATAATCGATGAAAAGCCGCATTGACCCATCCTTCTTCTTGATGAAGAGGACTGGTGCACCCCTTGGTGAAGCACATGGGCGTATAAACCCTTTATCTAGATTCTCCTGTAGTTGTTTCTTCAGCACTTCAAGCTCAACAACAGCCATTCTATATGGAGTCTTGGATATTTCTAGCGCCCTAGGTATAAGTTCAATTGAGAACTCAACATCTCTTCTAGGAGGAAGACCAGGAAGTTCCTCAGTAAAAACATTAGTGAATTCCCTCACAATAGGCATTTCATTAAGGATGGTTTCTTCCTTGGACTCGATAATCTGAGCCAGATAAGTGATCTCATAAGGCAGTAATATCCATGTTTGAGATGATGGAGCTAATGGAGATTCATCTTCCTCCTTAAACTAATAATGAATCGGGGGTCGATTCTCCATATGGAGTGTGATTTCCCTCTCTCGACAATTTATATTGGCTCTATATAACAAAAGCCAATCCATGCCAAGAATTGCATCAAATTCCACCAGAGGGAGAATGACGAGGTTTGACGGGAAATTCAATCCATAGATTATAACAGGGGAGGACTTATATTCATGGGATGCAAAGATTTACCCATTTTCCGTACTCACCTACATCTTTACTTCCATGATTTTTGGTGGTGTTGGGATTGTTCTACTAAATATTAGAGATATAAAAGAATGCGTAGAACCTGAATCAAAAAGTACGTTCACTATTCTTGAATGAATAACTAGAATACCTATCACCACTTCATTTTTGGGGTTCACTTTGGCAGAAGTGATGGAAAAATCTCTTCCTTGCTTCCTTGGAGGTTGTTGGTTGTCTCCGAAAGCCCTTAGATTTGGGCACTGATTTGAAAAATGACCCAGTTATTTTCATTTGTATCATTGAACAACATGATGTGGTTCTAACGGAGCATTCCTCTCCTCTGTCACAGTCACGGGTCTTTTTTGCTGACAGTTAATAGCTAGGTTCCCTTCTCTTCCACACCTAAATCATTTTCTCTTCCCCTTAAGGAAATTTATAGGGTGCTTCTTTCCACACTTTTGGCAAGTGGGGTGCTGAATCTTCTTAGCACCGTTGGATTTATCCATCGGACCACCATCATTGAATTCCACCTTATGCTTCTTGTCCCCATGAAACCCATGTGATTCCCCAATCTCTATTTTGACCTTGAGGGCACATCGGACAATTTACTCATAGTTGTCGAAGTCACGGATCACTAATTCTTTCCGCAAGCTAGGCTTCAGCCCACCAAAGAAGCGGTCAACCTTGCATTCGTGGTTAACGACAAAGACAGAAGTGTATCGAGCAAGCCTTGTGAAGTTTTCCTTGTACGCTCCAACATATTCTTCATCTTTTTTCTTGAGGGAAAGGAAGTCCCTTTCCATCTTATGCCGGAGGGTGCGCGGAAAATATTTATCAAAAAACATCTTCTGGAAATCCTTCCATTTCAACGCCTTGATCTCCTCCGTAGGCTTTGTATTTTTGATCAATGTCCACCATCGATCAGCTTCACCCTCCATATGATTAGCAGCCAAGAGAACCTTCTCTTATTTAGAACATTGAAGGATGGAGAAGATTTTTTCAATGGAGTTGATCTATTGTTCAGCGATCGTGGGATCGGATGATCCACTAAAAGTATGAGGCCTTTTCCTCATGAAGCTCTTGATAGCAACTTGTTCCTTCTTAGGGGGGTTTGGACGTTCCTCATGGCCCATGTTTCTATTCAAAACTTGAGTTAGCTAAGAGAGAATTTTGACAAAGTTCGTGATTCCTACTCTCATTGGATTGGGATTCTCATTATTATAGTCATCACACTAATCTTCACAACGGTTGTTAGCCCGAGTCCTCATATTACCAGCCATTGGATGGAATAAAAGGAAAGTTAGGGGTAACACATAAAGGGTAATGCAAAGACAAAAGTGGATGTCTTGTAAATAAACTTTTATTTCCTTAACTCATGAGTCTATAGGCTTCAATCTAGGATTTTCATGATCTACTTTCTAACATATATTATTAGGGGCATTTTTTTAATTCCCTTAATAAGGGTTCATACTAAGATTGTGAATTTATCAAACCATATCCCCCAGAAGTGTCATAACCAAGAGTGCATCAAGGCCCGTTATCATGCACCAGTTCCCGTTCGAGTCTAGATCAAAGCGGTGTTTTCGGGTTTTACCCCTAGGATACATATGTGCCAGAGCCGCCTCTACCTGCTCGTATCCAGACATGGATGTATTTTTTTGATAAACCACTTACTCAGTACTTACCAAAACTTAGGGATGTTTTTATTATTCTTATTCTTGTATCTAAGGCTTTACTAGGGTTTCATAATCCAAAAAATAACTAAACCTATCCTCTGATACCAACTATAACAACCCTGCTTTTATTACAAACTTAAACATGATTTATTACATAAAACTTCACTTGATACAACAAGAAGATTGAGAGGATTAGTGTCTTTGGGGCTTAGGATCATTACATAAAAACATAAAACATGGAATACAACATCTTTGTTGCAAACTTCTTTTACATGACTACTACATTCCCTCGTACTTAGCATTGCATGGGATAACCTGAGGACATGCATAAAAAATGGGTGAACTATAAAACCCAGTAAGGGAGTACATGTGGAATAACATGAGGAGTAAAATACATGTTAGACAATAGGAATATCAATAGAGCATAAAAGAAAAATAAACATAAAGGCATGATAATGCATGATAATCATAACATGGGAATTTTTCAACAACACTTAACATGGAATTATCCTGAGCCAAGGCTCATTGCACATAGAGCATGAGTAAATCATCATTGCACATGAAGCATGAGTAAACCCTAGTTGCAATTGAATTAGAATGAGTCAACACTCATTTCACATGACGTATCATGATACTACACTTTACCCAATGCATTGGAGCACTATAAGGGTGCACCCTTCTTAAACATTTCATTTCATGCATAAGTGTGACACATGGATCAGAAAAAATGGATTCATAAAACATAATATTTTATTCCACGATAAAGGAATGTGTAATTAATAAATGAAACTTTGTAATCAATAAGTAAATATGTATAAATGTGAATAACCTTGATGGATAAATGGGCATGGTATCCACTACACAATGGCACTGGCTTAGAAAATCGATGTGATTTCGGCAGCGTAACGGCGTGACATAAGAATTCATAAAAATGGTTGATGAGAGAGAAAGGGGTTCCTCATCATATTTACATGTAATGGAATGTAAGGAGGTCATATAGATACATGTCCCAAAATTTTTAATGGAATTTAGATTCATGATACAAAATTATTTCTTGAATGTAGAAAAAGAGAAAGAAGTTCCTTTCGGAATTTCGGCATAGTAATGGGTGTACATGGGAGGCATTTAATGAGAGAGAAAGGGGTCTCCCGTCATTCAAAAAATAATAGGGAAGTTTGGGGGAGGTGCGAAACCATACCCCAACATTCATAATTGAAATTAAAAGGTCAATACAACTTAATGAAAATTGAAAAAAATGAGAAAGGAACCAAAAACCCTTACTTGGAAGTGTACTTCCAAAGGCTAGAGAGAGGCTTGTGAGAGGATTTTTGGGAGCTTGGGGAACCTTGGGAGGATTCTAGAGAGATTAGGGAAGAGTTTTGACGAACTAAGAGTGATTTGAGTGAGGAGGAAGTGGGAGTTTGGGTGGGTTTATATAGGAAAGGTGAGGGAATTCTTTATTATTTAGGTTTGGGTCCCCTTCCATTAAAATAATCCAAACCACAACCCATCCCATGGTTTTTTCCCATGGTTTTTGGCAAAGGGAAGAGGAAAACAATATTTTATAAGTCCAAAGTCCGAACATCTTAAAATATTACGCTTGCTTATGTGGAGGTGAGTCACACTCACATGGAAATTAATTTAAAAAGGCAAGGTGTTGAATAAGTTTTGAGGGGTCCATTAATGCTCTGAAAAGTAAGTCAAACAAACCCAAAATCACATTATTTTAATGGTAAAACATATATTGGCCTAACATAAAGATTATATTATTTTATTACATTACTATTGTGTCATTATGATGTCATAAAACACATTATATATTTAAACGGTATTTAATTTTTACACAAAAATTTGACTGTCTCAAAAAATTATGCAAAATTCACCGTTGGATAATTTCGATGTCCTGATTCCATAAATAACATTTATTTTATATAAATAAATTATTAAATATGTTAATTTTAACTTTTAAAATAAAAACCGACATTTATCGAAAATTCATGGGTTTTGACAGAAATGGCTTTCAAACCATAATAAAAAATTTAATTGCATTCATAAAATTATAAGATCATTTATATTTAATAAAAATTAATTTAATAATATTATTATTATTTTATTAAAATATTATTTAATTCACAAATACCTTAATTTAATAAAATAGATTTTTTAATTAAATAATAACTAAAAACACAATTTTTACTTTAAAAACTATTTATAATGTATAAAAAATGACTAGAATTTATATTCATTATTATATAAAAAAATAATGTACATGAATATAGTACTACTTATTTGTTACATAACCCCTTAAAATAGCCACATAAGACCTAAGGGTAAGGTGTGCGATGGTGACAGACTCTTGGGGTGGCTCGGATAACATCGCTCGAGTGGTAATTTCAATCAACATCCACTTTTCCCGTAGATGGTCATGTTCGAGCTTGACATGATGAAGCTCAGCTTGGGCTTGGTCAAGGGAGAAGCCCAAAGATGCCAACACTTTTCCGAGCTATGACAAATGGGCTTCGTATGGGGTAATTCTACTGGATGAGGCCATCACTTCCTTTTTTAGAATAAATTGGATTTGTTAAAGTCCTATATTTATACTAATCACGTGATCACTGTTCAACGGCTATATTAGCAACGGTCAAACTTCTTAATATAAAACCAAAGAATTTGAAATTTTATATAAACATCAAGAGACTTTTAATTAGATCAAGAGGGATTTCAATTAATGATACTTTGGGTCGTTACATTATTCCTCTAAAAAATTATTAGAGATAATAATTCAATCAATTCACCTCACTTTTAATATTTATATTATCATTTATTTATTTTATTATTAAACTAAATAATCACTATTTTGATGTTTCCTATGCATTTTACGTAACTAAAATATATCGCAATATTATTGAAAAAACATTATGATAAAATAACCCATTTATCAAGAAAATTGATATTTATAATGAAAAATATAATTTATTTACATATCTCAATGTTTTATAAATGTTAAGGGTAAGAAATTTTATATTTTTTCCTTTTTCCTCAACCGTTTATATAGGGAAACACAATTTTATAATATCACAATAACCCCTAAAATTAGAACGGGGAGATTATATGGTCGAATTATTGACATCCAGTGTCCTTTGGACATGGATTTAGGTCATATTGGTCCTTATGAATATATATTACTTTCATAATAAGAATAATTTTATCTTAATCACTGTAATTAAATTTAATCACATTAAAATATAATATTGGAAAAAAAATTTGTTGATATTATTAGCCAAAAAAAATTATAGTAATTATATATTTTTACTCTATTTTTTAAAAATTTAAATCACATTAATAAGAAAAATTATGATTAACATAAACCCCGAACATGTAGTGAGAAGTCATATTTTTTAAGTAGAAACATTCAAAAGTTTAATAAGACTTTATATAAAATTTTAATACGGAAGTTATTTTAATGAAGAAAAGTATTATTAATATATATATAATTAATATATTATGAAATTAATTACCAAATGGAATATATAATTTAACATTAATAATTATTTAAAAGAATATTCTTTTTTAATTAAAAAGCAATATTTTTCACTATTCATCATAACATTAATCTTCTTAGAATAACACAAAAAAATCAACCTAACCTAATTTTTACATTTTGAATTTAAAAACAATGTTTAATTGGATATGTAAAATTTATTAAATATCCAAAGTATAATTTTAAAATATGTGTTTCATTAATAATAGGTATAACATAGTATTGTGTGTAACTCAAGGATACTCATTGTTGTGTGTAGCATAAGCATAACATGGTATTGCGTAAAAAAATGAGAGACCAAATAAATTTAATTATTACTTTAAATATTGTAATTTTTTGGGGAGTTACATTCTCCTCACATTATTTAAATTATATCCTCGAAATTTAAACCCGAAATAAGTAATTAAAGGATTAATATTTAATGATAAAATATTGTTGAAAAACCAACTTCATAAATAGGGTTAATAATAAATATTTTTAGTAAGAGAGAAAGGATTGTAAAACTTTCATGTAACATGGTTCTCTAATCTGATAATATATGTGGTAAATGGAAACATGGATATAGAAGAAAAAACTAACCATCATGTTCTGATGTAGAGTACTAGAGAACATGGTTAGGATAATGTTAAAAGTAGCAAGGCCATAAATTCATGATGATCTAAGGGTTTATTTCAATAATTGAAAATGAAGGCACTAGGAATAGATTTTTTGTTGAAATATCATTTTTTATAGAGTAAAGTAATTATTTCACTATCTATGACTATAATAATATATACCTACATGGTACATTTCTAAAAGTACAATCTTATCCATTGGTTATACCTCATACTATTTATACTTCATCTCTAAAAATAATATTGATCGTATGGTGATTTAATTTATCAATATCAAAAACTGCATACAATGTAAAACATAAACCATTTCCTAAATGATTAACCCTTCATAAAGATTGTGATACAAAACATTAAAATCATTCACATGGATGTTTGTAGTACCCATTTTACTTTTTCAATATGAATCATCTATTTTTCCCTAATTTACTCAACTTTAGATACATTAAATGGCTTATCATTCATTTGAAAATGTGTTTTATAAAAAATACAACTTTATGTTGAATCAAATTTCATGGAACCATTCAAGATGTGATCTAAAATATTTAATGGAAAATTATTTATGTACAGTCATTCTATATTTCATAAATCATAGGATGAGAACATCTTAAAAAATATTGTTACAACATATTTCTCAGATAAAAATATATAAGTACATTAACCCTTCCACTTCAATTTTATTAAAAGAAAATACTTGACCATGATCCCTTTTCATCTGCATGGGTATACTCTCTTAGATCTAGTGGAATTAATTTACACTGTTCCCCAAATCCATATTGTTTATGCATTAAACATTAAAAATCTTTTTATTCACAATGCAATATTGAGCATAGAGGCCTTTTTCACCACACTTTATGAAAACTCCTTTTCATTTTAAAAATTTACCAAGGTGTTTCCTTTTACAGGTATCACTGGTTTAAATATATATATTTCCCATTTTCACAATATCCATACATTTCTCAAATGTCCTCTTGTTATTTTTCTTCCCTTCAAACCGATAAGACATGGATAATTATTTATTTTTCTTATTAAATCATAAAACTATTTCATCATATAAAGAAAATATTTGAGACAATAGCACCCGTTGAATTATTGGATTATGTAAATAAAAGAAATCATAATTATTGAATTCTATGTTGCATATAAATTTAGAATCATACCTATCTAATCTTAAAATGGTGGCTTCATATGCTACAAAGCATTCTTCCTCATATTTCTTTAAACATAGGAAAATTATAGTCATCACGATTTTTTTTCTCAGGTAGGAATAATTTATTGATGAATGTATCCTTAAAATATTTTCATTACATGAGTTATATCTCTTCATCTAAAATGTAATTTTGGATCAAAGACCACATTTTTTTTGGGTCATTTATGATATAATACACTCCATGTGTAAATTTTTCTATTTCGCCACATCCCAATGCTTCTAATATCTTCTCAAAATAATTAATACATTGGTAAGTTATAGTTGGATTAGTTATACCACTAAAGAATGTGATCCTTTATCGTATAATATGATACAATATAGAAGACTCTCTATGTGGGACATGTTTCTCTATCCTCAAAAGGTTACATGTCATAATATGATTATGCATACCTAATATTTACCAAACATTATCTATTCTAGTACCATTCGTATAAAATTCTTACGGATGGTAATATCTACATTTTCCATGAGTACTAATTCCATTGTTCTTTCTAGGTTCCATTTCTAAAAAATTACATATAATGGATGATCTTGTTAAATTATTAACATAGTTTAACTTAATATAAAGCCTACAATAAAATTAATAAATTTAGGAATAAAAAATATCATATCCATAAATATGGATTCTTTGGGGATATCATTACTTCTAAATCCATCATAATGGTAGGTAAATAAAATGTGACCTATCCTATGTGTATCCCTTGGTAGTGTAAAACTAGGTGTGCAGTAAGGCCTATCTTAATGTACCATGTTACACTCTATGAGGCCAGACACACCTTGTTGGATTTGTTACTCCATTGTTTATCTTTTCAAAAACCACATCCACACATAATTTCTAAATATGGACGTATTTCTAGGAATACCCACATATTCTATACAATACCAAATTTATAGTGTGTTCTTATAGAAATATCCCGAAATTCCTTCATATGTTAATGTTCCCTAATCTATGTTTTATAAATCTAGTTTTCATGTTTTCTTTTTAACAACCCTTGATACCAACTATAACACCTTGACCCCATAAGCCTAGAGATGGTGAATTATTTTATTATATTTGTTATTATTACAAGGAATAAAATCAAAAACTACATATTACATTAGTATTATTGGAATTCCAAATTAATTAATAGATATCCACAATAAATTGGGTAATAGAAAATGAATATATGATACCAAACAAAATGAACAATTATCATTTCATGATGTAGTAGTTTGTTGCACACAAAAATATTATGTTCGTTATCCATTAGATAAAATAGTGTGTAAGTGTAGGTATAAACCAAACCACTAAAACATCATAGTATATTTAGGATACTTTTTTTGTTACTTAATCATATAATCAAGAGATTTTAGGTGGTGGATAATGGAAATGAGATTAGAGTACTTGAATGATGATGTTACCTCTAAATCGGGTAAATAATTTTGATTTGTACAAAAGGGACTACATTGGCATCTTTATTCAAAAAGGGATGATTCTAAGTTGAGTTCAGGGATGTTGTAATCCTAATTTTTACAAATTTCAAATGAAAAAAAAGTGACATTAAGGGTATGATGAATGAGTAGAGTGCTTTTATTTTTATAGTGCAGGGGAGTGGGACACTTATAAATACAAAATTGTATTCTCTAATGGGATTTATAACATACCTCATGTGACTCCAAAATTAAAATATATTAAACTAAATGGTAATAATTATCAATAAAAGAAACTGAAATAATAAATTAGTGCATTTTAATATTTTGGTTTGGTAACATCTATGATTTTGAATTTTATCATTTATCATTTTTAATGCATCTAGTTTTAAAACAGAAGTAATTGAACCACTAACACTAGAATATAGATAAGTATATTAGTAAATTTATATAAATTTAATGGTATATTTAATATCTTATTTACCATTTTTTAAATTAATTTTAAATCAAACGTATGTGACGCTCTAAAACACTACTTAACCCCGGACCATGTTAATAATGTTTGTAAAGTAGTTGAGTAATATGTTAATTTCAAAAGATATATTTTTTCCATTAATACAACTTATTTAATATTTATTAACAGTTAAAAATTCCTTTTCATAATATATGTCTTTTATTAATTTTAAATCATTTAATTAAATGTTATTTATTATAGAATAACAATAATGTATATTTTGACATTATTTATTAAATTGTATTTTTAAAATATCAATAACATATTTTAATTAAAATATATTTTATTTACTGATGTTTTTAAAAGATATATTATTCTATCAATTTTATTAAAGAAATTTTTTTATTCAATTCACCTAACATTAAATATGTATAGTTTCTTTTATCTTAGTTAATTATTAACTAATTAATATCTATTTTGGTCTTTCCTAGGAATTTAAACTAATTAAACCATCACAAAAAAAAATATTATGACATAAAATCCATTTATATTTCATAAAATTATATATAACCACACATTCGTAGTTTCTTACATGTCTCAGTGTTTTATATATGATAATGGTTTGGATGTTTCCCTTTTTCATTTTGATTAAATTTCCTTTTATAAAAGGAAATTTTTTTATTTAAATCAAAATAACACATAAAATTATAAAACAACAAGTTAATGGTCGAATTATTAGAACACAATATCCATTGTACATGATTCCATGTCATTTTGGTCCTTACAATTAAGATTTAGTACCTTATTGAGCATAATTTTACATCAATCACCATCATTAATTTTAATTAAATTCACAAATAATTTTGGTCAAAAATTAAGTTGATCCTATTAGATTAAAAAATATTGTACATATTACAACCATTTATTATTATTTTTTATAATTTAAATCATAGAAGTGGTAATATTAGGATTAATTCTAAACCCCTACATTTGGCTAGAAAGTGAGTATTTAAAGTGGAGATGTTCAAAAGATCAATATGTTTTTATTAATTTTTAATATTAAAATGATCTCAATTACCAAAATTGGATTAATAAATGTATAATTGATCTATCTTGACATAAAAAATCCAATTTAAAATATAATTTGACTCCAATTATTTATTATATTAAACTGAAATTTTTAATAAAAATTATGTACTTCTCACTATTCATCAAAAAGTGAATGTTCTTAAAAAAATTTAATAAAATTCAAAATAAGAAAAAATTTACATTTCTAATGAATTAAATAATTTCATTATGTCAAATAATATTTTTAAAATTTTAAAAATTTCTTTTCAAAATAGGAGCATCATTAAAAGGCAATAAAATCCAGTCTTTTATACGGCAAAAGCTAATGTAGCGTGGTGTGTATCATAATCTATGCATGTTAGTACCTATAAAGAGAGACAAAATAACATTTAATATAACATTAAAGTATTGTAATTTATTGGGGTGATACTGATATATTATATCATGAATATATTTTATTCATTTTATTATTTTTTTATTTTTATGTTATTTATTTCATTGAGATTTGGATTCCAACGATACCGACATGATAAAGATTCATTTCAAAATCTTATTATTATTGATGATTCTTAAATTTTATGTCCCTATATGTGGAATATTTTTTTTCCATTTCCATTATTTATAAAAATAATCAAAAATTGGTTTAAAAATTATCCATATGATTTCTTAAAGATATATTTAACCATGTTTTACTTTCTGGAAAAAGGATTTAAATTAATATTCTTATATGTTTTAGAATGAGGTACATTTTGACAACATTAATAAATGTTTAATATAATAAGTTTTTAAATTATACTAAATAAATGAATTTTCATTCAATAATTACTAATAAAATATTTTATCATATTTTTTATGTAAAAATGTTAATTTTAAAAAAAATTCTTTTGTTTTTGTGAAGTCTTCATTTATGATATTTTTATGAAAAAAATAGTATTTTCATCAAGAATTTTCCAATGATATTTTAATTTTATTTCATATAATTAAACATAAACTTATTAGTATAATTATTCACTATGGTTATTATAATATGTTACCACTCATCATATGTTTATGGATTTGTAAGATTTGTTTGACTAGGGAATGTATTAATATTCTGTATTCTAGTTCCTCCAATATGAAGATTTATTGATTTTTAATAAAGTTTATTGTTTTTAGTAATTTATTCTAATGAATAATGAATTGGAATTATAATTTGATGTTGTAACATGCCTATGTTTTAATAAAATGTGTTATGCTTGAGAGCATACAAGATATGTAGCACCATGCATTAGCAAACCATGAAATAATATTATTTTAAAAATAACTATCATAACCGAGTAGTTATATGGAATGGAATAAATAGTATTAAATAAATTAATATATATACACACACATATATATATATTCACCCAAGAATATAAATTTATAGACATATTTGTTTTAAAGGATCAATAAATTTTTAGTTCAATGGTTTTTTCAATAATAATCTATTTAATTTTAAAAATGAATTTTTTAATTTTATGGAAACTGTTGTTATTAATTTTTAGTACATTTAAAAATTTTAATTAAAAATAGAATTTTATTTTATAAATAATAATATATTAATTAACTTAGTTTTAATGTTTCTGAGTTTTTGAAAATATTTTTTTCATTGAAAATGAAAAAATTCAGTTTTCTATAAAATTGACATTTTAATATAAAAATTATATAATTTATTATTCCAAAAATTATTCTATTTTATTATCTTAAAATAAGAATTATATAGATATATTTAATCCAATTAATTACATTTTAATCACTTGTATACTATATTTTAGTATAAGTTTAATTTATGGTCTAAAAAGTTATTTTCTTAAAATTATTTTAATCTTCATAGGGATTCTCCATTGTTATATATTTAAAAACCCCTTAATGATTATTTATATAAATAAAATATATAGAAACTATATGAAAAACTATTAGTTTAAAATCTTAATATTATTATTTATTTTTCATATATTTAATATAATATCCTCTTAATCATGAAAAATATATTTCTTGAAAAATTAAATATTTATTAGATCAACAGGTTTAATTTTGAAATAAAATTCTCAAAATAATTTGAATTGAATTTTGTAAAATGGATTATATGTTTTTAATCAAAAATATTTACATTATAAAATATGGTTAACTTTAATTTTTTCAATAAAGAACATTGATTTCAATTGTAATATTATACCTTAGTTAAGTTAAATAGGGGGTTTTCCAGAGTGTTAAAATAAAACGACTAAGGATAAAATGAACTACAACATTTATAAAATTTATATGTTGACCATATTATGATATTTTTATTAATAATTCCTAATTGTAGTCAAATTTTTTTCTTTGTTTCATATGAAAAACATGATTAATCATATTTAATTTCAAAAAGTACAATTATTTCAATCACCTCACTTCTAAAAAGATATCCCCTCCCCTTCTCTGCATACTTTCCAATCAAATTGGCTTGGATAAATACTTCCAATATACTTTCCTTATATCCTACCCCATGATCTATAACATAAGGTTTAAAAAAATTCAAACATGAGAATGATTTTGGTGCAAACATCATGAGTTTTCCAGGAGAAGAGGTGTTACTAGGAACACATGGAATGCCTATAATCAATGTTAAGGTCTTCATCACAATTTTGCACAATGGAAGAATATTATAATGATATAAATATAATTTTTATTGTACTTATAATTCATTTTTAATTTTAAGAACATGAATAAATAATTTATCATGGTATTTTATGTTTCAATTTGAATTAGTTTATCCATGTGGATTTTATTTTAGTGTTACAATATGGTAATTAATTTCACAATTCAATTTCATTTAAATTCGTTCTACAATATATTAATATTCTTTTATATTATATTATTATTTTTAAAAATAATTTTTAATACATTATATTTTTTTAAACCATTTTATGTGTATTTACATTTGATACCCATAATGTTGTCACTGATTAATTCCCACTTCAATGTTATGCCAATTCTATGGGTTTCTAATCTCAATTTGTCTTATGGGACACATATTGTTCAAACTGGCTTATCATGTTTAATGAGGATTATCTACTACCCTTTTAATATGTTATATCATTAATATCTTTATGTCCATTTTAATTAATGTTCATATAATATTATTTTGTCATGTGGCTTATAATTAAAATTTTAATAAATTAAAAATTCAATATAATACAATTTCATCTATTTTTGGGATTTTATGTGTTTATCGTTCTTTAGGGGAAAATAATATGATATTATTTATGTGAACTAAATCTATTTTCTTAGCCTATAATTAATCATTATACTTTTAAATAATAATAATTACTTTCTCCCTTTCTTATAAAACATTATTGAGAATATATTTTTTGTAAAATAAAACATTTTTCATAACATCAGTTGAAAATCCATTTTAATCAAAATATATGTTTTCAAAAAAATAGCATTATTTACATTTAGTGTATAAATCCTTTTCTAACGTTAACTGTATTTTATTAAAAAATATTATAAGAAAATTTTAATTCATTTTATAAATTTTTAACTATTTACTTATATTGAAAATGTAAAAGAAATATTTGTTTTAACCTACCTTCCAATTTTATAATTTTTCACTTTCATGAATGCAATACATTTTAATACATTCCTATTAAGATATAATATTTATTTTCAATAAATTTTTTATTTGTTGTTTTATGATGGTTTAGCTTTTAATTTTTTTTATATATGAAAGCTATTTTCCTAAATAAATTTTCCGAGTGATCTTTTGAAAAAAGTTTCCATCTATGATGACATCAATTTATATTACACAACATGAAAATATTATTTTTTCCAATAATGTATAAAATTATAATTTAAGGCAATTTTACATCATCATTTTCATATAACATTAATTTTACTTATGCTCCACTAGGATATGATGAATTTATACCATCCTTATTCTCACGTAATATGTATTTTGATAGTTATAAGAGATTATCATGGAACCTATTTATTTTACACATATTTATGATTTTATTAATGAAATAATGATTTTTATGTATTTTATGGTAAAAATCAATGTCTGTATAATTATTTAATATTATGGTTCCTAGAAATTGTATATATTAACGTTTGATAACAATTATAAGTAATGGTTGATCCCAATATATCTTATATGATGGTTGTACCTATATTGTGATAAGAGAGTCCAATATAGAATATATGATGGGTAAACCCAGAAAGAACGTCAATTCCATGGGAAATGTTCCTTTTATTTAAGGGTAATAAGGATTATGTTATCATGGGGTTTCTCTTATATATTTAAATGGGCTCAAGTTATTTCTAAAATGATTTTAAAATGTGCTATGAAAATTATGTTCCATGATACCAATACATTTTATTTATGCTATCTATGGGTCTTAATTGACTCAATTGAAAAAAATTGAAATAAACTATCTCATGAATAGTAAAAATCATAGTTTTTTCAATGATTAATATTTTTTCAATTACACATTTCAAATGATCCTTGTTTTATATCTATGAATTGAATTTGGATATTCTGATTCACATTAATTATGACATCATACCATTATAATCACCTTATACTCACTAATAAAATTAATTTGTTAACTCTTATGTTTACCCTTACTATGTATTTTTTATAACCATTATTACGTTAACATTTTTCTATATTATCACTAATTATGTTAACTAAATTATATCTATAATAGTTTTATATGTATGATTATTGTGACTTAATTTTAAATAATAAAATCAAGGTTTTTTTAAATCTAAACCAACTTGATGATGTTAGTATTGTATATGTTACTGTTTTTACTATTTATATGATAATCCAATACTAAATGGGTGATGTTCATGTAATCCATCCAAAATTTTATATTGATGTTTTTTGGATTGGACGGAGAATACAAGGTTGTATTTATCAATATTAATAATAACCCCAACACTAGTAACCCAGATCAATTGTCTGACATTTTTAAATTAGAATAAGATAAATGTATTCATATATTAAAGGATCAAAAAGATTCATAGTCTTTGTATACTAGAAACATACATGATTCCAATATTATATTTGAAAATAGAAACTATGATATTCTTTTTGAAATTAATGTTATTACCTCTAGTATATCATTTCATATTATCATTATACACTTTTTGTATCCCTAGGAAGGGATAGAAAATTAGGGTCATATCAATTTTGCAGTAAGGGATAATAAACTAGAAGATATAAAGAATCATTAATCATAATCAACATGGGAAGTTAAATTACTTAAAATATAATCCAGTTATATAACATGAATATAAAAAAAATAAGAGACTATAAAATGGAAGAGTTAAATAAAAGAACATAGATTTCATATAAATGTCATATCTCTCATGATACAGTGACAGATACTAATTATGGAAAAAAATAAACCCACATGAAATTTAAATAACATTAATTTCATGATAAGATAGTACATAATCAATATGTTAATCTATATAACTATAAAACACTCAATTTAATGAATAACTTGAATATATTAATTGGATAAGAAAAAATCAATATAGATAGGAAAATAAATAAAAACACATTCTATTTAGTAAATAAACAATGATTAAAATGAATATAATGATAATTAAATTGAAAAAATCTTATGGGTAATAATATATGAATTCTCATTGAATGAAATGGTAAATTATATAATTTCACAATCTCAAGCATTATGATACCACTACAGTCTTGACCTTTTCAAAAATAATTAAAAAATAATTTTTAAATAATACATAAAACACTAATTCACAATGGCTATAAAATGGATTCATATCCTATTACTATAAATGCATTAAAGGAATATCTAAAACAGTACCCCAACCATATCATTAGGTCCAGATTATTACTCACATATCGAATAATCAATTAATTAATGAATAATATTCCTTGATATTAAATATCTATATTAAATAAAAATGATTATCAACATTAACCCTATCAATCTTATAAATATCATATTAAACCATATTGTATAAATGAGATATAGTTTCATAGATAAGAATATCCATGATTAATAATGAGGATATTTTGAAGAAATAGAATTTCTAATAACCATAGTGAAGGGAATAATTCAAGGGAATGTTAATAAATAAAAAAAGGAATAAAGTAATTGATTTTAAATACAATATATTGTGAAAATAATCCAAAAAATCCAAAGTAATATTATCAATACACCATATAACATGTGGGGTGTATGTAATTTAATGTTTTATTTAATTTATAAATAGAGATTCCATAAAAATATCATTTACAAAATTCTTCTGGAAAACATATATTTCATTTTGAAAATCACAGATTAAAACCAAATGGTCACAAAATGTTTGGAAAATATGTATTCCTATAATAATAGTTCAAAAATAGAATGAAATAATTTAAACAATGAGTATTCATAGTGGTGGAAAATTTTTACGTGTTGTATAGGTTGAATGAATGATTATTTTAAAGTTTGTGTTTTGAGCCAAATGAGCCTTGTTTAGAAAACCACTTGAGGATTCCATTTTAATTTTTGAAAACAAGTTTAAATTGGGTAAAAAAAATTTCAATAAATAATTTTAAAAAGTTTATAACATTTTTGAATTGTGTTTTTGAAAACCTGGACATGATAGAAAAAGGATATTCGATTGAAGGGATAAATGATTGGAGATTTTATTACATAAATTATTCAATAATTTTAATTAAAAAAGTAGAAATAATGATACAATAAATTTAATTCATGATGAATCACCATATGATAACAAAATTAAAAGGTAATATTATCCAATGATTTAATAAGTTCCTTCAATTTATATTCACACATAAACAATCCTAATTTTATTGAGATTTTAAGATAAATCCTCATAAAGATCATAACGTTGATGTGAGAAATAATCAATGAATATATTATGTGTATGAATTGTTAATCAAAATAAAAAACTAGAAATTAAAGATAACATAATCACATGTAATTACAAAAATAATACAGTAATATCAAAGTTAACAACGAAATAATATGGCCTAATGAAAACAAAATTGAGGTTTGAAATTCATTACCACTTAGTAATTTTCATGTCAAACCCCCTTGGATGAGATAATTAAAATGGAAACATAATATTATATTATGTATGATTTATTCAAGATTTTATATTTAATGTTTGTACTATATACAATATTTAAAATAAATTTGGATTATAACAATAAAATATTCCTCATGGAATGGAAACATAGATGATGTATCTTATCTGAAGATTCATTTGGGTTGAACATACATTAACCTAATATATAATGATTTAAAGGATGTTATTAAATTATAAAATGACTATATTTATATTTATAATGTCATACATAATCCTATTATATCATTTTATCTCCCATTTATTAATAATATTTCATTATTTTTATTGATTTAGTTGTTGATTATTTTTTATCTTTATTGTTTTTTCCTGAAATTTATTATTCGTTGGTATTGGATATATATAACTTTTTCCCAGAATAATAATAGTGTCATAGATAAAAAAATTTACCCATTATGTATATTATTATTATCATTCATAAATTATGTACATTCAAAACTAATCACAATTCTTTGTGGAGTTGTTATGTTGTATGCATGCACAAGGGAAGTTATCATTCCATAAACGGGTGAACAAATAGAGAAATGATGCAAATATTAATAAAAATATATATTATCATATATATATATATCATTAAATATATATATATAATATTAATTAATGTTTTCATTATTAATTTTCTTGTATTTTGTTTGTGAGAAATAAACCACATCGCTTGGTGAGGTGATAGGACACAGTGCACCTGAGTAAAATTTACATATTTACAATGTAATTGAATGTAATAATGTATATTTTATATTATACTTACAAATTTATAATAATATCATAAATATAAAATATATTTTTTAAATCAATCATTATATCCATCCTTTAATGTTGGTGATGGAAACTGAATTTCATAAGTTCCTAAGGCAATAATCCATTGTACACGTGATAATAAATGTTATATTTCATTTAAAGGAAGAAGAGATGGATATAGGTCATTCCCATTAATAAATAAAATATAATTTTTTGAAATATTAAATTTTTCGTTAATAAAAAAATATTTATCAAAATTTAAGGGGTTGGAAGAAGATAAAAAAGTTAAATTCTCATTTCAAAATGATACCTCTTCTTCGAACAACATCTTTATGTTCACCCCAATGTAAATAATATGATGTATTTATAAATAAATAAATGGATCTGCAATGTATAGATGGGGGTATAGAATCTATTTTCTATTTATTCAAGACCCACGATTCATTGAATGTGTAAAGTTGAGAGGATATACGGTGGGCGTCTATAAGTGAGGGAGATACCGAACATAGAATTTTTGAAAAGAATCTATTAACGCCATGTTTTTTCATTCCAAAATCAAATAAATTGCTAAATTAATGAAACTTATATATTATAATTTAGAAATAAGTCCATAAAACAGGTTTTTGAAAATATGGTTGGTCATTTAAAACGTTATAATTTTAGTTTAAAACCCTAGAAAACCGGTTCTTAACTTAAGTGTGATACTTAATTATTATAAATTCTAATATAAAAATTTTGAAAAAATTAATTTCAATATATTATATATAATAAATTAATCTACTTATAAATAAGGAATTTATATTTCCAAATTTATTTCAATTATGTGGACAAATCAAATTTAAAATTATACCTAATGACGAGATGAAAATGATTGCTTTTAAAGAGAAAATTAACATGGGTATAAATGTTCTTAACATCAATATTCATTATGATTTTTTGAAATGATATAATATAGATAAATTTTAATATAAATGGTATATTTTTAATTTAAAAACCAATTTATAATGTAACAAATCATTATTAATTATTTAAATAAAATGATCGATTTGAAAAAACAGTCATTATTTATTACTATTCACAACAAATGAAACATTTTAGAAAAATAACAACCACTAATCTATTTTAATTTTTATAGGATTAATTAAAAAAATAAATTTTACTTTATCCCATATATTTTCTATGTAATAAAATTAATTTTACATTATCTATTGAATGAATTAATAATCTATTTATTAGAAAAAAAATATTGTTTGTCAAAAAACATTTCATTTTCATCGAATAGATTCTTATTTTATTTCTAATCAATAGGTAACCATAATTTTAATGATTTATTTAAAGTAATTATACTCTAAAATATAATTTCTAGGATGTAATGGTATACTATATTTATAAGCATTTATTATTGAGTTTTGGTGCTTTTAATTCAATTGATGTGATCAAATATAAATAAATATATTCAACAGGTTGTTTAACCATGATGTTGTGTGAAACATTTGAAATCTAATAATATATTATGATTTTAAAATTTCTTGGTATTTCATTATACCTTCATTAAATAAATTTGAACATCTGAATATGATCTTTCTCTCATAAATCAAGGGATTGAAATTTGAAAATTCATTTCATTAATATAGACATCATAAATAGGGTTTATAAAATATCCTCTAAATTAGAGAGAATGGGAAGTGAATATTTAATATGTAATTGAATATAACTATGTTTATATATCGGATAAAATTGGTGGAATTTGATAGAATTTATATAATAGAAAATCATAAATTAATATATAGAGTGATAGAGGTACTAATCCCATAGAAATTAATTATCACTGGATAACCAAAGACCCCAGAACCATAAATCCATTATTTATTAAAATATCATTCGAGTCATCGAATATAATTGTCACTGTGTATCATTTTTCTTTTAAGACCATTATGATAATGTTGTGAAATTATTTTACTATATATCAATATATTTAAATATATATATTTTATATTTTTATTCTTTATATGATAAAATTCACCAATTATTTATGCTTCAATCAATTTCTTCTTTGATCCCAGTCGAAGAAATGAATATCCAAAAATGAATTTTTCCATACCAATTCACTAAAATTTACATTTAATGGATCACCAGATGTATAAAATTGTAAACATACATTCTATACATCTATAAATATATCCAAACCCAATATCGTTAGCACAATTTATCCAATATAATACATTATTATCTAAACTCAACAAAAATAATAGTATTTCAAGATTAGTATACATTTTTCGAATAATTGAAGTAGAACCAATGAAATATTAACAAAAACGTCACATAGAATAGTTGTAGGTGTTAATAACATATCATCATTTTTTATGGGTTCAACCCCCCACTACCTTTTTAGATTTAATGGGTTTACTCCCGACATCTGGGATGTATTGTTCTAAAATTATATTTATATAATTCGCAGATCTTGATTAATGTGTGATTACAATTAATTACTAAAACATCAAACATAAGATATACTAATATGGTTATATATTCCATAAAAATAATTCTAAAAAATGTAAGGGAATAATTCATTAGAAATTTTTTTTTATAAAAAATGATAATAATTAAATGGGTTATATTTCCATAATTATTTCCCATAAGATCATTAATCGTGACAAATTATGATCACATAATACCTGAAAAGGGTTGTTTTAGAGAGTTTAAATTTTCTCAAAATTAAAATCATTTACACATAATCATATTATTAAATCATAAATTCGTTAATACATATATGATTATGAAATTTAAAAAAAATAGATGATTAATTAATATTATAACAAAAATACCACTTTGATAAAATTATATAAAATTTTATTTTATAATACCAAATAATAAATACTTCATTCACTCTATTTAATAATAGGTTTCTTTTGTATAGGGTATAACATTAAAATGATGTAATTGACTCGGATAATTCCTAAGGTCCCCAAATTTATGGCTATTATTTTTATATGGATCTTTATGATGAGATTTATTTACATCCATCATACTCATTATTTACCTCTTCAATTGGATTTTTTACTCCCCACATTTATATTCAATAAATAATAACCAATCCCTTTGTACACATTCATGCTTGTATCATTAAAATTTTTTGAAATGAAGGTAATCAATCTTTCGTTAATCCATGGTTGATATCCCTTGATATCATATAAAACTCTATCATTCACTTCATTTATGATTATGGGAGTTAGATATGTTATAGGTTATTAATTGTATTTTGGGACAACTTATAATGAATAGTTACATTATATTTCACTCATATCATCATCCCATTTGATTTCACAAAGTCACCACATTCTCAATCATATTCAATGTTAATATGATTCAATCCAGTTCTGGTCATTTTCAAAAATAAAAAAAATCATATTCTAAATAATAATAATGGGATACCACATAATCATTTTTTAGGATTTATAAACCATGAAACCTTATTTTTTGTCTAATAAACATTTGGTTTTACATAGGTAACAAATTTTCATTGTCTATTCAAATCATTCGTAATTGATTGTAATGAAAATGTGAATTGTCATAAGAATATCACCCATGAATGTCATACCATGTGCATTGTAAGGGTATTTGTTGTACACTAAGTGATGATAGGTTCTATCATAATGCACCATTTTTATAGTTCTTACCGCTATATAAAATTCTTCTAAAACTGTGGGAACTTAGAGTATCATAAAATAAAATTCTTTCTAGAAACAATTGTATATTTTCTATTTTACCAAAAAATTAGGATGTTTTTATATTCTTATCCTCAATCATCCTAAAAGGGTTTTTTCCCTACTTTTTGTTTTAAAAAACATAGTCCCCAATTATTCTTCAAAATACCCTCTAATAAAAATTAAAATGACCCAATCTCTAGTAAACATGATTTAATATCCAGAATTATTACATCGATATAAGATACAAGTAATCATGTACCAAATAACAAAATTGTTTAGTATTATTAGAATGATATATATATATATATATTCATGATTCCCATATTTCCATTGAAAGAAACAAGATATTTTTTTCTAGCATAAAATTAATCACTATAGTATATGTTAGAATATCATGATTAGTACACATCTTGGATAATTGGTAATGTAAAAAAATAAGGGGTGTTCAAATGATCATTAAGGGTTAGGTGCAACAAAATCTTTCATGGATTAATTATCTAAATAATCATGGAATATTAAATAACTAGACACAAATTCAATTTTAATGACTTGATATTCATTACAGGATAATATATAATCAATATGGAATGTTAAATAACACATAAAAAATCCATTTACACAAATTTTTTGTGAGGATAAGATAATTCTTAATGAACGTGAATAATTGAGTAAATGAACAAATATAATATTTATATTACTATACTATCATTTTTAGAAAACACATAATCAATATGGGAATTAAAATAACATAAAACACATTCCACTAAATCAATAACATGAAAATAGTAAATAGAACCATCAAAATCAATATGGTAAGGAAAATAACTAGAATTAAATTCCATTTAATTAGTAAAAAAAATTCAATGCATGTAAATATAATATTTGTTAAACTATATCCTAGATAATGATATCAGAATTCTCAAAGTAGGAAATTATTAATTGGTTGATGTCATTATCTCATGCATCCTCATACCTCTAATTTCAATACATTTCTTAAGTCATCTTAAAATGAAGGGGTAGGTATACACATTAAAACCAATTAACTAAGGCTAGACATATGATCCATCTCATGAGACAACTGAAGAAATGTGGGGATATATATAACTGGGTCCCACCTGTATCTTCTTGTCCAAAGTATTCTTCATATATAAAATCAGAGATTTAATTTTAACATAGTATTCCTTAACATTAAATATCAATGTTAAATACAAAATATGTGGAAAATCAATATTTCCCTATTTAATAAATAATATTATGATGTAAAACACCATTTGTAGAAATGGGATACGAATTAAAAAATAATTATAAATATGATAAATAATATGGTTATTTTTTTGATGTTTAATGTTCAATGATCATAGGAAATTGCATAATTCAATAGAATGTTAAATAATAACAAAATTGATAAAGTAAGTGAGTTTAAATACAATATTTAGTAAAAAATAATCATTGAACACTCAATGTGAGAATAAGGATGGTATCAATAAAAAATAAACCTTGTGGATTATTTGTAAAAGAAAGGGCTTTTTTCATTTACAAATAAAAATATCATAAAAATATCATTAAGTATTCATGAATAAAATAATAAATTCATATTGAAATTAACCTTAAAAATGATTACAAAACAATATGAAAATAATTTTCATTTAATTTAACCATTAAATATTAGGAAGTAATATTTAAAACATTTACTGGTCATCATTGCGGTAAATTCCATACATTCTACACATATTAAAACAACATTGTTTTCATATTTTCAATAAAATATATACCGCTATTATTTGGAGAAGAACATGAATATTACATTTTTTTAATTTCATTCATGGGTAAAATGTTTAATGTGTATAATTTAGTTAATGGTATAACATTTATGAAAATATTTTCTAAGAATGAGGATTTTGTCGAAATAATATTTTTTACCGAACAGGGAAATCAATTCAAGTTTTATTATGAAAACATTTATCATTCATTTTAAGTACAAAAGTGTGGAAAATATTATATTATAACCTTTACAATAATAAATAACCATATTAGAATAACATTATACTTCTTAGTTTAAAATTACTAAATATATTGCTTCAATGAATATTAACTCATAAATAATCCTATAGAAAATGAGATTATGATATGAAATGGCATAAAACTTAAAGCATTGAAGTGATAATTAATCAATCATGTGTATAAAATGTAATTAAACATAAAATAATTTTAAATTAAATATAATATAATCCAAATTCATTACACAAATAATATTATAATAATAATTAGAACTGTGATGTAATATTCCACAATGAAAATAAATTGACTTATAAAATTTTTACGACATTAAAATTTCCATGTAAAACACCATTGAATGAAATAATTCAACTTGAAATTAAAAATACTAAGATCTATGAATAAAAAATGATATAAAATTCTAAATTGTAGGTAAATACACCAAATAAAATAAATTAGGGTGAAAGCATTGCAATACGCATCAATGAAGGGAGAGTGATATGAAGACACTTACCTCTCAATTCCTTTTCAATAAATGTGATTTAACATCATGAATAATGGTTTTAAGAATAATATTAATTTAAAATTGAACCATGTTCATATTTTTATTATCATATATTATCATCTTATTCCATTATACGACACAATTTTTCATAATATTTAATTATGTTCATTATTTTTTGTGTTGATTGTATTGTTTCTCATGTGTGTTTTGAAATGAAGGTTCTTCATCATAGGTATTGGTTTTGGTTCAGAATATAAAGAATAATATTAATGTTATAAATATATCATTTACAAAATATATATATTTTTATAATCATTCTTGATTTTTGCAAATGGAAAATGAATCTATTACACATCAAGGAGACAGTAGGCAATAAGTACGAATTAACAATGATATAATTCAACTAGTATGTGAAAGGATAAGGAATTTAATGATATATTAATCTAATATTATTAATATTATCTAATATAGATCACACATATTACTCAAACTTTTCTTTATTACATTCCATATAGACCATATGTGAAAATATCTCACGTCACATCATAAGGTGGTGGTCTGCGTACACATGACCGACATTGTCATGTTTTAATAATATTAGAATGTAAGAAGTTATTTTTTATATTATAATTAAATTTTTTTAATAATTTCCTTGATATCATACAAATTTTTTAAATAAAAATTTGTATCCCACTGTTAATGGTGGTTATGGAAAAGTGATTACATCTATTTGTGAGGTGGTAATCCTCCATACAAATGATCGATGGTTTCATTTACCATTTTAAGGAATATAAGATGGATATACATCTGGAAAATGAAATAATAATATATTTTTATGTAAAAAATAAAACTATAATATTCCCATGGTTTAATAAATTTTTTTGGGTATGGAAGAAGAATCAAAATTAATATTATTTTCTAATAAAATTACCTATTATTTGGAAAACTTCTTTATGTTTTCAAAGAAAGAATTTTAGGTAATAATTATGATTATTGAAACAGAAATAATATGATTTTAGTAGAGTAAATAAATTATATTTTTAGGGATGTTGTTTACCAAATGGCCTTCTAATTTTGAAAATGGCGTGAGGGTGGATGGCCTTTTATTAGTGGGAGAGAGGACACATATGGATGTTTTGAATAGAATCAATTTCAAAAAAGTCTTTATCAATCTAAAATACATGAAATTATTATCATTGAACCATATACGAGACATGTTCTATATATCACCATAAAATTGATTTTTATATGTTGATTTTTCATTTTAACCATTACTGTTTTTAGTTTAATTGCCCGGTAAATTAGTGTCTACCATAATCATGATAATTATTTTTTTTACTACTTTTAGTATTTATAATAAAACCCCTTTAATTTGAGTTATATTGATAATATATATTATTTTAATTAAAAATATTTAATATTTTTTTAACAAACTCAATTCATAAAATTGGATGATTAAAATTTTGAATTATACCAACAAATGTTATAGAAAGGTCTGGTTTTAAGGTGAAAACTCTAAGAAGTATAAGGTGTTTTATTCAAAATATTAAATATAAAATTGATTAAAATTACATTATATACATATGAACTAATTTTAATTTAAAAACAATTTAAAATGTAATTTAATATTTTGAGTTACTTAAATAAATACACATATTTCAATAAAAATCATTATTTTTCTTTTCATTTGGAAAAACTATTCATTTTTGAAAAATAAAAAAAAAATCTCCCAAAGTAACTTATTCTATGATTTTTTAAAAAAATGAAAATAATTTTTTATATAAAATTTTATAATTGGTATTTTAAATTTTTATTTTTGTTCACAAATCACGATTGAACCTCCTTTTAGAATTATAGAGTTTTTTCAAAAGAAATATTTTATTTTAAACGATTCATATAGAATTTATAATTTGTAGATAATCAAAAATTGAATTATTTAATTATTACTATAATACCATCCAATTTAAATACTAGGTTGTAATTTTATACTATTTTACATTTCATTTAGAACAAATCTTGTGAGTTCTACAAGCTATATAATATATTAAATATAAAGAAATATATTTCATCAATTATTTAACGTCGGTGTTGTGATTCACATACTATCTCGAATAAAATGTTCTTCTTTTACAATTTTTAGTTATTATAATATCGAACCTATAAATGTAATGACTATGTTTTTATAATAGGATCTTTGAGTAAGTTTTTAAGGATGTTATATTTTTTATTATAGAATGTTTTGGATAATTATAGAGATTTTTATGTTTTCGTTCATGTTATAATAATGTATATGGATACCATCATAGGATCCAAATTTTTTTGTTGATTATAAATATAATGTTATTAATCCCATTTAGTTTTTATAATATATTTTATGATTTATTAATTTTTAAGTATATTCTCCATATTTTTATAAATTTAATATGGAAATAATTTGAGGGAAAAAATGTACCGAAGTGTGGGCGACAACCCATAGCATCTTTCAGGGCTCTAAGACTTGAACCCATAATTGAAGGGTGATAAGTGTACAACACCAAACATATTATTATGTGATATACTAGATATAATAGCCTCCATTTTATATAAATTCATTAAAATTTAATAATTATTTTTATTTTTAAAAAAAATTTGTATCGTATAGCTTACCATGGAATTGGAAACTGATTTAGTGATTACGTATTTAATATTATTTGAAATGATTTTAAATAAATCTTTTGAATTATAATTTTAAATGTATTATATTGCATTTATGGTTAAAACCCCTTTAATATTGATCTAAATTTTGATATTTGGGGTATATGGTTATTTACTTATGGAATTGATTGGTTTCAACAATCTAGATTACTATTAGAATAACAATGTTTATTCCTTTTTTCAAACATGTCAAATTTTACAGAACATTTTGGGTTCATTAAATATCTGGAGGAAATAGAAATATAGTTATTATCCCATTAATAGTTATGGGTTTCTTTTAACATTTATTTAATTTATTCATCCATTTTAAAATTCATCATTAATATAATTTTTTGGTAAGAAAGTAGATTTTATGTTATAAATGGTTTAATGAATTAAAATATAATTATAACTTAAGTGTATTTTCTTATTTTACAACTATAAATGTAAAGTAATTCCACAAACATAGTAAAATTATTTTGGAAGAGAAAATTTCATCCTATTGGGATCATTTCTAATGAATTCATAGTCAGTTGACTCCATATTGTTTTATCATTTTTTGAATGTTGATTATTTCAGGATTATTAACATTTATTTGATCAATAATCTTTGCCTTTCTCCATATTTATTCAAGCATTTCTAATTTCATCATAGTTAAAATTTTCACAACCCAACAATTTTCTCCAATATTGAAACATAATATGTTTTATTCGAAATGATAATCATCCTTATTTTTAGTTTTTAAAGGAATTTTTTATTAATACTTTTTTATATGTAAGACATTAGGAAAAGGTTTCTTTTAATGTCCAAATATTTATTTCCATTATATAGTTCAAATTTCATGGATTAAATTTATTAAAAGGGGGTGAATATAAGTTCATGATATTTTTAAAAAAAATTAATCTATGCTCGATAGTTGTCTATACATGAAAATCTACGCTTAAATGAATTGTTTTATAATTTCACTATAAATTTGATAATTATAACCAATAAATTAAAATTGATAGTATGAATATAATTTAATAAATTAAAAAATATATATAAATTTCTTACCAACCTCGCTAAAACGGACACCCAATCTCTTATTTTCTTCACACCATCAACAGAGTTTGGATAGGGAATTATCTACAAAAATACCATACTGAAACTCTTCCATTTGAAATATTTCCCCATTTTCATCATAAATTCATCCTATAAGGGGTTTTGGGTAAACCTAAGGTGGTTTTTTGAACAAGAGGTGTAATGATACATGGATGGATTTTTCAGACTCAATACAAGGCTCTTTATCTCAATTTTCTTTAATAGAGGAATAAACTATGGTTAAACACATAATATCTTTAATATAATGTATATAAATCACATTTTATAGGTAATATACTGAATCGTACAAACATCACGGTATTTTATGTTTCATGTTGAATTATTTCAACTAATGAGATTTGACATGAAAGATATGAAGTGGAAAATAATTTAATAACTCAATATATTTTTATTGTGTTACTTATTCATTTTCAATTATATTCTATTATGATTTGTATAATGGATTTTTAATATATTTTATTTATATATACATGGTTTATGTGGATTTACATTTGATACACATAATCGATTCATTGGTGAATTCTCTCTTAAATTTTATTTTAATTCTAAGGGTTAATCCTATAAAACTCTTTTTATTGGGGAACATGTTATGTAATAAAACATTCTTCTTTAATATAGTGTATTTATGACTAATTTTACATTATATTATATTAATATGTTTATGATAATTGTATTTATCGTTTATCTTATGTTATTCATTCATGACGCAATTGATTGAGGTGTTACAAAAGTTCACAAGGGTTTTTAAAATAAATATTTATTTTAGGTTGATTATATTAATGGTTATTTGGGAGAAACAAAAATGATTGTATTTTTTGGATTCAAATAGATGATCTTATCCTATGGGCTTTCATAAAAGTTTTACGTTATAATTCATTTTTCCTCTCATTGGAAAAAAAATGATTGAGACCTATTTTTTTAATTAAATAAAACATTATTCTCTTTTCAGTAAAAAAATCTTTTTTACTAATGAATCTATGTTCTTTAAAGATGATTTAAATAATTTTTTAATATGATTGATTAATTTCAATTTTTCTATAATTACCTTTAAAAAACTAAATTAAAATCTTCCTATATTTTAACAATAAGGAATGTTTTTAATTTTAATAAAAATAATAAACTAATTGTTATATTAATGTACTTGGTATGACCTGAATTCCCTACTAACATCATATCTCAAATTTTTGTAAAATACTTTTTATGTCTCAAAGTGTATTTATAAGTAAAATATTATCATTAATATTTTAGATGTTTTAATATTAAATAAATATTTTAAAAATGGAATGGTTATTTTCCTTATTAATTTTTTCAAGTAATCTTTTAGAATCATTTTCATTCTATAATTAAATCCATTAATGTTACTAAATGTTAAATGGTTATGTTTCAGAAGAATGATATCATGATATTTTATTTCTATTTCAATTCATCGATGTAAAAAACATATGTTTTAACATATGTTTCATTAAGATTTATAGAAATGATATTATCCTTATTCTATTTATAGAGGGATCATTATTGTTTTAATTTATTATTAGGGAACCAATTAAAATTAAATGGGTTAATGATGTAGTGTAATGGATAAGGATTATTTTTATGAGTTTTATGAAAAAATGAAATTACTACATAAATAATTCGTCATATAAATCATGGAAATTTTTTATATGTGAAAATCAGACCCATTATAGTTTACATGTGATTATAATATAATTTAATGAATGGGTGAAACAATATTTAATTTTTTTAGTCCAAAATATATTATGTGATTGTAATTACCAAATAGAGTTGTAATGAATTATTTAATGTTCATTTTCATTTATTGCAACAATTTGGAAGTAACTGGATAGTTTCTCCTATTAATTTATCTTGTTTATTTTTTTCATATCACTAGTTTAAAATGGGTTATAAAGATGATGTTTAATGATTCCAATACTGTTTCATTACTCATTCTATGGGGTTTTAAATTTTTCTTTGACCAATATTTAAATCACATGAATTGTGCTTATTTATTCTCATGAATCTTTCCTTTTCTAATTCATTATTCCATGCCACAAATTTTATAATCTGTATTTTATTTGTATGAGTTCTCTTATTTTAATATTTTTCACTTTTATTATGTCATCATACTCATAAACTCATAAAATTATTTCTAATGAAATTTTGTTGATATTGATTATGTTTTCCCTCAAGGATAATTTAATCTCACCCTTCTTATGTTTTATTTTCCACATGTTATAAATAAATATGTCAAATGAATTATTTTTAAGAGCGATTAATATAGATTATGATGGTGATTAATGTGAAATATGATGACTTAGGTTTAGTGGGAGTAATACACATTTGAATACATTGGTATTTTTTTGTATTATTTTTTCCTAATTCAATTAAATAGTAATCATAAATGGTTGAACAATATATAAGTGATCCAATAGATTTGTCTGATGTATTATGGTTTGGATGGAAAAAATTGGGTCAGAATTATAGTTTTAGAATCCGTAAATGTAAAGATCATGTTCGTCGTAGAATATTTGGTTGTGTGGGTTTGAGGATGTAATATATGGGTTTGACACTAACATACACACCCCTCGATGAATCAGTATGTGTCATGAGACAAAACAAAATTAGTATTTAAGTCAATGAATTAATAATTTTTTTGATATTTCTTATCTTAAGGACCATATTTTTTATTTATGATATCTTTCAATGAGGCCTCGATGATAAGTGTAATATGTCCATAAACATGAAATACATCACTATAAACACATTTTTTGGTTTACATGTGATTATTTGAATAGTTTTTATATCCCTGAATATGTTTAAACTCCTATCATTATTTATGTGGAATTATTTTATTAACATTTATTTCATACCTTATTATTCATTTCTTTATTAGTCTTCTATTATATAAAAACCTTATAGAGGATCATAGATCACAACTTATTATTATTATTTTACCTATTATACTAATAAAAGTATCATTATAAATACATATATATATATATATATTCTAATGTGTTCAATGATGTTCTCAAATTAAATTTAATATTTTATATTTTTTCAAATGTAAATGTTAATTTCAATAATAAACCATGTTCACTAAGGCCAGTCCATTGGGTTTGATTGAATCTATCAAAAGCTGATAAAAAATGTAAGCAAAAAAATCGACGATACTATAGTTAGGGTATTAATTTATGGGATCATATAATGTTTAATCGAAACCCTGACAAACCGATTTTGAAAAACAATGATTAGCGAACATAACAATTTGAAGATTTTTGAGAATATTCCCAATGAAACCATGTATATAATTTTGAGATTATTGACATGTATTTTATTAAATTTAGGTACGAATTTTCACCTATTATATAATTGTACATTGTAATTCATAATTTTACGATCTACTCTATTCTATTCCATTATTTAGTAAGAGAACCTATAAGAAGGAATAATAACCAAATCAATGCACTGAATCCATGTATGAATTTCCATCCAAGGAAATATAATGAATATTGGGGTTGTATTAAAGTTGTAGTTGAAAAAAGTATAACTATTTTAGGGAATGTGATTCTATTTATTTGTAATATACCTTATCAAATTGAGATCCCTTGTGATCTACAATACAATGTAAAAATTGTATACTGCTTCAAAATTGAATAACCATCATCATTAAATGGTAGAAAAAATCCATTTGAAGTTGAAAAATATATTAGTTTCTTATTGGAAGTATTTATCTCGATAATAAGTAAGCAATGATTGAATTATGAATTGGTTGTTTATCTTCTCTCTGGAGATGCAGATTAATGGTGGTCATTGATCAAAAAAATAAGGATTAAGAATAAATAGTAATCAAGATGTAAAACTATTCTTAGTAACCCTTCTTGGAAATTTGTTCTACTTCTATAAATTGGGCGGAAATGAAGATAAAATTCTTAAGACTAAGATAAGAAGAAGATGAAAATGTTACTATGTGTGTTATTTTATATATAGGGTTAGAAATGCATGTTGTAGACTATATAAATTATCCAAAGGGAAATATATACCTTTTATTTAGTGGTAATATTCTGATTCTAATAGGGAACTAGTATCTCTAGATTTCTTATCAAATGGGAAATTTTTATCATGTTAAAATAACATAAATAAAAAAATTCTACATCTAATATGTTTTTGAATTAAATAATGAGAAAATAGGATAAAAGAGAAAAAATGGATATGGGAATGAAGAGAATGAATGATTTTACAACACATGATAATTTTGGAGATAAATAGCCTAAAAAGTATTTGAATTGAATGGGGGTTTTCTTCACATGTGTAGATAAATTACATTAGGAACATGAATAGAAATATAAGAAAGAAAAAACTAATTTATAATAGTTCAACTGTAGAAAGATGGGGCACTATAAAAAGTTATTCCCAAACCACCAAGGGAATATACCAATAAATAAAGTAAGGGACCAAGTGCATGCTTAAGATATCAATAAATCCAAAGTGTTATGATTAATATTCTTATTTATTTGGATTGAGTGATTATGTTATAGAAGAATTTTAATCAATGGTATTCTTTTTATAATAATGATGAATCATATAATTATTATAATTCAATACTGTTTCCTTATTTATTTGAATTAATATATCGAATGGTTCAAATAATGAGGAAAATGGATTTGGTGGTAATTTCATATTTTTATAGAATAAATTAATAATGGAAATATTATTCTTAGTTTTATCGTGATGTTAGGTAAATAATGTTTTTTTATAAAGTGAAAATTTCTATTGAATAATTGAATTTGATAGTTTTCGTCCCATTGAAAATGATCATTGATTTGATGAAAAACATAATTCATAGGGGAGTTTATGAAATTTTAGGATTTACATTAGATTATATGACACATTATTTAATGGAATATAAAAAATTTTAATTCCTAGAAGAATTCATGTTTACATTATGTTTTTACAGCGACTCATGTTATTACCATATGATCATGTTATTTACATGTGACCTTAAGAGTCACAAAATGGGTAAAAAGATATGTTAAAATTATTAACTTAGTGAAATTATTCTAAAAAATTAAATTTTTTAATTTATAATGATATTGTTTGAAGGAAACATAAAGTTAACTACTTATAGAATCAATGGATTTGAACATTCAATGTTATTATTCATGATTAATGATTGATTTATAATATTGGATAAAATATTGTATCCATTTTTGATTTGTTAAAAGTTCATGGGAATAAGGAATGATTAATGGATCTAATGTTTTTCCTAATATCACATTTTAGTGATTCAGGTATAAAAATTTCATCTTGCTATTATATTTCATGACTTGTGGTATGAAGTAGAAATTTATTAAAGCACAACTAAAGGTCTTTATTTTTCTGATAACATGGAATGAAATAAAGTAAATTTATTTTCTCTATTGATTTATCTATTTATTAAAATATTCGATTGAATTTTGTAAAACTATCTTTGAATAATTACTAAATTAATTTACTCTTCTTTCTGAGAAATCATTGGCCTTTAAACAGATCAAAATTATGTGGATTTTTTGATTGATATCTTTGTCATGTCCATATTCTATATCACTCTCGATTAATCATTAGTAATCAGTTTTCTATTACATATCCATATATAAACATCCCATTAATTATCTATTATTTAAAACCATGTATTTTTTTATTCAATACCACCTTCATATTTCTATGTTCCACATTTCAAGATGATGTTTTTAAACCCATTTTGTGT
Source organism: Viscum album (assembly GCA_963277665.1). Taxonomy (NCBI): domain Eukaryota; kingdom Viridiplantae; phylum Streptophyta; class Magnoliopsida; order Santalales; family Viscaceae; genus Viscum; species Viscum album. The sequence goes on along the minus strand of OY728123.1, from coordinate 2,096,599,160 downwards.
TATCAGTTTTCAGAAAATTATTATTTTTAAATAAAAAAACACTTGTTTAATGAAAACATGTTGAAATTGAGTAGGAAATTTTATTTAATGGGTGGGAGATTAATATAATGCCTATATATTTTAAAAATCATTGTGTTCGATATCATATGCAACATGATACATCGAACATAAAAGAGAAATGAAATATTATTATTTAAATATAAAAATTATAAAAATTCTATTAAATTGGATTTAATAAATATTATTAACCAAATTATGAAATATTTAAAATGTACCTACTCATAAAAATATAATTATTATTTTTTTGTGAAATATAAATTCTATTTTTAGTAAATTCATTTTATTCATATAATATAATTTTTCTTCAAAAATCATTTTTATTGATTTTTTATGAAAATATTATAATTTATATTGTCGCCTATATGGAAATATATTTTATAAAATTAACATTTTTTTTTAAATCACCATAAGAATCTTATATTATTTGTTAATTATGGTATTTTTCATAAAATATTGAATTTTTGGGGAATAATGAAAGTAATTCTTTTTTTTAAGTATTAATCTTGCCTTTAGAATTAAAAATGATCATTTATTAGAAAAATTATTTAAAAATTAAAATATTTAAACTATATTATTAATAATTAAATTAATCTAATTGAAAAAACTTATATTTTTTAATTTGTTTTAGAAAACAATTGTCCATAAAAAAGATATTTTGGGGAAAACTACTTTTAATTTCATTTTGGGATTTGATATTAAATTTAATTATGAAAATTTTCTATAATTAAATTTATAATATTGTATCCATATTTGGAATCAGAAGTATTAAATATGTTAAACTTCCCCCATTTTTTAATCAATATTAAAAGTAACCATGTTAAAAGTTACTATCTCAACAACAGATATATAGGGAAAACCTAGTCTAAAACAAAATGATATGGAAAATATTTTCCATCCTATTTATTTTAATTTTAATTTATGTATAACCTTATCACTATTATCTTGAAATTTATATGTTTAATATAAAAAAATCTATGACAATGGATAATATAATATTTAAAACAATCAATATTACAAAATGTTGGCCTCTTAGTTTGAAATATCTATTATGTATCCAAATTGGAACAAAAGAATGTTCTGATGAAATATAAGGGTCAATTTTTGAATAATAAAATTATATTCATGATTAAAATATATTTATAAATTTTACAATTTTTATAATTATAGTAAATTCATTTGAAGTTAATATATAATATTAATTCAATTAATAAAAAATTAACACAATTGATAGTAAAAATATTAAATTTGGTATAATATGTGTTATTTATATTGTTCCATGAATTTTTATATGAATAATAAAAATAAATATTGTTTAAATTAATTATATTCAATATTAAAAGTCTCTATAATGTATTAGAATTTAAATTAAATAAATTGTGAGAAAATTGACATGAATGATAATTTACAAAACTATTATATAATTAAATTATTTAAAACTCATTACACAATAAAAAACTAAAAAGGGTAATATATAGTCATCTATTTTATCAAAATAATGTATATTAGGTAATATTTACCTAATATGTAAAATTATGACCATTTATTGTTGAATAATAAGATACAATAATAAATGATAAACTATCATAACTACCATATTAAACAAAATGATATCATTTAAAACACCCCATAAACATATCCCAATTTTATTGGATGATGATATTTCAAAAATAACCTATCCTATTTTCTAATACCTATTAATTTCGATACATTTTTATTGATATTGAATGAATTATAATTTAATCTTTTAGGAATGTCATAAAGTGGCCCTCATATTGCTTCGAAAATTGAACCTCCTCCTTCACATAATTGCACAACATTTAATGATATATCTCAACAAAAACTAACCCATTTCTATAATTAAAAATTTTATACATTTTCTAGAGGTTTTTTATTATTGAATAATTACTTTATGTATAATAATATTTTTTCTAATAGAAGTCTACCGAAGGAGAGGTAATCATCTTTACCTTGTCCTACTTGATTATTTCTTCTTTTAAATCCTTTTAATGTATTGTACCCATCCTCAAATAATATATATAATATCATAAATATCCTTATATTAATTTGTGATTATTAAAAAACAATATTTCATCTCCTTCACACCATATGAAAAGTGAAAACATTACTCGTGCGTTTGTACGACCTGACATTATTATATAAGAGTTTATTTTTTTCACACATACGTTTCACATGGATGGTTATAACAATATAAATATTTATTATATACACCTATATAATATTTATGAAATATATATTATTTTATAAATAAAATATAAAATATAACTTAAAACTTTCCAATCCATTGGAATACGATACCGTCTGTCGTGCGTATCAATGGACTACCACATCCATGAAGCGATGTGATCTATTTTCAATTATATTTTATATATATTGTAATCTTAAATGAATTTTATTAGTATAAATGATTGATATGAAATAATAATTGACATTTTAATGATAATTATTACATTCCAATATTTGTTTCCATCCATAAAAGAATTAAATCAATGTTTATGCTTATGTGTGGACCACCATCTCCATTAACTGTGTTGTTCATTTTTAAATATATTAATTTTATGGATTCCCTATAATATGAATATAATGAATATATTTTATAAATATATCATTATTAAAATTAGGGTGATCATAGAAGAATGATCAAATTGAAAGTACCAAAACCTTTAAAACAAAAAAAACATGAAAAAAGAAGTTGCTTTCACCAAGAACATTTATTTCAACAAAATATTATTAATAAAATTTTTACATAATGTTATAAGTAAATCACATATGTTATAATGTATTTTAGTGTTGTTATTTAATATATTTATATTATATTACCAAATAATATAAATTACCTTCATGCATGAATGATGGAATTTGGAACTAAGGTATGTGTTTCTAAACTCACATTTACATCTGTAAGACAACTGCATAGTATTAAATTTTTGTTTCTAGTTATACTGGTTTTTTTTATTTATTGTTTGTAGTGAGAATATGATTACTTCATGTGGTTTGATTTTCCTCACCAAGTTCGATTGATTTTCTATGTTTGTTTCTGTGTATTTTGGTTGTTACTGGCTACTGAGGATTTGTGATGTCTTAGTGAGATGTTTACAGTGGCCCTAGCGGCCAATAAAGGTATATGGGGTCAAATGTGTTGGTTGAAGGTTCTGAATATGGAGTGATGGATGGTAATGAAAATAACCCTATCTCCTGATAGTAGTGTTTGGGGACTACCATTGGGTGTTTGGGAATTTTTTATGCATGAAATGTGAAATGGAGTAGTTTTTTTTTTGATGTGTGGTAAGTATGTTTCCACTCATCCATAATATGATATTTGAAAACTAAATAAAAAATTAATTTTCTATATCACATAAACCATATTCACAACTCATTTATTTTTAGTAGTGTACATAATACTACATTGATATATTATATAAAGAATAAATTTGTTGTTTTGTTCCTCTTACCATTTACAAGATAAAAAATTGGTAATCGATTATTTGAAAATATTAATATTATTTAGGATTTACTTTTTGGAAGTCCCAATTAGAGATACTTATTTCCCATTTCCATCAATTATAAAAATAATTAATTTTTTTTATATTTTATAAATTATTTATTAAAGACATTTTTACCCATGTCTAATTTTGTATAAAATGGTTTGAATGGAATCTTTTTTCAATTTTTAGTATAATGTACTATTTGACAATTTTGTAAAAGTGTGAAAGGATTATTTTTTTCAATGTAAAAACGAAAGGATTATTATAACATCATGAATAATCTTCTCATTAAATTTTCCTTTACATTCTTACAATCATATTTTGAAACAAAATGTTTTCCTTCATAATTTTCAATTCAGTAAATATGTTATTTCAATGAGAAAAGTTTATTTTCTTAAGAACCTTCCAATGAACTTTTTAATGAGTTATAATGTATGTATAAAATATCATTTACAAATACAATTTAATGTGGTTATTTTTTCAAGACAACATACACAATATTTATATAGACTCTTTATGATACGTTTGATAGGGGAAAGTATGGATATTTTCTATGATACTTCCTCAAATAAATAAAATTTCTGATTTTAAGGTAGTTGATTATGTTTAGTAATTATTTCATATTCAAGATTCATTGGACATAATATATTTTGTCTGGATCCAAAAATTAAATATTCACTTGATAAATCAATATGTGTATTGGGAAAAACTAAATTGGGTTTTGGTGGACAAGGTCATTCATATTTATGTTAGATTCCTTGACATGATTTGTTCATAGTATGTTTATGATATATGAATATGATGCCTTGATGGTATGTTTCAAAGGATTGGAATTATGATTCTTATTATAATGAACTCATTTAATAATTTCCATTTAATTATTTTTATAGTGTTTATATCCGTGGATATGTGTGAGCTAATGTGATAATTGATATGGAATTATTTGATTTAATTTATTTCATTATATAGTATTAGTTCGTTATTTGGAATCTAATGTACAAATACCCTTACTTTGAATATATGATCACCCCATTCTTTTGATCATTTTACCTAGGGTAGCTGTATATATTTATAATTAATAACATGGTAAGGTAAAGGGGGCCGTGATTTTCTCAATGAAAATGTTATGTAAAATTTTATGATTCCCATTGTAAATGTGAAATTAATGTTTGTATATATTTTACCATGAATAATTACATATTTAGTCCTATGGGATGTGTTTTTTATATCAATTTCAAATGTATTAATTTAAAAACTAGATTTGGGCTACTAGGGTCAGAGTATATACAACTATGGTCCACCTATTAATTCTGATAAAATTCACCTCACAATTATTTTCTAAAATATCCATTACTTTATCCTTTTATGTAAGAATTAAAACATATTACATTTTAATTTATATAATTATAATTCATCAATATATCATTAAATATCTAGTAAAAAAACTATAATTTTTCTAATATTAATCATACTACTGATATTATATTAGACAAAAAATATCTGTATTCAGGTTCCTTAACATCCTTTAATTTTTTTTATCCAATTAATATAGTTAAATCCTTGAGTTGGTATAATATACATGAATTCTATAATATCTAATAAAACACAATGACATTTATTGATAATTAATTGGGTACATGTTCTTTATATATAGAATTCACCAATTATTATAATTTTTTATTTATCTTTTTCTACCCCAATGAAATTTTTATTCATGAAAACAATAAATTATTTCTCAATTATAAATATCTAGAACAAAAAAATGCAATACATTACTTGATATTTAGAAATATTAATTTCTTGTTAAAAAGTGACATAATTTATTATTATTTTGACACTGTTTAACTTATAATTTGGTGAAAAAATATATTATTTTATCAATATAATTATTGTATGCTTCTAAGGGTTTTTAAATTAGTTACTAAATCAACTATCTTTCCAATTCCCAGAAATGAAAAAATTACCCTTCCTCTAATATGAATGGGAATATTATTTTTATTCTCTATGTCAATATAAATAATGACATTAAAATTGGTTTTTGAGTACACCAAATACTAATAAATAACATCAATTTTCTTACCTTTGACCATTAAATCTCTTTTATCATTAACATAATAAACATTTTGGAAAATTCATTTATTAAACATCCAATTATTATTTAACAAGAATGAAAAAATTCAATAATTTATTCTTGCGGATTATTCTTCACATATAATATATAACCCACATCATGTTATCTATATCCAATATTATTTAATAAAAAATCAAAATTTGATCAATATGATATAACTTTCATGCTTGTTTTTTTCTAATGTTTAGAAATCTACATTTTTTTAAGAGGTAATAACATAATAAAAAAATCAGAAAAATTAACCTAAAATTTAAACAATACCATACTATACAAACACAAATATAAACATTAAAAATGAGTTCACGTGAATGTTATGTGCTTAGAAACATCCTACATGAAAAATACCAGACCCAGATACATGTGATCCTTTATGAAATAAAAGTATTATACACTAAAACTCTTCATAATCCACTAATGTAATCAATATACCATCACATATATACTTTTATGAATCACTATCCCTGATAAAAATGAATCAAAAACACCCATTTAACACCAAAGACCACATAAAATCACCTATATAGAACATATACCTATAAAACCAAAATGGAAACCATCGCATGAAAGGGTTACCATCTCATTTCATTATCTCACCACCAAAAAATTCATTAATGAACCCCCAATAATGGAAAATCAAAGAGATCCAATGAATTCCATAAAACCAAAACACCATCAAGCCACCTTTGAGTGAACATACTAATCAAAAGAGATACAAATATTCATTGAAAAAACACTTGTGAAAAAATATTAATGTACATTTTTATTATTAATTCAATTTTCAATTTATTTTGATACAACCAATGTCAAAATATATTTTAATTGTTGAATATATAACAATGGATGTTGAAAAACAAAAAGTGGTCATTTTTATATTATTTTAACATCATTTTAATTAAAAGGTTTTATAATATATCATTCAACATCTGGTTTTATAATTTGTTATCTATCCATTTTTTCCACTTTGTTTAAAATTTAAACTGACATTGAACATCTTAAATTTACATTTTTTTAATATTCTTGAACTAATTTTTATTAAAAATGTATAAGATAATATATTTTTATGTTTGTTGAAAAAACATAATGAAAAAATTATTAATTCATCCCTTTTAAATTATTTTAGAATACATCAAAAAAATTATGTTCATTAGGGGTATAAAAATACCTCAAAATGTATAAATTAGGAGAGAAAGTTAACTATATGATATTTTAATAAAAAAATAAAATTTATAGATTACACTTATCTACATGTCTCTAAAACATACAATATTTTAGGAAAATAAATAATGACTCTGATTTAGGGATTCGTCTATATAATATGTCACATAAAAAATACATATAAGATTTTTGACTCTTATAAAAATACAAAATATATTATACTTTTTTTTTAATAGATTATTAATATGAAATACATCCTCATAATGTTTTTTCATACACATTGTGATAATAATCAACATGAGTATAAAAACACTATTACCCAATTTAAATATATTTGATTTTGAATTTACTATTATGAAACCATACATTAAAAAACCCCTTTTTATATTTCATCTAAAACAACTTTTAGAAAATATGAAAGCTATTTACATTAACATTGAAACATGTAATATTATTTGGAACCTTTATCGACAAGGAAAATTTTTCGAACTCCTTCCAAGACCCTTATTTTCACATATCAAATTTAAAATATGATATAACTCTAAAAAATAGATATTAAAGATAAAATAAAATTGAACAATTTTTATGATTAAAAAAAATTCTATGAAATTATCCCAATATAGATAAAAATAAATATATAATGCATTTATATGGTACAATACACATAATATCGAATGTATGTTATTTTATAATATTTTGACCATTAATGATATTTTTATGGTATAGTATTTCATAATTATTATGTCTTTCATTTTCATAAATGTATGGGTGAAACAAATAACAAATATTTTTTAAAATTAATCACAAATATATTCATTGAAAACATAAAAACACATACATATAAAATTATAAAATTGTACTCATAATCCATAAATCCATTAATAATAGAGCTATCATTTTGAATGAAAAGTGTTCTAAGATACCAAATTTTATTGGTAATAAATTATCTTCCAATGTGATATTTTAATTGAAATATATTGAAACGAAAATAAAAATTTACTTATAAGGATTAAAACTAAATGATGGGCACTGTGATGTAACAAAAATATCAACACCCTTAATTAAATTTTAAATTTTCCTAATGCATACTACCTCCAAAACAAATCAAGGGTTAATAGAGACACATAATATAAATTTAGTATATATTAAATTTAAGATAACACATTCTTTTGATCAGAACACTCACATGTAACTAAAGGTGATAGATTATGACTTATTTATTTTTTATTTACTTATTCCTTTATATAAATTATTCCTACATAATCGCAAAACAAAAAAAATAGTTGGAAATATATTTTGAATAAAATATAAATAACAACAAATACATCATATGTCAGGTGAGGTAGATGACTAGTTTATATAGTAAAAAATGACCAACAGTATATTCATCATGGAAGACCTCTTATACATGTAGATTAATTGAATATGTAATATAAATTATATAATATTCCATTACTCTCTACTAACCCAGATGTATCAAAAAATGATAAAAATAATCCTCCTTGTTATATGCGTGTATGTGGACCAAAATATTTTAATCTAGATCCTTGACATTAAAGTTACAGTAACCCATATAGTCTCAATATATAGGTGGGTTGTAATGGAAAAAACCTATACGGACCATTCCTTTGTGAAACTCTAGTGTTTGATGTGTTCTAGAGGTCACGGTGGAAATTTTTGAGAGTTTATTAGTCCTTTAAGGTTTCCAATAGTGAGTCAGGATCAATGAAGTGCATGTATGTGGAATCAGTATATGACATCGAAGTGTGGAATTAGTAGGTGGTGTCAGTACGTAGTTTTGGTGAGTAACATCGGTAGTTAGCGCCAGTAGGTGGCGTTGGTAGGTGGAATTAATGAGTGGTGTCTATAGGTGGGGTCTGTGAGTAGAGTTGGTGAGTAGTGTTAGTAGGTGGGGTTGATGAGAGGAATTAGATTAGAGATACTCACTTTATAAAAATTAACATTATATAAATTTTTTGGAATACATAATCATTATAAAAAATTTCACAAGAAGACTGTACTGGTCTAGTGCCTCTGAAAACATGGAAATATAATCATTAGTACATAAATGAGCTAAATTATCTCCCACTAGGTTATTATTGACTAGAAGCCTTTATTGAGAACACAAAAAGAATACATATCTTCATAACCTAGGGAAGGAAACATAAAAAGTGGTGAGATCAAATTTGGAGCAAGGGTAATCATGGGATACACGTATGTATAAACATGATTATAAGGGTAAGATAATGTGATAATGAATATAGAAGATCTTACCCTCTCTAACAAAGATCATTGAATTATTATTAGTAGTTCATATTATATTAATCATTATGAAATAAAGATTATAGGCAATGAAATAATAACATAGGAATAAGACATCGAATTTTGGAAAATACATAATCATATAAGTATTACTATAGTAGACAAGGCAACACTTCCCAAACCATCTTAATTGTCATGTTTCATTTCTATGGCCATCATAGTAGCATGAGTACACTCTTATACAATCATAGTAATTAGGGTTGACTTTGGGGTCCATATTAGTAGTCCAGATGCACTCCCAAGACCATCTTAGTTGCATGTGTCTACTCTTCATACCATCATAGTCTATCTCATGAGACATAAAACATTACCCAATTCATTAGAAGGAGATATAGTTCCCCTCTTAAGATAATGATATCTTACATACAAGTTCCAAAATATAAAAAATGAACATATCATAACCCATGAAATGGAATGGGTATAATAAACATGTAAATAGATTATAATCTATGTAATTACACATGTTTAATAATCATTTTTTCATAAACATAACCCGTCAAAAGAGGAGGGTTTCAAAAATAAAATAACTTATGAAAGAGAAACATGATTTTTCATATCATACCATAAAAACACTTACCATTTAGAAAAAGAATATAAATAGATAAATTAACTAATTACTCATAAATTCAAGATTAATACCAATGTATGTTATCATATAAGGGAAATAATTTTGAAAAGTATTTTAAAAATAGTTCTTGATGAAAAAAACCATTCTTCTTTGAAAGTTATTTTTATTACATAAAATAATTAAAAACCCATTTTATTTGAAAATAGGATTGAAAATATTAGAAGTTATCTTTTAGAACAATAAACCATTTTTAAAATCCATTTTTCTATGAGAATTATTATCAAGTATCTTCTAAATCCATTTTTTTAATTATAGTTTTTACATACATTAGATTTATGATCGAAGAGAGAGACAGTCTGATTTTAAAAAAACATTATATTATGTACCAAAGTGTGAAAATGGTAAAAAAAATTGTGGATTTCATAAATAAACAGAGGATAATTAAGCTCATGAATATTCCTGTGAGATGGGTCATAATATTTCATTAAAGGAAGCATAAACATAAATAATATCAGAAAAGAATGGGGATATTGTCTCAATAAAATCTTATAACATGTTGAATTTGGATCATACTCTCCATGTAAGAAAATTAAATTACATGAATCATAATATATATCATGAAATTTAAGATATTCATGAGATAAAATTTAAAATTTATTTATATACACCTCAATAAAAAATCAGTTTCATAACAATACATGAGTCTCCAAAATGGAAAACTAAGACAACATTTTTTTATTGATTTGGTAACTATTAAAAGTTAAAGCCCATTAAATTAATATCATAAAATATATATGTTAAAACTATTAAATTAAAACACTAAAGTATAGATTGGAGAACATAAATTTAGTTAAAACACACAATAGTATATAATTCAATCAGGAATTCAATCATGCTTGTTATATAGTAAAATACATAAATTAAAAGTGAGATAGAAGTGAGAAAATAGAATTAAATGATGATTCATAAATTTAGTTAAAATTTAGTTATATGATACATATAATTAAATCATGGATAGAACATACACCACACAAATGTATATAGTAGAGAACATAGCTTGTGAAGAACATACACCACACATAAAAATTAGTGAGATGAACCCCACTTTTAATTTAGTTAAAATTTATGTTAAAACACATAAATTTAGTTATATGATACATTGAATTAAATCCCTGGTAGAACATACACTACACAAAATTATTGAGTGGATAACATAGCTTGTATCACATAGAAATTAAAAGTGAGATGAAAACGCACATACCTTGTGTCTTTAATCTCTGTGTACTCATACATGATTATTATATAATAAATATTAGTATATTATAATATTATTCATAATAATATTTTTATATATATTATCATATATTCTTTGATTTTGACATTATAATACTCACATGTTAACAATCATATATTTTGGTTTCACATCAGGTAATATTTTCTTTGTTCTCCACATGTGTATTAATTTGTTATATTATTGATACTTATACTTATATCGTGATTCTAAAATGTATAAAATGATATGAATATCTGTTTTATCTCTTTTATTTATATTATAATGATCTATATCACAATGAATTATGAAATGGAATACACTGTTCATGGAGATGGTAAGTCGTACGTACACATGAATGTTGTTTTCTATTTTTATTTTGGTATTGTTAAAAAGTATGTAAATGACATATATAAATGTATATATAAATAATTATTAAATTATCATCAATATATTATATAAATAATATAATTTCACTAAATCCATCCTTAATACATTCCATGTGGTCTGTGTACGAATCACATCGTTTTGAGGGGCGGTATTCTACACTTTCTCAAACATGATTATCGTGTTATCACCAAATGGAAAGTATGAATAAGTGTGTTTTAAAAGGAATAAATAAGGTTAGATATATAATAAATATAATATATTACATATATAAATAATTTTTTCATCATATTTTCAACCATGATTGATGGTAAAGGATAAATGAACATTCATTATTTCATGAGGCTATAGTTCGTTGTACAAAGAGACAATATGTTTAACATCCATTAAATGGAGGTGTATCTCAGAGTAGGTCTAAACCATTAGATAAAAATACTAATATATTTCTGATAATGTTTTTGTCACATAATAAGTGAATAATGAGAGTGGAGAGGGTGGATAAGGAAAATAATGGAAAGAATCTTGAGAGAAGACATTACCTCTTAATTGGGTGACTCCTTTTGTTCATGCCAATAGGCTTCTATGAGATGGTTTCTACACAAAGGGAGGCTTCATGGTCTAAGGTGGTGTTTTTTATATGTCGATTGGTAAGGGTGCAGCTGAACATAAATTGTATGAGAGGTGTGAGTAATGGGTAGAGGTGGTCTCCATTTATATGGAAGCCAAATGAATCATTTAGAATTTATTAAAACATGATAGGTGTGCACATGTTCATACCTAAAAAAGTCAAAAACAAACCAACCTAACTCACAAATGGAAGGTTCATGGATGTTATATGGACATAAAATTGGTGTTAGACATGTGTCTAGGTCATTTCGGATCTTAATATTGAGATTTAGTCCCAAATTAAGCATAATTTGGTTTTAACCATTGTGATTAATTTTAATCACTTTTACAAATCATTTTGGTGAAATATTAACATGGTATTATTATAATAAAAATATTATAATTAATTAAATATCTTATTTCATAATTTTTAAATTAAAATGATAGAAGTGTGAAAATTAATATAAGTGATAATCCTATAGATATGAAAAAATAATCAGGTTTTAATGTAGGAAAAAGTTCAAATATTATTAATGATTTTATATTTAGTTTCAAAGTGAATTTGACTCTCATAAATTTAATTTTTTTAGTAGGTGGAATTTTTATCTAATGTGATCTTAAAAGAAATTTATAATATCATTTATAATAAATAGTTAACTAGAAAAATGTAGTTTTTAATTAAAAAAATTATTTCTCAATATTCAACAAAAATTTATATTTCTCATAAAAATAAGAAGAATTCACCCAAAGATAATTTAGACCATATGAATTAAAAATAATTTTTATTTTATCTAATTAAATTTCTAAATGTGGCTTAAATTTAGTTTTATTATTTTAAGTAGTTAATTTGAGAAAATGATTTCTTTAAATATATAAGGACTTTACCCAAAATGATATCTTTAATTATCAATATGTGTTACTTATATAGAACAATTTTAAAAAGTATTTGAAAAGTATAAATTTCTATTCTAATTACTATGTTTAATAGATAGGTTATAATTATATTATTTCAATAATTAAAACTACAAAAAGAGATCTTTCATAGAAAGATGGTGTTGTGTGTGAATGTAATCTTTCACTAAGTGCATTGTAAGATATAAATTAAAATTAAAATTTTTCAAAAAAAATTACATCTATAAAAACTCAAGGTGTTCCATTCTACCTCCTTTAAAATTAATTTCATTTTTGAAATTCATCCCTGAGGAAAAAATCAATGAAGATACATCGTCATCATTATATCATCATGGTCCCACATTGTTTCTTCTTACTAGTGATTTCTCTACAAAACATTGACTAATAAAGTGGTCATGTTTCATAGAAAATTCTCTAATAGGTCCAAATTTTCAATACGGTGATCCTAATAAGAAATATCCTTCTCCAATGTTATGATGTTTTAGTTTATTACCTATGAAGGTCCATGTATGTACTCCCTCCGGAGAAACATATGGTCCACATCAGGAACTTGAGAGTGATTTAGAAGAAGTGCCAATCGATAGGCTACAATCCCGATACAATCAAGAATTTCAAAGGGGTCAATATAACTGTTTAATAGTTTTCCTTTCTTCCCAAATATCATTACATTCATTGACAGTGAGATTAATAGAAACACAATTTCACTAACTTCAAACTGTAGATCACACTGACTATTATCAACATATCTTTTCTGCCAACATTTAGCTGTAATGATATGTTGTTGAATGGTTCTAACCATCTCGGCCATTTCATCTATGATATATAGTCCCAATGGATTTTTCTAACTAGCCTCATCCTAACATGTTGGATCTCTACATTTCATCACATAGGGAGCTTCATATAACCCCATCTAAATTCTCAACTTAAAGATAATATTTTTATAAAACTCAACAAGAGGAAGGTGTTGTTCAAAAACACCTTCTAAATCTAGAGAACAATATCTAAAAATATCCTCTTGGGTTTGAATTTTTATTTTAAATTAACCATATGTTTTAGATTGATTAGCAGTGATAAAACTTAATTTGGAATCCACTTATTTCTAAATATATTGCCATAACATTGAGTAAAACCTCTAATCTTGATCTAATTAAATGGAATGTGGTACTCTATGCACCCTTACCACTTCCATAATGAATATCCTGGTGAGATGATAAATAGACAATGACCTCTGATAGTAATGAAGTGTGCTTACATAGTAAGGAGATCGACTACAACCAATTTTACATTAAACCCAATAGAGGTTTTGGGTAGTCAAAAAACAAAATCCATACTGATATTATCTCATTCCTATTATGGAATGGGTAATAGATGCAAAATACCTTTAGAATTTTGTCTTTTAGCCATTGCTTGATGGAATACCAAAAACCAAGATAAAAATCCATGATCTCTCTCTTCATTCCATCCCACAAAAAGTATTATTTTAAGAAAATATACATTTTTGTACTTCCAGGATAAATCAAGAATGAATAAGTATTAACATCCTCTAATAGATCCTTCTTTAAGTCTGGAATGGAAGGACCATATACAAGGTTCCTGGACCTCGTCATTCCATCCATATCATGATTAAACTCAATAAAATTTTAGATCTTCGCTATCATATCTTTATCTTTCTTATATGCCTCCTTAATCATCACATGTATAAAGAGAAGAAAATTCATTTGATAATAACAATATTTTTCCCCTTACATTAAGATTTCTATATTCGTCTGTTGAAACTCCATAAATATTGGATCTTTTATGATTCTCATCATTGTTAAGCTAGCATGATCATTTTGACTCAATGCATAGACAACCTTGTTCATTTTCTAAGAGTAGAAATGTATTAAGAAATCAAAATTCATTATAAAATATAACCATTTTATCATGTTCATGTTCAACTCCTTCTGTGTGAATATATATTTTAGTCATTTATGATTGTTATATATATCACACATTTCCCCATAAAGATAATGCCTTTGTATCTTTAATGCACCGATTACCACTGCTAGATCCAAATAATGAGTTGGGTAATTTTTATCATTAATCTTCAACTATAGTGAGTCATAGGGTACAAAAATGTTATTTTTAATATGAACACATCCCAATCCATTCTTGGATGCATTGCTATAGATTAAAACCCCTTATCCAATATAGGTTACTTTAAGCATTTGCGCACTGACCAACCTTCTTTTTATGGATTGAAGTTTTCATTACATTTATCTTTCTAGAGGACTATAACACCCTTCCAATTTAACTTGGTTAGAGGATCAGAGAGTCGTGAGATAATTCTCCACAAACTGTCTATAATATCCTACTAAACCATGAAACCATAGATCTCAGTCATCATGGTTGGTCAAGGACAGTTTTCAAAAGCCTATGTCATTGATAGATATACTTCTAGACCATATATTGATAATATGTGACCCAAAAGAGAAACCTTTTGCAGACAAAATTAACTCTTTGAAAATTTTTCATAAAACATTCCATTCCTTAGGTTCATCGGTACAATTTTGAATTGATCTACATTATTATCCTTACTCTTTGAAAAGAAAAGAATATCATCTATACGACTACCCAAAACTAGTGGAGGTAAACTATAAAGACATTATTCATTAAATCTAGGAAGATAGCTGGTGAATTATTAAGATAAAAAGGAATCATGAAATATTCATAGTGACCATAACTTATACGGAATAACGTCTTGGGTATATCCTCCATCTCAACCCTCAATTGATGATACATAGAATGAAGTTCAATCATGGAAATGTATTGAGCTCCATGCAGTTCATCAAAAAAGTCTTCAATATAGGGAAGTGGATACATGTTCTTGAATTTGATATTTTTCATCTCCCAATAATCAATACATTTTCACATTGATCCATATTTTTTTATCATAAAATTAACTGGTTCCCCCAAAGGGGACACACTTGGATGAATGAATCCCTTATCACGGTTTTCTTGGAGATTCTTCATTAATTCCTACAACTCAATTGGGCCCATTCTATATGGTGTCTTTGAAATTTGTGTGGAACTACGTATATGTTCATTTGAGAACTCAACTTCATGTTTTTGTGGAATACTAGGAATCTCTTCCAAAAAGACGTCCATAAAATTACAAATAATAGAAATATAATCGATTTTGATTTTCTTCCCAACCATTTTAGATAAATTACAAATTTTAATGTGAAATAAGACTAATACACTAGTTGTATTCTCCATAGAAAGTTCATACATACCCTCACATGGAATAATGATTATAGGAGTGTTTGAAATATGGAATGTATCTTCCCTTGAAAAATAATGTGGGATTTATGTAGAGAAAAAAATCCATTCCTAAGAAGACATCAAATTATACCAAGGTATGAATTTCAAGATTTGCAAGAAGCACATTCGCAGAAACTTCCACTATAGATGTATCATAAACTAGAGATGAAATAATTGCACCATTAAGGGTTTTCCATTCTAATTCCACATCTAATAGTTTTGGTGGAATCATAACACCCTTAGAAAATTATTTATATATGAAGGAGTGGGTAGATCCAAAATCAAAAATGACATTAATTTGTTTAGAGTAGATTTTAAGTGTACCTTTCATCATTTTGTTATCACACACATCATTAGAAATAGGGATTCCATGATATTTCCTCTTTTACCTTGGCTTAAGAGGTTGATGATATCATTCATCATCACCATCCCATGGGTGTTTGTATTATCTTTAACACCCCATAAATTTAAATATATATTTATTATGGAATTCATGGATCACTAAGTCTCTATAAACAAAACTTTTTTATTACCTAGACAATTAAATATAATTTTTTCATTTCTGTGATGTGAATTTAAAAAATCTGACTTACATGGTTATGATGAGTGAGTTATTTAGAGTCTGATTAGAAAAACATCATTTTTGGACTATAGTAACCTACCCTTATGAATAGAAACATACCCTTATGAATAGTAAAATAACATAATGAATAATAATCTTATATATGAATGTATATAAATAATATTCATGTTGGAGAATGGTATACCTATATTTTGGAATAAGTAAATACATGTTTTAGAACTTTTCTTTTTTGAGTAAATTATGATTTTAATTAAATATTAAATTAATCATAATTAGAAAATTATTTTTGAAAAATGGACTTCATTTTTGGATTCTACATGTTGAAAAATGATTGGGGTGATTTATTTTGTATTTTTTTGAAATACTGGATTTTTTTTTATGAATAGTGAAATACCATAATTTACAAAATATGCAAAATACACTAATTATAGAGTAATGTATGATTTTTTGCTGATGTAAGCTCAATTGATTCGGATTTACTTAATAAAATTTATATCCGTGGTCGTGGAAGAATCACTATTACTTGTCTTGTGGATAAATAATAAATTAATGAATATAAAATTCAGAAATCCTTTCTCCCCTCCACAATAAAACCCCCCATCACTCCCTCTTCTATTCACTAATCTCAATCCATGTTCCTTCCCCAAATTCTATCCAAATATCCTCCCAAACTCCTCTCCCACTTCAAGAAAGCCTTGGTCTCACAAAAATACCAAAACCATTCCCTTAGAAATGCTCTCAACAAATTTTGGTTCAAGAGGTAAATTCCACTTTTCAGTTCTTTGTCCTCGCTTTCAAGTTCATTTGTTTTTTCTATTATTACCTATCTTGATCCAAAAATTATGGTGGATGAATTGACATAAATTGATGGGAACTTTTTCATAATAGTGGAATATGTTATAATAATCTCTTCCTTTTACCATCTTTTATACTAGTAGCAAGAACACCATCCGAGATGTGTCAGTTTACCACATTCAAGGACGATGTGATTTCAATTTCTATTATTATTCTCAATTACTGTCCAAAAACCATTCTTGTTATGGTTGAACTAGATTATTATATACTTAATATACCCTATGAAAGGTTCTGTAGTCCCTTTATAAAAATGGAATTAGGTTATAATGTAAAGTGGCTTTATTCTAATCAAAACCGAAAAATTAATTGAAATGGATATTAATAATGTTCTATATAATCATTCATCCTCATTACATGTAACTAAATTATATAAATGACCAATAAACCATATATATGATCATAAATAATATATGAATTTAATTTTTTAGATTTACTTCCATTCCACATGATCTCCATTACTTAATAACAAATGAACTAATTATGAAAATAATGAAAAGGAACACTAGGGAACAATGAAATTCAATATAACCACTAATCCAGAAGGGCATTAAAGAACTAAAAATAAATATGAAAAACTAAATACATGTCTATTAGTTTCCTAAAAAATTTATTAATATGTCTATTTTCATATTTCAGGACTTTGAGTTCATGAGTGGAACAGATTTAGACAGAAGGTAAGGGGGTTCTTTATGTCACATCCATTTTTGTGAGGTTTCCCGTACTCACTAAAAATTATTGTGTATGGTTTAGGTATAATGCCCATTTATGAAACATGTCATGAATATACATATTTTCATGTTATTCAATGTATCAGTTATTATTATTAATTTTGGGGCAAACGAATCTATTTATTACATATATGTAAGGGTTTTTTCCACATGAACCTCCACTTTCATTCGGGTTACATTTATTATCTAATTACCTCAATGAAACTCTTGTGTATTATTATGTACTTATAATAAATTTTTTGTGAGTTATATATATATATATTCACCATCCAGAATCAATCATGATTTTAGGGATTGTTACATTTTTTAAAAGGAACATTCACAATTATTTCCATAATAAAAACAAGATTCAAGATATATTTTCAAATTCTTACCCATTTTCATGTGTACTGAAAAATATTTTTTAAGACACCATTAGTTTTATAAAAAACACATTTTATCATGAAAAATGGTCGAGGATAATTTCTATACTTAAGTGAACAAATTTGTCTTTCCACTTTAAATGTTCTTTTCATATATTCCTTAAGATGCTCTAAACTTTTTTATTTTTAAAGAATCTTAAGAACAATTTTTACATGATTTCACTTTAGTGGGACATCATTTATGTATAAAATATAATTTAAATGTCATAGTATTTTATTGTATTGTATATTAATGTTTAAAATATTATTTCATGGAAAATATTAATGATTTTTCAAAGAAATCTTATTGAAAAAAGTAAAATGGATTTTTCTCATGTCTCATTAACTTTTATGAGATATATGCCATGTTCACAACTTATTTATTTTATGTGGTGTGTGTACTGCCCTTTGGTATATCATATTAGGAGTCTCCTTTTTATCATGATATTCTAAGGGGTTATGATTTTAATGATTCAAGGTGCTATGGGACACTTTAGAATGTTTACATATTATTTCATCAAGAATTTTTAAATGGTCTCATTTATAAATATATTTTTCTATGGGAACATACTTTGTTGAATGTTTTACATAATTGAGGATTATATATTATGATATAATCTATAATATGTTGTTTAATTTTTTCTAGTTATTCTGACTATGAATGTTCTATTTTGATATCATTCATCATATTATTTCGAATGGTTAGTGTTTATGTTCAATGATCAGAGAACGTTATTTACATTTCATATATTAGTTTCAATATCAATTTATATGTTTATTATGTTTACCCACTTACATAAACGAAATGCATTGGAAATAGTAAGTGTATGGTGGGGACTATTATAGCCCCTCTGTCCATCGGTAGGTATCTTGAGACAATCTACGGTCTTGGGACAAGGCATTGACAAAATGATTATTTATAGTCTTGAAACAAGGCCTTGACGGTATGGTTATTTTGTCCCACATTATGCATTAATTCATTATAAAAATATAATTTATGTTTCATGTGGTTATTATACAAGTATAATATCCATGATTATTTTTATTTATGGCATTACTTACTCATCTCTTTTTACATTCATAATGTGTTCATGTTTTTATAAATGACACAACTTTTTATGTATTAAACATGCCTATATTTTTTGTTATGATATCTTCTGTGGTATTGCATACCATTAAAAATTATCTTATCTCACCCCTTTCATTTGATTTTCCCTCCCCATTTTAAGAAGAAGAGATAATTTATTGTGTTTTCAAGGATGCAGTTTATTATCCTTTTTATGTAACATTTTTTTGTTTCATTTCAAAATATAAAAGGGTATCCATGTATGTATCTAGCTTTTCAAGACAAATAAAATGATCGGTACTTTGGGTTGATTATTCCTTTTTTATATTCAAATGTAATAAAATAAGTCACCAGCTCAGGGAAACTAGGTTCGGGTCCTTACAGTTGGTATCAAAGTAAGTTTAGTATAATCCTTTTGAACTAGATTTAGAAAACATATGTTAGGTAACAAAGCCCTAAGATGGCCTTTGAGGATAAAAAAACAATAAAATCATAGAATTTTGGTATGCAATATATTCTATGGATCTTTCTAGAAAATACAGCCATGTCTATATACAAACTAGTTGAGGCGGCTCTAGCACAAATTTTCCTAGGATTGAAAACTATGACAAGGGGTTTCGGGCTTGACTAGGGGAATCCTGGTACACGACAACAAGAATTGATTCACTATTGGTTTGACAATCTCAGGGGATATTTTTATGGATAATTCACATTTTATTTATGAACCATTTTGAGGGATTTATGTCCCCAAAGTAACCAATGTTTATGGTTCTAGGATTTACGATGCATAAATTTATGTTATGTACTATACCATGTTTAGTGTTATTGAGAGATCATAATTTTATGAGCTAATATATAATATGGAATTGATTAGATATGGATCCTATAATATGAAATGTGAAATTCACCAATGCAAGGGATGAGAAGAGTAATAAAGATAATATTTCTAATGGTCTTAAGCCATCTTTTCAAAGGAATATTGTCTCCCATCAATCCTCATCATATGATGAAATAATATCATGTGTTAACAAGGTATTTAATGAATAATTTGAGTCCTATAGATTTTAAGGGAAGAAAAAAGAATAAGATAATGGTAGAGAGATATAGGGATAAAGGGAAGAAGGGACAAAAGTGTTTTCCCACTTGTGATAACTATTGAAAGATTCACCCTGGTAAATGCTTTAATGGAATGGGTGTTTGTTACAAGTTGGGAGAAAAGGACACCAAGTTCACAATTTTAAGGGATATAAAATGGTTTCTAATGTACAATGATTTATTTTTAAGGATATGGGACACTATGAGAAACAATGTCCCAATCATCAAAAAAATATACCCCAAATGATGATTTTGGAGAATGAGAAACTTATGATGCATCCAAAGATGTAGCAGAATGATTAATATTTCAAGAAACAAATCATTCCATTTGTATATTTTGTCAGTAATGTATTAGTTGTATGAATTATGAGATATATAAGGATTGTACTTTAGTACTCATTCATTAAGTATTTTAGGTCATATGATGAATGGTACAAAGGGAAAGTGATTCTATGGAAAGTTAAACATTTTAGAAAAAAACATGACTGATGGAAAGAAAACCCTTAATATATATCTGATGTTGAGATAATGATGAATAAATGATTGATTCTGAACATATTTACTACCTTGGAACAAATTATTGACTTTACTAGAATTGGTTTGTGCTATCATCAATGATGTTTACAACACTTTTTGATTTATGGAATATATCCAATAACATGTATCTAACATAAAAAATATAGGAGAATGCATATTTCCAATATGGTATATAAGGTAATTCAAGTTATTACAATATTTCAAGTGGATACATTCTAATGTTATTCACATGTTAGGAATTAGAATTTTAGAGATACTTTTTGTTGAGTAAGGGCTAATGATAAGTTCATATTTGAAATTTAAATAACGTCGTTATAATGTGTATAATAATTATATTTTGGAATATTTTTAACCATTTATGAAAGGATTTAAGTTGATAATTGTATTATATTTTAGTGGATAATTTATTGCTTCACCAAATGGTGTAACCCATTCTATGTGATGAGGTATAAATTGTTAAACTACAATAAAAGGATCAGTTTATAAGTAGAAATGTATATTTATACTCTTATTGAGTGGAATAATCCATCGACTCAAGGAAAATAGTCTTAAATATAATTTTTTCCTATTATAATTATCATTGACAATGTCAATGGATTTCTGTTAGTTTATAGTTTTTTAGTAATAATAATTCTTCTTATCATGTCTTCTATGATGTTCCATAAGAACTTCACAGTTAGATGTTTTTCTATGAACTGTTTTTTCATCTAAATAATGTAACCTCATTCGAAAGAATAGTTTTTGGGGTGTACACCTCATCTACATTATCATTTTTAGGAGGATATTTTATTAACGCAATTTATAATGTTCATTTCCATAAGGTAATTCTCAAGTATTAACCATAAACTTTTGAAGTTCAATTTAAAATTTCGAGGATGAAATTTTGGTAAGGATGAGATAATGTAACACCCCAAGAATTTAAAAAAATATTTATTATAGAATACATGTATCAATGATTCTCTACAAATAGCACATTAAAATAACCTAGGAAAATAAACATATTATTTTCCATCTATTATGTGAATTTAAAAAATCTGACATACATTATGGCGATGAGTAAGTTATTTGGAGTCCTATATGAAAAACATAATTTTTGGTGAATAGTAACATACCTCTATGAATAGAAACATACCCTTATGAATAGTGATATACCCTATTGAATAGTAAACTTAACTATGATATTATATAAATAATTCTCACGTTGGAGAACGATATACCTATGTTTTGGAAAAAGTAAATACATGTTTTAAAACTGTTTTTTTAATAAATTATGATTTTAATTAAATGTTAAATTAATCATATTTATAATATTATTTTTTTTAAAATGGACTTCATTTTTGGATTTTACCTGTCAAAAAATGGTTGGGGTGAATTTTTGGGATTTTTTGAAATACATGATTTTTTTATGAATAGTGAAATACCATAATTTACAAATTAAACTACATAAACTAACTGTTGAGTTATGTATGATGTTCTGCTAATTTAAGACCAATTTATTCAGATTCACATTATAAAATTACTATTCTAGGTCATGGAAGACTCACTATTCTATGTATTGTGGTGAAATAATAAATTAATGAATATAAAATTGTGAAATCCCTACTCCCCTCAGCTATAAAACCACCCATCACCCCCCCTTCTCTCCACTCATATAAAGCCTTGTTTCTTCTCCAAATTCTATCCAAATATACTCCCAAACTCCTCTCCCACGCCCATCAATCCTTGGTGTCATAAAAATACCAAAACCTCTCCTTTAAAGAGGCTCTCAAGAAATATTGGTTTAAGAGGTAAATTCCTCTTTTCAATTCTTTTTCTTTCATTTCATGTTAATTTGTTTCCTTTTTATATTATTACCTCTCTTTATCCTAATGTTGTCATGACTCCAGAACCATACATGTAATAGAATGTTGTCCTGTTAGTGGAATAAGTTATCATCATTTCTTCCTTTTACCTTCGTTTAAACTAGAAACAAGAACACCATCTGAGATGTGTCAATTTACCACATTCAAGGACAATGGGATTTTGATTTATATTATCATTATCAGTTTTTCTGTAACACCCCGAGAATCCCTGGTACGTTTCCCTTTGAATAATTCTATATCTTGCATTGTATGCAACTTCGAGATTCTAACAGACTATGACCAATCAAACTAGCCGTTATGAATAGTAATACCCAATTTTTGAACTTTTTTAAATTTTATCTTTCAAAATTGAATTCATTTTTCGATTCAGAATATCGAAATTATCTTAGGGTGAATTTTTGTTATTTTTCTAAAAAATATCAATTTTTAATGAATAGTGAAAAAGACTACGTTATTGGTTAAAACCGAATTTTTTATTTAAATAATTTTTTATTTTATTTAAATTTATATTAGGTCAAAATAGATACATAACACCTATATAATCTCAATGTAATTCATTAGAGTCATTTTATAATAAGTTTAGATATATAAAAAATTTATTGAACTTTTTATCGTCTTTTACCCAGCTCCTAAGAGCATTTGAAAATTTGAATTAAACATAATTTTACCACTTCTGTGAGTTGAATTTAGAAAATCCAAGAGACACTCTTGATATTAGTATGTAAAATGTGGATCAATAAGATGAAAATACTTTTTGGTGAATATTAAATTTTTACTTTCATTCACCACAGTTAAAAGTATATAGGGTAATTAATGGTAAAAATGATATTTTAATTAACCTTACACATGTCCTAGTTCTATTGGATAAGTTTTATTCGACCAAAAACAAATTAGGAATAAAATATGACCCCCTTTGGTCCACTATGAAACGATTAGGACATTTATTATTATTTTATTTAATGAAGAGTTAAAATAGTTAAATTCAATGTTTAATTACAAAACCATTTTTAATATTGGGTTACACACAATATAAATTCTACAATAAATATTCATTAGAAAGGTAAAACGATTTCCTACATAACGGTAGTTTATTTATAATTTTTATACATTGAATAATTTAGTTTATTTATGACACAATAATGATGTAGTAATTACCTTATTAATGTAATATTAAAATAATTGATATTATAAATATACAAATAAATGTAAATTGAGACCTAAAATGGATTAATCTAATTCTATAGGTTATTATGACATGTTAGGGATTATAAAATAAATTTCATTATAAGTGATAAGGTTTTTATGGCTTTCAAAAAAATCAAATACATAATAGTGTCAAAATTGACATAATTGAGTTTATAAAACAAATATTATATTATTAATTTATATAATAGTCCAAAAAATATATGGTTTGTAAAAAAGTCTTATATGATAATATATATGACATTAATTTACCACTTGGATTCTATTGACATTTTATACTATGTTTATTAACCGTATAATATAAAAATACAAAGAGACATGGTAAATGTCAAACTATTTAACTAAGAGTTAAATATAAAAGATATGGTTAATATGGTGACCCAAACAGGTGTAAAACCAATTGGTTGAGTGGTTTTTGAGTAATCCCAACTTTATACTTTAAATAATTCAGTTTTGATCCATTATAAACTGAAAATGATTTTATTATAAAATAATATTTCCAGCTTTTCCTAAAGTGACCCTCGCCTCTCTAATAAAAGTGTACTTCCCCGTCTATTAATTTTACACCTCCAAAGCCTTTTTACTTGACCATCCCCAGCCCAAATATCCTCCCAACATTCATACATTCATTCTAAAAGACTGAATTTGGTCATAATGCCAACTAATGAGCACGTTTGATCAAATCAAAAGGAAGAACCCGAAAAAGTAAATATTTCAGCACCACTTTCAAGTTCTTTTATTCTTCCACTTCCTCTTTCTTTGTTGTTTCCATTCTAAAATAATAACTCCAATATATTCTATATATAGTTATGTTATTATAAAAATGGTACAACCATATCCATTATTCTATCCATCCTATAAATGATAAAGTCGTCATATGTGTGTACGTTCGGATTACCGTATCCACGTTGTGGTGTAGTTTGTTATTCAAACACTTAATTATTTGGATGGGTATAATAATGAGTCTAACTACTATAAATAATAAATATAAAATGTTAATTATTCTGTATATATGATATAACATCCAATTACATACTATTTATACATCAACATAATGATATTTTCACTCGTGCGTACGTACGGATTATCGTCTCCACGATGCAATGAGATTCATTTATACGTTCACCATTCAAAAATGATTATAAAAGATAAATCACTAATAAGTATTTAATATATGTAATAATAATGCTACTGTAAATATATATATATATATGTACATACATACATATATCTTATTCACTTACTTCCGTTCAATACGATATAAAAATGGAATCAACATTTATGCGTACGTACGGTCTACCGTCTCCATAAACAGTGCCTTACATTTCATATATCTATCAATTATAAATATTTATTATCTAAATATATATTATATATAAATCAAGTTTTATATTCTGTAAGTATTTAAATCATGATCTTAATGATACGATCATGAATAACAAGTAAAAACACATACGAAAAAGAAAGCGATTATTACAAAAAATGTTAATTTAACATAGAAATCATTATTAAATGGGTAGTATAAAGTCATAAATGAATCATGTATGATATAATAAATTTTAATATCGTTATGGTATAATTTAATAACATACTATGGTCATTATACAGGAGTATAAACGTACCCTCGACCAAAGGAATGTACATGGTGGGGATTAATTTCACAGTCTCTTTATTATACGAGATTGTTTTTACGTAAGTATCTACTGGGAAATATTTATTATCCACGTACATGTTTCATAAAAGAGTTTACAAATGGATTATTTTAATGGAATTTTTACTAAAACAACATTTTAAATGTTTTAATGATTTATTCTTCTAAACCTTTTTCTTTAATGCTTGTGTTTTCAAAATGGTTTTAAGGATTTGTTTATATAGACATGAATGTTTTAAAATATTAATTCCTTTCAAATGTTTAAAATTGTTATGGGAAACGTTGATTAAAAAATATCTTTTAAATGAATTCCATTATTAATTGTCTGACTTTTAAAATGATTTCCTGAAAAAGGGTTATTTCTCACAAAGAGTTTTAAAAATAATTTTCATCAATGTCAATATCCATTGATGGATTTTAAACTTGTTTGAAGTTGATTTATTATGATACAGCTCTTCCATATTGTATTTAAGGTTTTGTGTAATTTTTGAATGTGGATGAGTTATTTTAATACCTTTCATGGTTTATCTATAAACTATTGACATTTCGTATGGTAGTTTTAATATGAATGTTTATGTCATGTATCTATATTTTCATATAAGGAATGCATTGGAATTAGTAAGTTACTGGTGGATCCCGCTATAGCTCCTCGATGCATCGGTACGTCTCATTAGAAAAACTAGTGTCTTGGCATAAGTCCTTGACTAAGTAATATTTTTAGTCCTGGTATAAGGCCTTGAGTATGTGGTTATGAAATCTAGCATTATGAATTCCATCATTATGAACGTGGTTGTTGATATTTCATGTGATTATTCAACTTGTAGAATATCCATGTGAATAAGAAAATGGAATTATTTTATTGTATCTATGCCATATTATTCTGAAGTTTATGGTTAATAGGTTTTTGTTTTAGTCTTACACATTGCCTTAAATGTTTATGCTTATTTATGAAAGTTTCCTCTATATTTTTATCCTTACTGAGCATATGATCTCACCCCTTTCTATGATTTTATTTTCACAGGAATCCATGATGTGTATTATGATTGATAATCATGGTTAATCTATGGGATTACTGGCATTATCAAAGTATCATTTATGTTGTGTTTTATTTTCTAATGTGTAATGTAACATTCATATATGTAATCTATTTTCCAAGACTTCTAAACTGATCAGTCTTTCGGGACATGATTCCTTGTAATCATGATGTTGTATTAAAATAACGCACCGACTTTGGGATTCTGGGGTCGGGGCATTACAGTTGATATCAGAGGAAGTTTAGCAACAACCTTAGAAATAGATTTAGTGAAACTATGATTAGAGACCATTACCCTAAGATATAATTTGAGGATTAGTATAGAAAAACTTCCCAGTATTTTGGTACTGTAGATATTTTTTGAGTTTTCCAAGTAATACATCCCTATCTGGATGTGAACAGGTAGAGGCGGCTCTGGAACAGATGTACCTAGAGGTAAAACCTGAAAACACCACTTTAATCTAGACTCAAATAGGAACTAGTGCATGCCAACGAGCCTTGCTACACTCTTGGTTACGACACTCCCGTGGGATATTCTAAGGATAATTTAGATTTTCATTACAAGCCATTATGAGGGATTTAGGAGTAAATAACTTCTCAAAGAATACATTTTATGATTATAGATTATATGCATAATCTTTTCAATTTATGTAAGGTATTTTACAAGTTTGTAATTATGCATTGTGATTCATAAACTATCATAGTGTATTCCATTGTTTAGAAATGGTTCCCAATAGATAGAATAATAACTCCAACAATATGAATGATCCAAAGTGTAAGAAGGTCATATCTTATAAGGTATTAAGACAACATTTAGAAAGGAAATAGTCACCCACATATTATCATCATATGAAGAAATAGTATCATGTGTTAATAAGATAAGTAAATAATTCTTTGAGTCCTATTTCTTCGAAGGGAATCCATGGAATAAAATGATGGTAGAAAGAAAGATGAATAAAGGGAATAAGGAGAAGAAGGATTTTCCCATTTGTGATAACTGTCTAAAGAATCACCTTGTTAAATTTTTGAAGGGAATGGGAGTTTTTTATAGGTGTGAAGAAAAAGGCCACCAAGCTCATGATTACAAGGGGGGAAAGAGACTGTCAATGTTGAATGCTAAAATTGTAGAGAAAAGGGGCATTATGAAAATTATTTTCCTAAGATACAAGGGAACTTACCTCAAGAAAGGCCAAGGGCATAAGGCCAAGCATATGTGATCACTACTGCTGAGGTTATAGCTTTAAAAGACTTGGTGGCAGGTAATTTAATATTTTCCTCAAGTTTATCCTATACTTTATTTGATTCTGGTTCATCGCATTATTTCATATCTTCCTAGTTTTCTAAGAAAATTAGATATTTTCAATTTGACTTAACAAGGTAGTTGTCAGTATATTCACTTAAGGGAAGTATCATCGCAATAATGTTTTTTTGAATCATTTCCTATTAGGGAATAGAAATGTTTTTATATTTTAAACTCATTGTCATACCCATGATTGAATTTGATATAATCCTCATTATGGATTGGATTTCAGACCATTATGTGAAAATATATTGTAACAAGAAGGAGGTTATAATTTTTGATAATGTTAAGTAGTATCTTATCTTTAAACCAGAAACTTCCCCACCAGATTCTTATCTAGACCCACCATAGTAGCTCTACTAAATTCAATTATTGGTGAGGAAGATAATGAAATAAATATGTGTGAGGAAAAGAATGATCGAATAGATGACGTACCTATTGTGAAAGAATACGTTGAAGTGTTTCTAGAAGATTTACTTGGACATCCTCTGAAATGAGAAATTGAGTTTTCCATTGATTTAATTCATGGTTCAAGGTCCATATCGAAGAACCCTTATGAAATGACCAATGAGGAATTAGTGGAACTAAAGAAACAACTAGAGGAATTGAGTAATAAGGGATTTATTCGCCCTAGTGTTTCTCCATGGGGAGCCCCTGTTCTTTTTTTAAGAAGTAAGATGGTTCTATATGGTTATGCATCGACTATAGGGAGATCAATGTTATAACAATAACGAAAAAGTTTCCCCTACCGCACATTGATTTTTTATTCAACAAACTTCATGGAGCTCTATATTTTTGATAGATTGACCATTGATATTGATATCATCAATTGTGTGTGAATAAGGAAGACATTCCGAAAACAGCATTTAAAACCAGGTACAAGCATTACGAGTTTACAGTAATGCCTTTTGGATTGACAAATGAACCCTATGTCTTAATAGATAAAATGAATAAATATTTCACGTAATATCTTGATGACCTTGTAATTGTATTTATTTATGATATCTTGGTATACTCAAAAAGTTACGAAGATCACAAAAATCACATGCACATTATTCTAAAGACTCTTAGAAGAAATGAATTATATGGAAATTTTAGCAAGTGTAAATTATGGATTCAAGATATTTATTTTCATTGAAATATTGTCTCTAACAATGTAATATTTTTTGATCCTTCATAGACCAAGGGAATCCAATAATGGCCAGCACAGATGAGTATAACTGAGGTATGTAGTTTTATTGGTTTAGCAGGTCATTTTCGGTGTTTGTCCAGAATGTTGCCTGATTGGATAACCTATTAACCAAAAAACACATGTAAATGGGTTATAGTTTTTGGAAAAAAGAGTGTGAAGAATGTTTTAGAGAACTGAAGAGAACATTAGTCAATGCTTCTATCTTGACTCCACCATCGGGGGATGATGGGTTTGTTATTTATAGTGATGCTTCAATGAAAGGAAATGGTTTTTTCCTTATGCAGAATCATAGAGTTATTGCCTATGCATCATGACAACTATTAATTCATGAGAAAAACTATCCCACTCATGATCTTGAGTTAATAGCTCTAATAATTTCATTGAAGATATTGAGACTCTATCTCTATAGTGAAAAATGTGTGATTTATACTATTCACAAGTGCTTAAAGTATATTTTCTCAC
Organism: Viscum album; assembly: GCA_963277665.1. Lineage (NCBI taxonomy): Eukaryota > Viridiplantae > Streptophyta > Magnoliopsida > Santalales > Viscaceae > Viscum > Viscum album. Next base: position 2,096,568,975 of record OY728123.1, on the reverse strand, counting down.
AAAAAGAACTCAACATGAGATAAAGTAGATGAATTGAACTACTCAAGGATTATTATTGGACAATACACTACCACCTGGTGAAAGAATATAAGGTGGCATATGCTTCCAGCATAAAGGATCATGGATTTTTGAACAAGATGAGAGTTGAACAAGATTCTATTTTCATGGATCTTGTAAATATCGATATGGGAATAAACATGGAAGTTGAAACATAAATTCTTTTTCAAATTGTATCCATAACATATTTAATAGAAAAGATAAAAAGTTCTCATATTGAGGATGATGAATCAAAAAAGAAAATTAAAGCTGTCAGTGAGGGGAGATTGATCGACTTCGTGTATAAAGATTAAATTTTGAAATTTAGTAAGAGGACTTGTGTTCCCAATAAACATTAACTAAAAATGGAATTGTTGGATTATTCTCACAGCTCCAATTTCTCAATACACTCTGGTAGAACTATGATATATAGATATTTGAAGGAACATTTTAGTTGGGACAACAAGAAGAGGGAGATTTCTGATTTTTTGTCAATATGTATGTATTTACAACAAGTAAAAGAAAGAAGTAAATAGCCTAGAAGAGTCATGAAACCTATTCCCATACCTGAGTGGAAATGGGATGATATTATGATGGACTTTGTCATGGGGCTACCAAAGGCTCCTAGAAGTAATGATGCAATATGGGTAATTATTGATTGTCTTACCAAGTCAGCACATTTTATTGTTATAAGAGAATATTTACCACTTGAATGTATGACATGAATATATATTAATGATGTTGAAAAACTTCATGGAGTACCCCTATCTATTGATTTTGATCGTGATCCCCGTTTTACATCATGATTCTGGAAAAGTCTTTAGAAAGCCCTAGATACTGAACTTCGTTTGAGCACTTCCTACCACCCTCAAACTGATGGACAATCAGAACTAACTATTATTACCATTGAAGACATGTTGGGATCCTTTTCAATTGAATTTCAATGTACATTGGATCAATTTTACCTCTGGTATAAGTTTCTTATAAAAATATCTTCCATTCAGGTATTCAAATGACACCATATGAAGCGTTATATTGAAAGAGATATCGCACACCAACTTATTGGGATGCTATTGGTGAAAGAAAACTCATAGGCCCATAAATTTTTGAGGAAATGATGGAAAAGGTGAAGGTTATCCAAACCCACATCAAAGAAGCTCGAAGTAGGAAGAAGATCTATGCTGATAACAGAAGTAAGGATTTGGAATTTCAATTAGTGGACTATGTTTTCTTGATATTATCTCCATGGAATTGTGTTATATGTTTCAGTAAGAAGGGTAAATTGGGACACAGGTACATCAGACCTTTCGAAAATCTAGAACGAATTGGAGGTGTTTCTTATCATTTGGAAATGCCTCCAAGTCTCTCCAAAGTTCACGATGTATTCCACGTATCACTGTTGAGAAAATACATGCCTGACCAAACACAGGTACTCACCTATGAGGAAATTGAACTGAAACCTAATCTATCTTATTCTAAAGTGCCTTTCAATATTCTTGATACAATATAACAAGTGTTGAGAAACCAGACGACTCGTCTGGTGATAGTTCTATGGAGAAACCATAAGATGGAAGATGCAATGTGGGAACTCGAGGAACTTATGATGATAAACCACCAGAATCTTTTTATGCAGTAATAATCATTAAATTTCGAGTATTAAATTATTCAAAGGAGGGAAGAACGTAACACACAAAACATCCACTGTATGCTTCCCCTTGAATAATGCAATAGATTGCATTGTACGTAACTTTGAGATTCTAACACAATGCTACCAATCAAACTAGCCATTATGAATAGTAATACCCACTTTTAAAACTTTTATAAATTTTATCATTCAAGATGGACTTATTTTTTGGATTCAGAATATCGAAATTATCTTAGGTTGAATTTTTGTTATTTTCTGAAAACATTCAATTTTAGATGAATTGTAAAAAACACTGCATTTTTTGTTAAAACTGAATTTTTTAATTAAATAATTATTAATTTTCTTTTAAATTTATATTATTTCAAAATAGATACATAATACCTATATATGTTCAATGTAATTCATTGGAGTCATTTTATAATAAGTTTATATATATAACAATTTTGTTGAACTTTTTACTATCTATTACCCACCTCTTAGGAGCATTTGCAAATTAGCAAAAAAATTATTTTTACCTCTTCTGTGAGTGGAATTTCAAAACACTAAGAGACATGGTTGATATCAGTAAGTAATATTTGGTTCAATAAGATGAAAAAATGTTTTGATGAATAGTAACTTTTTACTTTTATTTACCGTGGTTAAAAGTAAATAAGGTAATTAAGGGTAAAATGATATTATAATTACCATTACACATGTTATAATCCTATTGGATAAGTGTAATTAGACTAAAATAACCTTAGGAATAAAATATGACAACCTTTGGTCCACATGGATTAGATTAGGACATTTATTATTATTTATTTTAATGAAGAGTTAAAAGAGTTAAATTCAATGTTTAATAACTAAACCATTTCTAATATAGGGTTACACACAATATAAATTCGAATCTAAATATCCATTATAATTCTAAAACAAATTTATACATAATGGTATTTTATTTATAATTTTTGGACCTTGAATAATTTAATTTATTTATGACACCACGGTGATGGAGTAATATCCTTATTAATGAAAAATTAAAATAATTGCTATTATAAATATCCAAATAAATGTAAATAGAAACTTATGATGGTTTACACTAATTTTATAAGTTAATATGACATATTAGGGTTTTTAAAATAAAATTTATTTGATGTGATAATGTAATTATGGCTTTCAAAAAAATAAAATACCAAATAGTGTCAAAATTGACATAATTGAGTTTATAAAAAAAATATTATATTATTAATTCAAATAATTGTCCTAAAAATATATGGTTTTGAAAAATGACTTATATAAAAATATATATTACATTAATGAAACACTTGGGGTTTTATTGTAATTTTATAGTAAGTTTATTAACCATATAATTTAAAAATACAAAAAGACATGGTAAATGTCAAACTATTTAACTAAGAGTTAAATCTAAAATATAAGATTAATATGGAAAACCAAACATATATAAACGAATTTTTTGAGTGTTTTTCGACCTATCCCTACCTTAGCTTTTAAATACTTCATTTTTTGATTCATTATAAACCAAAAATATTTTATTATAATATAATATTTCAAGCTTTTTCTAAAGTGACCCTCACCTCTCTTATAAAAGTGCACTTCCCCTTCTCTTACTTCCACACCTCCTAGGCCTTTTTAATCAGCTAACCCCTGACCAAATATTCATCCAAAAATCCTTTATTCATCCTAGAGGCCTTCCTTTCATCTGAAATACATCCTAATGATCCCTTTTGATCAAATCAAAATGAATAACCATAAGAAGAGGTAAATATTTTATCACATATTTCAAGTTCTTTTCTTGTTCCACATCCACTTTAATTGTTGTTTTCATTATAAAATAATATATCCAGTATCTTCTATATACTGTGATTTGATTATAAAAATGTTACAACCATATTCATTATTAAATACATCCTATAAATGACAAATTCACCATATGTGCGTACATACGGATTACCGTCTCCAAGTCGTGGTGTAGTTTGTTATTCAAACACATATTTATTTGGAAGGGTATAATAACGAGTATAATGGTTGTAAATAATAAATATAACATATTAATTATTCTTTATATTTGATATACCATCCAATTACATATTATTTCTACATCAATATAATGATATTGTTACTCAAGCGTACGTACGGATTACCGTCTCCACGACGCGATGAGATTCATTTCGACGTTCACCATTCAAGGATGATTATAAAATATATACCATTAATAAGTATGTAATATATGACATAATAATTCTACTGGAGATATATATATATATATATGTACTTACATATATCTTATTCACTTACTTCCGTTCAATACGATATGAAAACGAAAACATCGTTTATGCGTAGGTAAGGCCTACCGTCTCAATAAACGGTGCCTTCCATTTCAAATATCTATCTATTATAATTATTTATAATCTAAATATATATGATATAAAAATTATTTTTTATATTCTGTAAGTATTTAAATCATGATATAAATGATACGATGAAGAATAAAAAGATAAAACACGTACGATAAAGAATGTGATTATTACACAAAATGTTAATTTATCATGGAAAAAATTATTCAATGGGTTGTATAAAGTCAAAAATGAATCAGGTATGATATAATAAATATCTATATGATTATATTATAATTTAATAACATACTATTTTCATTATACAGGAGTATAAATGTACCCTTGACCATAGAAAATTACATGGTAAGGGTTAATTTCACAATCTCATTATTATTCAAGGTTGTTTTTACTTAAGTATATACTGGGACTGTCACGAACCGAATCTGGTCACCGCCAAAACCGGCACCAAACCCAGCCTGTGACATGACCCGAAGGGCGTTCCCTATCCCCACGGGCTAGCATAGGTTCCCGGGTATCATTAATTTAGGTTTGGGAATGATTTACCCGGGTATGAAAGCATAAAACATTAAAAACAATCCATAATATAAATCTGAAATTTTTGAGCCAAACAAGACTTAAGTAAAAACCAGAACTGAGTAAATTGGTTTAAAGATAATACAAGTGGTCCAAATAAAAATAATTATAGCATCAAGACAGCCCCAAGGACTCCACACGACTAGGAGTCATCGCCCCCAAGCTATCTCCATAACTCCGCACCAAGGATGGGAACTAACATCATGAACCGCCATCACCTGTAGCCTTTAATTTACCTGAATCAAACATAACCAAGTCTACATAAACCCAATGGGTGTAATTAGGGAGTGAGACTAAGCCCAGTAGGATACCACCCAATGATTCGAAAGAGTAAGAAATACAATGTGAAAAAGCAAGCAGTTTTCAAACGCAAGGAAAAGTAGTGTTAAATTTTCAAGAAATGAAACCTCAAATTGAAAATAGTTTTCAATCCAAAAATTTCAGAATATTAACACATTAAAATAGAAATATTAGATACTTTAATTTAATTCTAAACACACCCTAAGACATGGGTAAATACTACAAATACAATGAGCAACAACATTGGGAACACCCCTAGGCACTAGGTAGTCTTGGGCCCTATGTACCTCATACCTCGATGTAAAGTAACCATAGAAAAATAATTTCTCATACACAAGCCACTAGTAGGGAACATACCCATAACCTAGTGGTCCCCAATAATAATCCACAGAGTATAGTTATAGTTGTCTTTATCCAAATGCTAAGTGAAACAGGGACAAAACTCATCAGGTCCACTAGCCGTACTAGTACAAATCCGCCCCACCTAGGTACTCGGGCTTCCCCTTTTGTGATAAATCAATTTCAGCATGAAACATAAATAAATTTTCATATAAAACACCATTACTGGTCATGCACAACCAATACAGTATCTATAACATTTTATACCACTTAAAACACGCAACAAAACACTTACATTTTTCATAAAACAATTCCTCAAAATCTCATAGTGTTTCGGACACAAAACTCCTTATAAACCTCACATGCATACTATGTGAACATTTTTAAGTTTCAAAAACATAAAGGTAATCCTAATACATTTCAGTGAAAACACAAAATCATTTTTAGGGCAGCCCCATAGGGTTCAAGAAACGACATCCTTGCAAAGTCTCCATTTTTAAACAACACAACTCTTAGAATTTCATGTGGTTCACAAACACCATTAAAACCAGGTTTTTCAGCAATAAACGTAAGATAAAATCATTAAAAATAGTATTTTTATCTCTATTATAGTTCAATAAAATCAACTAGTTACTTATAGGGTAGCCCCAATTAAACTAATAAAATATTTTTATGAAAAAACCCCCAATTTCACAAGAAATTGGAATTTAGGATTCATTTTAAATACAAACACCACTAAAACTATATTTTTCAGAAATAATAAAATTTAATAACCATGAAAATACCATAAAATCAGTATCCAATTCACAACTATTTCATACACAATGGAATCACCTACTAAAACTAAGGAAACCCTTGAATCCTTTGTGCGAAAACTTAAACGCACCACCGCCGCACCTCAAGGAAGGTAAACCAGACCTAAAACCATAATTTCAAACCATGAAACACAAGATAAAACCCTAATTTTTATAACCTAATTCCTGGATATTAGTAACCTCAAAGATAATGGTAGGAACCCTAAGTATATTGAATATAACCATAAAAAAATTGAAAGAAGAAAAGCGGAGAACAACTTACTTAAAATATCTTGTAGAAATCGCCCCCAAAAAAACTAGTATCTGATTTTACAAATACTCAAACCTTCAAGGGAGGTTCGAACAAGGATAGTTAGATCATTTAGGAATTTGAATGGGGGGAAAAGAGTAAGAATCGAATGAGTTATGAAGGAAACAAATTACCTTTATAAATATGCCCAAAATTTGAGTTCTTCAGACGTTTCGACATAAGCCGAGATGAAAATGAGCTGCAAAGAGGGTGGGAGGACATTGGACACGCGTATGGGTTCGAGGGTCGTGTTTTGGGATTTGAATCACTGAAAACCCCTTAAAAATGTATATGTTATTAATTAATAAAATTTTATTTTTAAAACTGGAATTGGGCTTTCGGGCAGGCTCATTCCCTTAAGTAAAAACCCATATACACCTTGGTTATGGATTTCCAAATGCTCCCAATTTTATTTGTGGTGTTAATATATTATGGGAGGACATTTAGGAGTTGGAATGAGTGAAAAATAGTAAAAAATGAATAAGTTATAAAAGAAAAAAATTATTTTTAAATCAGGAATTGGGCTCACGGTTTGGCCCAATTCATGAAAACTCACATACTCTCCATAAAAACTTTGGAAACCCCCCAAAACAAAACATTAATGGAAATTAAAATAAAAATAAATTTAAAATAATCTATGTAGGTGACAATTCTCCCCACCATGAAAAATTTCCGCCCCGGAAAGTCACAGTAAGGCCAAAGCAACAACCAAACCCAACTGAGAAACCAAGAGGTACTCTCTTTCCAGGTTTCTCCCCCAAAGGCCATAACACCTCCAGTGATCAATGAAGGAAGGAATACTCTCACAAACCTAACTTACGCAACTTTCCTGAAATAATCAAGCACATTCAGGCTTTATCCCAAATGAAAACTCCTCAAACTCAATATGAACAATACTCAATCAATTTACCCAAATAAAAAACAACATCGAACAAGGTTGCACTTGCCCTACTATAACTAAACCATTTTTCACTCTCCAATATCAATGTTTACCAAAGTAAGATGTAGGTAGTTAGATATCTCCAAATGATAATACCTACCTCCCATACAAAACCAAGGAAAAAATATGAGTTACTCGTATGAAGAGACACAAATGGGCTCCCCACCGTAAGAGACAACTTAATTTTTTTTGAGACCGAATCAAGACACTAATAGGGGGAGGCCCAAACAGAATTCCTAGTACAAGGGGTATACATAAATTATAAATTTACAAAATAATATACATGATACCCACAGTGGGTCTTGCCACCACAAGAACCAACCATCTTAACTGACCAGCATGGGATGACACCGAAATACCCATTTTTTTATGATTTGGGAAGGGTGAATGGTCAGTCCGCACGGTTTGGGAAACTGTGCACTAACTATGATGAACATTATTTCCGCATGGATTCCTAGCACACTGTCACTACTAATCATGCACAAAATGTGTGATAAAACTTTCTAGCCAAATTTCCAACCATTCTCCAATGACTCAATGGAAACCAACGTGGGAGGGAAAGACATTAGGCGACGACATGGGTACAACGCCCTCTACCTATTTCCACCGAATGAGAACAACAGAAGGAAGATGATGAAACCATAGGTTTAAACACAATCTATCTTTCACACTGAGGATATGAAATTGTACAAGGGTTTAAACAACATTGGTGTTTCCCCTGACTACATGCCAGCTTCTCTCCGGGACCTATGGCTGGAGCTCAAAATATTGAAGCATCTTCGGCCACGCATTTAGGCGGTTGAAACCCCTATGTGGAACTTCTTCTTTCGGTGACACAAACAACTACACCTCATAACCTGATGGGTTCATCAAGACATAACACACTTCATAACCCACTTTACCAAAAACAGACATTTCACTGAAACAAGGGATCATAAGATGCACACACATCGCACCTTGTTTCTTTAGGTGAGAAACAACAGAAGGGAAAGACACATATAAACACCTTCCTCTAAGATAGAGGATTTGATGTTTTTTCCAAGGGAGACATAATCCCAACATAACATAGAACCTTATAGGATTGTGTGACCTTCACCTTTATGGTCAAAAGAGCACACAACATCACAATGCGTCACCGAACATGACCCTTGTGATTGATAGAAACTGTACATGGAATGAGACCATATTCAAAGTCCCTAAACAACAGATAAGTCTAAAAGTGGACACAATATCCTATCATGACCGAAATCTTAAAATTGGTGGTTTAATAGTAACTCTTTCTTTAAAGAAACTATAAAGAACCTAGAGGCCCTCTTAGACACCATCAAGACACTCATCCATACTAACTAGGAAAGAACACTCCCACCTTTGATGAATCAGTAAACTTAAGAAACTAAGGCCTCTTTCAACCTTCCACAAGCACTATCCCACTACAAGAGGATCCACAAATCAGCGAAATGAATGGGTGTAGACTCAATAAAAAAAATTCGATAAAATATTCTTTATATTGATCAACTAGAGGATTTTCCAATGGCGAAACAAAACGGGTTGCACTTCAGTTGTGCATTAAACCTTAATGGGGGCATACCTTATCCAATGAGAGAACACAAGGACCTAACCAAGCTGGTCCATTGCTCAAAACATTCCAAAAACCAGATCCAAACACATGAAGGGAACCACCGTAAAGGCATCCCAATTTTTTTTTTCAAAAGAGACCACTAACCATCCCTACAACACAGCTTACTGACCAAACACAAACCCAAACCACAGTTCAAACAGAAGGGGTTATTGAACTCAAAACATCCCACAACATCAACAATTTAAAAAACCCATAATACAAACCATACAAATCTATTCATCAATACATCATGTTTTTCTTTAAAACCAATTCTTTGAAAACAAACGGTTTAGCAGTAATCGTATCCACCAATGATACCCCATGGGCCTCACACATGCATGTTTTTGTGCGACACTGGTCACCCTCCTCATATCCATCCCAGCACTCATCCAGTCATGCCATCAACCATCCATCATCCCATATAACCCCATGCATTGGGTCACTCATAGAAATACCAAAGGGTAAAACAAGACTTCCTTCCACTTATCAAAAACAAAATGGTCAACCAACCCAACCTTTTTCTCAAAACTGCTAACAATGAGATCAAAATCCCAATTCACATCTTACAAAACATTTCATAAGGACACAACCATTTAGAAAAGAATCCATAATTCAATAAAATCACATATTCATTCCATTCACAATCATTTCAAAACATTCAACCCATTTCAAAACACTTCTAATTTCATGAAAAATACAATTTCATAAATCTCTATTTAATTAAGAACTCAACTCTTCTCATTTCAAGACAAGGTTCTAAAAGTTCATATTTTTTTTGGTTCAGTAGTCACCAAACCCAAAATACATCTTCAACCCCCACACAAAAATTCTAGAACACCTAATTCAATCCATAACACTTTTCCATAGTTTAAAAAAATTCCATTAGAAACATATTTTCAAAAACCCAATTAACATAGTTCATACATTCAAAAGAGGTGTAAACACATAATTTACCCTTTTGAAATAATTCTGAAATTTCATTTATATGCATTAAAAAAACATAAAACCATTTTCAATTTACTAGAAAATAACTTCACAAAAATTCACTCTCCTTAAATTGAAGTCTTTTTTTTTATAAAAAAAACCATGTTTCCAAGATTCCAAAACAAAGAGACACAAGACAATGTGAGAGGAAACTAGTTTCGGTGGGTGACTTGGACATATGGTTGGCATCCATATTCCAATAACTTAGCCATCACAGAGAGTATTCTAGGGAAATATCCACGGCTCCACATGGCTTGCCAGGCCCTGTGAGCTCACTGAGATTATTCTCCCAACTCTCTTTTCATTTCCCATAGTCATCATTAAACCAAGAAAACCAAAGGACCCAGATAAATCCATACTACCCACGGTGAATTGAATCCTGTCATGAGGTGTGCTGGCCAGGCACACTACCCATGATTGAAATTTCAAGTCCCAAAAATCCTAGCTCCAGACTATGCTGACTCTACCCCAAATAACATGACCCAAGGAGCGAACCTCCTTTGATACCATTTTGTCACGAACCGAACATGGTCACCACCAAAACCGGCACCAAACTCAGCCCGTGAAATGACCCTAAGGGCGTTCCCTATCCCCACGGTCTGGCACAGGTGCCCGGGTATCATTAATTTAGGTTTGGGAACGATTTACCCGTGTATGAAAGCATAAAACATTAAAAACAATCCATAATATAAATCTGAAAATTTTGAGACAAACAAGACTTAAGTAAAAAACCATAATTGAGTACATTGGTTTAAAGATAATACAAGTGGTCCAAATAAAAATAATTATAGCATCAAGACATCCCCAAGGACTCCACACGACTCGGGGTCATCGCCCCCAAGCTATCTCCACAACTCCGCACCAAGGATGGGAACTAACACCATGAACCGCCATCACCCGTAGCCTTTCCTTTACCTGAATAAAACATAACCAAGTCTACTTACACCTAAGTGGTTTAAGTAGGGTGTGAGCCAAAGCCCATTAGGATACCACCCAATTATTCTAAAGAGTAAGAAATAAAATGTGAAAAAGCAAGCAATTTTCAAATGCAAGGAAATGTAGTGTTAAAATTTCAAGAAATGAATCCTCAAATTGAAAATAGTTTTCAATCCAAAATTTTCAGAATATTAACACAATAAAATAGAAATGTTAGATACTGTAATTTACTTCCAAACACACCCTATGACATGGGTAAATACTACAAATACAATGAGCAACAACATTGGGAACACCCCTAGGCACTAGGTTGTCTTGGGCCCTATGTACCTCGTACCTCGGTGTAAAGTAACCATAGAAAAATCCTTTTCTCGTGCATGATCCACTAGTAGGGAACATATCGATAACATAGTGGTCCCCAATAATCATCCACATAGTTTAGTTAGAGTTGTCGTTATCCAAATGCTAAGTGAAATAGGGACAAAACTCATCTGGTCCACTAGCCGTACTAGTACAAATCCGCCCCACCAAGGTACCCGGACTTCCTCTTTTGTGCTCAATAAATTTAAGCGTGAAACATAAATAAATTTTCATATAAAACACCATTACTGGTCAAGCACAACCAATACAGTAGCTATCACATTTTATACCACTTAAAACACGCAACAAAACACTTGCATTTTTCATAAAACAATTCCCCAAAATCTCGTAGTGTTTCGGACACAAAACTCCTTATAAACCTCACTTGCATACTATGTGCACATTTTTAAGTTTCCAAAACATAAAGGGAATCCTACTACATTTCAGTGAAAACACAAAATCATTTTTAGGGCAGCCCCATATGGTTCAAGAAATGACATCCTTGCAAAGTCTCCATTTTTACACAACACAACTCTTAGAATTTCATGTGGTTCACAGACACCATTAAAACCAGGTTTTTCAGCAATAAACACAAGGTAAAATCATTAAAAACAGTATTTTATCCCTATTATAGTTCAATAAAATCAACTAGTTACTTATAGGGTAGCCCCAATTAAACTAATAAAATATTTCTATGAAAAAAACCCCAATTTCACATGAAATTGGAATTTAGGATTAATTTTAAATACAAACTCCACTAAAACTATATTTTTCAGAAATAATAAAATTGAATAAGCATGAAAATACCATAAGAACAGTATCCAATTCACAAAGATTTCATACACAATGGAATCGCCTGCCAAAACCAAGGAAACCCTTGAATCCTTTGTTCGAAAACTCAAACGCACCACCGCCGCACCTCAAGGAAGGTAAACCAAACCTAAAACCATAATTTCAGACCATTAAACACAAGATAAAACCCTAATTTTTATAACCTACTTCCTGGATATTAGTAACCTCAAAGATAATGGTAGGAACCCTAAGTACATTGGATGTAACTCTAAACAAATTGAAAGAAGAAAGGAGGAGAACAACTTACTTAAAAAAGATTGTAGCAATCGCCCCCAAAAAAACAGTATCTGATTTTAAAAATACTCAAACCTTCAAGTGAGGTTCTAACAAGGATAGGTAGATCATTTAGGAATTTTAATGGGGAAAAGGAGTAAGAATTGAAGGAGTTATGAAGGAAACAAATTACCTTTATAAATATGCTGTAAATTTGAGTTCTTCAAACGTTTCGACGTACACCAAGATGCAAATGAGCTGCAAAGAGGGTGGGAGGATATTGGATGCGCCTATCGGTTCAAGGGGCATGTTTGGGGCTTTGAATCACCGAAAAAACCTTAAAATTGAATATGTTATTAATTAATCAAATTTTATTTTTAAAACTGGAATATTGCTTTCGGGCAGGCCCAAACCCTTAAATAAAAACCCATATACACCTTGGTTATGGATTTCCAAAGGCTCCAATTTTTCATTTTGGTGTTAATATATCAGGGGAGGACATTTAGGAGTTTTAATGAGTGTAAAATATTAAAAAATGAATATGTTATAAAAGAAACAAAATTTATTTTTAAATCAGGAATTGGGCTCACGGTTTGGCCCAATTCATGAAAACTCACCTACTCTCCATAAAAACTATGGAAACCCCCAAAAAAATTAATGGAAATTAAAATAAAAATACATTTAAAATAATCTATTTATGTGAAAATTATCCCCACCATGAAAACTTTCCGCCCCGGAAAGTCACAGTATGGCCAAAGCAACAACCAAACCCAACTGAGAAACCAAGAGGTACTCTCTTGCCAGGTTTCTCCCCCAAAGGCCATAACACCTCCAGTGATCAATGAAGGAAGGAATACTCTCACAAACCTGACTTACACCACTTTCCTGAAATAATCAAGCACATTCAGGCTTTATCCCAAATGAAAACTCCTCACACACAATCTGAACAATACTCAATCAATTTACCCAAATAAACAACAACATCGAACAAGGTTACACTTGCCCTACTATAACTAAACCATTTGTCACTCCCCAATATCAATGTTTACCAAAGTAAGATGTAGGTAGTTAGATATATCCAAATGATAATACCTACCTCCCATACAAAACCAAGGAAAAATATGAGTTACTCGTATGAAGAGACACAAATGGGCTCCCCACCGTAAGAGACAACTTAATTTTTTTGAGACAGAATCAAGACACTAATAGGTGGAGGCCCAAACAGACTCCATAGTACAAGGGGTATACATAAATTATAAATTTACAAAATAATATACATGATACCCACAGTGGGTCTTCCCACCACAAGAACCAACCATCTTAACTGACCAGCATGGACCGACACAGAAAGACCCATTTTTTTAAGATTTGGGAAGGGTGCAGGGTCAGTCCGCACGGTTTGGGAAACCGTGCACTAACTATGCTGATCATTCTTTCCACTTGGATTCCTAGCACATTTTCACTACTAATCGTGCACAAAATGTGTGCTCAATATTTCTAGCCAAATTTCCAACCATTCTCCAATGACTCAATGGAAACCAACGTGGGAGGGAAAGACATTAGGCGATGACATGGGTACAAGGCCCTCTACCTATTTCCACCGAACGAGAACAACAGAACGAAGATGATGAAACCATAGGTTTAAACACTTTATATCTTTCACACTAAGGATATAAAATTGTACAAGGGTTTAAACAACACTGGTGTTTCCCCTGACTACGTTCCAGCTTCTCTCCAGGACCTATTGCTGGAGCTTAAAATATTGAAGCATCTTCGGCCACGCATTTAGGCTGTTGAAACCCCTATGTGGAACTTCATCTTTTGGTGACACAAACAACTACACCTCATACCCCGATGGGTTCATCAAGACATAACACACTTCATAACCCACTTTACAAAAAACATACATTTCACTAAAACAAGGGATCAGAAGATGCACACACATCGCACCTTGTTTCTTTGGGTGAGAAACAACAGAAGGGAAAGACACGTATAAACACCTTCATCTAAGATAAAGGATTTGATGTTTTTCTCAAGGGATACATAATCCCAACATAACATAGAACCTTATAGTATTGTGTGACCTTCACCTTTATGGTCAAAAGAGCACACAACATCGCAATGCGTCACCGAACATGACCCTTGCGATTGATAGAAACAATACATGGAACGTGACCATATTCAAATCCCCTAAACAACAGATAATTCCAAAAGTGGACACAATATCCTATCATGACCGAAATCTCAAAATTGGTGGTTTAATATTAACTCTTTCTTCAAAGAAACTATAAAGAACCTAGAGGCCCTCTTAGACACCATCAAGACACTCATCCATACTAACTACGAAAGAACACTCCCACCGTTGATGAATCAGGAAACTTAAGAAAATAAGGTCTCTTTCAACCTTCCACAAGCACTATCCCACTACAAGAGGATCCACAAATCAGAGAAATGAATGGGTGTAGACTCAACAAAAAAATGTTCGATAAAATATTCTTTATATTGATCAAATCGAGTATTTCCCAATGGCGAAACAAAATGGGTTGCACTTCAGTTGTGCATTAACCCTTAATGTGGGCGTACCTTATCCAATGAGAGAGCCCAAGGACCCAACCAAGCTGGTCCATTGCTCAAAACATGCCACAAACCAGATCCAAACACATGAAAGGAACCACCGTAAAGGCATCCCAAAAAAGTTTCAAAAGAGACCATTAACCGTCCCTACAACACAGCTTACTGACCAAACACAAACCCAAAACACAGTTCAAACAGAATGAGTTCTTGAACTCAAAACATTCCACAACATCAACAATTTCAAAAACCCATAATACAAACCATACAAAACTATTCATCAAGACATCATGTTTTTCTTTAAAACCAATTCTTTGAAAACAAACGGTTTAGCAGTAAGCGTATCCACCAATTGTACCCCATGGGCCTCACACATGCATGTTTTTGTGCCACACCAGGCACCCTCCTCATATCCATCAAGCACTCATCCAGTCATGACATCAACCATCCATCATCCCATATAACCCCATGCATGTGGTCACTCATGGAAATACCAAAGGGTAAAACAAAACTTCCTTCCACTTTTCAAAAAAAAATGGTCAACCAACCCAAACTTTTTCTCAAAACTGCTAACAATGAGATCAAAATCCCAATTCACATCTTACAAAACATTTCATAAGGACACAACCATTTATAAAAGAATCCATAATTCAATAAAAGCACATATTCATGCCTTTCACAATCATTTCAAAACATTCAACACATTTCAAAACACTTCTAATTTCATGAAAAACACCATTTCATAAATCTCCATTTAATTAAGAACTCAACTCTTCTCATTTCAAGACAAGGTTCTAAAAGTTCATATATATTTTTGGTTCAGTAGTCACCAAACCCAAAATACATCATCAACCCCCACACAAAAATTCTAGAACACTTAATTCAATCCAAAACACTTTTCCACGGTTTAAAAAAATCCATTAGAAATATATTTTCAAAACCCCAATTAACATAGTTCATACTTTCAAAAGAGGTGTAAACACATAATTTACCCTTTTGAAATAATTTTAAAATTTCATTTATAGGATTTAAAATAACATAAAACCATTTTCAATTTACTAGAAAATAACTTCACAAAAATTCACACTCCTTAATGTGAAGTCATTTTTTTATAAAAAAACATGTTTCCAAGATTCCAAAACAAAGAGACACAAGACAATGTGAGAGGAAACTAGTTTCGGTGGGTGACTTGGACATATGGTTGGCAGCCATATTCCAATCACTTCTCAGTCATAGAGAGTATTCTAGGGAAATATCCACGGCTCCACATGGCTTGCCAGGCCCTGCGATCTCACTGAGATTATTCACCCAACTCTCTTTTCATATCCCATAGTAATCATTAAACCAAGAAAACCAAAGGACCCAAATAAATCCATACTACCCATGGTGACATGAATCCCGTCATGAGGTGTGCTGTATAGGCACACTACCCATGACTAACATTTAATGTCCCAAAAATCCTAGCTCCAGACTATGCTGACTCTTCCCCAAATAACATGACCCACGGAGCGAACCTCCTTTGATACCATTTTGTCCCAAACCGAATCTGGTCACCGCCAAAACCGGCACCAAAACCAGCCTGTCAAATGAACCAAAGGGCGTTCCCTATCCCCATGGGCTGGCACAGGTTCCTGGGTATCATTAATTTAGTTTTGGGAATGATTTACCCGAGTATGAAAGCATAAAACATTAAAAACAATCCATAATATAAATCTGAAATTTTTGAGCCAAACAAGACTTAAGTAAAAACCAGAACTGAGTATATTGGTTTAAAGATAATAAAAGTGGTCCAAATAAAAATAATTATAGCATCAAGATGGCCCCAAGGACTCCACACGACTAGAGGTCATCGCCCCCAAGCTATCTCCACAACTCCACACCAAGGATGGGAACTAACACCATGAACCGCCATCACCCGTAGCCTTTCCATTACCTGAATCAAACATAACCAAGTCTAATTACACCCAAGGGGTGTAAGTAGGGTGTGAGCCTAAGCCCAGTAGGATACCACCCAATGATTCTAATGAGTAAGAAATACAATGTGAAAAAGCAAGCAGTTTTCAAACGCAAGGAAAAGTAGTATTAAAATTTAAAGAAATGAAACCTCAAATTGAAAATAGTTTTCAATCCAAAATTTTCAGAATATTAACACATTAAAATAGAAATGTTCGATAATGTACTTTACTTCCAAACACACCCTATGAAATGGGTAAATACTACAAATACAATGAGCAACAACATTGGAAACACCCTTAGGCACTAGGTTGTCTTGGGCCCTATGTACCTCGTACCTCGGTGTAAAGTAACCATAGAAAAATCCTTTCTCGTGCATGAGACACTAGTAGCGAACATACCCATAACATAGTGGTCCCCAATAATCATCCACATAGTTTAGTTAGAGTTGTCGTTATCCAAATGCTAAGTGAAACAGGGACAAAACCAATCTGGTCCACTAGCTGTACTAGTACAAATCTGCCCCACCTAGGTACCCAGGCTTCCCCTTTTGTGATCAATCAATTTCAGCATGAAACATAAATAAATTTTCTTATAAAACACCATTACCAGTCAAGAACAACCAATATAGTAGCTATCACATTTTATACCACTTAAAACATGCAACAGAACACTTATATTTTTCATAAAACAATTCCTCAAAATCTCCTAGTGTTTCGGACACAAAACTCCTCATAAACCTCACTTGCATACTATGTGCACATTTTTTAGTTTCCAAAACATAAAGGGAATCCTACTACATTTCATTTAAAACACAAAATCATTTTTAGGGCAGCCTCATATGGTTCAAGAAACGACATCCTTGCAAAGTCTCTATTTTTACACAACACAACTCTTAGAATTTCATGTGGTTCACAAACACCATTAAAACCAGGTTTTTCAGAAATAAACACAAGGTAAAATCATTAAAAACAGTATTTTTATCCCTATTATAGTTCAATAAAATCAACTAGTTACTTATAGGGTAGCCCCAATTAAACTAATAAAATATTTTTATGAAAACCCCCCAATTTCACATGAAATTGGCATTTAGGATTCATTTTATATACAAACACCACTAAAACTATATTTTTCAGAAATAATAAAATTTAATAATCATTAAAATACCATAAAACAGTATCCAATTCACAAATATTTCATACACAGTGGAATCATCTACCAAAACCAAGGAAACCCTTGAATCCATTGTGCGAAAACTCAAACGCACCACCGCCGCACCTCAAGGAAGGTAAACCAGACCTAAAACCATAATTTCATACCATAAAACACAAGATAAAACCCTAATTTTTATAACATAATTCTTGGATATTAGTAACCTCAAAGATAATGGAAGGAACCCTAAGTACATTGCATGTAACCCTAAAAAATTGAAAGAAGAAAGGAGGAGAACAATTTACTTAAAATATCTTGTATAAATTTCCCCCCAAAAAACTAGTATCTGATTTTAAAAATACTCAAACATTAAAGGGAGGTTCTAACAAGGATAGGTATATCATTTAGGAATTTTAATGGGGGGGAAAGAGTAAGAATCGAAGGATTTATGAAGAAAACAAATTACCTTTCTAAATCTGCCCGAAATTTGAGTTCTTCAGAAATGTTCGACCTAAACCGTGATGCAAATGAGCTACAAAGAGGGTGGGAGGATATTGGAAGCGCGGATGGGTTCAAGGGGCGTGTTTGGGGAATTTAAGCACCAAAAAACCTTTAAACATGAATACGTTATTAATTAATCCGATTTTATTTTTAAAACTGGAATTGGGCTTTCGGGCAGGCCCAATCCCTTAAATAAAACCCATATACACCTTGGTTATGGATTTCCAAAGGCTCCAAATTTTAATTTTGGTGTTTCTATATCAGTGGAGGACATTTAGGAGTTGGAATTTGTGAAAAATATTAAAAAATTAATAAGTTATAAAATAAACAAAAGTTATTTTTAAATCAAGATTTGGGCTCACGGTTTGGCCCAATTCATGAAAACTCACCTACTCTCCATAAAAACTTTGGAAACCTCAAAAAACAAAACATTAATGGAAATTAAAATAAATTTAAATTTAAAATAATCTATGTATGCGATAGGGACATATTTATTATCCATTTCCATGTTTCATTAAAGTGTTTTCAAAGGAATTATTTTAAGGGAATTTTTACTAAAACGTCATTTTAAATGTTTCAAATATTTATTATTCAAAACCTTTCTCATTAATGTACATGTTTTCAAAATGGTTTTATAGATTTATTTAGATTGAAATTAATGTTTTAAAATTTTAATTCCTTTCAAAATATTAAAATTGGTATGGGACACTTTGATTCAAAACTATCTTTTAAACGACTTCCATTATATTTTTTGTGAATTTTAAAATGATTTCATGAAAAATGGTAATTTCTATAAAAGATTTTTACATATAATTTTCATCTATGTCAACATATTTTGATAGATTTTAATTTTATTTGAGTTTGATTTGTTACGATACAAATACTCTATAAGGTATTGAAGGTTTTGTGATATGTTTGACTATGGATGTGTTATTTTTCTACCATTCGGGGTTTATAGATAAAGTATTGACATTTCTTATGCTAGTTTTAATATGAATATTTATGTTTTGTTTCAACATTTTATTATGAGAAATTTAATGGACTTAGTAAGTGACTGGTGGAGCCCTCTATAGCACCTCGATGCATCGATAGGTCTCATGAGACAAACTAGTGTCTTGGAACATGGCCTTGAAAAAATATTATTTGTATTCATGGAACATAGCCTTGACTATGTGGTTGTGAAGTCTGGAATTATGAATTTGATCCTTATGAAAGGGTCTATTGATATTGTATGTTACTATTTGACTATTAGAATATCAATGTGAATAAGTAAATGGAATTATTTTATTGTATATTTTACATATTATTCTGAAGTTTATGTTTAAAAGACTTTTGTTTTAGTCTTATACAATTCCTTAAATGATTATTCTTATTTATGAAAGCTTCCTCTATATTGTTATCCTTACGGAGCATCTGAGCTCACCCCTTTCTATGTTTTAATTTTCCCAGGATTCAAAGAAATATATTATGATTGATAAGAAGGGTTAAGCTAGAGGATTAATGGCATTCTCAAAGGATCATTTCGGTTGTGTTTTATTTTCTAATGTTTAATGTGACTTTCATGTATTTAATAAATTTTCCATGACTGCTAAACTGATTGGTCTTTTGGTACTTGACTCCTTGTAATGATGTCAATTTTTTAAAATAATGCATCAACTCTGGTATTCTAGGGTCGAGGCGTTACATCTTGTCATGAAAACATTCTTGTAATTATTGAATCATATTATTATATATGTAATATAACCTATGTGTGGTTCTTTAATCTTTTTGTAAAAATGGTATTATGTTATAATGAAAAGGAGTTCGTTGTAATCAAAACCAACAAATTGACTGAAACATTTATCATAAAAGGTTTGTATAATAATTCATCCACATGCCATGTAACCAAATTATATAAATAAACAATAACCCCTATATATGATCATAAATAATATGTGAATTCAATTATGGATATTTACATCCATTCCACATCAACATCATTACATAAGAACAAGTGAACTGATTATGAAAATAAAGAAAACGAACACCGTGGAAAAAAAATTCAGTATAATATCTTATCAAGAAGGGAATAAATGGACTAAAAAGAATTATGATAAACTAAATAAATGTTTAATAAGTTCTTAAATATGTTATTGATAAGTTTAATTTCATATTCCATGACCATAAGTTCAAGAGTAGAACACTTTCAGACATAAGGTAAGGGGTTTCATTATCCAACTTCCATTTTTGTGAGGTTTCATCTATTCAGTGCTAATAATTATGTTTGGTGTATGTATAATTCCCATTTATGTATCAAATTATGAATATCATTATTTTCATGGTATTCAATGTATAATTTAATATTATAAATTTTGGGGCATATTAATCGATTGATAACAAAGTGGTAAGGGTTTTTTCACCCGAAACTCCATTTTCATTTGTGTTACTTTTTTTGTCTAATTACCTCAATGAAACTATTGTGTATTATTATCTAATACTCCTAATTTTTTTATGAGTGTTATATATATTTTTACCTATATGAATAATTCCTTATTTTATGGATGTTTACACATTTTAAAAGGAATTTTCAAAATTGTTTCTGAAATACAATCCTGATTCAAGGGATATTTTCAAATTCTTACCCATTTTTTAGTGTAATAAAATATATGTTTTAATACACCATTAGTCTTATAAAAACTCTAATTTTATCATGAAAAATGATCATGTATCTTTTATGGATTTAAGAGGATAAATTTTCCTTTCCACTTTTAAAATCTCTTTAATACTTTCCTTAAAATCCTTCAAAATGTTTTCTTTACAATGAATCTTAAGAACTTTTTTTCCACGATTTAACATTAGTGGGACATCATCTATTCCTAAAATATAATTTCAATGGTATAGTATTTTATTTTATGTGATATTAATGTTTAAAATAAGATTTCATGGAAAAAATAATTGATTTTCCAAAAATAATCATATGTCAAAAGAAAAAAAGAATTTTTCTCATCTCTCAGTAACTATTTTGAGATATATGCCTTGTTCTACCGTTATTTATTTCTTGTGGTGTATGTAATTCACATTGGTATATTATATAAAGTGTCTCATTTTTCTCATGATATTCAGGGGATTATTATTGGAATGTTTCAAGGTGGTATGGGAAACTTTGAAATGTTTATAGACTATTTACTCAAGAAATTTTCAATGGTATCATTTATAAATATATTCGTCTATGTCAAAATACTTTTTTGAATGTGGTACACAATTGAGGTTTATATATTACAATATCATATAAATTATGTTGATGATGGGTTTCTAGTTATTCTGACTTTGGATGTTCTATTTTGATTTCATTCACCATATTATTCTGAATTGTTAGGGTTTATGTTCAATGATTGGGGAATGTTATTTACATTTCATATGTTAGTTTCAATATGAATTTATATGTTGATTATGATCACCCATTTCATATTAGGAATGAATTAGACAAAGTAAGTGTCTTGTGGGGACCTCTATAGCCCCTCTGTGCATCGGTAGGTCTCATGATACAAACTATGGTCTTGGCATAGGGCCTTTATCAAATGATTATTTATGGTCTTGACACGAGGCCTTGATGGTATGGTTATGTTGTCCCGCATTATGAATTCCCTCATTAGGAAAATAGAATTTATGTTTCATGTTGTTATTCTACTAGTATAATACCCATGATTATGTTTATTTATGGAGTTAATAACTCCACTCTTATTCGTGTCATAATATGTTCTTGTTTTTAGGTATTCAACATGCCTAATTTTTATGTTATGATATATTCTGTTGTATTTCATACCATTACTGAGAATTTGAGCTCACCACTTTAATTTTATTTTTATTCCCCATGTTATGAAGAAGAGATCGTTTATTGAGTTTTCATGGAGGAAATTTATTAGCTTTTAGTATGTAACATTTTTTTGTTTCATTTCAAAACGTAAAATGGGTTTTATGTATGTATCTAGTTTATTCAGGACTACTAAACTGATTGGTCCTTCAGGATGCTTATTCCTTCTTTATATACAAATTTAATCAAATAAGGCACTGTCTCCGGGAAATTGGGGTATGGTCCTTACATTAGCTAGCATAATGCTCATTCTCCTAACACTTGAAGCACTGAATCGTGGGAGGTGCATTCTATGCATACTTTTCCCCATTAGAATTTTGATCTAACTTGTTCCCATCACTTTGTCAAACAATTTATGTTTGAACATCCTTTCACTGTATAAAACATTTATTAGTGCCCTTAAGGAAATTTCCTCTAAGCTTATTCACACACATAGATAATAAATTAAAGTTCTTATTCTTTACTCCATGTTTCTTAGAGTTTCCTTTAAACTCATTCTTCATCGTATGTCAAAGCCATGGGATTAATATGTGAATCTAACCTCCATTTCAATTTTAATTTCATAACACACTATATTTTCGTATCTAATAATCTCTCAAATAGACAAACCACTTCTTATACTTGAATTTAATCAACCGAAGAACCTATCAACTTTATATTCTGGTTGGATGCTAATTCTGGATGCATGCCTCACATCTCTCATAAAATTAGCCTCATAGTTTGTGAAATATTAATCGTTCATTTTATTCTACGCAAGGAATTTTTTCTCGAAATTGTTACAACTAATTAGAGAAAGTATTTATTAAAAACTATGTTCATGAACTCATCCCAAACCATAAATTCAATCTCATCATGTTGCCTCGTATTCTTCATTAGATTCCACCACTGATCCGCATAGCCTTCTAACTATTAAAGATCCAAAATCAATTTATCATGATCTGAGCACTAATGAATGAAGAATTGATTTTCAGTGGTACTAATATATTGTTTAAAAACAAGTGAATCAGAATCCCCTATGATAGAATATGGATGTTTCCTCATGAAAGACTTGACCTAATATTGTTACCTTCTTTTCTAATTTGGAAGTCCACCGTGATTCATATCTTGAAAATGTTGCGTATGCATCACAACATGATTTTTCATTCCAGATCCCGTAGAATTTTTTTGTTCTAGGGGAAAATCATTGAATTTTCCATCACAATCACCATTATTGTGGTTACTTCAGTTTCCAACCATTGATTAAAACCAAAATCATAGATTATGAAATAGTTATCAAAATGAGGAACCATATAATCATGAAACATCACCTATAGGATGTCTTACATAATCCTTCCTTAATATATGACAACTTAGTTTCATCCTAGGTTATTCGTATCCAACATATTTTTATGTCCATCATAATGGTTCAAGAAGAGTTTGTGAGATCCCAAAGTATATCACATGAGAGTGTCAAACCAGGTGTGGAGCAAGGCTTGTTATCATGTACTAGTATACTTAGAGTAACTCCTAGAATATCATGTTATAGTTTTTACCCCTAGGTACATCATTGACAGAGCCACATCAATATGTAGTATCCATACAAGGATGTTTTTTTTTGAACCCAATCTCTTTGGCTTCCACAAAAATTCAGGGATATTTTCTCACACATTGATCAATCCCTATATCTATCCTTAGACACGTCCTTAGAGTTATCACCAATGTTTTCTCATCATAGTTTCCAAAGGATAGCATAATTATTCATCTAATACTAACTATAAATACACATTATTTAAGAACATTAGCATTACATAACATTACTATATACAAAAATACCCCTGAAGACTGTACTTATCTAGTGCCATTAGAAACATGGAACAACAATCATTCGTACATAAATGAGTACATTATATCCTAATAGGTTATTCTTGACTAGAACCATTCTTATAAACCTAAAACATAATACCCATCTTCGCATCCTATGAAAGAAAAAAAATAATGGGTTGAGGTAAAATTGTCAGTGAGGGTGAACATGAGAGACATGTAAGTATAAACATGATCATAATTTTAGGAGAATGTGATCATGAAAATAAAATATTATTCCCTGTATAATAAAGATCGTGGAATAAATATTGGTCTTTCATAAGACACAAATCATAATGAAATAAATATCATAGTCCATGATATCATAACATAGGAATAACATATGGAATTTTGGTAGACACATATGAATATAAATATTTCCAAAGTATCAAAGTCATTGATTTCGTGACCATATTAGTGGTCAATGTTCAGTTCCATGTCCATCATAGTATCATGAGTTCACCCATCCTACCATCATAATAGTCAGGGTTCACTCTGGTGGACATCATAGAAGTCAATGTTCACTCCCAAGACCATCTTAGTGTCATGATTTTACTTTTCATACCATCATTGTCTATCTCTTGTAATATAAAACTTTACCCAATGCATTATAGGGAGATGACGGTCCCACCCATCTCATAATGAAATCATACATACATGTTCCACAAGAACATAAAGGAAAATATCATAACAAATGAAATGAAATAAGTATCATAAACATGAAAATAAATCATAAATAGTGGATAGAGATAGGTTTCATAATCATTTCATCATAATCATTACCCATGAAAAGAAGCGGGTTTCAAACGCATATAACACGTGAAGGAGAATCGGGTTTCATTACATCATTCCATCAAAAAATAATACATTTAGATAAATGATATGAATCGAAAAGATGAATAATTTCACATAAAGGAATTATTATCACTAACAGATGATATCTTAAATGAGAAATAATTTTGAAAATTCCATTTAGAAACACTTCTTGAGGAAAATATCCTTTCTTATTTGAAAAATTATTATTATTACGTAAAACATTTCGAAACTATTTTTCATGGAATGTAGATTTGAAAACATATGAAGGATGATTTTAAAAAAAATTAAAAAATAATTTCTCCTTGATAATTTTATTCAAGGTCTTTTGAAAAAATTTCAGAAAACTTTATTTTTTAATACAATAGATTTCGGACTGAAGAGAGTGATAGTTAGATTTTACAAAAAAACATTATATAAAGTAACAAGGAGTGAAAAAATCTACTAAAAATTATGATTTCAGGAATAAATAGAGAATAATTATTCTCAATAATATTCTTGAGATATTTTTCATAATATTTCATCAATGGATGCATTAACCAAAATAGTCTACGAAACAAATGAGGAGATTTTCTTAATAAACTCTTATAACATGGTGACTTTGAATCAGACTCTCTAATTTGGAAAATGAAAGTACATGAATCTTAAGACATAATTAAAATAAGTTGAAAAATGTTATAAAATGTAAAATGGAGGTATATACACCTCAATAAATGTTTGGTTCATAACAAAATATGATTCTCAATGAATGCAAATTGTGACAAAACTGTTTTACCAATGTGGTAACTTTTGAAATTTAAACCCCATGAAATAAAATCAAAGAATAGATATGTGAATACCCATATATTTATGTATAATATACATATAATCCAATAATTTTCAGAACATACACCACTCAAAATAATATAGTGGAGAACATAGAATGTATCTCACCGAAATTAAAAATGAGATGAAAATCCTCTTACCTTGGGTCTTGACTCTCTTTGTACGAATACAATATTGTTGTATAATTGATATATGTTCATTATAAATATTTTAAATAATAATATTCTTATAAATATTACCATATATTATTTTATTATGACTATATTTTATCATCTTTTTAAGGATCCTATGTTATGGTTTCACTTCAGGTAATATTCGCTTTGTTCTTCACATGTGTCATAATTTGTTATATCGTTGATCATTAATGTTATATCATGATTATATAATTTTGAAAATTATATAAATATCATGTATATATAGTATATTAATATTATAATTATATATATAATAATTAATTACAAAATGGAATACATCAACAATCTGTCATACGTGTTCATGAATGTTGTTTTCTATTTTTATTGTTGTATTGAAAGAATGAATGTAAATGAAATATATATAAATGTGTGTATATAGATATCATGATTATAGTAGTAGTAATATACTATATATATCATATAATTTTATTAAACTCATCCTTAATATATTTTTTGTGGTGTGTGAATGAATCATATTCCTTTTAGGGGAAGTAGTCCACACATCATCAAACATGATTTTCATAATAACACAAAATGGAAGTTAGAAAATGTTTTTTGTAAAAGGAATACACAAGATTAATTAAATAATAAACATAACATATAAAATATATATTTATATATTTTGTTTATGAAATAATTTCCACCACGATTGGTGGTAATGGATAAATGAAAAATCAGTATTTCGTGAAGCATTAGATCATTGTACATAGAAACCATATTTTCAACACCCATTTGATGGAGGTGTGTGTAAGTGTAGGTCAGAAACATTGCATAAAAACTTCGTACTATATATATGATATTGGTTTCATAAATAAATTCATGAATAAATATAGTTTAGTGGTGGAGATGTACAATTAGAGAAATTATTTTGAGGGAAGATGTTTCCTCTTAATCGGGTAACCCCCTTTGGTTTGTGACAAAATATTCTTTGAGAGGGTTTCTTACAAAATATGGGAATAATGGTAAAAGGGGGTATTTTTTGGATGTTTATCAAGAAGGAATAGGCTGTATGTATAAGGTTTCTGATGTTTGTGGAATGGGTAGAGTTTGTGGCCTTTTATAGGGAAGGAAAATGACTAAATTGGAATTTATAGAAACAAGTTAGGTGTGAAAATTTTATTACCTAAAAACAGTATTACGAAACCAATTAAACTCAAAATTTTAAGGATTATTTAATAACTATGGAAATAAAATGGGTTTTGGAAAAGTTCATCTGTCATTTGGTCCCTTAATTATAAGGTTTAGTCTCTAATTAATCTTAATTTGGCCTTAGCCATTGCGATAAAGTTATTCACTTTTACTAACAATTTTGGTCGAAGATTAACATGGTCTTATTTGAATACAAATATAATTCTGAATACAATGGTTTATATCATATTTTAAAAATTCAAATCATAGAAGTTGAAAATATAATATTATTGCTAATCCCGCAGATAGGATGAAATAATGGGTTTTTAATGTAGGAAAATGTTCTAAATGTTGTTAATATTTTATAGTCTATTTCAAAGGGTAATTGACACTAATAAATTTATTTATATTAAAAGATGTAAAATTTATATAATTATAACCTAAAAAAATTATAATATCAATTATCATTAATAATTAATTAGACAAAATGAGAGTTTTTAACAGAAAAGTAGTATTTTCAGTATTCATAAAAAATCGACTTTTCATAGAAAAATCTCAAATATTCACCCTAAGATAATTTTGATGTGCTGAATTCAATTTTTTTTAATAAAATTAAATATTTAAATTTTTAAAAAAAATTATTTCATTATTTGAAGTAGTTCATTCTATAAAAATATGTTTTTTAACTTAAAAATAATTTACAAAAAATTATATATTTTACTATCAATATGTTTTACTTATATAATAAAAGTATAAACAATAATCGAAAGTAGTTATTATTATGAATACAACCAGGTTTAAAATCTAGGTAATAATTATATTATTTCAATAATTAAAACAACAAAATATATGTTTCATAGAAACATAGTGTGACATATGAAATGAATCTTCAACAAAGTGCATTATAAGATATGTATGAAAAATTAAATTTATTCAAAACAAATTTATATAAAACTCGAGGTATTACAATCGATGTGCCGCAATGGTGACTCAGTAACTATAAGTCAGGAAAGTGAGTCTACAATTAATAGGTGGTGTCAGTGAGAGGCCACGATTAGTCGCAATGGTGAATCAGCCATCAGTGACTCAGATTACTGACTCACCCAACAGTGAGTCATTCTCCATCAATTTTTTGAAATTCCATTTTTTCTAGTTTACCACAATTAAAATTATATTTTATGTTAAATGATTTTAAAACCATGCTTTTACATTTTTGAAGTTGTTTAAAAGGATAAAAATTATTTCATTAAATTCATAAAACCCAAAAGACTCCAAAATGGCCAATCAGTGTGGTCATGGTCAAGATTCACTTTTTATGGATTGGGAAAGTCATTTCATCCATTGATATAGGATTTTTATATTCTAAACCCATGATCAATTATCCCTTGTTTGCTTTACCTTTTCTATTTATACTGCAGCACCTTGAAAAATTATTCCTTGAGGATATATTAGTCTGTTTTTCACCCATGGATGGTGTATTACTGGAGGTTTCTCCTACTTCATATGCACCCCCATTTTGTGTTTCTAAATGGAGTTGCATATCCTCTATTTTTCTATGTAGGTATCACTTTGTCTCTTTTAATTTTTGTATCATGTAGTCTAGGTGTATGAACGTTCTCTTGTGGAAATAGTTGAATTATGAATAAATAATGATAATCAGATCTATTTAATATCGATATACAGGGGATGGGGGAATGTGGCACATGCTTATATTTTATTGATTACTGATATTGTGATCTTTATATGTTACATTCCAGCTGAAAATCAGGATCATTAGTGGTCTTTATTTTTTCACCTGTGATGGATTCTGGATGTTTATTATTGATCCTCTATGAAAGACCATATCAACATTTAGTTGGTTAACCACATATGTTCGGTTAAAAATATATATTCATCGTGATCGGACTTGCTCTGTGATATCCCCTAAATTATCAAAGTGGAATTAAAAAATGAGTGTTTCTAAATATTAACGCACTTTTATTTGTTGATACGGGTTGTGAATTGGAATCTCAGGTTGATAGATTGATCGGATGTGAATGAATGGATAGTGTTGGAGCATTAGGGATACAAGTTCAGGTTGTGGTAATTTTTGGTCCCTGATTGGGATGAGTTGTGTTAGGGGTTTGGCAGCATGTTGTGTGTTTTCTTTTTGGGTGTAAGGACAAGGCAGATGTCATTGAATAATGACGACACAATGGTTGGATTGTGTGCTAAGTGGTGATGTGGTGTGAAGTGGCTTATTTAAGGAGGTTCGTCATTCTCTTTTTGGTTTATGCTGTGTGGAATAATTAATTGTTTAATTCCATGGTTGGTAGTTTCCTTGTATGTGATGGAATTATTAAGTGGTTTCTTAATAATGAATTATAATTACCTAAAAAAATTGGTTGGTGGTATGTTTGAGTTATGTATGGTTATAAATGGATTTCACTTATCTACATGTAAATCGATTATTGCTAGTGCTAAATAATGCATTTAAAAGTTTAAATAATGTTGATAGTGTTATAGGGTGGTTTTTTTCCTGATAACCCATTTGTTAGGAAGATTATTTGGTACCTATATAAATATACTTGTATTTTTCATGTCTTTTCAATGCACCCCAATGTAGTTGACAAATATGCGTTCGATACTAATATAATCATGGTGGAGGGTGTCTTTCCCCAAGATCCTTATGGGGGGATGAATGGATGGACACCTTCACATCCTTTCTCCCTCTTCTAGGTAGTGATAACACATGATTCATCATCCAGTTAATGGTTTGTGGGTACTAGGTGTGTGCGTGAAAGTTGTGTTTTGTCAGGTGTCTTTGGGATGAGATGTTTTGTGCTTTCCCAAGTGGTTTTGGGATTTGATGTGGTATGTGGCCATGGTGTGCATGGCTGGGACAAGGTTGTGATGCCTAGGTGTGTGTAGACAAGATTTAATGGGCCTCTTTTTTCCCTGTTGTGGGACAAGCTATGAGGCCCAGGTGTGTGTAGGCAGGTTGTGACATAGTACCTTCGAAAGTGGTGGGAACCCCAATACATTTTCTGTTAGGATGTGACAACATCTAATCAGTGGGAAAGTGGTGTGAGGTACCCTATAATTGATGTTCTATATATTAATT
The DNA here is from genome assembly GCA_963277665.1 of Viscum album. Classification (NCBI taxonomy): domain Eukaryota; kingdom Viridiplantae; phylum Streptophyta; class Magnoliopsida; order Santalales; family Viscaceae; genus Viscum; species Viscum album. The sequence continues at coordinate 2,096,538,792 of OY728123.1, read as the reverse complement.
TAATTGACTTATTTTATTCAGTGAGTATTCATTTGGTGAGGTTGTTCTAGATATTATACCTTGTTAGGTTCTTTTGGTTTCATTATTTTTTTAAAAGGGGCATTAGTATGTTTCCCCAATTGTGTATAAGAGACATTGGTTTTTCCCTACTGAGTATACTTGCATGACCACCATACATACCTAAAACATCTTTCAGGTATCCTAGAGGACTACATGGACAATATTATACATTAGTAGAATATACTAGGGGACCCCCAATGTGTCACTACATAGCCTTGTTCTTTTAGTATTCACTTTAGAGTAATTATTGTATTTGTATCTATTTTACATTAAAACATGCATGTGGATGGATTGTTATTTTTATTTTATATAATGCATGTATTTATTTTGAGATGTACTCTCTTATCTCCCAAACTCTTTTTCTTACAAGAAAAGGTAATACCTTCCATTTTTGTGAGATTCTATACCATTGGTGTAGGAATCCACCCTAGGGCCATCTGGAGGCAAGACTCATAGGTCATTATCTCTCTTCATTAATTTCTATCTCCATAGGGGCATCATTGGATAGATTTGGAAGTGAAAGAATCATATCATTGGTGATGTATAAACGATGGGATAGTGTTTAGAGTTAGGAATAATGAGTATATCATGGGTTGGTAGGGAAACAGTGTTAGGTAATAGTGGTGTGTGACATAGGCCAGAGAAGACTAGTTAGGACACAAGATTTTAGGTCCGCTATGACCTGACACAAGGTCTCTGAGCCTACCGAATGACTATGTGAGGATACAAATTTTTAAAAGATAGAGACCTTAAGGGAGGTACACACATTATAATGAATTGTGTTCATGTATAATTTGCGGTGTTTTGGGAATTTGGAATAGATTAAAAAGATGTGTTCAATGGGTTAAAATGAATATTAACTAAATTTTCTATAATACTCTCTCTTTCTATTTCATTGTTTTCCATTCATATATGGAACTTGTTCATCTTCCATGGGTATTACAGGAAGTATAAGATCATCAAGATGACCCAATTGATCAAAATAGGGTTTAACCTAAGGAGGATAATGACTATTGGCGGAGGACACTACATGCTTTCTAGTGAAAGACTCTAGGTAAGTACAAGGGTAGTGTTTTAGACATGGAGGTAGAGTTTTGGTTCGCAAATATTTCGAACTCCTTGATCCTAATCACAGCTATGATAGATTATTGGGTTCCATTTTTGATGATCTAGATATAGCATGCTCTATGTCAGTCGTGGATGTTGTACCTGGGGGCGTGGAAGGATGCAAACATTTTGTTGGTCGATTTTGATATGGAGTTCCAAGTATAATTTTTTTCTTCAACCATGAATGCTGAGAAGAGGTAGGAGTTACTCTCCATTCATTAGGGGAGTACGTTAGTATTTCAGATGGGGATATTATTCATTTTTTTAGATCTCCTTCTGAATGATGAGTCTTGTGTGGGATTCCTAGATGAGGCACTTCACACTTCTACCATGTATGTGGTTACTCCCTTTATCCTTCCGACATACTTGGAGGTACATAAGAAGGTGGAGGTAGTGAAGATTATGCACTCACATAGAGGTCTAATGTGAGAGGGGATTTAGACTACATTATTGAAGGGAATGTCTATCAATAGTATGACTTAGGCACCAGGGCCATTACGGTTATGAATAGTAAGGAGGAAACCTCAGTATTTTTCATTTTGACCTTCTTCTCCTCAAGGATATCCTGTGGGAATGTGGCTGAGGTGTTTTATCTTTGGACTCTATGGGCATCTTCTAATTCAATGCCAAGTGGATGTTTGATCTCAGTATGGTGGATGTGGGGAGGTCCAGTGCCCTCTTTAGTAGCAGCTACTAGTACGGTAGTTCTCCTAGTTGGGACATCAACCACATACTCTACTGAGGGGAGAAAAATTATGTAGAGGCCGACCTCAACGTGTTCCTCAGGTGTCAAAATCTGGGCATGGTTGAGGATGAATTCATCAGGAGTGTGGAAAGGATCTAGGAATATTAATTTTCACACAGTAGATAGAGTAGTCCCATTAGGACCATAGATTTTTTGAGGTACAATCATTTTTTCGTTATTCATTCCTGCACATTGACAGATTTCAAAGATTCTCATTCCTTTGTCGCACCTAGTCTTGCCATTTCTCTAGGATTGGACATAGAGATGATTCCTGTTAACCTAGTGTATAGTACTCCATTTGGAGTTCCGAAGATGTACGATGAGGATGTAGAATGATGATGGGTCTACAAAATTCTTATGCTGATCTATTACTTTTATGGTTGAAACTATAGGATTTCATCCTTGGAACTGACTGATTATACATTGTACAGGTAGTTATTTACTACTTCTATAAGAGAGTCATATTTTCAAATGTGGTGTCCAAAATGTTGATTTCTTTTTAGATTGGATTTTTCATATGGGATTTCGGTGTATGGGTTCCCTTCTTTATTTATTGGACAAGATGTTAATGGAATTGTAGGATGATAAGATTGATGATGTTACCTAATTTATTTAGGGTGTTATTTGATTTCTTCACTAAGGAGTTTTTGACTCTAACCCCTCATTAAGATGTTGGGTTTAGCATAGAATTGAAGTTAGGTGCATTATTGAGTTTTATAGATCCAAATCAAATGGTACCTTAAGAGTTGTGGGAGTTTATGATTCACAAAGATGATCTGATGAAGTGGGGATTTATTTGGACTAGTGTGTCTCCATTGGGTGCTCCTGTATTGTTTCAAAAAATTGAATATGGTGGTCTGATGTTGTGCATCATCTACAAGAGGATGAATCTGGTAACGTTAAAGAACCATTACCCTCTTCAAAGGATATAAGATATTTTGGACTAGTTTGAGGGAGGAAGTTTGTTCTCTATTATTGAAAAACATTTTGGTTATCACAGGCTAAGGTTGAAGGAAAGTTATATCACAAATACTTATTACAGTTTGAGGTATGGGCACTTCGAGTTTTTTGTTATTTAATTTGGTTTTATGAACTCATCGACCATGTTCACAGAGATCGTTAACTCTGTCTTTCATGAGTTCCTGGACCATTTTATCATCATATTCATTGATGATATCCTAATATACTCAATGTAAAAGGAGGAACATGTCGATCATATCAAAATAATGTTGCAGGTTATTCAACCCCACCAGCTCTATGGAATGTTGTTCAAGTGTTTGTTTTAAATGCTAGAGGTAAGCTTCATTGGGAAAGTGGTGTCTCAAAATGGTATAATGGTGGACTTGTTGAAGGTAGAAGTATTTATTTCTTGGGAAGAACCCAATAATGTGATTGAGATTCACAGTTTTCTTGGTCTGACAGGCTATTAACTTAGATTCGTACCTAATTTCTCTCAAGTAGAAACTACTTTCACATTTTTTACCGTAAATGAACATTTTTTTGTGTGGAGTGGGTAGTGTCAGGGAGCATTCATCTTCCAAAAATGGATGTTGGTTAGTGATCTTGTGCTCCATTTTCTAGAGGAAGGGATGATATTTAATGTTTTTTGTGAGTCTTCCCCTCTTGGCTTGGGATGCATATTGATGCAAAAGTGGGGAGTGATTTCTTATGGGTCTATACAGTTATCTTCTAATGAATGTAACTATACCACACATGATCTATATCTAGTAGTGGTCATGTTCGCATCAATGTTGTGGTAGAATTACCTCATTTGTAGTGATTTATGGTTTTCGTGGATCATAAGAAATTTTGGTATATATTTTCCTAGTGAGATCTGATTTGGATGCAATGGAGGTGGATGAAGATTCTTCGAGAATACTATTTAGAGATATCTTACATCTCAGGAAATGAAACTTTTGTGGCAATTAACGGAAAATGATGTAATATATAGAGGATGTTTCCAAATCGGAGGGTGCTTCAAAGGTGATGGAGGAGTTTTCCAACTTGCACATAGATGAAGGAGCGGATGGGGGAAAAGGTTTTTAATTTCAGATGCTAGTGTAGTCAACTCTGATGTAGAATGTGGAGGAGTCTAAGTGGGGAGACATAAACACATATGTGATGAACAATTGTGTGGGTTATGGAAATGATATGGAGGGGTGGTCTGAGGATGGTCATAATCTGATGATTTTTTGTGGGAAGCTATTTGTTCCAGTGGTGATCTACAAGGGATTTCATCGTGAGTTTAGCTTCTTAACCTCAGTGGTACACCCAAGAATTTTCGAGATGTACCGTGGATTGAGGATACACTTTTGGTGGCTTTAAATGAAGTTGAAAGTGGCTGAGTTTGTGGAAATGTTCTTAGCGTTATAGTAGATGAAGGTTGAGCACTGTGTTCTTGATTATTTGGTGCCACCCCTATATTTCCTTGAGTGGATGTTAGATGACATCTTGATGGATTTCTCTATAGGGTTACCCCGGGCATAGGGAGGATTCCATTCAATCTGGGTAGTTTTGGATTAGTTGAACAAATCATCCCACTTCATTGGTATTAGGGATTCCGGCACAATGGATGTCTTGGACATGATGTATGTGGATGAGGTCGTGCTGGTACATGGAGTTATGAGGATCATTGTCTTAGATTGGACTTTTCGGGTTAGCTCGCAAGTCCGGAGGGGATTACATAACTTTTTTGTTAATTAGTTATGGATCGAAAATTCATTTCATCCTCAAGAGGATGAACTAATAGAGAAGACCATCCATATATCGAAGGTCATTTTGCTAGTGTTCATCTTGGACATTAGTTGATCTTAGGTAGAACACATGCAATTGGTGGAGTTTTCTTAAAACAATGGAAATCACTCTTCCACTAGCATGGCTCCATTTGATTATTTGTGTAGATGACTATGTCTTTCACCCATATGTTGGATAGAAGATGGAGAGGAAACTCTTCTTCATCTAGATGTGGTGCAATGTACTACTTTTATGTTTAAGCTAGTTCGTGATATGAATAAGGAAAGACATGACAGGAAGATGTAATTTACAAATCATAGGAGGAGGCCCTTGGATTTTATGGTAATGGACCATGTGTTCTTAAATATTTTCCCCTTGATGTGGGTAGTAGAGGTTTAGAAGAGAGAGAAATCATTCTCTGAGATTCATTCGACCCTTTTAGGTGTTAGGGAAAGTAGGTGAGGTGAAATACTAGTTAAAACTTCTACTATAGTTAGAGAGGATCCATAATGTCTTTTACATCTCTCATCTTTGACGATATGATCATGATTACTACCATGTTATTGACTGTGGATTGTTGGATATCATAGACGATGTAAAATTTCTGGAATGGCCAGTATAGATCCATGATCTTTGGGGGAAGCTAGTATGTTAGTGTACAATTACATTGGTTCATGTATTAAGGAGACATGTTTTCCTAGTAGAGAGTACTTGTGAAAGGGATACTGAGATTCATTACCAGTACCCAATAATTTTATATGTTTTCCTTTGTTGTTTATCCCTTTTTATTATAATTATGGAAACATGATTGTTATGAGAAGATATTTTTTCTTATTCTATGATGTATGATAATTTAATGACATAAGGAATAGTGTGGACCTAATTTATAAATGACATGAATTTATTGAGAAGTGATTAAACCTATGTGGGTGCTTAGTGCCATCCAGAGAAAATATTATCATGACATGGGTGAAGGAATTAAATAATTCATGTGTCTGAGCAGTTGGTGCTTATGTTGGGTATCTTAATGTTTTTTTTATTACAAGATATCATTGGAAGTGTTCTTTGATGCAGAAGTTTCACTAAATCATTCAAACAACACAAGGTGGTTTGTCATTGTACATTAGGATGTCCAATTTATAGTGGTGTTTTAGGTATAGTAAGATCCTTTAGAGGTATCTTACAGGGTGGTTGTTAAGACCCCTCATTCTTATGGGATGGTTTTGAATTCACATGGGTTATAATTTTCTGAGATGTATCTGATGTAATGTACTAGACCTCTCCAGTCCATTAATTTTTTGTAATATCATGTTTGAGGTGTCTCAGAGGTCACGATTTCAATTTTTGAGTTTTTTCTAGTATTTCCAGTTTTCCAACAGTGAGTCAGGATCGGTGAATGGAATAAGTTGGTTGTGTTAGTAGGAGGCATCGGTTTGGCGCATCTGTAGGTGGTGTCAGTAGGGAGCATTAGTGAGTGTCTTTGGTAGGTGGAATTGGTAGGTGAAATTAGTGAGTGGAATTAGCAGGTGGCATTTGTGAGTGGCATCTATGAGTGGCATTGGTAGGTGGATTCGGTAGGTGGTTGCGGTAGGTGGTGTCAGTAGGTGGCATCGGTAGGTTGCATCAGTGAGTGGAATTGGTGAGTTGTAATAGTGACTCGCTATCAGTGGGTCACACCGGTGAGTAATCCATCGATATGTAGTGTTTTTGAGTGGCATTGGTGAGTAACATCGGTGACATAACCAAGGATGACATGAGTCGGTGACTCACCCAATGGTGATTCATTTTCCAATTGTTTTTCAAAAATCTATTTTTTCCCAGTTTCTCCGATTTAAAATTTTATTTGACATGAAATGGGCTTCAAACAACAAATAATCCTTTTTTAATCCATTTCAATGGATATAAATTATATCATTAAATTACTAATGATCTATAGGATCATAAATGTCCAACCCACATGGTCTTGGTCAAGATACGCTTCTAAATGACCATAAAAAATGTTTCATCCGTTAAAATAAGATTTGGCCTTTCTAAAGCTAATTTCCCTTATCCATTTTTATATTTCTCATTTTTCAAGATATTAAGTATCCAATAATATTTCTCCATTATGGATCTATGAGTTTGTGTTTAACCCTTCGATCGTAACTCCATATAGGCTCCTCATGTTGCTTGTGAACCCCCTATTTTGGTGCTCTGAGGAGTTTCTACTAATTTATTCTTCCAGGAATGGACCCCTTCATCATTATAAAATTGTTTATCATGTGGGGTGGTGGTATGAATGTTCTATTCTAATGATAGCTTAATTTCAGATAGATAACAATAATTGAATTTATTTAATATCGATATACAAGGGGTGGGAAAAAGTGACACATGGTTCTTTTTTATTGGTAACTGATATTGTGATTTGTATAGGCTATTTTCCAACTAGAAATCACGACTATTTATGTTTTTTTTTTGAGAACCCATGTTGGATTGTTTATTTTTATTTTTGATCATTCATGAGTGACTGTATGAAAATTGAATTGGATAATCCTATATTTTTGGTTAAAAAATTTGTTTCCCCGTGATCGTGCATGCTCTGTGATAACCCTTGAATTATCAAATTGGAATTAAAAAATAAGAATTTATAGATATGAATACACCTTGATTTTTTGTTGTGGATGTGTGTTGTGTGTGGCTTGGTCCTATTTTTTCCATTGTGTGGTTTTTTTGTGATAGGGTTCAAAGCATGACTGTTTATGGGGTGATACCATTGGTGAAATGGTATATCAAGTTGAGAGATTGTTTAGTTGGGGAATATATGGGTAGTGTTCGAGTAGCATGGATACTGGTTCAAGTTTAGAATGTTTATGTTACTAGTTTTAAAGAGTTGTGTTGGGGGGTTTGTAGAATTATGTGGGTTTTCATGATTAGATAATGGATAGGATAGAATGACGTTGATAAATGATGATATAATTAGTTGTATTGGGTGCTATGTGAAAATTAGGTTGGCATGGGAGTTGTTTATGGAGGTTCTTTGTTCACTATTTTTTTTATTCTATGAGGTAAAATTGTGTTTTTTCATACTGAAGTTGGTAGTTTCCCAGGTAGTGATAGAATGATTAATTAGAATCTTAATAACGAATCAAAATTTCTAAAACAAATTGGCTTGGGGAATGTTTTAGTTATGGATTTTGGAAAATGTATTTCACTTATCAACTTTTAAACTGACGATTGTTGGTGATAAATAATCCATTTAGACCTAGATGCAACAATGGGATTGTTATGGGTTGGTTTTTTTCTTGAGAACCCATATGTTGGGTTGGGTTCTTAGTATATATATACTTTTATTTTCCTTATGGTGTCTATAGAGACCACACCATAGGTGAAAACTATGTGTTGAAGACCCCCGATGTAATGGTTGAGGATGTATTTCCCAACAAATCACTAAGAGGATTGATGGATGGACTCCCACTCATCCCTTATCCCACTTCAAAGTAGTTATAACTAAAGATTCTTTAGGCATATACTAGTTTTTGTGTCCTATGTGTGTTTAATCGAGTTGTGTTTTCCCGTGTGTCTTTAAGATAAGATGTGTTGTTCTTTCCCAGGTGTTTTCGAGATGTGATATGGTATGTGGACATGTTTTCTACAGGAAGGTTGTGGTTTTGATGCCTAGGTGTGTGCTGGAGATAAGTGATGAGCTTTGTTTTCCCATATTGCAGGTCTATCTTCGAGGCATAGGTGCATGTGGGTAGGCTGTGACGTGGTACTTTTGGAAATGGTGGGATATCTAGGTAATTTTATATTAGGGTGTTAGAGTAGTTAATTAGTGGGATAGGGGTGGAGGTTACCTTATCATCAATGTTCTCTATATTACATTACTTGACTTTCATTATTTGGTTATCGTGTCTTTGGTGAGGGTTGGGGTGGCTAGTATACCTTGTTAGGTTCTTTTGGTTTATAATATTTTCTCAAAGGGTTCTTAGTATTATTATTCACTTGTGAATGAGATAATTTGGTTTTTCCCTTAAAAGAATACTTGTATTCTCATCCTACAAACATAAAACTACTTCTAGGTTTCTAAGACGACTACTGGGACCATCCTTGGTGTTACAATATTAGACATATTTATAACTGCTATTTCATTGATTAGCACTGTTCTTTAGGTATTTACATTGGATCTTTTCATTGTATTTGTAGCAGTTTTACTATAGAGCATTAATGTGGGGTAAATTTTGGTTTTTCTTTTATATAGTTCATAGAGTTATTTTTAGACGTTCCATCTTATCTCTAGATCTCATTTTCTTACAAACACAGGTAATGCCTAAAATATTCATGGTATTCTATTCCCTTAGTGTTGGTCACCTCCCTGGGGCCTACTAGAGGTGGGACTCGGGGGTCATTATCTCTCTTCCTTCATTTCCATCTCCTAAGGGAAATCATTGGAGGGTGGGGGTCGTGAGAAGGGGTATATAGGAAATCTTGATTTTAATAGTAAGACTCAATCAACATTTTTAAAATTATAGTCATTTGATATATAGTAATTTAATTATATAATATATTTGAAGTCTCACAACGCATACAACATAGAATTTGATTCTCCAATGTATTCGGCCTCCCAAAATATCATAACTGCATGACAAAATTTTTTGAAATATTAACACCCAACTCATATTCCCATACATATCCCGTGTGTTCAAAATGTTTTATGTTAATATACATAATGTACATCCTTACCTTACGAATAAAAGTTACCTTCATCAATTTATTTGCAATATCATACTAAAATTATGTATTAAAATGAAATATTAATGTATTTATTTTACACAACACAATTATTGATTAAAAAATTAACACTAATTCTATAAACTTTTCATAGCTACGTCACAATCCTCGCCCTTTAACAGTTCACATGGTGAGTGGGGGAGATAGAGGACCACACTGAATCTCCTCAGATTCTCTATAAGATTTATCTATCAAGGAATAAAAAATTTCATCAATAATTTTATACTCCTTTAAATTATACACTCATCTTGATATAAATTTTATGCATAGTTCTCTTTGTGAGATCTCTTATTGGACTTTATGATAAAAATAAATCACTATGTAATCAGAAAGTAAAGAAATAATATTACCAATTGAATTTATATATAATATTTATCAATCTAATATAAAATTATCCTAAGAATTTATATCTTTAACGCCATAAATCTCCATAAATTTAGCACAAATTAGAGGGATTATTTATTCCATGTTTTTGTTTAATGAAGATAACCTTATTTTTATTCGAAATGTGGCATCAATGTTTTAAACTAAGCCTTCGTATTGGTTCATTGATAATGGTTATGTGGAAAATTATAATATTATAAACAATGAAATTCCATTTATAATCTTAAAAAAGGATGATATATTCACAAAATATCTAATTTCCCTATTAGTATTATGTAATAACAAATCATTTCTTGTACTATCATTACAACACTTTTTGTAGGGTTTTCCACCAACTTGAGAAAAGATTTAATTATTATATAGTGAATATTGGTGAAATGCACACTATATTTGGTCAATTATTTAATTTATGAGATGAGGAAGCATCTTTACATATTGGATATGTTTTATATACCTTAAAATTGTTTCCTAATATGAATCCATTCTCAAGAAATTAATTTAATTTGAAAATCATCATATCATGAAAAAATTACACTTTCTTTTATGCTTCAAAAATAATAACAAGACATTCCCAAATAAATTTTACATAATGATTCAATATTAGGAGATAAATATCATTATCAATTATAGGTTATTTTTTATTATTAATCATTATGTTTGTCATAACATATTTTATCAAAAAAAATATCTATGTGTAAAAGTTATACAAAGATATATAATTCACCACAAAAAATTTTGGCTATTACATCTACAACATGGGTTCATTTCATCAGTGAAAATAACCTTATGATATTTCTATATGTACTTCCAAAAGAAGTATTTTATTATCAAATCTATTCGATTATTATAAGTAAATTTGTTTATGTTGGTTCCCATTAGCAATTCCCTCATATATATATCACATTACCCTATTTCTTCATTTTAAATTTGAAATATATGCATAAAAACTGAACTATTACAAGAGATCACATTGTTTAATGTGATGTTTTTTACGTGTTCCTAAGAATGAATAATTTTTAGAAATTTTATCCAATTTTTATCATGATGTCTTATATTATGAAATTAAGATAAACATTAATTTTCATTCCTATTAAAAAATAGTTTTTGGGTGAAACATATAACATTTTATATATCGATACCATCGTGCATTAATTTTCTTCCATATAATTTAAATCTAGAAGAATGCATCCTTCTGTAAGATGATCACTCAAATGTCCATGAATTTCTATGAATCAATTATCAATTCCTCGATTCCTTCCATTTAATTATCTAATCACTACCCTAGTAATGAAACATTACATTTAGTGCAACATTGTAATAGTGGATTCTCAAAATGTCAGTAAAATTGTTAAACACTAGTTGGTTTTTAAATACTGTCAATACATATATCATGGTTTTATTAATCAATAAAATCCATTATTTCATGAATAACACCTTTATCATCAATAGATTATGATATTTTTTCCCATAAAAATAAACTGTGTATATATATGATTAAAATAATAGTAAATTATATGGTTTTGGATTTATTTTACAAATATTGTTTTCATTTTTAGAAATATAACAGAATCGAAAAGCACATTACTATCTTCAGGTATTACTTGGTAAACATTGATTAAATTTTCAATCCATCGCTTATTATTTTTTTCTCTAGTACTAAATGAATTTCTATAAAATATGATTTATGAATTACTAAATTTGACAATATAGTATGTAAATAAATTTTAGGTTTTGACCATTTAATGGTGTATATATATTTTAAAAATATAGGAATATAAATATATAGGCAAGACTAAATTTATGATATACAATTATTAATGAAAAAAATGAAATCATAAAACAATATATATCAAATAATAACAATAACAATTTATAAAAAAAATATCTTTATTGTTTTAAAAGATCAATATGTATAATATTTTATTCAATTATAATCATTTTATTTTGAACTATATATTCCCAATGTTCTACTAATTTTTCTTATAAAATATCCAAGGGTATTCTCCCTTTATATAAAAAATTATTAATTCGATGTTTTTTAAAAATTAATATATCTCCAAAATAATTAAATTAAGGAAAAAGTGAATATATAAATACAAAAAAAATATAAATTGAAATAATTATAATCACACAAATATTTAAAAGATTGTATAACTATAAATTTATTATTACTAACTAAAAAAATACTAACAATCTAATTAATCTTTTATATTCAATAACATAAAATGTTTTTTTCCAACCATACCAAATAATATGAAAAATTCTAAAAATGTATAATTTTATTTAATAATATAGAAATTATAGCTAATTCTTTATGGGGGAACCAAATATTTTCTTGATGAATTACATATTACATCCAATGTAAGAGGTGTTGGATTATAAAATAATATAGAATGATGATACTAATATAATACGAATTTCTTAACCAAAATCAAAATATTGTTTTTTAGAAATAGATGAAGGGAAGTTAAAAAATGATGATTAAGTAAATCATGCTTTCTGAACTAGAAAATATGTACAATGATGAGATATAAAGAGTGATTAATGATAATTAAAATGCTGAAGTATATTTTTCTGTTAATGTTTATGGTGAAATAGTTTCCAAAAATATATAAAAAATAAATTGTGTTTGGGGGGGATGATAGATTAATCCCATGTTTTCTAAAATTTAATTACTTCATTAATTTTATAACTCACATTAATACACCACTTTTAAATAAAGTCATTAAATAAAAATAATAAAAGGTGACACACATGGATATTTTGATATTAGTTATAGAATAACAAACCAAAATATCTATATAGTGATGGGTTTTTACACTAGTGAAATTAAAAACCACATAATTGTTGGCACCAATACAACATGAAAGATCATCACACACACAGGGTGTAATGCCTACTAGAACTTAAATGAAAGAGAGTAGAATATTCTATTCATGAATGGAGACCATTGACCATTGAATTACACTTCCCAAAAACAAATGATAACCCTTGTTTTAGGTCATTCATTGATGGGATTAATGGAATTTGATCCCATTGTGGAAATTCGTCTGGACAAGGGATTTAAGAAACCCCAAATCCATCATCGATAAAACTAAAATCTCTCTTCAGAACATTGAAAAAGAATTATCAACCACCAAAAAAAATATGAAAAATAAATAAATCTAATACAAAAATATATTATCCTTAATCTCATAACATATTTCCATGTTTGTTTGTAACATTGTTTCATAAACAAATTTGAATTTTTTGTAGGTAAAAATAATTTATTTAATTAATGTATCCTCTAAAATAGTGTTAGTTTTTTATCCACATTAATTATTATGAATATACTATATATACAAGTGATAAATTTATTCATTTAAAATATCTATAATTATTTCCCTTATTTCAGAAACAAAATTTAGTCATATGAATTTTTTATTGAAATATTATTGAATATGTTTCATAGTGGAAATGTTCTAAAATTTTTATTACTTATTTATGCATATATTTTGATAATGATTAATGATTTTATGGTTTATCAAAATTAAATAATAATATTTACATCACGAAAATAACATATATTATCTATATTGTTTGAAATATTGAATATTTACCACCAATAATATTTATTTAATTTGATGTCATAATTTTTACTTTTCATATTTTATACTTTGAAAATTCATTTTTTTCATTTTGAAATTCGAATAAATCTTCATTACCTAACGATTTATTAAACATAGTTTTTTCCAAATAAGGGACTCGTATCATTTTCCACCCGAATTTGGTTATCTATATCAATGATTCTGTAACAACCTAAACTGATATAAATAAAATTCCCCTTCTGAATTTGTTAAATGTATTAATATGTATTATGGTTATATAAGATACATGCACGACATTATATCCATGTGGAATTAAAATGTTGTTATTTATCCATTATTTTATTTATATAGTCAGTGAATAATGATAACATGATAAGTATAAAATATGGGGTATTAACAAATCTATTTGACAAAGACAAAGGAAGTGATGGCCTCAAATAATAAGATCATACACTATGATGCCCATTTATTGAGACTTCCATGAGAAATAGAATCTCTAGAAGTTTCCATTTTCCATGCTGAATCATAGATCCAACAACTTTAGCATGAGGGAAGTCATTTATAGTAGATGTTCAAGCTCATGAGGATCACAACCCAAACCATATACACTGAACCACACCATGAAAATCTCACAGTCTCACACCGTGCTCTAAGGGATATTTATGGTGTATTAAAGGGATGTGTATTAAGACCACAGAAAAATTATTATGTTTTTCTATATTTTTTAGAATAATTAATATATTTTCATCCTATTATTGTTATGTTATAATGATTTTTATTTTGATACTATAAAACTAGAATAGTATTTTTGGGTAAAATTCAAGTTCGGTTAAGGAAATTTTTTTATGAATTAATGTAATTTTTTAAGATATATAATTTTTGTAAAATTTTATTATTAAATTAATTTTATTAATTACAAATGTTTATACAATTTTTGTGAAGTCAAGCATACATTTTGTAAGGATTGTAAGACACTTATTCACAAAAAATGATAGTTTTACAGTAAATGCAAACACTTATTTTAAAAGTGAAAATTCACATATTTAGAAAAAAATTTAGATACAATGAGTATTATTTTTTAAATTATAATTTCGATGTTTCCTGATTGATATATTTTCTTAATTTTACGAGAGATTTGAATTTTCAGGTAAAATGTAATTACTGAATAAATATATGATGCGTATTATGATAACATAATGACTAAAAAAATGTACCCCGAAAGTCGGTTAGAGGAAATCGTCTAACATTTATTAAAATATGAGAAATGTTCAGTAACAAACAAACATTCCAAAAACAAAAACAAAAATAAATCATAAGAACCATACCCGTCACCACATCCATGGTAGAACTCATCCTCCGCAGTAGCTGATTCCCATTCTAAGCTTTAATAATGCTTTAGGACATTGGCATACCTCCTCATAAGATTCAGCCACTCCAGAGAAATAAACGCATTAGGTAATGGGATATTCTTATTTAATCATTCCCCACTTTCTTTTCTGACAGAAGACTAAGTAGGAATCATCTTTTTCCAAAAGGAGTAAAAATTTTGTGGCCTTCTTCACGGAGAGACAATCATCACCACCTACTTCCCCAACATATTCACCTTCCCTCACAAGACAATGTCTCTATACGAATGCCCGACCACACCACCATTATTTTATTTATAACTCTTATAAATATTCCGCCATTTTCTAGGGATAACCACCTCTTAACAATTAGTTGATTGAATTTGCTGAGACTGAAAGTTAGGGTCGATCACTACTAAGCATTGCGGATGTTCCACTGTTTCATTACCTTCACAAGGCATCATCTACATTTTCTCATTTCCATAAAAAGCCTCCTGATACCCAATATGCACATTGGCACCATTAATTATAAGGCTAATCGACTCCACATCCTCATGTCCCAATCCTTAAAACAGGTTACCTTTAGGAACTATAATCATAATCCATTCAACATCATCATCCTGACCAATTAACCCATCAACACATGCTCCCAAATCCCCCACATCGGGATTATCATGCACTACTGGGGACACAATCTCCACTTCCACAGGTTGTAACCTCTCGGCCCTGCTGCTAGCTCTAGATCTCCCCCAACACTAGAGAAACAGTTGTCATCATTCTTCTTCACATCATCCCTTATTTACAGATCGTTTTTAGCATATCAAAGAATGCAGCAACCAATAGCTTGAAGGAGGCCTCCACATCCTTTCCCACTGCCGGTGCACTACGATTCATCAAACCAGAATCCTTGCTAGGATCAACTGCATGCACCCGATTCTGCCCCTCATATGGTCTCACCATCAGAACACAGGCCCTCCAAGTGACACCTTCATTATGGAAAATAGATGCCAAATTCCCCAGACGACTATAGCTTGAACAGTAGTTGACCCAAGACTCAAAGACGACAGGTTGTTTCCATCTAAATATATCACTGACTACAATCCAAAACCACCCCACCGAAAGCATCAACACATCTACCTCAACACATATATGAGGGTTACTCGAGTGACTCACCATTGAAGTGCGAACGTCCGAATAGTGGAAAAGACCCACCATGTTTTCAAATACACGTAGAATATCCAGATTCTTAAAAGGCAGAGGAAGTTGAGGGAGGCTTACCAAAATCACGATGGAGGGTGGATCACGGTTAATGCAGAGATCGAACAACCACATGAGAAGGTTGAATTTTCAGTCATTGCATTGTTGGGGTGCACTGGACCAGGCCCGAATCAGGTCATCTTCTGAAGAAAACTGAATCATGATTTGTCGCTTATCAAGAAGACAGACTACCGCATGATCATACAAGTCCAATTTACTGAAGAAGAAATGATCAAAATAATCAACTGAGGGTCTTTGCATGTTGAAACGCGCTACTAGGGTAAGATTTAGATAACTCGAGGCATCAAGTTACTCCGACATCAAAATCTGTAACTGCGGACCACCAAGATGCAAGCGAGGGACCTTTAGGCATAAAGAGATCATCGGGAAATCTGGGAGAAAATTAGGGTTAGAAAAGGGGTGAATGCCTTCTATGGGCTCGGAGGTGGCCAGACCAAATCCTCCTCCCCCTCCCGGCTCTAGGAAAGGGGGGGAAGCCTCCGTCGTTCATCCTAGGGTTATATTGTCACTAAATCCATCCTCTCCTAAGATCTCTCCTCCATCACATCTACCAAAAATGATTTAATTAATACAATAATGTGTACAAATGGACAAATATAAGATTTAAACTTATAATAATTTTATTTAATTATTATATTATTAATTTTATAAAGCCTTTGTGAACCCCTTAATACATATAATATATTTTATTATTTTAATTTCAATTCCTTAAGAGTGTGACTCACCTCCACATAAGAAAGGGAATAATTTTAATAAGTCCATCATTTGGATAATAGTATTATTAAATCCTACCCTCTACTGTAGAAACCATGGTAAAATCATGGAATGATTTTTGGTATTGGTTATTTTCTTATATAGAGTCCCAACCCAAAGTTTGATAAATTTTAAATAATTCCCCTCTCTTTTCATATATAAACCCACATAAACACCCATTTATCCTCACTCAAAATCCATGAATCACATCCGTACTAAAACCTCTCATCTATATAATTCTCTCTAGGCACTCAAAAATCTCAAGATTCCCATTTTCCTCTGACTGGATTCACACATTGAAATAAGGGATCTTTTCCTTTCTCCAATTTATTTAAGTATCATCTGTAATTAATATATTTTATTACCATTTAAATGTGATTTGATATGTTATTCCATATCCTAATTATTTTTTATTTTATTTCCAAATTATTATATACCCCTTTCATTATCTCTAACATGTTTTATAAATTTCTTTGTGACATAATTATGCTACCGAAATTTCATAAGGAATACTCTTTTTATCCCCATTATTCAAGAATCATAGTCAATTTATTCCCTTTTATTTTCAATTCCAAATGTTTGGGTGTGTTTTCCAACATCCTTGTACTTCCAATATGATGTATAATTTATGATACATCCATATCACTCTCATTTTTCACCCCCATTAACATTTATATGCTTCTTTCTTTTCTAATTAAATTTCACCATGTGAATCAATCACAAAAAGAATGTGTACTAAATTACAATACCCAATTCTTACAAATACTGTTAACCAATACAAACTTATTCTATTTTTATTAGGGACTTAAATGTATTAACTGTACACTCCTTTATCGTGGAATACAATTTGATAAAAAAATTAATCCATGTTGTATGATTTATGTGTAACACTTGTGTATGAGAATAAAATTAATGTGGGGGGTGCACCCAAAATTATATAGATCTCAAATGCATTACAAAATTTCTAGTCTCATGATACATCATGTTGTCATATAGAGTTAACATGATTCCATGATGGGGATTTTTATATAATTATGTATTTGTAGTTATCCTTGACCTAGGATTGCGATGATGTTTTTTTATGTTGTTTCCACATTTACCATGTTATGATTATCAGGCTATATCATGCATTATTATTTAGGCTCCTTTTATTATCCATTGAGCTTCCTATTTTATAACATGTATTATCCTCTAAATTTTATTCCTTGTTTATTTCTAGGGGATTTTTGAAAATATTTTTTCTAATTTTAAAATTATAAATATAAAAATAATGACTACTAACACTAATAATGTTATACATAAAAATTCTAACGTATTAGAAATCAATCATCTTTATATTGTTCCCTCAAATGATTGTATTTCTAGTTTCTTTTTTATGATGATTACTATATTTCAAAGACTACATAATAAAATCATTATTTTACATTATGTTTGAAAAAAATTTCCTGTATCCCATTATGTAGAATGAGAACCCATTATCAAGGATATAATAATTATTAGAAATAAAAAAATAGATAAAATTAAGTTTTCTTCTTCTAAATTTATTATTATCATCCCTATTATTTTTATGACTACTAAATTGGAATTCTGTTTTGTTTATCAATAAAATGATACAGTTTCACATTCCTCTAGAACAACTGAAATATTATTTAATAACAAATATTTACTTAGACCACTTTATTTTTTTTAAATGGGAGGAATTCGAATCCTCGTCATTGAACAATTATATTTTAATCAATATGAAAAATATAAAATATTATAATAAAAAGATATAGATCATTCAATGTCTAATGAATATATTAAATATTTTATGAAAAATATGAAGAAGACATTTTGTTTTCAACCCCCAATATACTTCATTCTTCAACTGGGATATAGATCATTAATGAATTATATATTTAATTTTATAATTAAAAAATCACCATGTATTATGTATGTTTGGATGAATTTTTTTATTGATCACAAAACGATTGAAATTTTTACACAAATTTTCCTTATTATTTTGTGTGTTATATTATCTACTAATATTTTTCTCTATGTTAAATTGTGTTACTACATAATCGAAAACTACTTTTCTATCATGACCAGATTATTGTTCCCTCATCTGGTCCCCTAATATTATTTAATATTATAAAACCTAATAATTTATATTATATGATATTATTAAACAAAATTTATCTATGTTCCATGAAATAAAAATAATATTCTAGATTAGTAGTATTTTTTCAAAAACCATTGAGCCTCTATATGTTCGAAAATTATATCAATAAATCTTTTCAAATTTTAATTCTATGTAGTTTAAAAATAAACATTTATATGAGATTTATCTTACACCATAACCATCAAATCAATTAATTCATCAATGATTTTAAGAATTTTTTTTTTAAACATAATTATTTTATTGGAAATCAATATCGGCTAGTTATTATTTTATTAAAATGCTATTTGTTTATAATTTAATGGTCATTCCTTAATAGATCCCTTATTCCGGAGAAATGATAGATTTTATGATCTTTATTAGTGTGAGTATTTATTCATTAATCCTTATTATTAAAGTGAACCATATTTACTTTTCCATAATCCACTATATCATAATAAAATTATTACAATTTGAAGTGGTATGTACAACCATTCTATATTAAAAACATGTGATGGGTATGTTGCATTTTAATTTCTTATTTTACCCATTTTATTAGAGGAGATAAGTTTTTATATGATTTTATAGTGTCTTTTTCATAGTTTTTTGGTTATTATATTAATTATATCTAACTTGATAATTTCTTCTTTATCTGGTCTAATTTTACATCATGGGTCATCTGGAGTGGTAAAAGAGAAAAAATAAATAAAAAAATATCATCAGGGCCTTGTAAAAGGTAATTACTTAAAATATGTTATAGAAATATTAACTGTTTAATCTCCGTTATACATCCCACATTTCCATTTTAATTTAATTAATTATTGTTTAAGAATAATGAGATTATTCTCCTTTATGTGTTTATATAATTTTTCACGTGTTCAATAATTTATATATCGGGACACATTATTTTTGTATAGGTTTATTCTTAAATAATGAATGAAAAATTATTTCCATTATGAGTGGAAAATCATAATGAGATAATAGTTCTGATAAATTTATAAATATTATTTTTTAGGAAACCATTTATTTATTATTTCATTCATTAAACAACATAAATGAGGGGGATATGATTCTATAATGGAATATTAATACTATATAATTATGGTAATAATTTTTTTTTTCTCTTGTAATCCCTTTTTCGTAATTATAATGATGTACGACATATGAATTTGAAGTTTATTCTAACATGATAAATAGTGAAATCAATTTTTAATTTTTATTAATAATTTTTTTTTATGTCGAGAAAATTTTTTTAACTTTATAATAAATTATTTACTATGATATAATTATCATAAATTGAATTATTAAATGAGTGATAAACTATCTTTGAGTAAATAAACATTGTAAAACATTTTAATTATACTATTAAATTAGGTCATCCATAGGTATATTACATGATTAAAATTATTAAACTACTTTACCTACTAAAAATTTATATTTTAAGGATAAATAATAATTAGTATTATTGTACTCCACCCACTTAATATTTTTTATTTTTAATGTTTTTTATTTTTTCAGTATAATCTAGATTTTAAAAAAAAATATATGTATATAATTTGGAAATTGTATGGATTCTAAATCCTTGGTGTCTCTTATTCCTTGATATTTTTAATACAATGAAATTAGGATTGAATTATTCAAAATTCATGGTTTTATAATCAATCTCTTATGGGTGGATTATAATATATAATATCATGTCAACAAATCATATATTGGGTCTCAAACATGAAATCGATAAATTATTCATGGTATTATTATACTATTTCTTATAAATTTCTGAACTCATGTTATATACTTCTGATTAACACACTAATAGAAATTAAAAAAACATAAAAACATAATGATATACTAGATTTTTACCCATAATTAGATATTTTATTTTCAAAATATTGAAATACATTACCATATTTTAAAATACCTACATTTCATAATTAAATCTATTCTCTTCTTCCATGTCAATACTTTTATGGTTTTCTAAGGATTTTATAGTTAGATAAATTTAATGATTATGAAAAATTATAATTAATTATATTTACATACATATTAAATACATATCATTATGCTCAAATTTTTAAGGATGTGGCAATGGAAAAACATATCCCTATTTATAAACTCCACATGTCTGCATAATATCATAATAAAATCTGGAAAGAGAAATATATTTCCCTTATAAATATTCAATAGAACAAAGAATTATACATAAATTAATTTTTTATTTCCTTACTATAAATTTATAATATTCTACTACATTTCTTTTAATTTTTACCATGCCATCTAGTTTTTATTCAATATATTTTAAAATATTAAATTTTATAATTTAGTACATTGTAATAAATATAAAACTTATTATGGTATTTTAATATTTTTGTCAGTCCTTCCATCTATCTAGTAGTAATTCTATGCATCATGATTTTCATAATTTCCCAAAAAAGTGTCCAAAATACTTATGTAACCAATTGTACAACTATTATAATTTATATTCAAAGATGAAAGGTATTTTATAAATTACTAAAATAATAATTATATGTACTTTTTTCAGAAATAATGATGAATATAACCTAATAGAGTTATATTAATTGTAAGAAATACATATTAAATTTATTATGGTGAAATATGTCATTAAAATTATTCTATATTATGTATTCATTTCATTTTGAATATTTCTCAAATGATTTTTATGATTACATGATTCTCTTTTAACCATGACATTATCAAGAATGGAAATAATGATCAAATAACCCAAATAAATTTTCCTTTATCTTATCATAAAACATATAGTACATCCAAATAGTAAAAAAATAATAATCATCTCAATTAATTAATTCTAGCTTGTAGCGACCTGTAATGATTTTGATTAGAATTAATACCCCTTATGTATTATAACACGCATCACGGTTTGGAATGAAAATAATATAATTAAAACAATTAAATATAAATTATGATATGACTTTTCTTTATGTGTAACATTGTTGTCTATATTATATAATAATTTATAATTTCTATAAATTTTGTATATTTATAAAAAAAAAATCTCAATAAAAATTTCTTTCTATAAAACCTATCTCCATTGGAATAATTTTAAAAAATTTACCTTCACTATTTTAATCACCAAATTTTAATACTATCTGGTATCTTTATTTAAATATATCTCATTATATCCTTGATTTTATAATCTTCATTCTATATGATAATGTTATAAAATATCCACAATAATTTTCATTAAATATTAATATAATATATTTAACAAAACACTATTAATTCTTTATTTCATTGAGTTAAAAACCAATAATTATTTAAATATATGTCTTAAAACATTATGGTATCACAATAATTGAGGTATTTTGGGATTGGTAGTCTAATTATTTCCTCAAATAATAGCGTAATAACATTATATTCGATTAATTTTGACCATTTTCAAAAAAATGTATTCTTTCTCAACATCTTAGATTTTTTTCAATATTTGGAAATTGTTTTCTATTTATAATAATAAAATTATGTTAGACATTGTTATTAGATTCTATTAGGACAATTATATATATTCTTATCATTTTATCTGATTAGAATAAAGAAATAATATCCTAATAATTTTTTTTACACAAAGGTATGTTATACTAAAAAACATTATTCATTAGGAAGAAAATAAAAAATATTCCTCTTACATGAAAATATCTAGGACATGGTGTTATTACAAAAATAAATGTGACATTAATGATAACAAATCTTACTACTTGAAAATTATTCTTCTATGGTGTGATTTCCATTTTTATAAGTTGAATCTAGTGTCATATAATGATTAAATAGATTTTAATATATGGGGACTATGATATTTATTAGTGTTCATGATAAATTTCAGTTTCTAATTTCTCTAACTTCAATAGGATATGGACAGTTCCCCCTTGAAAATAACATATTCCAATAAATATTTCATTGCACCACAAACATAGCTTTATTATTTCACACAAAAATACTCTGATAAATATTATGACTCTAATAAAACCATCCAATTCTCATGAAATAAAAAATATATATTGTAATTTTTAGGTGTTACCAATCATCATGTACGCTGAATTGTTATTATAACAAGTAAATATCTATAACCACTACATATTGGGATAGAAAGTTAACCTATTCAACATTGTCAACATTTATAGTGATAAATATATGTGAATAAAAATTTAATATGATTTCATTATCTATGAATAGATTTAAAAAAAATTAGATGAATCATTATATTTAATCAAAATTATTAGTAGTAATAGAAAAAATATATATTTAAATTTTTTTGTTTATGTTTTATTTAAAATTGTTACATGTAGTAGAATAAACCTATAAAATTTACTTGATTTACTTATATAACTATCTATATTTTATAATCATTGATCATAGTTTATTTTAGCATGAAGAATATGTTTTATTTTTTATACTCGTGAATAGACTAGGATTGATCTTCTATACGATTCATTGATTGATGAATACATAATTGGAATTTTATAAATTTATTTTATAAGAGAATATATTCCCCAATAAGTACTTGTGATTATTGGATAGATCCATACCAAATTAGATTAATTATTTTATTATATACAATTTATTAGAAGGGATGTGATATAGAATATAGAGATAAATGATTTTTATGACTCAACATTTTATAATTAATATCATCACATATTAAATGGAATTGGCTATTTTAGAATATTGGTTGTGGTATAGGTAAAATAAAATAATTATTTATGTTTAGATTCTCAGTTATGTCATTTAAGGTGTAGGTTTTTATCACATAATAGTGATAATAATACAATTGTTATGGGATATGGAATGAAAGTAAATATTACATAAAAGAGTTTTATGGAAATAGTAACAAAAGATGATTATTTGTTAGTTTTTTCCATATTTAGGGATGATAATGTATCATCACAAATAATAATATTTATAATATGTGATATTGAAAGATATTGATTATACTGTATGGTTTATAGGGTTGTTTTGTTCTAAACTAGAGTTCATAACCAATAAAGATTTCAATTATTATATTCTTGAGATTCCACTATTATTTTTCATTTTGATTGTTCATATTTTCATCAATTTTTTATATATTATATTGCATTCTGAAAAATTATTTTAGAATAAGGGTAAATGATGGTGTTATTATACATGTTAACATTAATTCCAAGGATAAATTTGAAGAATATATTTTTGGAAAATTATTATGTGTGAAAATATTAGTCTAGTATATTGAGAAAACATATTCTCAACATCATTTCCTCTTTGGGATGAATACATATCAATAGTATAGTATAGTATAATGAGGCGCATGAAGAAAAATTGTCCAAGTAAAAGAAATTCCATTCCATAGTACAAGTGGAGGATATATTTAATGAAGATCATTATAATATCTGAATAAGGTTTTAAAATTAGGGGTTCAAATTATATATATGGATTATGTATGGAATTAAGTATTTTGAGGAATACTAGTTATGGATATCATATTAGAATTGGTCATAGTAATTGAATGCATTAAAACAAATAATTTATTGGTTTTTTTTCAATATAATGAAAAAACCACAGATGTTTGATGATATATATAACACCAAAATATTTTATGTTTATTTACATTGAAATAAACTTGAAATATTTAATATCTTACTTTACACAAAACACTAAGTTCTGTTATAAAATGTTATTTTATTGAATTATTATTATCTAATATGAATGTTATTCAAATAACATTTATTGGAAATTATTTATAGGACAATCTTAAATAGAAAATTTATGTATTACACATGCATATGAAATCTTTATTTGGATTCAATTTAATAAATAATTTTAAAGTACAAAAAATTTATATTTATAAAAATTGTTAAAATCAAAATAATGTGTTATTTATATTAATAAATTTAATTAATAACTATTAGTGAAGTATTTTGATATAATTTATATTTTATATACTGAATTACATATTTTAACAATCATATGATATTTTTTAATATCCATTGGATAGAAATATATTTAATTTTATCAAAAAACATTTTCCTAAAACAGTTTTCATTTAATTTTGAATGATTATATTAAAATGGAAGTTCTCTACTTCTTGAAATTTCGTCATTAAAATTGTATTTCATAATTATAATGATCAATGTTTTTTTAATGGAAAACATCACAACATTTCATTATGAATTGTAACTCTATTAAATATGTGTCACCCCAATAAGGATAAATTATTTTGTAATCCTATAAGACAATGAAAAAAATAGAATAATATTAATACAATACATACCTTATTTGTATTTTGAAGGTTTATTTCAACCATACATATTCATTATTTGATTATATAGAAACATGGGGAAATTTTCCATGATTATTTCCTCATTATTATTTAACATAAAGAATAAATACAAAATGTCATTCTCTTTGTTTTAATCGATCTAATATTTTTAATGATGATAAAAATAATTTTTGTTCAGTTATAAATTTTTATTTCAAATAAGAACGAATAATTTTTTCCATGGTTATTAATTTTTTTTTATTTTTATGGTATTAATTATCTAAAATATATAAACAATTTTTAAACCTTATTAATCATGTAATAGAAAAATATAATAAATTATTTCAAAAATATTGATTGAAAAAAAGATTTTTATGAGTTAATATGACGCATGAATTTTTTAGATATAAGTATTATATTAGTGATGTTTTAAATGTTTATATTTTAATTTTTTAACACACACTTTCTAATATGTGGCTGATAATTCTAAAATGAAAATACCTCAAATAATTGAACAAAGAGAAAGGAATCAGTTATCCCAATTTTTCTCTCAAGTGGTCTTGGTTGAAGCCCAAGCCACATGCCTAGTACCTTCATTAAGGTATGTTCTAAATTGATTGGAATATATTATAGGTATAGCATGATCATTTATAATAAATTACCATATCTTTCCATATGACATATTCGTGGAGTAAAAGTTCGAGAGACCATCCTGAACTAAGTCATTTACCAAGATTCATAAAATATCCTCCGAAAAGGACTCTTTCTCTAGAAATTTTACAAATCTTTAAGTCAAAAAAACTATAGGAAGTTCCTACAGTGATTAAACTTCACCCATGTTTTCAAAACCTTCCATAATTTTCCCAATGACCTGAATTAGAAGTGAATTAAAAACAAGACCAAAGGATATAGTTGTACAAGGGATAAAAATAATTACATGAGGAGTCACTTCCAAAAGGCAATAATAAATAAAGAGATTTTTCTAATATAAGATCCACACTACAATAGATCCTTTTATAAGAACCTTAGGATACATGTGGGTTCCTTAGCTGGGTCACAAACATGTCCAGTTTACTAGATTGATCAACATCCATGTCCACATAGCTACAACCTACATGGGTAGATTCCACATTTCCCAAAAATCAAATGAGAGATGGAAAATCCGGCAAACTAAATAACTTCTGGGGGGAGGTTTTAGTATACCAATGTATAACCTCTGTGAGGAAAAATCAATCCACCTAGCCATCACATGTTCGAGGTCCTATTAATATGAAATTCTACCATACATGTGAGGTCTTATTATTTCACTGATGTACCACTTGAGAATGTTCAAATCCATCTCCCAAGAATAACCTGGGTGATTTCATATTAAGCCTCTCATATATAGCCTAGGTGGGGTTCAAATAATTACATCCTGATTCCATATAAATGAATCCCCTCTCACTTACCCTTGTAGCACCAAGGTGAGGTACCCACCAATCCTTTTCATGAATTCAATGGTAATTAATCAAATTCCATGGGGACTCCATCTATAGGGACCCAATGACTACCTCCACTAATTCCTATTAAAGTGTATGATCAAATCACTAATAGTGTGTCTTATATATTATAATTTCCCAGGGTAATTGGATTTATTGAAGTTTCCACCAAATATGTAGGATTCATGGCCTGTTATGAAGTATTCATTATCATTTTAATGAGTATCCCAATCATATGTATAATGAAGCATCCTAGGGGATTGAAAAAAGAGAGTAGATATGCATATCTATTCTATGCCTCTCTTCTGGAAAACCCCACCATGACTTCCTCCTTTATTACCAAAAGTTCAAGATGAAATTATTCCTTGGGGAATATATTTGGAAGTAATCCCATTTATTTCATTTGGGGGCTTTGACTAACTTAAATTTTGTCAACATCATCTAGCAGTGGGTGAAGGATATTGATAATATCATTTAATCTTTCACTTCCTCTTGTTTATCACACCGATTATGACTCATGTGGGCCTAGTTGTTAAAGGTGATCCGGGAATCAGTGTGATCAAATCCCAAAAGATTCTTCTTAATAGGTACAATACTGAAAACCATGTTACCAACCTCCGAAAGGTCCATATTCTCTTATGATACAAACCTTAAAAGGGTCGTAACCATGATAAAGAGTCCTTTTGGACTCCTACTACGTGTATTCCAAATACCATAAAATCAATTTGGGACTCCATTACTGTCCATTTGGGATATGTAAGAAGCCTTCCTGAGGTTCAAAACCCACACCCCAAACATTCTCTAATGGTTTATTGTCCACATTACTAGTAGGGTTATATACAACCATGGAGTTTATATCCCTTACAGGTCGCCATAAACATTTCAGCATAAGTCTCACTCCCTCATTAGTAATGAATATTCCTCCTATATTTCCTTGGAAAAACATTTAACTCTAGATTTTTTTCTCTTGACATGAGATTAACAGTCTGATGTATCACGTTATGTGGAACATAAATAGAATATTGCAGATTCATTTCACATGGATTCATTGTAATCCTATCACATGGGTTTAATCCTAACATCAAAAAAACACTAATATATCTAGATGATTACACATTATGTAGTACCCACAATGTGTCTTAAAACTAGTATCATGGAAAAAATTGACAATAGAATGTCTAATTTATATAAAAATGTGTAGCATTTTTGTATAAACTATTATATATACAGATGTATCCACTGATGAAGTACCTCGTATTAGTATATGTGATTCTAAAAAAAACACAAGAGAAAAATTGTATGATCATATAAGGGTAATCAATTATTTATCTAGGATATAAAAATGGATTCATGAATGTCAATTAAATCTATAAAAGTTTCCTACATATGGAAATAATTCACCAAAATTTGTTTGATTAACCATACATCCCATCCTCTTGACCAATTCGAGCCTATATGTGTTTTTGTAACCATTTCCCAAAGACCACCAAATATTTTATAGTAGGTTCATGAAAAAAATTAATAACGGAAATATTGGCTATATCATGTTTGATGAATGGACCCCATTCTAAACTGATCCATCAAGAAGATGAGAGGAAAACCAAAAGGGTGAACCTGATATGAATCCTTAAAAAATAAATATTTCTTCCACATGTGACTCCCGTTTCACACTCCCACAACCAAAATGTGGGAAAATGGTGGTTATAAAAAATTACTATTATTGGTTTTATTTATTAATATTTTTTAATGATGTATTTTCCTTGTTTTTTCATGTATAATCAAGAAGATTCAATAAGAACCCCCTTAAATTAAATTTTGTTTTAATGCTGATAAAATGAACTCATAAGATTCTCCACATGTTGGCTCCTAAACTAACTTCATAAAACCATCACCAACCAATTTTCATCTATATCGGGTTTCAAAGGAACTTGTTTTGAAGTAACACTACATTAGTATTGTCCCATCCATGAAGGCTGTTCTCCATGCACTCCAACACATAAATCTTCACCATCCATCCACCCAAAAATAGCTACCATCATAGACATCGACAACTTGGGTCTTTATCTTGACCAGTTATGGAGCCTTTCCCTGAAACATGGAAACATGTTCCTCTATATAACTATTGAGATTGACAATGAGGCCTTCAATGGGCTTATATCTGGTACACAAGAGGCTATGGAGAGGGATCCATCAATAAATAACCACATTAATAGCCTCCTGACACTATTTCTTTAACATGATGAGTATGACTTCAAATGAGCACTAGTTCAGGTCTATTGGACCTAATAATTTAATGGAAGTCCATAAAGGGAGGCGATGAAACAACCGATGACAGTCCCACATTTTTACCTATTTCGAAACCAACTATCTCCAGGACAGTGTGGAAACCTATGATCAATACCGAATACCTTCTTTTGAAAATAATATATTCCAATGTAATTTGGCATCAATTTGAGAAATATTTTAGTAATCCTTGATTAAAAAAACTTATCTAACACACTTCTCTCATTCCCAATAGTAGATTACTATTTGTATTCCTAGAATGAAATAAGGAAAATGATAAATGGATAATCCATTATGATATCCAAAAATATGAATACATTATTTTGTTATTTGTGAAAGTTTATTATAATATCCTAGATATTATGGAATGGTGTGAATTTATACCTGATATCATTATACAATCTTTACTGTAGATAATGGTTCTGCTACCAGTGGTTTAGTGTTGGGAATATGTCCCCTCTTTTACAAGTGGAGTTTCTTTTTATCATAATTATAGGGTGACATGGGAGAAGGTACATACTAATTCTATTATATTCGATATACATATGGAATATAATAAGATAAAATGATCATTGGATCAAAAACATATACATGTTACAACTAGGGTTCATCAGTCCACTCATGTGACCAATTAGGGCATATCTCGTATCCCTTTTGAAACCACAGAGACATGTCCTAATGATCTGATAGAAACATAGTAGTTTCTCAAACCTACTCTAATACATATAAATCACTATCCACTAGATGTGATTTCTTTTTTCCAAGGGATAACATCAAATTTGAAATCCCACATTGGGTAATTGAAAATCCAAAAGAATGGTATCATTCAAGACCTAATAAAGGATAGTTTTATTAGGTCCATAAAAAGTATATAAATGATAGAGTATGATCTACTGATTTGTTCCTAAATTACAGATGTAGAAGTCATAGTTTCAAATTACCACTCATAATGTTAATTCCAACAACTATATTTCATCTCCATAGAATATATACCCCCAATGACCTCCCTAGAGTAATGTTAAATTTATAAAAATAATTAAAACCATTAATGAATAATTAATGAGATATCGCTCAAATTATAAGGGGAAAAGGAATATAAGACATGTCATGCCTGATGCCCTATCACTGAAAATATACATACAATCACTAAGAGAGGACAATATGAGTCTATGGTCATCCTATATTCCAGGTAATGATCATTTTTATTAAAAAAAGGTGATAAAATCTCTAAATACCCTCTTATTTACAAAAAATAATGGATGAAATACACACATTATGATGGCCATGTGGTGGAATATCTATTTGTAGAAAAGTATAATAAGTTACTTATGTGAAGGAATTTGGTGAAGGATAATACACACCTCTTGTTTTTCCTCTGAACCACTTCCTAGTTTTATAGTTCATAGGTTCTATCACAATAATTCATACACCACATCCATTTAAATATCTACATAACACATTATCACACTAAAATATTGTTCTTACTTTGAAAAGGGTATATAGACAATGTAATGGAAATAAGAGAACTTTTTCACCGAATTGACATGGTGACCTTCCTATATACATACCACCCAAAATTAAGAAATTACCGGAGGGTTATTCAATTTGAATTCATAAATTAATTTCCATATTTACAATATCTATTCACCAATTCCCAACCTATAATCCATATCTATAGATTGGGAGAACATAAATCATCATATTGTGCCTTACTCTATGATCAGAAAAATACACCAGAAGTGACATCATGAATTGTTATTGCTTCGCGTTAGCTCTTGTACGATATTCAAACTCATTAATGATGATGATATCTTCTGGATTCATTAATGAAATAAGATCATAGATGTCATAAATGATGAAGGAAATGTGTAAAATGAATATTTCACTAGGTATCTAAATTCATTGACCAAGATTATAGATTAAGTAAAACAATAATTCTATTGAACTAATTCCATATGAATAGAATGAATCATTTTCATCCCAAAAATTACCCTCATTCTATTATCGAATGAGAATGAACATGAACAAGATTTCCAATGTAGCGGTAGTAGTTTCCATGACATAGGATCATTCCCACTTCTCGCTATTGTGTCTATTTTTAACAAGTCATGTCCCTTTAAAACCAAATAATTTAGACCAAGGGATGATAAAATTGGAAAAAGTAAAATTAAATTTCATAGGGCTAGGGGAATGTTTACCTCAACCTTTCCTTGAAATTAAATCAGACTTTTCCAACATGGGAGGTACTCAAAAAAATGAATCCTCTTGTTTTATCGCATATGAGGACTAGTTTCCCTAGTCAGGTGTGTGTTTGATGATGTTGTGGGGTCCCATTTATTAAAACTCCCCCAAATATCTCTTGTAGAATACTGGAAGGGAGGGAATCATACCTGACATAAAAGAAAAAATAAAATTTATTAGGTATAGAAATTCCATTGGAGATCGATTTTCTTTCTATAGATATCCTAGATCCAATTATCTCCTATAAAATACTAATTTTGTTACAAATCCTAAAATTCATTATAGATTAGTGAACATTCAACACTACTCTTGTAGATGACATAAAACAAGACTAAAACATATAGTATCATGAACAGTGTCTTTCCATTTTCATCGTGGTGAAGACTAAGAATAATGAAGATGGTGTGAAAACTATGAATCAAAAACTTTCGAAAAAGATTGTAGATTCTATGAATATTCCATCACCACCACCTCAATGAGCATACACAAATGAAAAGGCTGATATAATGTCTATTTCAACCAAGATTATTGAAAGAGATGAATCACTCATGACAAAATAATGGTTCTTGTAATATATTATAGACATGTAGGAGCTAGAGAAATCAAAAGTAAACTTACTCAATCAAAATATTCCTTCAATGAATTTCCATCAAGAGTAGCCTCATCACACCATCCTAGATGATATCTCTGAATAAGAAATTCTTATAATATTAATGAGTTTGAATATATAGAACCCACATTACCGTAGGACTAGAGAACCTATTTATTTAGACCTAATCACAGTAGGGAATCATGAATTCCCTCCATTAGGGAAACAACTAGAATTGAACTAGGATAACAAAAACAATCGATCCATGTCGGTTAGAAAATAGTAGGAGTTATCTATAATGGAATGTCATTCCCTACCTATTGTTTCCCCTATTACTGACCATGTTTTTTTAGGTATCTCACATGGACTAATATAAAATATTGAGTCATTATTAACATCAT
Organism: Viscum album; assembly: GCA_963277665.1. NCBI lineage: Eukaryota > Viridiplantae > Streptophyta > Magnoliopsida > Santalales > Viscaceae > Viscum > Viscum album. The sequence continues at coordinate 2,096,506,641 of OY728123.1, read as the reverse complement.
TTGAATATATGGTGGAACGGCATACACTAGTATAGTAAGAAAAGAATCCGTACCCTGATTGGGTAATTGTGACACTTCCCCTGCAATAAAAAATTTGGATCCCCACATTTCCAATATTTAATGGGTTCATGGACTTAGAAAAATATCTGAAAAATTTTAAATCCCTTTGTGATACCATGATGGGATCCACTACGTAATATGATGTTTTGAGACTTATTTTCTCTATATAAATACTTTAAGGCTAGCCATCATATAGTATAACAGTTTTCCCACTCTGTTAATCACTGTTTGGGAATACACCCTTAAAACTTTTCTATTTCAATTCATCTCAATTATAAATAAGACAACAATCCTTGTCCTGTAAAACTTCTATTTTCAAGAGAATGATAGGTTCAATTATTTCATAACTAGGCTGAAGGGGTTGAATTACTCTCTAAACCTTGAGCATCACAAAGAATATATTTTTTCTATCATTGTATAGGATATTTATGATGGGTTAAAAATACTGCTTATCTCTATGAGATATAATGGATGGTAACATGACCATATCACAACTTCCCATTTATTAGAAGAATTTATCTCAAAAATCATGTATAATTATCAACTAATTCCATTAGTTGAATGGAATGGAATAGGGAAATCTGTAGATAGTATAGTCATTCTTATTCTAGATAAAATGAAAATTTTATCCCCAAATCCTTCACTAGATCATGAAACACCCCCTTTTTAGAATCAACAATATCAACCTCTTCATTAGGATAAGTGAAAGGGACTGAGGAGAAATTGGTTCATGAAATGGAGGAATAATGTTTATTTTTTATGAGATAAGAAAGTCACTATAAAATACATTGATAATATGGAGAATAATTTAATCAACATTTCAAATCCCAAGATTTCTGATTAGGATGATATCTGCGATCTTCTAAACTATTTCCCCTTTAACCAAACACTGGGCACTCCATTCAAGAAAGAATTATTTTCAGACAATCCTTTCAATGAATGATGGATTTCGGGAAAGTAATATTTTGAAAACCACTAGTGGAAGTGGTATATGTTTTCTTTTCTACACAAGAAGAAGAAGGTGAGTGTAAATAAGTTTATAGCAATAGTGTTCATATGTTTACGTATTGGATAACCAAGAAGACCATAAATGGAACTCATTATATCATCATGCAATAGTAAAATCACTAGATGTTGCCCATGTTTTTTAATTCAGTGGAACAAATAACCTCATAAGAACCAAAATCCTCTAAGAATAAGTCCTCTATAAAGTGCCATTGTTGACGAAAAAATACATTATAAGGTGATGTGCCTGTATGGATTCTAAAATCACTTCTTCATACCTCAGATGTTATGACTCCATATATAAGGATATAGGAAACATCCCATTAAACAGTTCCTCAAGAGTTGACACTGCATATGAAATACTCATCCGACAAAAAATGAATCATTGGTTACATGTATTCCATTGAATTATTGGATCTCTTTTCTGAAGATGAGTATGTATATGATACCATGTCCTATAATCCTAATTTGGGAACTATATGTAGAGGCTCAAGGATCCCAAAATAAGAGGGAAAGTGTAGTATTGGTAGAAATCAATATTTATTCTACATCCAATCAATTAATTTTTATGAAATAGAAGATCATTTTAGGCCCATACACATGACCAATAATATGAGTAATGTTTCATCATGTATTCCAAGAGTCCCTTTGATCCAATTATACTAGATGATTGATTATAGGGTATGCAATTTTTGAAAATCTTATGCAAGAAGGAAGATATTTGGCCTAAAATATTTTGGATAATACCACCATAAAAACTAATATAAAGGGATTGTCTAGAAATATCATGTACTCCAAATCCAAATGATCCTAAAAAGGAGAAGCCTTTCGACGGGAATCATTAGCATTAGCCCAGTTGTTTGAAATTTTAATGAAATCGACCATAGTGTTTACATATATTTTGATCATGGATTCTAAATGTTTATCGATATTCCTCTTAGAAGAAATCTTAGAGGATTTTCATATCCCTATAGGGATAGAATATGAAGTTTCATCTACTGGTGTATATCGTGTATAGATTAACCAAAACAAAAATCACATACTTTTCTCTTTCATTGAGAAATACTTAGATTCCTTTATAAAGGGACACAATGAACCTCAATATGTACCTGGAGGGATAAATGGTATAGATATTTTTTGGGTTTCATTGATAATATCTAATGATTCAGCCTCATTCTATTCATAACACTTCATCGATGAGGATACCTAGAATCTCACCTATCCCATTCCACTTGAACACATCAGTGTTATGTCCATAAACATAACATTGGAAGAATCAACATCATATATTAGTTCAGTGACATGAAATCCAACTCGTAAAATTTAGTTTTTCATTAATATATGTCCTTGAACAATATTTATTGAGGTCCTTATTAACATAAATACATGGAAATCACTTAAAAATACTAGAAATTCTTTATGTACTCAATTATTTGGAAAATTTGGAGGTTTTATTGTGATAGATCCATATTTGACTCTTCGGAATGATTATATATTGTTGTTTCATTCTACTAAAGGAATCTAAAACAACTGATGACTAATGGTGTTACTTGGGTCAATTCCAAAAAATGGGCTAAAAATAACCCCGAACAATCCCTTAAAATAACTCATTGAATAATATGTGTTTTCTAATAATTAAATTGAAAATATGAGTTCACATATCGGTAAATATTCAAAAACCATATTTATATTAATCTTGATGACATATCATTGTTGCACAAACAATGTCATTGAACCACCAAATAGTGGTAAAAAATATTGAAAACATCTACACATTTTATCCCTTAAGAGTCAATATATCCCTATCTCATCAGTGGAATCAAAAAATATATCATGTTATTAGGAGGCATTTATGATTCATTTTTTCCATCCATTGGCTCCTCTACGGAGAAAAAAAGGAGCACCATGTCCTTTGTAGGGTCAATGTGTAACGACCCAAACATTCATTAATGAAAATTTTTCTTGATCTAATTAAATGTCTTATTATGGTTATATAAAATGTGAAATTTATTGGTTTTATGTAACAGGATTTTAAAATACGGTTATGAATTTCAATTATTTCTAATATAGTCATTGAATAGTTATCACATTATTAGTATAAATATAGTGCTATAACAAATCCAATTTACTCATAAAAATGAAGCGATGGCCTCATCCAATAGACTTGCCCCATAAAAAGTCCATTTGTCAGAGCTAGGAAAGGAGGTGGCTTTATTGGGCTTTGCTCTTGACCAAACCCAAGCTAAGTGTGAAATCTTTAAGCTTGAGAGGAACATACTATGAGAGAAGTGGAAGTTAATAGATATTACCACCCAAGCGATGTTATCTGAGCCACCCCAAGAGTCTGTCACCATTGCACACCTTACCCTTCGATATTATGCCGGTGTTATAAGGGGTTATGTAACAAGACCCTAGCATTATGAAAATATACAATATTTTGGTATAAATAATGTGCATTCATTTAATTATTATTACATTGTAAATAGTTTTTAAATCACAATTAGTATTTTTAGATAATATTCAACTAGGAAATATATTTTGAAATATTTATGGATTTTTTAATTATATAATTTTTTAATAAGATATTATTATTAAATTAAATTTTATTAAACATAAATGATCATATAATTTTATGAATGCAGTTGAATTTTTTTTATGTTTTGAAAACCGTTTTTGTCAAAACCCATGAATTTTCGGTAAATGAAGGATTTTAATTTAAAAGTAAAAATTCACATATTTATAAAATTATTTAGATAAAATAAATATTATTTTGGGAATCAAGAAATTGAAATTATCCAACGGTAAATTTTTTATAATTTTCTGAGACATTCACATTTTTGGGTAAAAATTAAATATCTTTTAAATATATAATTTGTTTTATGATATCATATTGAAAAAATAGTGAGGTAATAAAATACTATAAACATTATATTAGGCCAATTTATTTTTTAGCATTAAAATAATGTTATTTTATATTTTTTTGGATTTATTTTATAATGCTTTTGTGGACCCTCCAAGACTTATAAAACATTTTGTCTTTTTAAATTGTTTTCCTTGAGAGTGTGAATCACCTCCACATATGCAACCCTATTATTTTAAGAATTTTGGCCATTGGTCTTATAAAATATTTTTTTCCACTCCCCTTTGGAAAAAACATGGGGAAAACCATGGGTTGGTTTGTGGTATTGATTAGTTTAATGTGAGGTGTCCCAAACCTAAATAATAAAGAATTCCTTCTCCTTTCCTATATAAACACAACCAAGCACCCACTTCCACTTCACTCAAAGCCTTTGGAGTTCGACCAACCCCTGTAATCCTCTCTATAGAATCCTCTCAAGGTGCCCCTAGCTCCCAATAATCCTCTCTCAAGCCTCTATCTAGCCTTTGGTATCACACTTTCAGGTAATGGATTTATTCCTTTATCATTGTTTGTCAAATTCTCATTAAGTTGTTATGCCCATTTGTTTTCAATTACAAATGCTGGTATATTATTTCTCACCAACCCCATACTACCCTCTTTATGTTTGTATGATGGGAGACCCCTTTCTCTCTCATTAATTCATCCCATGTACAGTTATTTCCATGCTGACATTCCGTGATGGATTTCTTTCTCCTCTTTTATATCCAAGTAATTCTTTTTTATTATGCATCTAAATTCCATTACATTTGTTGATACATATATCTATATGGCCCCCTTACTGTCCATTTCATGTATATATTTTAACATCCCAGGTAAATAAAGAATAACACATTTTCCATAATTATTCATATTTGTGAATTAAATATAAATTTTACTTTAAAGGGGTTGATATGCTCGATGGCGTACCCGACACGCAACAATGGGTAAATCTTAGGTTGAAATCTAATAATTTAATAATATTATTTTAAATTTTAGTTATTTCCTAGATTTTTTATTGGTGGGAATGAATATAACTAAATAAAATATGATTATACATGTTTGTTAGAGGCTTAAAATGTGAATGAATGTAATTTTAAGCATAATTTACCTTAAAAGGTGATTTACCACCTTTTGATGGATAACCCTATTTAAATATAGTTTTGGTCAGTTTTATATTTTTATTTTCCCAAATAAAATTATTCTTTTGGATCGGGACAAAAAAAATTACTTTGGGTAAATTTTTAATATTTTTTCTAATAAAATTCAATTTTTTATGATTAATGAAAAATACTGTATTTTAAATCAAAATTGACTTTTAATATAATTTATTTATATGGTTAGATTATATTTTTAGTTGGTTTTAAAGTGTAAATACATTATGTTTTTACCATTTAATCCAATTTTGGTCATTGAAATTAATTTCACTTTTAAATTGGACATAAACAAGTATCAATCTTTTGATAGTTATTGTTTCTTAAAAACATGTTATTTGTTTTCACAACAGGAATTAATTTTAAATTAATTAATCCTACTTATATGGTTTGAATTTGTTAAAATAGACATCATTTTTTAATTTGTAATATCAAATATTTCTTAAGATGAATTTTTGTTAGTTTTCTGAAAAACTTCAATTTTTGAAGAATAGTGAAACCACTAAGTAGTAGTTAAAAACTAACTTCTTCATTTGAATGAAATTTTACCTCTTATTTTGATTGAATTTTTAAAATACGACATGAATAGTTTTTATTAGTATGTAAAATTTGGATCAATGAGATGAATATAATTTTTGTTGAATAGTATCTTTGACTTTTATTTACAGCGGTTAAAGTTAAATAGGGTAATTCAAGGTAAAATAATATTATAATAATAGAAAATTACTTTAACACTTGTCCTAACCATATAATTTGTGTCATTTACGAACATGGGAATATTTGGGTCGATTTTGGGACCCCAAGGATCCAATTGGAAATGAAAATGACACTTTATTTTAATTAACATAATGTAAAGGAAAAAATAATAAAAACAAATATCTTTTAGTAAATCAATTTTTACATGGGGTTATGTAATTTATCTTTTCGACTATAAATAATCATTGGAAAGATGAATCTATTTCCTACATCATTGTATTTTTTTACAATTTTAGACATCAAAAAATTAAATTATATATGACACAATAATGATGCAATATTGGCCTCATTAATAAATGATTTAAACAAATAAGATTATAAATATAAAAACAATATCCAAAACATGTAAAATTCTTATTGGATGATTTTATTTAGAACTTTATTCATTTAATATTCATCTTAAATTAGTTTTGGATATTTAGAAACTGAAGATAAGTTTATAATAAAATAATACTTGCAAACATTTCTAAAGAGCCCATCCTCCCACTTATAAAAGGATACCACATCTAACCCATTCCTCATGCCTCCAAAGCCTCTTGTCTCATAAAAACCCTACCAAAATAATATCTCAATATCCCTCTCCTCATACTATAAGCCTTAACTTAGGAATAAGCCACTTTAATATGTCCTTTTGGTTTAAACCAAAAAGAGTTACCAAAATTAAAGGTAAAAGTTTCTGTTAAATTCTATTTTTTATTTTACTTCTACAACCCTACACTCTTTTAATTCTATTCTTTTATAACAACAATAGTTTCCTCAATATACTAGGATTTTTTTATGAGATTTATTCAAACTAAACTTACACACACCTCCATCTAATGGGTGAATAACATTCTATTCATGTGAATGGAAAACTCATACCTCATGAAATAATGATTGTACAATTATCTCCTACCGCCTCTCATGGTGGCCATTAAGATGAAACTATATTAATATATGATATAAATTTTTTTATTCTTTCTTTATGATTCTGTTTTTTTTATTTATGCATACATTAATGGTTTCCATTATGGGTTAACGCGATAATTGCATTTGTGGAAGTGCAGACTACCGCCCCCTCAAAGTGATATAACTCGTTAATACCATATGTGGGATGTATATTGGATGACGTTAATGATATTATATATGATATTGTACTATAATTATAAAATACCTATGTATCATTATGTTTTATTTCCATTAAAATAAGAAATAGAAATGAAAGTAGCATTCATGCGTACGTACGACGTACCGTCTCCATGAATGGTGCTTTTCATTTCTTAACTCCAAATGTTATGTACTATTAGAAATACATGTATATACTGGACATATATGATATATATGATATCTAAATAATTAATATCATTCTAGATATAATGAAACTTTTACCATGTGAACAACTTTTAATCATAAGAATTCCATTTTTACTCAAGTACCAAATATCAACAAAACAAACGTTATTAACTTATATGATTACATAATGTTTATAAGATGGTACTAAGTGATATAAAAGGAATAATAAAATTGAAAAAGGTTCTTAATCAATTATAAATTAACATTAGATTTTTATATAGGAGATTAAAGAACAAACGGGTCATGTCGGACACGAGGTAATGGAATTCGTCTCAATCTCCTTTCATTGAGGGATATTTTGTTTTAATAAAAAACATTATTCTATAGCTATATAAAAACATTTGAGTTTTAATTTCAGTCAAAGGGAATCTTTTTCTATGAAATGTCTTACTATATCACCAAAAAAATGTTTCTTTTTAACGTATGCAGTGACAACAACCTTTCTGCCGCCATGAGTATTATTTGATCATTGGATTCCTTAACAAGCCGTAATGTTTTTAAAAGGAAAATAAATACCATTTACTCTTTTACATATTTTGGTATTGAAAATGGTTCTGATAATGGATTTGTTATGTCAATATATTTAAATTATATATTGTGATTGAAATGTGGATATGTTATCTTTTATTTATGATTGTTTTATGTGTTATGAATATGTTATGGTTTTTCTGCATTGTTACGTATATGGGTGGTTCCATGATAAACCTAGGGCGGTTGAGCCCAAGATAGCCCTACAATTAATTTTTTTATGTGATGGAGGTAAGTGTGAATGTTTCTCCAAATAGATTCTGGGAATATACTGTGATGGGTATTCCAAATGTGACTCCCTACATAGATGTGATAGCTACAATGTAAGTATGATATAGATTCCACAAGTTACCTTTATGATTTATGTTTTCAATGTGTTATTCATAAATCTTATTATTTCATGAGGCATGTTAAAGTGCTTATGTTATGTATGCAATTATGGACTAATGTTTTCATTCTTTTTTTATAACCCTTACATAGCTTTTTATGCTCATCCAATGTTTTGAAATGTTTCTCATAGGACCTAAATATGAATAGGGTCAAGGATGGGATTATGGAAAATTCATTTTGTCTAAAACATGGGACTAGACATGACACTTTTTTTCAAGAGTTTTTATTTTATGAAAAAATTGAAACTGAGTAGAAGTGTCTACCTTGCAATTTTAGAGATGTAACGTAATAGTTATGGCCTAATTCTCTAAAACTCTAAACCCAAAAAGATCCCGAATGTGAATTATTCATTTAATTCAAGATTATGTACTTATTAATGTCGGGTAATTATAGTTGGTATTAGAGGCCGGTTTAGATAACTTCAGGAGTAGGGGTATTGTTAAATTAATATCCAAAAATAACATTATTTTAATATTGAAATGATATAGCATTTACAGTTTACCATGTCGCTTTGCCTAAGATATTTCTTTGTTCAGAATGGTTTTCCGCAGAGGAAATAGGGCAGCTTTGTTGGGACAACATCAAGAGGAAGACAACCTTCCAAATTAGCAACCTGAGATGGTTAGAATCAGAAATAAATAGTTTGTTATAGTGATGGCACAACTGAATCAGGCTATAAATGGTGGTGGTATCCATGCACGAGATCAGATTGATCAACCATAGAGAAATATGTCAGAAGTGAATCATTTCATGAGGCAACATCCCCCATCATTAATAGGATCATCTGACCTTGTGCTAGAATAAGGGTGGATTAATGTACTGGAGAAAATATTTTATGTCATGGGGTGTTCAGAACATCAAAAGGTGAGTCTTGTTGTTTACCATTTTGAAGGTGAAGCTGATCAGTGGTGAAAAATATCACGGATAGTTAGGATATTGATGCTATTGATTGGGATGAATTCAAAGGTATGTTTCTTGATAAATATTTTCCTAAGGTGGTTTGTCTTAGTATTGAAAAACTATTCCTAGAATTGATGTAGGAGGATAACTTTGTGGCTAATTATGTGGAAAAATTCACTCGATTGGCATGGTATGCTCCAAATTTCATATGAGATCTTGATAGTAAAATCATCCTTTTTTACTTAAGATTGAACCCAAAGTATCGAAGGGCTTTAGATTCTCATGAGTTCAAAAGTTATGAAAAACTCGATCGTTTTGCAGAGAAGTTGGAAATAGAGATTTTCGATAATCATGTGTTCTTTGACAAATAACAAAATAAGAGGTCGAGGTGGTAGGAGAAAGGGTAGAACTCTTTAAAAAAGTCTGATGGTAAGAAACGTCAGTTTATAGTTTGCGAAAATTATGCCAAAAATCATCCTGTGAATATCTTTTGAATTCGGGTACGTGATTCTGATGTATTAAAATTGTAAATAAGGCTCGTAATTGCATTGAAAAAGAACAGGGAAATGGTAAGACAAAATCTGATTTACAATCATTAAAATGTATTATGTGCTATGAAATGGGTCATTATACAAATGAGTTTCTAATGAAAAACTCAACTAATGGAAAGCAACCAGACTAAAAGCAGAAAGGGGTGGTGAAGTCCTTTGAAACTACTTAAAGAGATGTTGGGCCATCAAATGAAGTAGTATCTCGTAGACTGTTTGTTTTTTCATACTATTCCAATGAGTTTTTTGATTCGGGGTCTACACATTCATTCATTTCAAAGATTTTTTCTATTATATTGGGAATTCCATATCAAGATATGAATCCTGAACTTATGGTAAAAAACTTGGGAGGAAATATTGAAACAAAAAGAAATTATAAGAACCTTCTTGTCCTTGTGTGCTGAAAGAGTCTACCTGGAAACCTTATTATTTTTCCTCTAGTAGAGTTTGATATTGTTTTGGATATGGATTGGCATTCTGTTTATCATACAAAGATTTATTGTAGAGATAAAGTGGTTTCCTTTCAGAAATATTTTCATTTTGTGTACTAGAATAAACCATTTCTTTTGATAACATATCAGGATGCTGAGAAACTAGTAAATGATGGAAATGAATGTTTCCATGCACATATTGTTGAAAACAAAGGAACTATTCAATTTAATGATGTTACAGTGGTAAATGAGTACCTTGATGTTTATCCTGATGAGTTTACTGGTATTATACCTGATCGGGAAGTTGAATTTACTGTTGACTTAGTTCCTCATGCTATGCTGATTTCAATACCCCCTTATCAAAAGGCTCAAATTGAACTTTTACAGTTATAGAAGAAATTGTATGAGTTATTAGATAAAGGTTTCATTATACCTAGAACATCACCATGGGGTGCTCATATCGTGTTTGTTAAAATGAATGATGGTTCAATGATACTTTTCTTTGATTATAGATCATTGAATTACATCACTGTTAAGAACAAAAATCCTTTGCCTCATATCGATGATTTGTTTGATCAGTTCCAGTGAGCTCAGTATTTTTTGAAGATTGATTTGAGGTCATGGTACCATCAGTTGAATGTAAAGGAAGTAGAGATTCTGAATACTGCATTTCAGACTAAATATGGTCATTTTTAATTTTTAGTATTGCCTTTTGGGTTAACCAGTGCACCTTTTGTATTCATGGATCTTATGAATAGAAGTTACTGTGAGTTCTTGGATATGTTTGTGATTGTGTTAATTGCTGATATTTTGGTATATCCTAAAAGTAAAGAGGTGCATGAAAGTCATTTAAGGTTTTTCTTGCAAACATGAAATGAAAAGAAACTATTTGGGAAATTCAGAATGTGTGAGTTTTGGTTATGAATAATTCATTCCTTAGTCACATTGTTTCAAAAAATGGCATAAAAGTAGATCCTGCTAAAACCAAAGTGGTTGAAGAATGGCCAAAACCCACAAATATAACCAATATTCATAGTTTCATGGTTTGGCAGGTTATTACAAGAGTTTTGTTGAACATGTTTCACTGTTATCTAGTCCACTGACTAAGTTAGCTCGAAAAGGTGTTAAGTTCATTTTGACCAAAGAATATGATGATTGTTTTCAGGAATTGAAAAGAATATTGGTGAATGCTCCAGTTTTGGAACTGCCATCGAGAAAAGGTTAGTTTTATATTTATAGTTATTCTACGTTGAATGGACTTTGATGTTTCCTTATGCAGAATGATCAGGTAATTGCTTATGCTTCACGTCAGTAGAAACCTCATGAGTTAAATTACCCTATATATTATTTGGAAGTAACTGCTATTTTTTTGCTTTAAAATTTTAGTGGCATCATTTTTATAGAGTAAAATGTGAAATATATAATGACCACAAAAGTTAGATGTATATATTAATTCAGAAATAATTGAACATGAGACAGAGGAGATGGCTGGAATTAATCAAGGATTATGACTACACGATTCTTTACCATCCGAGAAAAACAAATAAAGTGGCTGATGCTTTGAGTCAAAAAATTAATGCTTAATTAACCATGGAACATTTAGAATGAGATACTTTGGTTTTTGATTTGATAGAATTTGGAATAGAAGTTGTTGGTGTAGGAAATTATTCATTTTTTTAGGTGTCAGTGAAATCATCTATATCAGACCAAATTAAGCAAGCACAGAAGAAATACAGTGAGTTACGGAAAAAGGTAGAGTTGTTTCATAATGGTATGTTGCCTAAATTTAAGGCTGATAATGCTTGGGTTTTGAGGTTTGGGAAGAGAATATGTGTGCCTTGTGATTCATAGTTGAAGAATGAGTTGTTATATGAAGCTCGTAGTTCTTCATTTTTAGTTCATCCTGGCAGTACTAAGATTTAGAGAAATCTTCATGAGTATTACTGGTGGGATAGAATAAAAAGAGATATTGTTGATTTTACTGTGAAGTGTGTGACATGACAACAAGTTAATGCAGAGTGGTAGTTACTGAAAGGGATGCTTCAGTCTTTACCAGTGCTAGAGTGGAAATGATAAAATATATCCATGGACTTCATTGTGGGATTACCGAAGACATCTTGAGGTAATAATGCTATCTGGATATGGTTGATCATTTGACTTAATAATCCTATTTCATTCCTATTCTAGATACCTTGTCTTTAGATCAAAATTCCTGGTTGTATGCTAAAGATATCATCCGGTTTCATGGAGTTACCCTCTCTATTGTATCTTCTCGTAATCCCAGGTTTACTTGTAACTTTTGGAAAGGCCTTCAGAAGTCGTTGGGTATTGAATTAAATTTTAGTATCGGTTTTCATCCACAATCATATGGGCAGTAAAAACAAACAATTCAATCATTGGATGATATGCTACGTGCTTCTTCACCAGATTACCATGGATGTTGGCACAAAGATATTTCATTGGTTGAATTTTCATATAGTAATAGTTTTCATTCCAATATACAAATGGCTCCATATGAGGCATTATTTGGAAATCATTGTCAAACTCTAGATTTTTGGCCTGAAGTAGCTGAAAGGAAGTCGATGGTATCAAAATTGGTAGAAGAGATGGCAGAAAAAGTTCAGTTGATTCAGAAGCACATGAGAATAGCTTAGAGAAGGCAGAAAAGTTATGCGGATATTCGGAGGAAGGATTTATCTTTTGAGGAAGGTGATCATGTTTTTCTCAAAGTTTCTCCGTGGAAAAGTGTGATGCATTTTGGTAAGAATGTAATGTTGAGTTCATGGTTCATTGGACCTTGTGAAATCCTATAGAATGTTGTATCAGTTGCGTACAGAGTGGATTTACCTCCAAGTTTGTCCCATGTACACAATGTTTTTCATGTTTCAAAGTTGAGGAAGTATATGCCAGATACATCTCATGTTTTAAGTATCGAGGGAGTTCAGTTTGAAGAGAAACTTTCTTATAAAGAACAACCAGTCTAGATTCTTGAACGTAGAGAGAAAGTGTTGTGGAATAAGGTAATTCACCAGGTAAAGGTTTTTTGGACAAACCATATGGTTGAAGAGGCAACGTGGGAATCTGAAAATGCTATGAGGGATAAATACCCCCACTTATTTGATAAGTTAATCAAATTGAAAGGATTAAATTTCCAAAAGGGGGGAAGGATGTAACATCCCATGTAATTAAAGAATAATACATTTTCCATAATTCTTCATATTTGTGAATTAAATATTAATTTAACATTAAAGGGGTTGATATGCTCGATGGCATACTCAAAACACAACAAGGGGTAAATCTTACGTTGCACACTAATAATATAATAATATTATTTTAAATTGTAGTTAACTCCTGGTTGTTGTATTGGTATAAATGAATATAAGTAACTAAAATATGATTATACATGTTTTTAGGAGGCTTAAAATGTCAATGAATCTAATTTTAAGAACAATTTACCTTAAAAGGTTGATTTACAACCTTTTAATGGATAACCCTATTTAAATATAGTTTTGGAAACTTTTATATGTTCTATTTAACCAAATAAAATTCTTCTTTAGAATCGGGACATCAAAATTTACTTTGGGAAATATTTTTGTATTTTTTATGATAAAATTCATTTTTTACGTGTAGTGAAAATTATTGTATTATAATTCAAAAGTTTCTTTTAATATAATTTATTTGTATGGTTATATTATATTTTTAATTGGTTTTAAAGTGTAATTATTTTTTGTTATTAACATTTAATCTAATGTAGCTCATTGGAATTAATTTCACTGTGAAATTGGACATAAACAAGTATCAATCTTTTGAAAGTTACTGTTTCTTAAAAACACGCTATTTGTTTTGTCATTGAGAATTAATTTTAAATTAATTAATCAAACTTATATGTTTTAAATTTGGTAGAATAGACATCATTTTTGAATTTGAAGTATCAAATATATCTTAGGCTGAATTTTTTGTAATTTTTTGAAAAACCTCAATTTTTGAGTAATAGTGAAACCACTAAGTTGTAGTTAAAAACTTAATTTTTCATTTAAATTAAATGTTACCACTTTTATGGATTGAATTTTAAAATTAAGACATAAATTTATGTTATTAGTAAGTAATATTTGGTTCAATTAGATTAAAATATCTTTTGGTGAATAGTAACTTTTGACTTTTATTTACCACGGTTAAAGGTAAATAGGGTAATTCCAGGTAAAAAGAATATCATAATAAAAAAAATCCACATTAACATTTTTCCTAACCTTATTAGTTGAGTTATTTATGACCATGGGCATATTTGGGTAGATTTTGGGACCTCTTGTAGCCACATGGGAGTGAAAATGACACTTTATTTTAATTAACTTAAAGTAATGGCAAAAATGACATAAACAAATATCTTTTAGTAAATCAATTTTTACATGTGGTTATATAAGTTACCATTTCAACTATAAATATTCATTGAAAATCTAAAAATATTTATTACATCATGGTATTTTTTTATAATTTTATGATAACAAATAAATTAAATTATTTATGACACAATAATGATGTAGTATTTACCTCATTAATAAATGATTTAAATAAATAAGATTATAAATATTAAAACATTATCCAAAATATTCCAATTCTGATTGGATGATTTTATTTTGAACCTGAGTCATCTTATCTTCAACTGTAATGAGTTTATGATATTTATAAACCAATGATATGTTTATAATTAAATTTTATTTGCAAACTTTCATAAAGGGCCCCTCCTCCCCCATATAAAAGGACACCACTTATAACTCATTACTCACACCTCTAAAGCCTCTTTTATAATCCAAAAAACTACCCAAATAATCTCTAAATATCCCTATCATACTCTTATAATCCTTAACATAGGTAGAAGGCACTTTAAGAAGTCCTTTTGTTTCAAACAAAAGGTAGTTACCCAAATTAAATGTAACAGTTTCTCTAAAAAAAATTATATTTTACTTCTACAACCCGAAACTCTTTTTATTCCTTTATTTTATAACAACACCAACATAATCAATATACTGGTACGTTTTTATGATAATTATTTGAACTACACTTACACACACCTCCATATAATTGGTGAATAACATATTGTTTCTGTGAATGGAAAACAAACGCCTCATGAAACGCTGATTGTTCGATTATCTCGTACCGCCTCTCACGGTAGCCATTAAGATGACACTATATTTATATATGATATATATTATGTATATTGTTTTCTTTATTCTTCAGTATTTTTCTTTTATTTCATACCTTTATGGTTTTCATTATGGGTAAATGCGATTTTTTCATTTGAGGAAGTGCGGACTAACGCCCCCTCAAATTTATATGACTCATTAATGACATATGTGGGACGTATAAAAGATAGAGTTAATGATATTATATATGATATTATAATGGAATTATAATATACCTATGTATCATTAGGTTTTAATTACATTAAAATATTAAATAGAAATGAAAGGAGCGTTCATGCGTACGTACGACTTACCTTCTCCATGAACGGTGCATTTCATTTCTTACCTCCAAATGTTATGTAATATTATAAATACATTCATATACTGGATATATATAATATTTATGATATCTAAATAATGAATATGATTCTGAATATAATTAAATTTTGACCATGTGAACAACTTGTAATTATAAGAAGTCCATTTTTCACTCAAGTACCAAATATCGACAAAACGAACGTTTTTAACTTAATTGATTAAAAAATATTTATAACATGGTAATAAGTGATATAAAAGTAATATTAAACTTTAAAAATGTTCTTAATCAACTAGAAATTAACTTTACTTTTTTATTCAGGAGATTAAAGAACAAACGGGTCAAGTCGAACATGAGGTAAGGGACTTCATCTCAATCTCCATTCATTTGGGCATTTTGTTTTAATACATGACATTCTTTTATTCACTGTATAAACACATTTCACTTTTCATTTCATTCAAATGAAATAATTTTCTATGAAATGTTTCACTAAACGATAGAAAAAAGAATGTTTCTTTTTAAGGTAAGTGGTGACGACGACCTTTTCGCCACCGTGAGTATTATTTGTTCTTTGGCTTCCTAAACAAGCTATAATGTTTTTAAAATGAAAATAAATACCATATACTCTTTTAATTATTTTGGTTTTGAAAATGGTTTTGATAATGGATTTGTTATGTCAATATATTTAAAATATATATTGTGATTGAAATGTGGAAATTTTATGTTTTTGTGTATGTTTGTTTTATGTGTTATGTATATTTTATGGTTCTTTGGAATTGTTACGTATACGGGTAGTTCCATGATAAACCTAGGGAAGGTGAGCATGAGATAGATCTCCAATGCCTTGGGTAACATGACAGAGGTAAACGTCAATGTTTCTCCTAAAAGATTTAGGGAATATATTGTGATGGGTATTCCAAAAAAACTCCCAACGTAGTTGTGATAGCTACAATTTAAGTATGATATGGATGCCGCGTATTTTCTTTTATGATTTATGTTTTCTATGTGTTATTCATAAATCTTATGATTTCATGAGGCTAGATAAAGATCTTATGTTATGTATACAATTATGGACTATTGTTTTCTTCACTTGTTTTATAACCCTTACTGAGCTTTTTATACTCATCACATGTTTTGAAATGCTTTTTAGAGGACCTAAAGATGAATAGGTTCACGGATGGGATCATGGAAACGTCAGGATGTCTAAAACATGGGACTTGACATGACTCTTTTTTTCAAGAGTTTTTATTTTATGAAAAAAATTGAAACATAGTAGAAGTGTCTAACATTTAATTTTTTATAGGTAATGTAATAGTTATGGCATAATTCTCTAAAACTCTAAACCTGAAATGATCCTGTATATGAATTATTCATTTAATTCAAGATTATGTAATGTTTAAGGCTGTGTCCTTATATATATGATGAGACACCCTTTTCTCTCTCATCTTCCATTTTCATGAATCCTTATGTCACGCAGTTATACTGCGGAAATTGCACTGTTTTTTTTTCAAGCCAAGATCTTTGTGTAGTGAATATCATACCCATGTCTCTATAAAGGGTATTCACCTTTATGCACATATACATATTGAATGGTACTTTAGTTTATTTATTCCATATCACTCAATCGTGGAATAACTTATTATGTTGATTGATTCTAGGTTATATGATCCATGTGGCACAATTATGAATGAAATGTAATGTTTAAGAAGAGTGTGCCCTAATAGTGGACCAATGCATTGGGTAAATTATAGTATCATGAAAAGTCATGTGAAATTGGTGTTGACTCATGCTAATTCAAGTGCAACGAGGTATTAATAATTCTTAAAGTGAAATGAGGGTTTACTCATTCTCGATGTGCAATTTTCCTTGGCTCATGCTAAATTCCATGTTAAGTGTGGTTGACACATTTCTATGTTATTTGTAACACCCTGACCCCAGTTACCCAGAGTCGGTGCATTATTTTAATACATTGACATGATTACAAGGAATCATGTCCCGAATGGAAGATTTTTTTAGCAGTTTTGGAAAATATATTACATACATTAATGTTACATTACACTTTATAACATACAATAGAATATAAATAATCCTTTACGAATTCCATTATTCCCTTAGCTTAACCCTACATATCAATCACAATACACTTCTTGGAATCCTAGAAAAAAAAAACATAGAAAGGGGTGAGCTCAAACTCTCAGTAAGGATAAGAAATACAGTAGAGAATAACATAAATATTAAGCATGGTGAATAATTGAAACCGCAGGCCTTTACCAAAAATAAACATGAATACTTTTATGGAAAGAATATGAGATGACTAAATAATTCCATAATAAAACATAATCATGGTTATTCTACTATTTTAATTACTACATGAACCATCAATATTATTTCCATAATGAGGGAATGTATAATTCCAAACATTCTATAACATTTTGTCAAGGCCTTGGCCAAGACGTGTAAAAATGATTAAGGCCTCGGCCAAAACCATAAATCAAATTGGGAAAAGGCCTCAGCCAATTCCACATCTAGTTGTCTCATGAGACCAACCGATGCATTGTGGAGTTGTAGTGGGCTCCACCCGTCACTTAATATGTCCAATACATTCCACGTATGGAAAGGTTGAAACATAACATAAACATTCATATAAGAAATAGGATACGAAATGTCAATACTTTAACCATAAACCATGAATGGTATAAAAATAACACATCCACAGTCAAACATATCACAAAACCTTCAATACAATATGGAAGTCTTTTATCATAATAAATAAAATTCAAAACAATTCTAAAATCCATTAAATGATTTGACATAGATGGAAATTATTTGTAAAACTCTTAGATTGAAATGTCTGTATTCATGAAAAAATTTAAAAGTCACACAATTTAGAAAGTAGGACATTTAAAGACATTTTTTAATTAAAGTGTCCTATACCACTTTGAAACTTTTTAAAGTAATTAAAATTTTAAAACATTCACGTCCATTTAAATAAATCCTTAAAACCATTTTGCAAACATGGAAAAAATGAGAATGGTTTAGAAGAATAAATCTTTAAAACATTTAAAATGATGTCGACATAGATGAAATAAAAACTATTTGAGAGAAATATCTCTTTTTTGAAATCATTTAAGAGTAAAATAATTATAAAAGAAAACATTTAATTTTAAAATATTATGATAAGATTGTTAGGGAAGCTTAGACGATTTTATAATGGCGGAAAATATCCACACCCGCTATATAAGTTAAAAAAAGTAGTTCTTACCTAAATTTTGTCGAAATGGTTAAAAACGACCTTGTTTGGAAAATGATGAAAGATTCCTTTATAAAAAAAATTATAAAAGTTAAAATAAGGGTATAAATGACTTTAACCCATAGTCTGTAAAATTTTAAGAATGATTTTAATTACATTTTTAAGAATCATGGATGTGGATGATAAAGAGGTCCTAGTAGATAATTACGTTTAAACAACCTCGGATAATGAAGAGATTGTGAAATAAATCCTTACCTTGTAATTTTCCATTGTCGAGGGTAGTTTATACTCCTTTATAATGGTGAAATTATTGTTATTAAATTATACAATAGTCATATACATTAATAAAATATCATATATGAGCTTTTAACATTACTTTGTTAATAATATCTTAGTATTATCGTCCTTTCGGGTGTTAACAGATTCGTTTTTCTTTCTATTATTTGTTATGTGAGTCATAATCATTTTGTATGAGAGGTATATTATTCATATCCAGAATTATATAAAGTCTTTAAAAATTATTTTTAATCATCAAATGAAAATTATTCTTGAATGGATACGATGGGGAATGATTCTCATCGCGTTCGTGGAGACAGTAGTCTGTACGGACGCACGAGCGAAAATATCATTCTTTAGATATTAAAATAATATATAATTGGATGGTATATCATATACACAGAATCATTATCATGTTATATTTATTATTTACATCAATTACCCATCATTATCATACTCATCCAAATAATAATGTATTGAATAACAATTACACCACGACGTGGAGACGGTAGGCCGTACATACGTACGTATGGTGGAATGTCATTCAAAGGATGGATATGATACTGAATATGGTTGTACCATATTATTAATAACATCAAAATATATATAGGATACTGTAGTTATTATTTTATAATGGAAATAACAATGAAAGAATAAGTGGAAGAAGAAAGGAACTTGAAATAGGGTAGTGAAATCAATACCTCTTCTTCGGGTTCTTAATTTTGATTTGACCAAAAAGGCTCCATAAGTTGGCTTTCTGACTAAAGGAAGGACTCTAGGATGAAGTGAGGGAAGTTGATAGAATATGTGGGCAGGTGTTGGCCGAGATAAAAGGCTTTGAGGGTATGAATTTGAGAGAAGGGGAAGTGTCGTTTTATAAGAGGGGTGAGGGGCACCTTAAGAAAATCTAAAAATATTATTTTATAATAAATTCATATTTGGTTTCTAATGGCTCCAAAGTGGATTATTCGAAGTCTAAGTTAAGTATAGGTCGCAAAAAAACTCAACCAATAGGTTTTATATAGTTTTGGGTCACATTATTAACCTTATCTTTTAGTTTTAACTCTTAGTTAATAAGTTTGACATTTACCATATCACTTTTTATTTTTATATTATATGGTTAATAAACTTACTATATACTTCCAAGATACCCCAAAGTGGTACATTAATGATAACAATATCATTATATAACTCCTATGACCGATCCTTAGATTTTTAGGAATATAATATCAATTAATAATATAATATTTGTTTTAAAAACTCATTTATGTCAATTTTGACCGTATTCGATAATTGATTTTTTTAAAGTCTTAACAACTTTATTAATTAGAAAATAATTAATTTAAGTAATCCTAAAATGTCATATTAACCAATTAAATTCCTTTATGGCATTAATATTTTCAAATTTTATTTATTTTAACATTTATAATACCAATTATTTGATTCTTTCATTAGTAAGGAAAATACTGCATCATTATTGTGTCATAAATAAATTTAGTTATTCATTGTCTAAAAATTATATATAAAATACCATTGTGTAGGAAATATTTTTATATTTATAATTATTTTTTTAGTCGAAAATATAACATATATATCCCTATGTAAAAAAAAATTTCCTAAAAGTTATATGCTTATGTCATTTTTGTATTTACATTAACTTAATTAATATAAAGTATCATTATCACTTACATGTGGATCCATGGGGTCCCAAAATAGACACCAAGATACCCATGGTCGGAAAGGAATCAACCAATAGGGTTAGGAAACATTTTATGGTAATTTAAAATTATTATAAAATTATTTGTTTACCCTTATTTACCGGATTTATCCTTTAACCAAGGTAAATAAAATATTTACCGAAGTAATTATTCAAAATATCTGAAAATAAGATATACCTATTTACAGATTTTGGGAATCCTGATTCCAAATATGGAATCCATTTTTACAAATTCAAAACACATAAGTGGAAGAAATTAATTTAAAATTAATTCCCGTTATCAAAACAAAAAGCGTGTTTTTAAGAAACAATAACTATCAAAAGATTGACACTTGTTTATGTCCGGTTTAAATTTGAAATTATGTCCAATGACCAACATTGGATTAATTGGTAAACATATGTTCTAAATATACTTTAAACCACTAAAATTCATAATTTATCACTATTAATTATTTTGATTAAAAAAATTTCTTAAATCAAAATTTAAAAATTATCACTATTCATAAAAATATGAAAGTTATCAGAAAAGTACCAAAAATTCACCCTAAGCTAATATCGATATTTAAAATCCAAAAATGAAGTCCATTTTGAATGATAAAATTTATAAGATTTTGAAAAGTGGGTATTACTATTCATAATGGCTAGTTTGATTGGTTGTGGTGTGTGTTAGAACTCGAAGTTGTGTACAACACAGCTTCTGTATTATTCAAAGAGAATTGTATTGTAGAGGTGTGGAGTGTTACATTCTCCCCTCCTTTAATAAATTGCATCCTCTCAATTTATGCTCGATATTGGATGCTTGGGGTTGACATTTCAAAATATCTTATTTGAAATCCCACATTGAGAAATGGATTAATGAGGCCTCTATTTAAAATAAAGAGTGGTAAGTATGAATGTTACCGAAAATAACACATACTAGGGTTCCATGTAAGAAAACATGGATATGGAATAGAAATCTAACCATCAATATCTGATGGAGAGTGTTATATAACATGTCTATGAAAAGGCCAACAATCATGAAGCCATAAATTTGTGATGATATAAGGTACCATATAGGACAACATTTTTATTCTAAGTTCCTTTTTTTAATGTTAAGAAATTTATTTATGAGATTGTCTAAGATCATAATGAGATATACTTACTTTTATAATTATAGTTTTATCCATTAATAAATTTCTACCACAAACTCATCTTTTACCCCAAAACATAATACAACTCAAAAATAGTCTATTTATCCTAATCGTATAAGGTTCCAAATATAATGAATTTATAATTCACATATCAGAACGTTTTGAAAAAAGAAACTAAATTATACCATCCAGGAACATCACAAAGTACAGTGGTAGGTGATAAATCCCAATCGCACTATGGTTGTGGGTTTGATTCACGGAGCTTTTTCCGACACAATGGGTTGTCACACGGTTTACATGTTGCCCTTTTATAAAAATAAAAATATAACATTTCAAACTTAATCCATTCCAACCATTAGAATTATCCAAAATTCTTCTACCCAAATTCACAGTCCAAAATTTATAAGGAAGTTAAACATAATGAAGATCATTTTTCCCATGTAATAACATGTGAACACCTTCATCCTGTATTATTTTAAAACATGGTAACATCCTGAATTACCATAAAACATTATTGATTACATTAACTCTCCCTTATTCAATATTGAATACTGGATATACTCCTTCTATCCAAACATTTTGTAAACTCCAACAATGAAAATTCATTAATCAGTTTCAAGGTAGTCAAGAATATATAATATAATTTATTCAAATCAACCATCTCTTATTCCAAAATCACTACCACATTATCGGGGCCATATTATTTATTACCTTTACTTAAACCATGTATTTTACCAAAAGTGTAGCTCACTATTAATTCACTTTTCTTAGAACCATATAATCTCAAATCCAGAATAAAATAGTACTGTAGTACAATCCTTATTTATCTCCATTATTCATATAACCAGCATATTGTTGATACACCACTCAAATGAAATAATCATATAATAACAACATGAGAACACTAGTCATTCTTCTTCATCTGAGGTAGTATCATAACTTGATTATTATCCAATAGCATCATTTGGGGCATACTCTAATGATTTGGACATTGGTTCGCATAGTGTCCCAACTCTTTAGAGACCAAGAATTGTACATTTGAACCTTTTTCTAACCCTTGTAGTCACGTACTTGGTGTCGTTTTTCTCTACACTTATAATAAACTCACATTCCCTTCAGGAAAGTTTCGGGGTGTTTCTTCCCACAGTTTTTACATATGGAAAAATTCTTCGTTTCCCTCTTCCCTTTATCCATATTTCTCTCTTCCATCCTTTTCTTCTCTTTCTTCCCTTCAAAGCCATAGGACTCAGAGAATTTTTTAATTATCTTATTAGCAAATGAAATTATTTCTTCATATGTTGAGAAAATTTGAGAGACCATTTCCCTTCTAATTGTTGGCTTAATACAATGGAAGATATGATCCTTCTTACTCTTTGGATCATATGTATTTCCGAATTTCACATTCCTTCTACTGGGCACATTTCTATATAATGGAATAAACTAGGTCAGTTTATGAATTTCAATGAATAATTCCAATCTTGTAAAATACCTAACGTAAATTGAACACTTTATGGATATAATCCATAATCATAAAAATGTTTTATTTGAGTATGTATATTCTCATAATCCCTTCGTAATGGTTTGTCAAGAAAATTAGAATTATCCTAAGCATATCCCCTGGGAGTGTCGTAACCAAGAGTGCAGCAAGGCCCGTTGTCGTGCACCAGTTCATGTTCGAGTATAGATCAAAGTGGTGTTTTCAGGTTTTACCCCTAATTACATATGTTCCAGAGCCGCCTCTACCTGCTCGTATCCAGACTGGGATGTATTTCTTGGAAAACTCAAAAAATATCTACAATGCCAAAATTATAGGAAGTTCTTCTATACTAATACTCAAAGTCTATCTTAGGGATATGTTCTCTAATTAGAGTTTATCTAAATATAGTTTTCAAGTTTATTTCTAAACTTCCTCTGATAACAACTGTAACGCCCTAAACCCAGTTACCCAAAGTCAGTGCATTATTTTAATACATTGGCATGATTACAAGGAATCGTGTCCCAAAGGACCGATTGGTTTAGAAGTCTTGGAAAATAGATTAAATACATGAATGTTACATTACACATTATAACATAAAACACCACATAAATAATCCTTTATGAACTCCATTATTCCATTATCTTTACCCTACATATCAATCACAATACACTTCATGGAATACAGAAAAAAAAAATAAAGCATAGAAAGGGGTGAGATCAAACGCTCAGTAAGGATAAGCAATAAACTGCAAAATAACATAAATATTAAGCATGGTGAATAATTGAAACCGCATGCCTTTACCAATAATAAACATGAATAATTTTATGGAAAGAATGTGAGCTGAGGAAATAATTCCATAATAAAACATAATCAAGGGTATTCAACTAGTCGAATGACCACATGAGCCATCAATATTATTTCCATAATGAGGGAATGTATAATGCCATACATTCTAAAACATTTTTTCAAAGCCTCATCCAAGATGTCTAAAAATGAATAAGGCCTCGACCAAAACCATAAATCAAATTGGGAAAAGTCCTCGGAAAATTCTATGTCTAGTTGTCTCATGAGACATACTGATGCATCGAGGAGCTATAGCAGGCTCCACCCGTCACTTACTATGTCCAATACATTTCTCATATAAAAAGGTTGAAACATAATGTTGAGACCCAAAGCATGAAGTACATGGAAATTACATTACTTTTGCGTAATAATTAATACATAACATAAACAGAAACCAAAGTACCGTAATAGTTTAGTGTCTTTGGAAACTTGGAAAATAATCTTCTAATCTTGGTGAAATATTTTCAACATCTCCCATAAAGATCTTCCCTTTTTTTCTGCCTAAAACCTTTCTTTATATCCTGAGGAAAAAAACATATAAATGGTGAGCTCAAATTATCAGTAAGGGTAAGCATGAAAAAAAACAAAACAAACCATATACATTTGAACTTCAAAACATGAACATAAAGTTTAAACATCAAAATCTGCAGTTGTGAAATAAATCATGGTAGTACGTAAGGCATAGATCATAAAGGGAAATCAATCATGATAAAATAACATGGGAATAAAACATTTGTTTTTGTAAAAACATTAATAACATGATATGATTTTTATAGTATCCAAGGCATTACTGCAAAGACCATATTAGTGGACAAAGTCCCTTTCTGAATCGAGTTCACACCTCGTTCCAGTCTTGTATCACTGAACCAGATTAACTTACTGTTTCAGCCATGTCTATATCATTAGATATAAATCTTTACCCAATTCATTGGAGGGATATATAGGTCCCACCCATCTCATAATGAAATCATATTACTTGTACCACAAAATAAACATAAATCATTCATCATAACCCAAAGAATAAAATGGGTTTCAAAAACATCATCACATCATTACATAATCCATATAAAACAAATGGATATCAATTCCTCATAAGAAAATTTAAACCATGTAAATCATAGAGACATTATACTTGAAACATAAACATTCTAAATAATTTCATCTTAGATGGAAAATAGTTTTGATAAAACACTTGAAATGAATTCTTGAGGAAAATATTTCTTCTTCTTCAAAATCATTTTATTTTCACAAAATTACAATCAATTTTAAAAGAAAAGTATTTTTTTGAAAATATTCATAAAATATTATAGAGTAAGCTTCATGAAAATGAGGTGTTATGAAACCGTAAAAATCCATTCACACCGTATTAGTTAAAAATAACATTCTTCTCGTACTTTTGTCGAAAAAGTCAAAAAGGTCCCTGTGTGGTAAAACAAAGTAAGATTCCTTTCATAACATTTGGTAAATTTAAAAATTGGGAAGAAATGACTTTAAAAATACCTGAAAACCTTTTTAGAAAACATGGGCATGGATGATAACAATAACCCCTATATATACTTATGAATAACAATCTCGGATAAGAATGAGATTGGAATAGTTATCCCTTACCTTAGGTCAAATATGCTTCGTACATATACGAAACTCATGTATAATGATTTAAATAATGTCACTGACTTATTAAAAAATCATATTCATTGTTATGATATCATATATGGTTCACTAATGACTTTATATTACACGTTCTTTTGTATGTTTCATGTTAAAGCAGCATTTTGGGTAAAATCGTTTTATTTATCGTACGTGTTTGGACTTGTTGTTATTGATATTATTATTACTTATATATTGATTTACATACTTATAGAATGTAAATCATGATTTATATATCATGTATATATTCAGTATATATATAATAGATATATAAATGAAATGAAATACACCGTTCATGGAGACGGTAGGTCGTACGTACGCATAAACGATGTTTTCATTTACTTATTGAAATAAATGGAATTAAGTAAATGAAACATATATGTAAATAATTATAGTATAATTATTATGTAATATCTGTCATGATTATTTATTATATATACTTTATAATCATACATGAATGGTTAATCAGGGAAAATGAATCTCATCGCGTTCATGGAGACGGTAGTCCGTACGTACGCACGAGCGATGATATCATTCCCATGATCATGGAATTGTATTGAAGTGTATGTATAATATTTAAGAATCAATATAAATTTAAAATAATCATATATATAGTTATTTATTTACACCATTATACCCATCCAAGTAAGGTGGTGGTGGAAAACAGATTACACCACAACGTGGAGACGGTATTCTGTACGTACGCACGCGGGATGATTTCGTTTCTGTAGGATAGATAGAAGATGAAATTGGGTTGTTTCATATTTATAATAACATATCAGTATATTAGTGATATTTATGTTATTAATTTATGATGTAAAAAATAAATAATAATAAGAAGAAGAAATAAATTGGAAAGAATTGGTAAAGGATATTACCTCTTCTTTGGCGCGCCTTTTCTTAACCTCCTCTTAAGGCACTAGGGTTGGACTTTTGAGGAAACCAGAACCTCTATAATGTTTCTAGGTAATATTACAATATAAATGGGCAGGTTATGTCCGAGCTTAAAGTCCCAAAAGGGTGTGAAGAGAAGATGGAAGGGGTTCCCTTTTTATAAGGGAGGAGAGGGGCACTTTAGAAAAAACTTAAAATATTATTTTATAATAAAGTCATATTTAGTTTATAATAGCTCCTAATTGATACATTTACAAGATAAAGTGGGTATGGGTCGCAACCCTCTCAACCAATAGGTTTTAGAAAAGTTTAGTTTAATATTTTAACCTTATCATTTAGATTTAACTCTAATATAAATAATTTAACTTTTACTGTGTCTTCTAGTTTGCTTACACAATATGGTTAATAAACTTACTATAAAAAGCTAAATGAACCACAAGTGGTTCATTATTAATATATATTACATTATCTAAGTCATTTTTCCGAACCTTAGATTTTTAGGAATATAATAAAAATTAATAATATAATATGTTTTTTAAAAACTATTTTATGCCAATTTTGACACTATTTGGTAATTGATTTTTGAGAAAATCATAACAGAATTTTTAGTTCTAAAAAAGTTAATTAAATCAATACAAAAATGTAATATTAACCTATAAAATCAGTTTAATTCATTAAAAGTCTCAAATTAAAATTATTTGGGAATTTATAATATCAATTATTTTAATATTTCATTATTTAGGTAATTACTGCATCACCATTGGGTCATAAATAAATTAAATTATATAATATCTAAAAATTATACATAAAACACCATTAGGTAGGAAATATTATTATCTTTATAATGAATATTTATAGTCTAATTTATATTATCTATAACCCTATATTAAAAATATTTTAGTTATTAAACATTGATTTTTACCATTTTAACTCTTCTTTAAATAAAATAATAATAAATGTCCTAATCCAATCCAAGTGGACTTAAAGGGCAATATTTTATTCCTAAGGTTGTTTTTGGTTGAATTACACTTATATAATAGAATTAGTAAATGTGTTAGGGTAATATTAATATCATTATTACCCTTAATTACCCTATTTACTTTTCACCGTGGTAAATAAAAGTAAAAAGGTACTATTCACCAAAAAATATGTGTATCATATTGAACCACATTTTACTCCTTGATATTAACCATGACACTCAGATTTTCAAAATTTGACTCACAGAAGTGGTTAAATTTTGTTTTATGTAAAGTTTCAAATTCTCCCAGGAGGTGGGTAAAAGACGGTGAAAAGTTCAATAAAATTTTTATATATCTAAAATTATTATAAAATAACTCCAATGAATTACATTGAACTTATATAGGTATTATGTATAAATTTTGACCTAAAATAAATTTAAATAAAATAAATAATTATTTAAATAAAAAAGTCGGTTTTTAAATAGTAAACCAGTGTTTTCACTATTCATCAAAAATTGTAAGTTTTCAGAAAAATTCCAAAAATTCAACCTAGGCTAATTTCGATATTCTAAATCCAAAATTGAAATCCATTTTGAAAGGTAAAAATTATAAAATTTCAAAAAATGGGTATTACTATTCATAACGGCTAGTTCATAATAATATTAAAATAATATCTCGTTTAGTGAAACTCGGTATTGCGTACTACACACGCTATCGAGGAAGGTCTTGATTGCGTGTAATGCAATCCTTGTCAAGGTTGTGTGTATTTCAATCACCCTTTATTGTTTCGTATAAAATAATCTTTATTTATACCTTAAACAAAATCTATACTTAATGTTGCGTAGAATAAATTCTACAAAATGAACTTGAAATTGTGTGTAACACGAGCCAATAATAGTGTTGCGTATACTGCAAGCTAAGACGATGTTGCATATAAAACAAGCTAATTTTCATGTAGTGTATAACACAAGAAAAAAATAAAATTTAAAAGAATAATTCTCATAAAATCTTGGGTTGTTACACATAACATAAACATTTGTATAAGAACTAGGATACGAAATGTCAATACTTTAACCATAAACCATGAATGGTATAAAAATAACACATCCACAATCAAACATATCACAAAACCTTCAATAAAATATGGAAGTTTTGTATCATAATAAATAAAATTCAAAACAATTATAAAATCCAATAAAGGATTTGACATAGATGTAAATGATTTTTAAAACTCTTTGATTGAAATATCCCTTTTCATGAAAATATTTAAAAGTCACACAATTTAGAAAGGAAGATATTTAAAGAAAATTTTGAATCAAAGTGTCCCATACCACTTTGAAACTTTTTAAAGTAATTAACATTTTAAAACATTCATGTACATTTATATAAATCCTTAAAACAATTTTTCAAACATGGACATTAATGAGAATGGTTTAGAAGAATAAATATTTACAACATTTAAAATGGTGTTGATATAGATGAAATCAAAACTATTTGAGAGAAATATCTCTTTTTTGAAATCATTTAAGAGTCACATATTTATAAAATAAAACATTTACTTTGAAAATATTTTTATAAGCTTGTAGGGGAAGCTTCGACAATTTTTTTTACCGCGGAAAATAGTCGCACCCGCCGTATAAGATAAAAAAGTCATTCTTACCTAAATTTTGTCGAAAAGGTTAAAAAGGACCTTGTTTGGAAAACGATGGAAAGATTCATTTATAAACATCTTATAAAAGGTCACAAAAGGGTATAAATGACTTTAACCCATAGTTTTTTAAATAGTAAAAATGATTTGAAATAAATTTTTAAGAATCATGGATGAGGATGATAAAGAGGTCCCAGTAGATAATTACTTATAAACAACCTCAGATAATGAAGAGATTGTGAAATAGACCCTTAACTTTTAATTTTCCTTTGTCGAGGTTTGGTTATACTCCTGTATAATAGTGAAATTATTGTTATCAAATTATAAAAGAATCATATACATTAATATGATAACATATATGATCTTTTAACATTGCTTTGTTAATAATATGTTAGTATTATCGCCGTTTCGGGTGTTAACGGATTCATTTTTTTTTGTATTATTTGTTATGTGATTCATAATAATTATGGATGGGATGTATATTATTCACATACAGAATATTATCAAGTCTTTAAATGTTATTTTTAATCATCAAATGAAAATTAGTCTTGAATGGATACGATGGGGAATGATTCTCATCGCGTTCGTGGAGACGGCAGTCCGTATATACGCATGAGCAACAATATCATTCTTTTGATATTAAAATAATATATAATGTCATGGTATATAATATAAACCGAATAATTGTCATTTTATATTTATTATTTACATCAATTACACACCATTATCATACTCATCCAAATAATAATGTATTGAATAACAATTACACCACGACGTGGAGACGGTAGGCCGTACGTACGCACGTATAGTAGCATATCATTCAAAGGATGGATAGAATACTAAATATGGTTGTACCATATTTATAATAACATCAAAATATATATATGATACTGGATTTATTATTTTATAATGTAAATAACAAAGAAATTAGAAGTGGAGGAATAAAGGGACTTGAAAGAGGGTGGTGAAATCATTACCTCTTCTTCAGGTTCTTCCATTTGATTTGATCAAAAGGGCTCTTTAAGTTGGCTTTATGACTAAAGGAAGGCCTCTAGGATGAATTGAGGGATGTTTAGAGAATATATGGGCAGGGTTTGGCTGAGACAAAAGGCTTTGAGGGTATGAATATGAGGGAAGGGGGAGTGCCCTTTTATAAGAGGGGTGAGGGGCACCTTAGGAAAAGATGGATATATTATTTTATAATAAATTCATATTCGGTTTATAATGGCTAAAAAGTGGATTATGAAACATATAAGGTGGGTATAGGTCTAGAAAAACTCAACCAATAGGTTTTAGACAAGTTTGCGTCACTTTAATAACCATATCGTTTATTTTTAACTCTTAGTTAATTAGTTTGACATTTACCATGTCACTTTGTATTTTTGTATTTTATGGTTAATAAAATTACTATATATATTTCCAAGAGACCCCCAAGTGGTCCATTAATGATAAAAATATCATTATATATGTAATTTTACCGAACATGGGATTTTTAGGAATAGAATATCAATTAATAATATAATATTTGTTTTAAAAACTCATTTATGTCAATTTTGACACTATTCAATAATTGATTTTTTTATAGCCTTAAAAATATTATTAATTCTAAAAAAATTCATTTAAGAAATCCTAACATGTCATAGTAACCAATAAAATTCGTTTATGTAATCAAAACTTTCAAATTGTATTTATTTTAACATTTATAATACAATTTATTTGATTCTATCATTAATAAGAAAAATATTTCATCATTATTGTGTCATAAATAAATTTAATTATTCATTGTCTAAAAATTGTAAAAAAAATACCGTTATGTAGGAAATATTTTTATATTTCTAATTAATATTTATATTCGAAAATATAAAATATATAACCCTATTTAAAAATTGTTTTTCTAAATGATATATGCTTATGTCATTTTTGTATTTACTTTAACTTAATTAATATAAAGTGGCATTCTCACTTACAAGTGGCTCCATGGGGTCCCAAAATCGACCCAAATATACCCATGGTTGTACATGTATCATCCAATAGGTTTAGGACACGTTTTAGGGTAATTTAATATTATTATAATATTATTTTTTTACCCTTATTTACTGGATTTACCCTTTAACCATGGTAAAAACAATATTTACCGAAGTAATTATTCAAAATGTCTAAAAATAAGAGTTACCCATTTACACAATTTGGGATTCCTGATTAAAAATATGGAATCCATTTTTCAAAATTCTAAACACATATGTAGCACAAATTAATTTAAAATTAATTCCCACTATCAAAACAAAAAGCGTGTTTTTAAGAAACAGTAACTATCAAAAGATTGACACTTGTTTATGTCTGGATTAAATTTGAAATTATGTCCAATGACCAACATTGGATTAAATGGTAAAAATATATTCTAAATATACTTTAAAACCACTCAAATTCATAATTTATCACTATTAATTATTTCGATTAAAAAAGATGATTTAAATCAAAATTTAGTAATATTCACTATTAATCAAAATATGAAATTTATCAGAAAAATACCAAAAATTTAACCTAAGATAATTTTGACATTCCAAATCAAAAAATGAAGTCCATTTTGAAAGATAAAATGTATAAAATTTCTAAAAGTGGGTATTACTATTCATAACGGCTAGTTTGATTGGTTGTGGTGTGTGTTAGAACTCGAAGTTGCGTACAACACACGCTACGGTATTATTCAAAGAGAAGAATACCATGGAAGTGTGGGGTGTTAAATTATTATTATCATTATTTATCATGCCTTTATGTTAATGTTTATATTGTGCCACATTAATGTGCCTATTGTCTAACATGTATTGTATTGCTCATGTTATTGCATGTTTATTCCCTTACTGGGCTTCATAGCTCACCCTTTTCTGATGCATGTCCTAAGGTTATCCCATGCAATGCTAAGTACGAGGGAATGTAGTGGTCATGAAAAGGAATTTTTCAATAATGATGTTGTGTGTTTTATGTTTTAATATGTTATGTTATGTTCCTATGACCAAAAGGAACTAGAACTCTCGGTCTACTATGTTGTATCATGTGAGGATTTTATGTAATAAATCAAGTTTAAGTCTGTAATAAAAATCAGGGTTGTTATAGTTGGTATCAAAGGAGAGGTTTAGTTATTTTTGGTATTAGGATTAGAAAACCCTACTGAATACATAGAGACAAGAATAAGAATAATAAAAACATCCCTATTTATTGGTGAGTATTGAGTAAGTGGTTTATCAAGAAAATAAATCCCAGTCTGGATACGAGTAGGTAGAGGCGGCTCTGGCATAGATGTATCCTTGGGGTAAAACCCGAAAACACCGCTTCGATCTAGACTCGAACGAGAACTGGTTCACAACGACAGGAATTGTTGCACTCTTGGATATGACACTCCCAGGGGATACTCTTTGGTAAATTAATAAGCTTATTTGAACACATATTAAGGGAATTAAAAAAATGACCCTAAGAATATGTGTTAGAAAGTAGATCATGGATAGCATAGATCGAAGCCTATGGATTCATAAGTTTAGGAAATAAAATTTATTTATAAGTCGTCTGTTTTGTCCTTGGATTACCCTTTATGTGTTACCCCCTAACTTTCCTTTTATTCTAGCCAATGGCCGGTAATAGGAGGACTCAAGCTAACAACCAATGTGAAGATAAATGTTATGACTGTGCAAATGAAATTCCCATCCGATGGGAGAATGAATCACACAATTTTTCGCACTTCTCTCTCAGTTAACTCAAGCTCCAAATAGAATCATGGGTCAATAAGAACATTCAACCCCCCTCCCCAAGAATGAACAAGTCACTATAGAGAGATTAATGATACATAGGCCTCATAATTCTAATGGATTGTCTGATCCCTCAATCACTGAATAATGGATCAACTCCATTGAAAGAATATTCTCTATCCTTCAATGTTCTGAAAAAGATAAGGATCTCCTAGATGCTTATCGTATGGAGGGTGAAGCTGATCTTTGGTGGACGTTGATCAAAAATACGAAGCCTGAGTAGGAGATCGAGGCGTTGGAATGGAAGGATTTTTGGAATATGTTTTTTGATAAATATTTTCTGTGCACCCTCCGACTTAAGAGGGAAAGGTAGTTACTTTCTGTCAATCCAAAAGAAAAAGAATCTATCAGAGCGTATGAGGAAAACATCACAAGGCATGCACGATATGCCTCTGGCGTTGTCGTTACCCTCGAATGCATGGTTGACCGATTCGATGGTGGGTTGAAACCTAGCCTACGAAAATCGCTAGCTCTTCGTGACTTCGACAGATATGAGCAAATTGACTGATGTTCCATCAAGGTTGAAATGGAGATCGGAGAATCTCAGGGGTTTCATGGGGATAAGAAGCATAAGATGGAATTCAATGCTGGTGGTCTGATGGATAAATCCAACGGTGCTAAGAAGATATAGTACACCACTCGCCAAAGTTTAGGAAAGTAGAACCCCAGAAATTTCTTGAAGGGGGCGTGGAAATGATTTAGGTGTGGAAGAAAATGGAACCAAGATGTTAACTGTCGATAAGAAAAACCCACAGTTGCAACAGGGGAGTGGAATGCTCCGTTTAAACCTCAACATGTTGTTCATTTCTACAACTGAAAAGAACCAGGGCATCATGAAAATTAGTGCCCTAAGTCAATGGTTTTAGGAGGAAGCCAACAAACTCCAAGGGTCCAAGGGAGAGATTTTTCCATCACTACTACTGATGTGCACCCTGAAAATGAAGTGGGGATAGGTATACTAGTTATACATTCAAGAATAGGGAACGTAATTTTTTATTTAGGTTATATGAATTCTTATATATCCTAAAAGATTAGTAGAACTGTCCCAACACCCCCATAAATCATGGAAGTAAAGATGTCAGTGAGTACGAAAAATGGGGAAATCATTGCATCCCATGAATATAAATCCTCCTATGTCATAATATGTAGATTGAATTTCTAGGAGAACCTCGTCATACTCCCTCTGGTTGAATTTTATGCAATTATTGGCATGGATTGGATTTCCTTATATAGTGCTAACATAAATCCCATTGAGAGAGAAATCACTCTCCATGTGGAGAAATGATCCATGATTCTATAAATGTGCATTGAGGAAGATGAATCTTCATTAGCTTCATAATCTCAAGAATGGATATTACTACCCTATGGGAACGCGTATCTGACTCAGATGATTGAGTCTAAGGAGGCGGCCATCCTTGAAGACACGCCTATGGTGAGGGAATTTGCTGAAGTATTTCCCGAGGAATTTTCATGTCTTCCTCCTAGAATTAATGTTGATTTCTCAATTGATATTATACTTGGGGAATCTCAAATATCAATGACTCTATATAGAATGGCTATTTTGGAGATTGTGGAGCTAAGGAAACAACTACAGAAGAATCTGGATAAAGGGTTTATATGCCGAAGTGCTTCACCATGGGGTGCACCAGTCCTCTTCGTCAAGAAGTACAATGGGTCAATGCACCTTTTCATCGATTATCGCATGCTTAACAAAATGACGATAAAGAACATGTATCCTCTCCCATGAATTGATTAGTTGTTCTATCAGCTCTATGGAGCATTATACTTCTCCAAGATGGATTTACGGTCGGGATATTATCAAGTAAGGGTGAACAAGGAACATATCCCCAAGACTACTTTTCTTACAAGATACAGGAACTATGAATTCATAGTCTCACTAATTCTCCAAAAAACATAAAGGACTTGATGAATAGAGTCTTTATGGATTACCTAGAAATTTTTTTTGTATTCTTTATTGATGATATTCTAAAATGCTCCAAAACCAAGGAGTATCATGAGGATAATCTAAGAACTGGACTACAGACGTTGCGAAAGGAGAAGATCTTGGCAAAGTACAGCAAGTGTAAGTTCTGGTTGAAGGAGGTCTCATTCTTAGGCCATATCATCATAATCAATGGGATATCTATGGATCCCTCAAGGACAGCTGCAATAGAAGGATGGCCAAAGCCAACATCAGAATAAAATATCAGTAGCTTCTTGGGGTTAGATGGATATTATTGATGATTTGTGAGAAATTTCACATGATTGTCCAAACCTCTTACCAATCTAACACAGAAGGGAGTAATGTTTGGTTGGAGTGATGAATGTGAAGAATGCTTCAAGGTGTTAAAAAAGAATAATATCTCTGTGCACGTGCTCACTTTACCCCCAAATGGAGAATATTATGTAGTATTCAGTGATGCTTTGAAGAAGGGAATGGATTGTGTGTTGATGCAAAATGACAATTTCATTGCCTATGCTTCAATGAAATTGAAATTTCAGGAGTAGAATTATCTAACACATGATCCAGAGTTGGATTTTGTGATCTTTAATTTAAAAATTTGGAGGCATTATCTCATTGGGGAGAAGTTTGAAATATATACGGACCAAAAAAACCTCAATTATATATTCACACAGAAATAGTTGGACATGCACCAATGAAGATGGGTAGAGCTGATCAAAGTCTATTATTTCTCAATCCATTACCACCATGGGAAATCAAATAAGGTGGAAGATGCTCTATATATAAAGGACCCAATTATTCTATCATTGATGAGAATTGAAAAGGACCCAATCTTCTTCGATTTGATGAAGAT
Organism: Viscum album; assembly: GCA_963277665.1. Classification (NCBI taxonomy): domain Eukaryota; kingdom Viridiplantae; phylum Streptophyta; class Magnoliopsida; order Santalales; family Viscaceae; genus Viscum; species Viscum album. Next base: position 2,096,470,694 of record OY728123.1, on the reverse strand, counting down.
AGACATGGGAATCATAAAGAAGGGAACATCATCAATACTTTTTCAAATTATTTCTCAACCATCTCTTTGGGAAAGGTTAAAGGATGCTAAAAATGATTATGTGGGAATTTAGAAGAGAGTGGAAGCTATCTGAAAAGGGAAATACTTAGAGTTCAATGTTAATGAAGAAGGTATTGTGAGATTTGGGAAAATACTATGTGTTCCATCATGTTCGGATCAAAAGAATGAACTTTTGGATGATACACATATTTGAAATTTCTCTATTCACCTAGGAAACCCAAATATGTATCGAGATCTCCTAGAAAATTATTGGTGGGATAATATGAAGAAAGAGACCGCTGAGTATACATCAAAGTGCCTGGTGTGTTTGAAAGTGAAGGCCAAGAGGCAGAAGTCTAAGGGGATGATGCAACCATTTCCCATACCATCATGGAAATGAGAGAACATCACAATGGAAATTGTCACGGAACATCTGCAGAATTCCAAATGAAACAATGCAATATGGGTTTTTTTGGATCATCTTATAAAGTCTGCACACTTCATTTCAATTCGGGAGGATTTCCCATTGGATCAGCTGGCATAGATATATATCAGGGAAGTGGAAAGGCAGCATGGAGTACCACTATATATTGTATCTGATTAATATCCAAGATTCACCTCTATGTTTTTTAAGATTCTTCAGCATGCTCTAGATACTGAGTTTATCTTCAGTATGCCTTATCATCCTCAAACATATGGCCAATCCGAGTGTACTATCCAAACACTTGAGGACATGTTGAGAGTGTGTTCTATGGACTTAAAAGGAGGGTGGGACCAATATAATCCACTGGTTGAATTCTCTTACAATAATAGTTTTCACTCGAGAATCTGAATGGAACCTTATGAAGCCATGTATGGGAAGAGGTGAAGAACAGTGGCATGTTGGGATGAAGTGGGTGAGCATAAGCTGCTAGGACCAGAAATGGTCGAAGAAATGGTGGAGAAGGTGAAAACCATTCATCAACATATCAAGGTAACCCAGAGTCAACAGAAGAGTTATGAACATAACCATCGATGAGACCTTGAGTATAATATTGGAGAAATGGTATTTCTACACATATCTCCATGGAATAATGTCATGAGTATTGAGAAGAAATTGAATTTATGGTCCTAGGTACATCATCCCCTTCAAGATTCTTGATCGTGTTGGGGTTGTGGCCTATCGACTAGTAAATCCACTTTACCATGGACAAAGTAAATGATTTCTTTCATGTATCCCTCTTAAGGAAGTATATACAAGACCCTTAACATGTACTCTCTTCATAGGTATTATAGCCAGAGGATGATCCTTCTTACGAGGAGCAACCAATGAAGATCTTAGATCGTAGAGAAAATATTCTACGAAATAAGACAATGCCCCTCGTCATGGTGTTGTGGTGAAACCAAAAGTTTGAATAAGAGACATGGAAATCAGAGGAATTGATGTACCAAAGTCACCCACATCTATTTTAGTGTGGGAAAAAGAAATTTCGAGTGCTAAATTTCATAAGGGGAGAAGATTGTAACAACCCAAAATGTCATTAATGAAAATTCCTCTTGATCTAACTAAATGTTTTATTAGGGTTATATAAAATTTGAATTTCATTGATTTTATGTTTCTGGATTTTATAATACCATTATGAATTGTGATCGTTTCTAATATAGTCGTCAAACAGGGATCACATGATTAATATAAATATAGGGCTTTAACAAATCCAATTTATAAAGACAAAGGAAGTGATGACCTCTTCGTATAGACATGCCCCGTATGAAGCCCGGTCATCGGATCTTAGAAAGGAGGTGGAATTATTGGGCTTCACTCTTTACCAAGACCAATCCAAGCTTGAACACATTTAGATTGAGTGGAACCAACTATGGGAGAAGTGGAAGTTAATAGTGATTACCTCCCGAGCGATGTTATTAGAGCCACCCCAAAAGTCTGTCACCATCGCACACCTTACCCTTTGGTCTTATGTGGGTGTTATAAGGGTTTATGTAAAAATACCCTATCACTACTAAAAAGTACATTATTTTTGTATAAATAATGTTCATTCATTTTATTATTGTTTCTTTGAAAATAGTTTTTAAAGAACAAATATTATTTGTAGTTAATATTAAACTAGGAAATCTATTTTGATGAATTCATGTATTTTTGAATTAAATAATATTTTAATAAAATATTATAATTAAATTGATTTTTAATAAATATAAATGATCATATAATTTTATGAATGAAATTGTAATTTTTATTAAGGTTTGAAAACATTTTTTGTCAAAAACCCATGATTTTTCGGTAAATGTCAGTTTTTATTTTAAAAGTAGAAATTCACATATTTATAAAATTATATACATAAAATGAATATTATTTTTTGAATCGTGATGTCAAAATTATCCAATGGTGAATTTTTCATATTTTTCTGAGACAGTCGCATTGTTTGGTAAAAATTAAATACTTTTTAAATATATAATGTGTTTTATGACATCATAATGACCCAATATTGTGGTAATAAAATACAATAAACATTATTATAGGAAAATATATGTTTTAGAATTAAAATAATGTGATTTTTGATTTTTTTTGATTTATTTTACAATGCTTTTGTGGACCCTCCAAGACATATAAAACATTTTGTCTTTTTAAATTGTTTTCCTTGAGAGTGTGACTCACCTCCACATAAGAAAACCTATTATATGAAGACATTAGTCCATTTGCCTCATAAAATATTTTCTTCCAATCCACTTTTTCAAAAACCAGTGGAAAAAACCATGGGAAGGTTTGTCGTATTGATTAGTTTAATGTGAGGTGTCCCAGACCAAAATAATAATGCATTCCCTCTCCTTTCCTATATAAACCCACCCAAGCACCCACATCCACTTCACTCAAATCCTTTGAAGTTAGACCAACCCCTAAACTCTTCTCTGTATAATCCTCAAAAGGTTCCCCATGCTCCCAACAAACCTCTCTCATACCTCTCCCTGTACTTTGGGATCACACTTGGGTAAGGGATTTCATACTTTATCATTTTTTTCCAATTTTTATTAAGTTGTTTTTCCATTTTTTATCAATTAAAAATATTGGGTTATTATTTTTCAGCTACCCCATTCTACCCTCTTTATTCATGGATGATGGGATACCCATTTCTCTATCATTAATTCCTTCCATGTACACCCATTACCATGCCGAAATTCCCTAAGGGGTTTCTCTTTCCTCTTTTACATCTAAGTAATTCTTTTGTACTATGCTTGTAAATTCCATTACATTTGTCAGGACTTGTATATATATAACCCCCTTACTTCCATTTTATTTATATATGATTAGAAACCCTTTTCTCTCTCATTATCCAATTTCATGAATCCTTATGTCACACTGTTATGCTGCTGAAATTGCACCAGGTTTTTCCATGCCAAGATCATTGTCTAGTGAATACCATACCCATGTCTCTATCAAGGGTATTAAACTTTACGCATATATACATATTGAATGATACATTCATTTATTTATTCCACATTACATAATCATGGAATAACTTATGATGTTGATTTATTCCATGTTATATGATCCATGTGGCACAATTATGCATTAAATGAAATGTTTAAGAAGGGGTGCCCTGATAGCGCTCCAATGCATTGGGTAAATTATAGTATCATGATACTTCATGTGCAATGGGTTTTTACTCATGATAATTCATGTGCAATGAGTTTTTACTCGTGCTTCATGTGAAATGTGTTTTTACTCATGCTCTATGTGCAATGAGCCTTGGCTCATGCTAAATTCCATGTTATGTGTTGTTTCCACATTTCTATGTTATGATTATCATGATTTATCATGCCTTTATGTTAATGTTTCTATTATGACCCATTGATATTCCTATTTTCTAACATGTATTGTATTCCTCATGTTATCTCATGTTTATTTCTTTACTAGGATTCATTGCTCACCCATTTCTTATACACGCCCCCAGTTTATCGCATGCAATGCTAAGTATGAGGGAATGTAATGGTCTGGTAAATGAAGTTTTCCATAAAGATGGTGTTCGTTTTATGTTCGAAGATGTTATGTAATGTCCATATTCCCCAAAGACAATATACCTATTGATCTTTTATGTTGTTTCAAGTGATGATTTTATGTAATAAATCAGGTTTAACTGTGTAATAAAAATCATGGTTGTTATACATTAGAAGGGGTTTCTTCTTCTGGATGTCAAATTGTTCACTACTATCAAAACTCCAAATAATTAATTAGTCACATACATCTCCTTATAAAGAGTAGTAATAGGAAGAGTAAAATAATGGGGGATGGTGGAGGGGGATCTAGTTTATCAATCCATCATTAGATAAAGGATTCTCTACCACAGTTTAAGAAATATGACAAATAAACTAGGGTTTTGTGGAGGACACATGACCAACTTTTGTTATAAAAATCATTCCTTTTGAAGAAGAATTGTGATATATTTTCATTATAAATTTACATTCGGACATGTATTACTAGAATTAAACATTATGTATGTCCATCTACATTTAGGTTGGGACTCACTACCATTGGATGAAAAAAAAACAACTCGATTTATAAATAGGTAGAAAAAATGTTGTGCCTGAAACATACCCAAAATTTTAAGTTGATGTTGACATGATCATCACGGACAATTTTAGTTGGAAATTCTATTATCCAAAATATATATCCAATATATACTAGTAGAGAATAATTATTGTATTGATAGAGTTTTGTTCAATTTAAATATCTAAACCAACTTTGTTTTAAAGCATATTTCCTCATTCCAATTATAGAACTGTTGATCGATAATATATTCGAATAAAAAGACCTTTCCAGCATTTATGGATATTTAGGATATATCTAATTCTAGATTGAACAAAATGATGATGAATTCAATGCATTAAAATTTTCCCAATTGGTGTATTACTATTATGTAATACCTTTTGGTTTGATGAATGATACTTTTACCTACCAATGTTAAATACATCACATCTTCAATCCATTATTTTGGGAGGTATGTGGAGATATATTTCAATGATTTGGTGGATAAATATTATGAACTATGACCACCTTGGTGATCGAGATTCCATCATAGTTAACCTATAATTGCATAGCTAAACAATGATCTCATTGAAGTGAACAATCTTAATTTACCACAAAAAGTTTTCTCAGATGCTTATTAGTCCCTCATGTGATTAAGGTCAATTATGAAAAGGAATCATATATCAATGATATAAAAACTTCTAAAAACCACAAAGAGATGAGGGGATTATAAGTAATCCTTAATTATAATTCGGTCTATATATTAATCCATGTAGGTAACTATTTTTCGTTCACTAGGTTGAGGAAAATGGGGGCCATGTATTAGTGATATAACGACTCTCCCAAAGAATTCTATAGTCTCAAAATATATCATATTAGTTTAGTAGTGATGATATCCACTGGTGGGGGGATAACTCCCATTTTTTATTTGATATTCATAGAATGTTATTTGGGTTCTTTCATTATAATAAAGAATGATTCAAAAAATAATTACAAATACTATAATCTAAGTTGAACAATGATCGAAATAGAGAATACTTCTTTCAATATTGAGAAGAGCCTTATGGAACTACTACTTATGATTTATAAGAAAAGGTACTACATCCATCAACTCTATGTCCATTTGTATTTTCAAAAAACCCACTCAAATACTCATCAATATTATGTTTACCAAATGATTGTCATAGTTCACAGGAATCCTGTAACAACTAAAAATTTAGTCCAATCCTCAGGAATTAGTAAATGGGAATGAATTATCATGAATCCTAATGAAAAATACATCTTCATAAACATCATCAATTAATACTATAGTTCATTATGAATTTATATTATCTATTCAAGATGTCCCCTATATATGGGAGATATATTTTTATATAGCATCTATAAGACTAAGAGGGAATAAAGTGGAAGACCATAAACTCAATAATGTAACATTAGGTGTCCTGATCATCTACCCATTAATGGATGTATTAAAATTTTATATCCATTTGGAATAATGTTTCCCGAGAAATTATCTATAGTATTTTACCCTCATCATAGTTCTTGAAATCGCACTTAAAATGTCAATCAACCAGATGGATGTAATTGCTGAATTGGAATTTGTAATTAAACTGATCAATAGTGATTATGATATTACAACAGAAGATCAAATCCCCCTATTATACAATGTCCATGGAATCACGCAGGAATTTCCCATAGGGTAGAAATTGAATCCTGTTCTATGATAATAAAATTATGTGGAAGATGTAAAAAAAATTTGTTTATGACGTTGGAGGAGCCAAACCAAGAAGAAATGTTCAGCGACATTGTACACTACCAAATGGTGTAAACATTTATTCCTGTTATCAGGGAGTAAATGATTGAGTTCAATTCTATATGTGAACTATAAGATCTTAAAACCACTTGGATGATTCCCATTATAGACTCTAATAAAAATAAAATCTGATAGAACAAATATGGAAAAGGTAAGACCTAATGATGAGTAATTAATTTTACTAATATTTATAAACCAGATCAACAAAATGTGCATTATAAACCTGGATTCAACAGAGTACATACCAATTAAACTCAAAAATAAGAGATTAATTTTTTCGTGAATGAATTACATATAGGGGCATATGGTTCCCACTAGTTAGAGTTCATGATTTAAAATCATATCTAGAGGGTTTGATAATTATAACCTAAAATAAAGTAGGATTTCAAAAAAAATTAGAAAATAGTTTCATTCCTATCATATTTATTCCAACATAATAAATTAACTTTTATTTTTTTTACACAAGAAAAAAATACTCCCACCCATTCTCGATATGGGGAATAGATAGTGTAAGGAAATATCATACAACTACATCCAAGTATTTTAAGTATATTCTTACTACCACTGATATTTTCTCCACATGGTATGTGGTTGTACCCTTCATTGATTTCTGTAAAATGAATATTTTCCCCTTCACTAGAGCTAAATAAATACAAAATTTGGATTCCTTCATTTGATATTGATAGAAAATTTCACCAATTTTTTTGGCTAAATTGGAATGGTTATAGACATAGAGTAATATAAAATTAAAGCACATATCTCAAATTCATACAGTGGAAAATGGAATAATATGGGACTTCAATAAGATGTTATCCAAAATACTCTAGAATATTTTGGATGATGATAAAAATCATTGTCTAAAAATATTTAGTAGTCCACATGGTATTTCCAGAAAATAATCAACACCACCACATAGGTGAACCCTTATTCACTAGTATACATGAAAGAAGTTTTCCTTCCCATTAATTTCCAATTATCTTCACTTTTTGTTTCCATATTACATCAGTTATACATAGATGCTTAATCCTGAAAAAAAATCTAAAGGAATTGTAGTGAATAAATAATAAATTAATTCATACCATTCATTAATTGGATGTCCATAAAAATCAAATATAAAAATCTAACATCAAAAAATATGACCTCTGATTATTCCCCCACAAAGAGAATGAACTATTTCATAGGAAATATGATGATACTTGGGAAGAATCATCCAAAACATGATCCAAAGTGGTATAGAATTTTCATCCTATATATGGTCCACTATTTTAGAAATTATTATATTTTCAAGAAATATGGAAAGCTTTTTTTCCACTATCAGTGCCATGATTATGAATAAATACTTCATGTAATCATGACTAATGGTATTCATCAAATTCCCATAAAATAAAATAATTTTGGTCCTAGTCCTATCAACTAAAACTATATGACACCGTAGTTTGATTGATATGACTCTACGAAAAAAATCTGAATATCCCAGTTGCAAGATGTTAAATATATTGAAAATATCATTGTAGAATGATAAAGAACTACATTATTCACATTTTTATTTCATGATGTAGTACTGTCTAATACACTGGTTTTTTCTCTAGTAGACCAACATTTCTTGTCATGTTCGCATATTGCACCACAAACCTATACACTTTCAGAACTAAAATCATCATGATTCTATGTTCAATGGGATATATTTTGATCCATGCACCATATTTAGAAGTCTTATCTACGAAATAAGTAAAATTATCCTCTCATGAAAAAAAACAAAGTTAGGGACTCCATCATGGTTCTATTTATTTTCTGGCTAGTTTTTAGTATAATTACCTCTCTCTTCAAATGAGTAAAATTTTATAGGGAACCGTTTTCAGAATAACATATGTATTGATTATTTATTTGATAATATTATAGTAAACTACAAGAGAAATTTTCATATTTCCAACCCCAAATCCACAACATTATCATATCACTTTCACCCACCATTGATCATTAAGGCATCATTTCACCTTGGGTTTGTCTCTTGTAGGATAACGATGTCTTCTTTGTGCCATCATATTAGTCAAATATTTAAGGCTATAAATAATATAATCCCAATGGACACATTTATAAAAGCTAAAATTCATATACAAAACTCATTCTTAGAATGTTATTTCAAACTACACAATGAGGCCCTTCTCAGACAATCCAAAAAGGTATGATTTTATTATCAGAGTCACTAGACACTAAACTGGTTTACTGTGTATTCAACAGATGATGTTAACATAATGTATTTCCCCTTGTAACAATAATAGGATTCCTTGGAAAACTAGCTCAATAATCATCATTTAAAAAACACAGGATGCCTCTTAAGAGATGATTTTCCTAATGTTTATAAAATGTTTATGGGTCTTCATGCCTTCTCATTCATGTTCTGTGAACTTCATCCATTACATATAATATTAAACTACATGGTTTATGGACCTCTCTTTCAGAATTACGGTGATCCCAGAACAATGTATTCCATGATAAGTACACATATGAAATATATATATATTCTGAGATCATTTATCCATGTCCATCCACCTCATGATAAAAACTCCCCTATCATTTCCTCTAATTTTCTCTATGTGTTAAATAAATCCTAGTCCATCCATTCATTATCACACCAATAATAACTCATCATCGTATATAAATTTTTTCATGGACTCCCCACATGGTTGATATGTACTGTTTCATGTCTGTTTTATCATTATCATGGATTTAGGAAAATAAATTGAACACCAAACTTGTTTACCACATGATAATAGAAGACATGATTGAATCCTCTCACATGACATAAAAATATTAATTGCTCTAGACCTCCACTAAGAGGACCACAATCCATGGTGCTCGTGTCTAATTTCCCCACCATTCCAGAACCACTGGTTTCTTTATTGGTTCGATCATAGAATATGTTTTGATGCTTAAATCACAAAAACTAGTTTTAGATACAATATGGAAAATTTACCCTCCTCACAAACGATTTTGATTGGTGTGGGGAATCTTTCCTAGAACTAAGTGTGGCTTGATTATTTTATTGAAATGATACAAAGAGACACTAATATCCTTTTTCTAGGACTAATAAAAATTTAAAAAAACTATATTCCCTCCCTGTGGTGGGTTATGACTTATACAGGGGATATTTTCTCCATTTATGGTTTATTTCGAGATAAAATGATCCTTCAATACTCAGGATCACCCATTTAAAAAATCCAAATATATGTCTTGGAAAATACTAATATCTATAAACTTCAGCAATCAATTGGTAAAATAATGTATGATTCCAGAATAATCTTTTTTTACTATGCAAAATATTACATATTCTTGAATTTCATATGTTTCCCCTGACAGGACAAATAATCTAATAAAATATATATCCCCAATAAAATCCTCTTCCAAATTCACATTCCCTGACATCATTGCATTGGAAAACCCTTTTCAAATATGAACCAAGGCCATTCAGATCATACATTCCCCATATAACTTTTAAAATCTGGTAGACCTCATATTAGGGCCTATAAATTTCCCTCTTCAAGTTGAAAATATGATGTAATAGTCTAGACCATATCATTTTAAAATTTAAAATCACTAAAACAATGGTAACAGAAAAAACACCTTAAATTTAATCCCTCAATGTACTTGTTATAATACATTATGCGATAGATTCCATGTCTTAGTGACGTGATATTAAACTAGATGATACTCCAAACCTCATCTTGGATGATCATTTACTTGTAGTCTTAGTCATCCAACACATCACCTCATTGATCTGCATACGACATGATTCTACCCTTCTCGGTACTTGATGTGACACATGTATCCCCCATTCTAGCACCATCCAGAATAACAAATAAATCTTGTGTGTCTCTTAATTCATGTAAATAAACTTTATCTATATGGTATGTTCAAAATTTCATACAGGACACCTCCATTGAATGTTTAGGGTCAAAATAAAATTCTGCATAACTTACACACAAATATCTTTTATGAAAGGAGTTTAACAAGTATAGATATTATTGACCAATATTATTCCTTAATTCGCAGACAGATTCCTTTTACAAAAAACCATTCATGGTGGTGAGAAATCAAGAACCTCATAACCCCATCTATCCATCAGTGATATATATTCTCAAATATGATGGAATATTTTTTCTGACTCTGTATAATATTCCTAAGTCATGATATTAATAATTTTCCCAAGTAGAGACTATCAATTAGAGGATCCAAATCCCTTATGAAAGGGACCTTTAACAGTCATAGACCCAGACATAATTTGATGCAAAACACTTTTCAATCATTCTCTATGGTTATTCACTACGCACATTCTCTTATATTTTCATAATATAAGAAAAAAATGTTCATGAATCTAAACATTAATTTTCATACCTAAATTATTTAAAAATATTCTCAACAAGATAATAATAATATAGAAATTAACAATTTAAATTCATGGTAAAAATATTTTTGACCTAAAACACCAGTTTCATTTGTCCAACTCCTATTACACTAATGTGACAATGAAAAAATCCATACACTCACCATGTCATAATCCTATAAAGGATGGCCAATGAAACATTTGAGTGTCATATCGCTATTCAGTCACCTTCTATGTCATACTAAAAATTAATTGAAGAAAAATTGAACACATAAATATCATTAGGGAAAAAACCCACAATGTATTACCTAATAAATATGAATTCTCATTTTTTATCTATATTAGGTACATAGTAAAAACATAAGGCAATGAAAAAAAGGTACAATTTTTGGTGAGACTGACATGTGACACTAGTTAATTTCAAACAAAATGCATAGGTTCCCATGATATTGGGAAAACATATAGCATTTTTAAATATCTATCATTGTAATTGTAATTCCATGTATCAATAATAATCATCCATGAAATCTAGGTTCATTGTTATTGTACAAATGTTGTAAAAATTGGGATACATAAGGTTCTATTTAAAAATAATAAACGTTTTATATTAGGATTAAAATTTCATTATAGCATCCTAATGTTGGAGTCCATCTATTAGGGTTTTTATATTACCCAACATAATCCTTTCCCTATTGAAGAATTACTTAAGACTTATCTTCCACTTTTCAAATCTAACAAATCTATGTGGAGATGGAATTCTCAATTGGATGAAGGATGCCCCTTTCTAGGACAACATATTCATTTCAATAGACCTCAAATATATTTATGGATTTGATGAGTTGTACATGATATCCCTTGAAAACATCTAAATCAACCTAATGAAATATCATCTAACGGGATTTCTACAGCATTTGGTTCTAATCCCATTCCACATCCCTCGCATGATTGAGTTATTCATAGGATATGGTTGTCCTATGGTAATGAATTTTTCAATAAATTTCATCATTGAATGTTCTGAGATTTAAATTCTTCTAGTGCTGCATAATCTCTCTCATAGAATGATGGATTACCCAAAAATTAAATATTCGATATCCCGAATTGGTGAAAAATGTTTTAATTTGGATAATTCTGGAGGGAAATTATTAAATATGTATCTCAAAAAATAACATCAAAATTCCTCTGTAGGAAAAGAAATGTCATAAGAGAAATTATTATTAATCCTATAATAGAATGTCTAAGCCACTATCAGTGGGGTTTATGTATCCAAGAATCCATAGACATATGGAGGTATCCAGCATTTTCCCTTTAAGTGTAGAGTCACCCTAACATTGAATCATCATTAGAGTTATTACAATAGGTTCCACTCAATTTTTATCCATTCTAATTGATGAAATTATAAGATAAATTCATTTGTATTATGTTTCTATGGATATTAAAAATAGGGAAAATGTGATCAAATAAGTAAATGGAATTCACCCATTGAAGAATCTTTCAATAGATTTGTTTCCTCCAATGGGATCACCTAACTCAACACTGTGGAATGGGATCTCCTGATGGGATTATCCTTATACGTTTCATAGGACCCAAAATTATTCTCTCTTGTAAACCTCCTACTTTAGGGCCTTGATGATATTATCCTTCCACAATAGAACTAGGATGGATCCCGATGTCTTTGTAAAGGATCTCCATAGAGATATATTCAGTTGAAGAAGTTACCCAAGTCAATATCATTTATTTAAGACATCAAACTTATGTATTATATTCATGTGGGAAGAAATAATAGTTGAAAACTCACTTTTGTGCTATTCATTATTAAATTCATCAAACGAATTTATGGATCTATGATAATAAATGTCTTCATAGTTTTTTCCATTGCCACTATTTCATTACATCATTATTCAGGTTGTATAACATCCTCACAATTAAGGATATCCAAGACACTTGGTTTAGAATCCAAATTGTCTCTTCTATCAACTCCATCCACTACATACTCAATTGTTAATAGACGTTAAGGGCCTACTAAATCATGATCAGCACCATAACCATCATTGAATGGTATGGGTCCCTGCCATCTCCTTCTGGTATAGTGACTTAAGTATATTAAATGGTTGTAGTGCCCTCTATTTTTTGTGGATGATCAATAATATCATAAGAAATATAATTTAATGAATATTAAATGAAACATTATGAAGCACATATTACATTACCAGGATCCCCATATCCATATCCAGAAATATGGAAAAATGTGGTCTCATCCATTAAAAAAAATCATTTCAAAGGGGAGAACTCCCCAACATGAATTGGTGTCTCATTTGGAATATCCACTGTTGTTCTCAAAGGTGTACATCTATGACTCGTAAAAGAAGATATGGTTTCAAATCCTGTAACCCATAAATATGATTATATATATATATATTATAGGAAAATAATAAACAAATTATTTCTTGAAAACTCACAATGATTGAAAATGTAATTTCTAATGGACATTAATCCTCATCATTACATAAATATCAATGGAATAAGGAAATAAAAATCTTCATTAAATATAGTTACATGAATTAGAAGTCGATAACACCCTCCCACCATCTCATCCTCCATTTTATCTGGCCTAAGGGTAGCTATGAACACCCAAGAGTAGTTCTCCCTCCTGATGGGGGTTCCCATTAGCCCATAATTAGGTGCCATGGGTGCCACACATGGTACCCCTTCATAAACTATTAAAATATAATTAAATGCCATAAAAAATTATGTTTAATAAGGATGTTAATAGAGAATATAAGAGATATATTTTCCTTAGTAATATCAACATAATCATCCAATTCATAAGCATCTTGATCAGCCACCCCTTTAGTGGAACCTCAGTTTATCATGTCTTACACTCGTTTCATGGATAGAATATTTTCTCAGTGGGGTATATAATCATATTATGTTCTTTAGGTTATTGTTCCACATTAATTTGATCATTATCATAGTGAATTCTCACTACCTATAAAATTTATCCAATATGTGAAAAAGATATGCCCGATTTGATAAATATCCATTTGTCCTCAATGATTAAAGTGATATCCTACAAAAATTCTACCACCTTGGGCAGCCCATAATCCAAAGATTCATCGAAGATTATAGAATATGACCCCATATAAAAATATTATATTGATTTTTGTGGTCTCTCTATTACAAAAGATGGTTATTCAAACAGGTAATGAGTTTCCTCCAATCGATAATAAATGGACTACCATGGCTCAACCTGCGTGATCTCTTCAACTATATCCCACTATAAGGCATGTATCCTTGATCATTTATGAGATTTTGAAACCCCATTATAATCATCCATGGGTTGATCATTTCTAAAACTCATTTCCCATACAACGGTCATGTCATCTTTGACTTGGGGAATGCTCATTTTCAACATCCCATTACAGTGTGACGTGATTGAGGATTTAACATTGAAATATGACAACCCAATGGATAGACATAAGGGAGTTTGATTAATTATTGTTTATGTCACCTCCAAACCCATGAGTACCCATAGATGATTGTACACCATTGGGGTATTAAATAATAATAAATATGTTATGGGAAAATGCAGGTTTCTATAGGCATACAAATTAGCATATGAATCTATAAATGGAATAGGCTTCACAAATTACCTCTCCAGCTATCCATGAATTAAATAAAATATATTTGAAATCAATCATGTGTTATCTCAATAAAAAAATATATTTTACTTAATGCTTGAATATCATAGAGTGTTTATCATTGTATAATAGAATTTTGAATTCACTCAACATATTCATATTATTTATAACATCACCATACTATAAAGGCATAGGTTGGATACCAAAAAAGTCATGACTAAATGGTCCAAACCATCCATTAAGAATCTTATGATCACTAAGTCCGATATAAAAAATATGGTTTTCTACAATACACCCCCACAAAAACTAAAATGGATCTATAATTTGTAATGGGTCTTTCTTCTTATAGACCTGAAATAAGTACTATTGAATACCAACCAAGATGAGCTCTTGTAAACCTATGAGATCCTCTTACCCTAACATGGACACCAAAAAACATTTATCCTGCCATTAACCAAAATTTGAATCATGATATAGAATTATATAGATTAATAACAAAAAATTTATGATATCCAAAAAAGATATGTATTGGTGGGTATGTCAGAGTTAACGGTGTAACCCCATTGGTTATACAATCATTTCTCAATTGTGGGACAATATGTAAAGAAATTCCCAACTTTTCTATTAAAATATATATCTTTAGAATATATAATGTAGGTGCTTCCATATTGGTCTCTAAAAAACATAAATACATTCCTCAGAATGGACATAATATCAAATGAGAGGGTCTTCCTTCAAGGTATCTTGGGCTACCTCTAACATCTCATGAGATCAAACAAATGTCCTTTCAACGTCATCCCATGATTATTTTAGTGAGATAAACTAATCTAAAATCTATATATGGATGGGTTCTCCAGAGATATAATATGAATACATTAAGATGATACCAAATTTTTAATTTTTCAAATGAAATGTATTGGATTACAGACACTTTATTATTAATAAATCATCCATAATATGTGTATTAATATATACATATGTATATGCCCTCTATACATCCTCATAAATGTTTAACTATTTCATTTCGACCTCAAATAATGTAAAATTTTGGGATTTACTAGAATTCCAACTTCCACCCTGGTTTAATAGTACCTCTAGTGTGTTGGACCCAATATTCCATCTAGCCCTTTGAATTATTCATCATATAAGAATGAATTATAGGAGAGTAGCAGTGTCTCTTTGATTGAGGATTATGAGGCATTAAATCCAAATCATTCCTACTATGATATATTACATGACCCAAAGGGAACCATTAACTCATATATATATATACACCCACGGGTGTGATATTTGAAGAGGTAAAAATAATGTACCCTTGGAACTTAGAAAGTAGAAAATTCTTCTTTTTATTTTGTATGAATACATCATTCATGACATTGTGGATGTAATGTAGTAGATGATCACTCTCAAGGTATCCTTGATGATATTTATTTAAATTAATCATGATATCTAGAATATTGGTTTCATGTAATTCATAATAATATAGCCTTATTATTTTGAAAATATACTAGTGGCATGTACATGAAAGTTCACTAGACACACTAACCATTTGAGAATTCATTGGATGTATTCATGGAAATACTATGATATTATTATAGTTAATGTCATTGTTTGGAGAATAATGAATGTATGCAATGAACTAGCCTCACACAATCGACTTGTCATGGTTCCCTAATGAAATCCACTAACTTAGGAATCCACATGTAGACCAGTCACCCATGTGGCCTCACATAGGCCAATTTCCCCAGTGTCATCGCGTAGGTCACTCGCATTGGTGGCTGGGTAATGCAGGTGATTCCATACCATGTATATGCATTTAGAGCATTATAAGAAGTCATGCATGGATGAAAAGCATAGAAATAGGGCTTGGAAGTTATTGTAGTGAGAGTGATAGGATGTATTGTATGTAGGCCACACTATTTATAAATAGGTGAGCACCTCTAAAGAGTGTCTATGTGATGAAACTACATGATCCAATACCATGTTGGATCTGCTTGTTAGACCAAAAGTATCATCTTCAATAGATCATTTTTCCACCTCTATATACCATGACATGAAATCAGTAATGACTATCAATATCGGTCATGAATTTCAATGAACTTGTGGAAAACCTCAAATGAATGATGCATTAATTCCCATATTTCATTACCTTGGGATCATACCCTCTTTTTTTATTTGATCCCCTCTTGATGGATGGAGGAGTGGGTGGTTTTTTTGAAACTCTATTTTTCACATGGGGAGATAAATTTCAAATCAAAATTCCTCAAATAATTAAAAAATATAAAAGGTTTAACGGATCCCCTATTTTTTCACATTTGGCCTCACCTATTGGCCAACCAGTAAACCTAGGTCCAATTCGTGTCTCAAATCTATACTGTTATCCATATCACATTGGATTATTCTATGTGATTCAACCAACATACTCAATACTGGGTGAAGACATATATATGTAACATTAGCATGAGAGACTTGTGAGAACTGAATCCTTCTTCTAGGGTCCTGATATATCCAATCAATCAGACCCTTTGGCTCCTTAGATGTCATAACTCAAATACAAGGAATCCTTTAAAATATCAAACCATGATAGTCCATTTCCAAGTTCTTAAAAACATTACATTTATTTATCTATGGATTAAATTATGATGGAATTAATGGCAGTCATAGGGATAGGGTGATCCAAGGTCTAAAAACAATTGTGCGGGGAGCCGCTTACCCTGGTTCTAAATCACACGTGTTAGTTACCCTTTATAAGATCAATCCAATGTGGTATCCTTTAAAAATCACATGAGGATACCCTATGATGTGTGACAAAGGACTCACCCATGTTATTTTTCTCTGGATTCTTAGAAACCATGTCAACCCAAGAACCACCTATGCAGGAATAGCTTTTCGTCACCTATATAGAAATTGGGCAAGGTCAAATCCATCCACCTTGTAAAAAGCAGGGTGAGGGGATAAAAATCACAAGTACCAAAAGTGTTAGGCTAACTCCAAACCCCTATGTAAAAACAAGGAGAGTTACACTTCACCCACCTAAGTACATCCAATGTGAGGTCCTATTATATATCTCAATTAGCACTTAAGTGACTCTAAATATATCCAGACAAGTAGAAACTAGGATACCCCATATTTAGCATTAAATGATCCACCTAATAGAGGTCCAAATCCATCCCATAGGTACCACGTGGGTGAGACACCGTCCCGATGACCAAGTTATGAACTATGTGTGCTACCCTCTGATCTCATTTTATATTTCCAATAAGAGGGTGTATATTTCTATATGACCTTTATATGAAAATGAGAAATCATTATAACCAAAAAGGCCTCATGATATTCATAATTAAAGCACATGATACAATAGTTTATCCTCTATGTTTTATATTCTAGTGGGAATATAATTCCCATATTTTTCATACCTAATAGTTTGGATTACCAAATTTTCTTAATTATAAATATCTAGATTCAAAATGATCCCAACATTAGGTATAATAGTGGCCCATGTGGATCAGTGACATTTGTGGGGAAGGGAACATATATTCCTTATCTCTCTTTTTCACACCCCTATCGTGACTTCCTTCTCATATTCCAGTAAATATTAAGGAAATACCTCCTTAGTGAATCCCTCCTACATTTATACCCTTTTATTTTTTGGTGGACATTCCCCCTAACATACATATCCTCACCCTTACCAACCAGTGGATGGAAGAGATTATGATGATATCTCGATCGTTTTCTTTTTCATTTCTCTCACGAAGACAAAACATCATTTAAGATTTGAGGTTACCGATGATCATGTCATCATAATGATCAATCACCACATTATGCCTCCTAGTAGTAATAATACCAAAAACCATATTCCCATACTTTTAATGGTAAATATTCCAACTAATAAAAACCTTCAGTTGTTCATATCCCTGATGAATGTACCTTAGATCCCCCTACTATGTGTCCTCCACAAACCATCTGAACTACATAGGATTAAATTGTTATCCAACTAGGAAATATAAGTAGCCTTCGTGAGGTTCAAACACAACACCCCAAACTCACCATAATTTTATTTGGTACATATTCCTATTATGGTCATATTTTACATTGAAATGTATACCCCTTCCACGTCCTTGGTTCTATTTTGGCATAATTCATGCCCCAACATTATCTTGGAACCATTCAAAAAAATATAGATGATATATAATATTAAAATACATGGTTTGGACCTTATCAAATGTCCTTTAAAATTAATATGTTTCCCATCAGGTGACATTTAACTATGTTGATTCTAATTCATTTCTCAAGGACACACATGAATCTCATCTCATGGGTCTGATCCTGAAATCAAACAAATATCTTCCTCTGGGGTCAAAAAATTTATAGAGATCTCTAATACGGGGTATAAAAATTCATTCATGATAATAATTTTTTTATTACTCTCAAATACATTTAAAAATTTTAACCATTGATAAAGAACCATTGAAATATATATATTCCTCCATCGAGGAAGAACATTGGATATATACAAAGGATTCTGAAGCCAATACATGATAACATTTGATTGATAATTAAATGAAAACTCAATCAATATTTTGGACATAACATAGGAATAAACGACAGGTCTTTAAAAAATCAATGACTCTGAAAGTAGGAAATAATTCCCTCTAATATTGTGTGATGATTTTAACATCACATCCTCTCAACCAATGTGTGACCCTCTGTATTGTTAGATCCACTTCTCAAAGACCACCTAACTTTACAATTTTGTATAATGAACATAAATAATAATGTAATAATTGGGATTTTATAGTTCTAAGAATAAATAATATTATAAACTAACGCATAAAGATTATGGGCACAAAAAAAATTATAATTTTTTGGACCATAAGGTCTTTCTTTTTGAACAGTCATGAAAATGACTTTATGGTATCAAATATTAAATAATATTTTATTAAATGATTTTATATTCTGAAAAATAGTATAATTGTACATGTGAATGGGATATGGTCAAACATTTTGAC
Organism: Viscum album; assembly: GCA_963277665.1. Lineage (NCBI taxonomy): Eukaryota > Viridiplantae > Streptophyta > Magnoliopsida > Santalales > Viscaceae > Viscum > Viscum album. Next base: position 2,096,451,301 of record OY728123.1, on the reverse strand, counting down.
CTCTATTTAGTTAAGGTAAACTTTTCCTTGTATATTAACTTTCATGAATAGAACATTGTAATAAATAAAGGTATTGATGTAATATCCATAAGAGTATATAGCGGTTCAAAAAAAATTACATTTAAATCAACATCTAATTTTTTTAAATTTCATTAAATGGTAGAATAATAATTAATTAAGATAATATTTTTAAAATAAACGAATTTGGGGCTATAGTGTATTGGAAATTAATTTATATTAATTTATTAAATTATGTAATTCTAATGGTTCCTCTCCACTAACTTATTAAATGAAACATCATCTTCATATATATTCAAAATGTTTAAGCCATCTTTGTTAGAAGATCCCATCCATAATACCATCCTAACATATTATCCCATGTATTATAGGTCGTGGTTTGAAGATAATAAAAAGTTTTTCTTTTTTAATATCTATCAAATATGAGATTTCTATATGAAGAGGTGTAACTCTTAAATAAGTATATTAAATGTTATTTTTTCTCCCACAAAATCTAAAAATATTATTTCCATCATAAAATGATTAATATAACATCCTCAATATACATAGATGTTATTATGGTGATTGAACAACCATTTTCTACCTTTATTTCAGTAGATGGGAAATATATGTATCACTTGTGCATACATATGGAATACCACCCTCAAATAGTGATATGATTCATTTTCCATAATCTTATATAATGGTTGTTAATAATAATGGATTTATTAAATATTTTTAATATTAGTTATTGAATAATTATTCTATAATTATAAAATATTATTTATCATTATTTCCTTATTTTTATTTGAAATTTAAAACAACATTCATGTGTACATATAAAATATTGTGTCTATAAATGTTGTCATTCATTTATCAATATTTACTTTCGATGGTAGTTTGTAAATAATTATATTGTGAGTGAAAATATAATTTATTTCATTTCTATAATTGTTGATAGTATGGAACCATGGTCAATATAATAGAACTTAAATCGTTGGAACTATAACATTCTTGGGAAATGAAACAGTTAATACACGAAAATGATGATTTTAATAAAAAAACATATTACTAAATGGGTATTGAAATGTCATAAATGGGTAGTATTTGATATTTTGATTTAGAATATTTTTCTTTTATTTATGTATAATAAATTTATATCTGTTATACATAAGGATATATTGGTTATGAAACATATTGAAATTGATATAAGGGTTTTAGGTTACATTCTCAATTTTTATGGATTTTTTATTCTTAAATTTATGATGATTTAAATTTATGATATTTATTTTATAAATAATATTTATTATCGTATCCTATGAATAATTATGTAGATTACATGTAATGATTTTTTATCTCTCTTTATGTTATCATGATACGGATGAAAGTTTTTCTTTAAATCTGATATTATTTCATTTTATCGGATATGATTATTTTTCATTAATGGTCATATAATAATTAAAATACATTAAATAATATTTCTTCTATTATACTTTTATTTTTAAATTTAATATAATATCATGATATTTTTTCTATAATTTGTTTAAAAAAATCTTCTTGTTCTGTTCTATAATATGTAGTTTTTACTTCTTATCCAAAATGAGAATGGTATTATTATAATATACACAATATGAAAAAAAATCCCACTAAACTAAATAATAAATAATTTTATGCTTATGTTTACAGTATCTAAGGTATTTTTTAATGAAAAAAATCCTTAATGTTTTTTAACTTTTTAGTCATTAAATAAGTGATTTCAAAATAAAAATTGTGTTTTCGTAATAACATTTTCCAATGATTGTAAAAGGAATTTTTTTCTATTAAAACATAATTTTAAGTTACCTATACTTCAATAGAAATATTATTCTACAATAAAATATTTTTCTATTATTTGGAGGGTTCTATTTATGATTTTTAATACTAATGAAATCCTCTTTTTTCTTCATAGGTTAAATTATAATTGAATAATAAAATTTTTCACATCAGAAGTCATATATATGAAATGAAAATGACAATATAGAGGGTGGCCCAGTTATAGTTTTCTAGTGGATTATATAATTATTAATGTTGTATGAGCTCTATGGATACATGGGGTATTATTCAAATCCTAAAAGATGGTACATAATAGATTATCAAAAACCTAGAACTGTGTATACCATAGGTTATCCAAAGAACATAGTAAGTACATAGGTGGTTTTTCAAATATTAACATCTGTTGAATATAATGGTGTGTATCCTTGAAATAAGATTTTTATGATTATGATTATACAACACATTGTGTCATTTTTCATGAAATGGTCAAATTTAAATGTTATGATCTAATGGATCATATTATTAGGAAACATTATAAATTATACCCAAAAAACTTCTATTATTTATTCCAAAACTTATGATTATGATAAATGATTTTATGGGTATGATGTTTTATTAATAAACTCAATTACACATACCTTGATGATTATGTAATTTATAAATGACCATTGATATCGGTCTTATTAACCCGTACATATCTTATTATTTCACCCAATATTATGATTCCATTCCTTGTGGATAAAAATAAATGTTAAAGGTACCATATGTCTGTGAAGGTTACTATTTGTTAAGAACTATGTGAGGGTAATGTAGATATTTTATGTATCAATTGCTTATGTTTCTTAAATTTCCAGTGCACTACACCTTTATGGTTCAAAAATGTATCAAAAGGATATAAAATTAATATTTATCTAAATATATATATTATTTATGTTAGAAATATTTGGGTTAATATTATTGGTTTTAGAGTGTTGTTTACAAGTTTTTTAAATTTAAATTGTGCAGTATTTAGTTGTAAAAATTTGAATAATTCTATGTATTAGATAACATCATAATTTTTGGTTAACAAAATTTCTGTTTTTATCCTAGAAAATATATCCCCACATAGATATATTCATGTTGATGTGGATGTGTCGTAGATTTAGCTAATGGTAACAACATTCAATAGGGTGTATTTTTAATTAAATTAATCATCACTTGTTCCTGATTTGTGGGATTATAATCTAATTATTTGGTTAGAGGAAAACTCTTTTTTATCTCATTGGGTACTCTTGATAAGGAATATCATCTATATAGTTTTTTTTTCCAAAACTATGGCCTATGATTCTCTTTTTCCCAATTTCAATTGAAGCGACTTCTTCTTCTATCTTAAAAATTTTGTATTTACTCAAGTTCTTCCACCCATTTTTATCTCACATCAAAAATAATTTAATCCTAATTTATTTCTCAACATAATTTATTTTATAATATTCTTTCATGATGGATCTATATCATTTTTCTCCTATGGTTTTCTACCATCTCACCATCTTCTTTATAATCATGCTTGATTATCCTGATCTTCATTTCTAATGTCATATCTCATGGTGATCTGGGTTTTCTTTATTTTATCCTCCTTCTACTTCATTATATTCCTTGAACCAACCATATTTATCAAGGTGGTGTTTCATTTATGGTTTTATTTTAGTGGATTGTTTTCTATTTCTTCAGGAAATCCATACAAACGAACTTCTTCCCTTGTATCCTAAACCAACATGTTAAACTCCATCATGGTTTTTCACAAAGGAACATTGAATATTTTTTATTTTTTAGTGAGGTTTGATGGATACCTCATTATCCCAATCACCCACCTTTACTCTATTTGACCATACCCTTGTTATTTTAATCATACAAGTTCAATGTGATTGTCTTTTTAGTGGTTTGGGAATTGTGTTTGTTGTATCGAGTATGTGTTAGGAAAATTTATCAGTTATTTTCATCCAACAAATTGGTTCCTGAAAAAATATGAGGATATATATATGGTGTTTTTATATTGTTACATCCTGATTCTGAAAATTTATTCTCTAATAATAAGTTGGTTTTTATAGATATTTGGTATACGCTTTTTTGTTTAACGATCAATGACGAGGATATATAGAGGTTTAGATGGATGTGGCTAATTTTAGGTTCACTATAGAAGTTCTATTAGCTCTAAATCTACAATAGATTCTATGGAATGTTCTATATATGAGTTTATCTTGGAGAATATTTATCAATGTGTATTTTTTTGATTTTGTTTTCTAAGTGGCTGAATATTCTAAGAGGTGCGCCCTGCGGTGGATTTTCAATATTCTACAGGTTCACTCAGTGATGGTTTTACCTTCGTATTTCTTGTTATTCATGGTGTTTTTTATTGTTTATCTTCATGGGAGGACAATGATAGGTGAAATACCTATTTATGTGATAGTATAGAAATTTTTTATTTGTGTGATTTGGTGATGATGATTGTGGTGTGATGAATTTTACCGGTCTAATGGATCTTCTTAAAACATCGATGACATTCATTGGAAATTTGGTTATTCTAATTTTCTCAGGTGGTTCCATTGTTGGAGGGTTTTCATTTCTATAGTTGTGTTCTTGAAGTGTAATGAGGGGTCAACTTCTTGTATCATGGATTGAGTTCACATATTCACACAAGAATAGAGATATGGGATCTCATTTAGTAGGATGAGGTGGTGACTTTGTTTTGTCTGATATTTTATATTTTATATTTGAATGTATAAAATTTGGTGCGTTTGTGTATTTAAATTTGTAATTTTTTGAGTATTTGAATTAGATTAATTTTTTTGTTTACTAATAAACCATAGTTATGATTTTTTAAAATAAAAAATATTATTCCTAATATTTTAATTTCTTATGAAACTCATGTTGGGGTTTGTTTTATGATAAACAGATTGATTTTAAGGGTTTAAATATTGAATTTTCATTCATGTTGGATTCACCATTTTTGAACCTATTCCAATGGGTTTTGTTCATAGAGCTAGAAACATGTAATGGATCCATAGTTTGATATGTGTAACAAACCAACTGTCCCAAATGAAGATGACTATTGTGTGGTCGAAAAACTATTATTGTGGTCTCAAATTGGTCGAGCAGTTGTGAGGTTTGGCTCATCGCACCCTTTGGGGGGGGATATTTTTTTTCTTTGTGACAATATTATAGATTTAGTACATATTCACGAATCCATTACTAATTACCATGTATGATACGGGTCACCCATGAGTTTACAATTCATTATTATCATATATGTTTTCCAAAATCAAATTTATGTTTATAGAGCCCTTCATCGATGGAATCATATATATGTACATGATGTTCTCTAATGATATTAACTTTTCTTATTGTATTAGGGTTTCATTTTTCATTTATGATTACGATGGTGGTTTTTATTCATACAGTTAGGCACTCCGAATGTTATCATCATAATTGGAGACAAATTTAGTTTTGATGTTAGTATATGGACCATTAGATGGATGTCCCATGTATCATTGTGAAAGGAATTAGAACCCATGTAGTTCAATTGAACATACTGCAAAACATCATTCCATCTCTATTCTTCTAGTGGGGACTAAATTGTGCAATTTAATATCATTAAAAAATAATTCCTGGAGAAACGTTCCTATATAATTCTTGATGTCAGACAACTACTGAAATGAATTAGAGGGGGGATGGAAGGGATTTGAGCCCCCATGATGGATTTGAACTTAATGGGAATATTTCCTAGAGAAAATTAATGTTGATTTGGTGTGTTGGTTTCTATCATTATAGAAGATTTATACATATCTCATTTGTATTTGAATAAAATCTCATGTCTTTTTGATAGGCTATGCTCCCACACCTATGGTGTCCCTTTGAGGGTTTGTCTCACCATTGATTTTCTCTTTTAATATTGTGATAACATTGTTAGGCTTATAAAAAATTGGACTCCCCTAGAGATTGATATTATAGCGGAATATATTGCATGGGTGGATGACCATTTTAGTGTATTATTTAGGATTATACCATATATGAGGATTCCCTTTGAGTTGGACACCATTATTTTTTGACACATGGATACAGAGTCCTTGTAGAGGAATGGGAGAGGAATATCTAGGAAAGGATTCTTGTATGATATATTCATATTAACATGAAAATGTCAGGATCATAAGATTATAATACCACATATGTCATGATTGATGTGAGAAACAAGAGGATGTAAAAAGTATTAAAAACCACAAAATCTCCATAATCGGTAGTTGGAAGAGGTAGTGGATGCTGGAGAATAGTGGTAATTGATGTACCCATCTCCTCCCATTAGCATAACCATGATATTCACATTTAAATACACATATAGCTACATCACTTAATAAATTCCATGTCATAACACTAGGAGGTATTATTTGTTCTTGGTTATATAAAAGAGTGTTTGATAAGACAAACATTACTATCAAAGGAAAAATCATGTGCGGTCCCCCTACAATCTAAAATGGTATATCCATGGTCTTAGATATATTGTTTTAAGGACATTACCCAAGCTATCATGTCTTAGTGAAGATAAGGGATAGAATAACCTATTTCTATTTTGTCTAAGATTGGTTATATTCTAGACGAACCTCTAGCATTAGGGTCCTCCTGATTGAAGGAATACATACCTAAAACCACCCTAAGGACCCTACCTATTAGGTAGGATATATGTGGGACACCACCTACAAAATTAATTATGTACCCAATTGGAGACACATTTTTGTGTCTCTTTTCAGTATTGTGAGAGTCTGGTGACTTTTTTGGAGGATTTTTTTTGCCTCCCTTGGATGGGATTCCCCATGACAGAGGTTTCCTTGCAATATTGTCCTGAAAAGACGTCTCCTTGGAGGCTTAGATGGAAAATTCCTGGGAGAGAAGAAGGTAGATCATGTGGGTGGAATCTAGATGATCTATCCATGTCTCAAACATTGTAATGCCTATGTGTATCATATGTTCTATGCCCAGGGTATTCTTGTGTGAGTTAAAGATGAATTCTGGATAATGTAAAACCTGAGACTAACCCCTTGGGAAAGAACTTACTTTAGGCACTATGGGTCCCCTCAGGTGTCCCTGGGGCATTCTAATGCAGGTCTTGGGTTTTGGAGGGGGAATCTATGATAGTTATTGTGTATTTGGGGATAGTGGTTAATCAAAAAGGTATTTTACACATCACATTCTATAGAATAATTTATCCAACTATTACTCATAATTCTACATTCTCTCAGGTTTGGAATCGATAACTGGATGGTTCAGTGGGCCTGAGTGAAGGAATTAGGGGAGAAACTCTTCGAGAACTCATCCAGATGGGATGAAGATTTTTTGGGTTTCAAAACATAAAACCCCACCTATTATTCAAAATATATATCATACAATTACATGGAGGTTCTAATCACTGTGAAATTGTATTGGGAAATTTTTCTAGGAAATCTTCATCCATCGGTGTGTGAGAATAATAGCGGTACATTCAAATACAATATTCTCCCCCTTATGAAAGTAACTATAATTTATAAATAAACACAATTTTTTTATATGTGATGATAATATCATGAGTTCTGTATGAAATATCATGGAATAAATTTTTTGGCAACATTAAACCGCCCCTAGAATTAGATTTGTTCGAGGAGAAAATATTCAAGATCTACGGTATTTGTAGGAATATTTGATGCATTCCAAAATCATTCGATGTGATTTAAAACTATAATAACCATGGTAGGATGATCATATTATTTTCAAATCCATATGGAATAGAAATCATAGTTCTTCTATTACTATAGTTATTTTTCAGACCATATTAACTTTCTTCATTTTTCATTGTCACCATAATTATTTACAAATTCAAAACAAAGATAACATGAAAGAAGATATATTCATTTTATAAGTCCTATCTTTGGAGGTTTTTGACAGAATAATCCTTTTTCATTTTTTCTTTTCAATTTTATTTTCTTTCTAATCCATGTACAGAACATTTCTAGTGATCTGATACACTTATTTTCCCATGGTGACCATTTATGGGTTTTCAACCAAGCAAGTATAGTGTATCCTTTATGGGAAGATTACAGTAACTGAAACTAAACTAATTTGACTGGTGTTTTCGGATTAATACCATCGACAATGGTTTTTTTGTTGTTGACCCTAGAAAGGAATGTTGTCCATGAATTTTCTAGCATTATTTAGAATCACAATAGGGAATTTGGAGAACTAATTATTGATTTCAGGGACTGAAATATGATTTGAGATAAGAATAATATGATGGACCATATAAAGTTTTTGTAAAGTGGTTTATAGAATGTTATTTTTCATTTTGGATGATATGGATAGAAGATTTATCTCATCTTAATGGATTTCCTCAAGTTAAAAGGCACATTCATTAGAAGTCACATGGAACGAAAAGATAGGTAATATCAATGTATATAAAAAAAATAGATTCCTTAGAAATATATATTTTTATTATAGATGGATGGGTAGTTTGAGATAATACAGATTTCAGAAAACCACATATAGTGTTTTGTAAGGTGAATGTGTCTGAGAATGATGGAAGGAACATTAATGGCACACTAAATGATTGGGAAATTACTCCTTTAAAAAATTGGCTTCTCTAATGAAGGGGGAATTCTATTGGGTGACCAAATTCAGGAGTAACAGTTCGTCAATTTTATAGATTTAATTATTGGGTAGATTTAGGTTGAATGATGAAGATATGGACCATATAGTTTAACATCATACAAGAATGAAGGTGACATATGATAATTATGGACCCTTGTAATTAATAGAAATATTAGAGACATTACATTTCATGTTAATTTGTTTATGAATGTTCTAGAATTTTTAGGCATGAAGGGGGATCCCAATTGTGTATCCCAGTTCTCCCATTTTTATGGGAAAATTAGAAAGTTATTTTTTAGGGAACCATCCTCAATATCACGACGTATGTCAATAATTTGAAATAAAATGTTTCTCTATTTTATAGGTCATAATTAACTTATTAATATATTCCTTTCTTTATTCCCCATGCATGTTCTATTTTTTATCAATTTTTTAGAGGGGAATACAGAATGAATTGACAGGATCATGAAAAATTTCATTTGGGATGAATATTATAATGGATGATTCCACTGGGAAAGGCTCATGAAAAATAGACAAGGCGATGATTCAATGTAGGGGGGATGATTTTATGATTATTTAAAGGATGTAATTGATAATGGATGGTAATCTAGAGACCATAAGTGAGAATGTAAGATGTTCATTGGGCCATAGAGATATCTGATTAAGGAAAACTAATTGGGCGGGTGATCAACACTTTTTTTTGGAATTTTTAGTTCCAAATATTTTGTTTAGGGAAGATAGAAGGTTCCCAGTCATTTTAAATAACATTATTTGTGAACATAAGAAACATGTTTTTTACAATACCTATTTTAAGTGGAAGTGGACATATGTGTGTTCACAGAATCTTAATCGATCCAGTTTAGTAGTTGGTCCTTTCATGATATAGTTCATTAAATCCATGGATTCGATGAGTGGGCTACCACACATTAGAGAAAATCAATCCCAATGAAGATATACTTATTTTTGTCATGGTTTAGGAACTATTATATCCTTATAGATAATAATGTAAAATGGAATGGATTTGTTACAGTATCTCACTACTGGTGTTTCACAAACCAAATTTGTGAAATGACATGAAATGTGTACATAAAAGGGGTCTGGGATTCATATATATTAATATTTAATAAAAATATAAGGGTAATTCTATTTAGGAGACATAAGGATAGAGATCCTATACTCTTGGTTACATGGAGTGGAGAACCACATGGAGGAGGATATGGCCCACAATATGGAAGTTATAACACCTTGATGGGTTATCTAGGAGGCTATGAATGAAGAGAGGTAAGTAAAGAAAATATTGCATCATTTTCATCACATCCATTTGAAATAATTATTGGAAGAACTTCAAGGCCTCATTGTTAATTGGTGTTCGCGTCCTCTTTGAGATGTCATCACAAGAGAGTTATTGGATACAAAAAGAACATCATGAACTAATCATGGGTCGTGGGTATTTGGAAACATCCGAGGGTTTGGCTCAATGTCATTGATGAAATATATTAATTTTCAGGTGTTATAATTGAAGGTATAATAGTTAGTTATGGGAGAGGTTCTGTTATGTTATGGTGTACCTATTTTTATGGACCACATATTTTTATGGGAGCGGAATCAAGGGAAATGGTAATCGGTCTCAAGATGTGCATGCTGTTTAAAATTAACATTACTGAAGTGGAGTCTACCTCCAATGTTTTAGTAAACCTATGATATGGGATTACTAATTATATTTGGTATTTTACATAAATTATCAATAAGATAATGATGATCATTTTTCAATACATTGTTTTGCCTCACACATAGCGATAAGCAAACTTCCCAACTTGTGTTTTTGAAAACATGGGGATCCAATAGAGCATAGTATCATTTTTTGTGCATGGGATATCTTTTGAATGATTATATGATGCTTTTTAGTGGGATTAACATGGAAATCACCCCCATGAATTTTTATCTTATGAACTGAAAGAATAAATAGATAAACTTTAAGGGGGGATTAGAATATGTAATCTAAGAAATTATGAATCTGAATAATGATATGAGATGAAGTAATCATTCGGCCTTATGTAGATAATAGAGGTATATATTGAGGGTGAACTTCTTTATTGTTGACATTTCCATTTTGTGGGTGACTTATGAGAAGACATTTGCGGCATATTAAGGAATAGTCTGACACTGGAATCCTTTGGATGAAAAACTTTTCTATATGTCACTTATGAAAATCCATTAGGGTTGTATTACTATATAGTTTTATAAAACTGTGTTCAAGAATATATAATTATATTAATAAATTTTGGATAAAGAATTGTGAGAATAATATTTTCCTAGACATATATTTTTCTGTGTGGAAGAAATATGTTTACATATGGAAGGATAATTTCAAATCAAAACTACCCCAGAAGATGGAGAGGGTTTTCCGACACAAATCATTCCCATATGTAGGGAAGGGGAAATATTTTATTGTTGATAAGACTTTGAAATATTATTTTTTGGAATCTATGTATCTTTTCATGGAGAGAATCAAGTCACAAGTAGTTATAGAAATGTTTTCCTAAATTTATTGAATTCTTATAGGGAGAAATGGATTCATTTTTTAAATGTGATCTCTAGAATGAAGTGAAAACTAATAATGGACACTTCAATACAGATTTGGCTTGTATGTAAGATAATGGGGGGTATTATTATATTGTGGACAGAAAATAACATATGACCTGGTTATCTTTACATATCTCTTCTAAGAGATAATCAAGCATTATATTGTTATAGCATTTAGGTCATGCACAAGATTTCAACCATGATTTTTATCATCATGTGGTTAGGGTAATTTATGTGAATTTTAAGGTCATTCATATAAGACCATGTTAACTCTGAAGTGAACTGATATATGATGATGATGTGGGGAATCCCTTACCCATACACCTACTCATATGTGGGTTATTCTCATTGTGAAAAATAATTAGTAGAAAATAATTCTTTCACAAAATAGAGATATTTAAAAGAAATAAAATGAAAAATGATCTTTTGGTAGATGGACAATGATGTTGGATATATGAATCACTATGTATCTTATGAGAATAAGAATCAATCCATAAATAGTTAAAAAAAATCAATTTAGTTTCTTGTGATGAGGACATCATCTGTGAAGTCTAATTTTTGGTTGTTAGGATTAGGGTGTCTCTTTGTTTTATATCAAACAATGAGGATCATAGTTTTCATGGAAATGATGAGTAATATATGGATTATCAAGAAAATGATGTTATGTCAAACCATGTATATTAGGATGGAAATTGAAAACCAGATCTTGGGTGTTATTAGATCTACAGGAGTATGATGGAAAAAAATGAAAACAATAAACATGGACCAAAATTGAAAGGTAGTTTCAAGGATGATGTTTTTGGGACTTATAGTGATAAGATATGTTTATCCTAATAAAGAAATTAAATTTTTTTATAGGGAAATTTGGTGGGTGACATATGAAAATAAAACTGCCTAGTATTACTATATTGAAAAGAATTAGATCTGCTAACAGGACGACCCTTTTAGTGGGAGGATTAAGAAAATCCAACTGGGGTGTAATAAAATATAATAAAGAAAATGTTTCTTCAGGAACATGACAACCCATTTAAAATGGAAAAGGAATGTTTATAGTGATTTGATATGTACCTAAATTAGGAGTATGTTGTTTGGATGTAATAAGTCAGAGCCCAAAGATATCATTGTGACTAGTATTGGATATGGGGTTTGAACTCCCATAAATTGATTTTTTTTTATATATGGAATATGAATATTTATATATCCATGATGACATCCTTGATGAGGGAACCTGATTTATGATTTCCAACCTATATCTCAATATTTCTATAGGATATGGAGTATTTTTTATCTTCGTGACAGGACATATGACATAGGGTCTCGATGTAAATACATATCCATTTTGAATGACAATCAATCCAGTCATAGTTCATGTGGGGATCCCTATGCAGTTTTGACTTGAAGATAGTGGGGAATGTTTTAAATTTAGTCTTACTTTAAAACTAGAGACTCATCCATCACTATGTATACTATGATGGGAGGAATTAAGACACATGCAATTCTAAAAAAAATGTGCAATGGGATAGAAGTTATTAAAAATCCTAATCCACTAAAGGAATGATTAATTTGGTATGAAATTTTACATAATGGAATAGTTATATAATCCATAATGTTTTTTTAAAATTTTAATGAAAGCTTAATATATTATATCTTCTTCTGACTATGATAGTTTTCTATATTATTTAAAATCATAAATATCGGACAATGATGAGTTGTAGTTATTGGTCATATGATTATGACCATATGGTGTTCCTCTTCAGGTCCAGCATTTAAGACGATAATGTTACGATATTTACCATAATAAAATGGTAGTTAGTGTCATTAATATTTCATCTTTCCAAATGGACGATATGTCACTCTTTTTTAGATCATGTTATAGAGACCGAATACACATTTTAATGTCTAGAAAAATAGATGAAACATTTTTTTGACAACCATTATTTCTTGATAAATCTTTAATTGTTAGGGGTAGTAGTTGGCTCTCCATCCACTGAGATTGTGGAATATACTCCATTAGAGTTAACCATATGTATTAAATAAATTCCCTCCCATTTTTTATCCTTAATGGGATAATTCTTCCAAGGAATGTTCGAGGAATTAAGGTATAGTACTAGTTATCCTTGTATGAATGAGTGAATGTGAACATCCATTTTAATAGCACATTCAATCTGATTTTTATGGGCCAAAATGTGATGAAATGTATACAATTTTTCTATCATGTATTCCAAATTTATCAAATAATTTTTTGAATATATATTATATATGTAGTTGAACACATACAGAAACATAGTGTGATGGGAAGTTGTACCTCAATTGGATTAAATACCTCTATCCTGTAGATAAGAAAATACGGGGTTCACCGTGTTGCAGTATGGGTGGTAGTTTGGTACAAACAAAATATGTGTATGATCTTTTTAGCCAATAAATCTTATCCTTATACACAATATTTTAGAGAATGATTGAGAAGGTTTTGTTTAAGATCTCTGTATATCTATTGGCCATTAGGTGATTACAGGATAAAAGGTTTGATGGGATATTATAGTCCTGATATAGCTTATCACACTCCACATAATAGAATTTTGTGTGTTCTTCTATTAATATGATTTAACAAAAAATAAAAATGGTTAGAAATTTTTTATTTTTCGAAGCTCAAAATCATTTTATTCCCAAATTCTTTAAGGGGTTTTTCCTCCCCACATTTTTCACTGAAGTTACTAGCAGTTGGGAAGTACATTAACTTCTTTTCCAATGTTGGAGTTTTAAGAACTATAAAATTAATTATTTTTAAATAATAATTGATAATAGTATTTGGTTATATGTTTCATCTTCAAGGGTTAATGGATTTTTTTTGTACACTTGATTGGAATTACACTTATTGGTGCATTTTATGAAATCCTATGACATTGAATCCTAGATGTATCTAATCCATTGGATTTGTTTGGATATCCAAAACCATGACTGGTGGGAAACACTTGATCCTATGTCTACATCACTCATGACAACAAAATTACAATCTCTCTTAAGTAAATTGAAAAGGACTCATTCAATTCCTTATTTATAGATGTTTTTAGTGATTTGGGGTGCCAGAGAGTGTAATGTTGATTTCCCATAATCAAATTTTTTATTTCATAGCATTTTCCAATAACTGGACTCCATTTTGTATGTCCTCAACAATGGGTATCTTCAAAATTGCTAGGGGGTCATTCAGGTTGGGGATGGGGCTCATCTCATTGTCCTCTTCCACACAGATAGATTCAAATGGGCAGACCATTTGGTTATCATCAATAATTATGACTACATCATATTGATATATATCATCCAGAGTCATGGATAATGTTTTCAATGAATTAGCATGACTGATCTATGATAATGGGACATGAGTCAATGTTGACTCAGATGAGAATTGTTACACTAACCCATTGATATAGCCAATAAATGGTATTTGATCTTCCTTTATGATGGCATAATTATCATTGATCTTATTGATCACCTATACTAAATCACCTATCAACTTTATGTGGTCTACTGACTTTTGACATTTTAGCTCTGTCACCTACAATGAGGGATTGATATTATTCTTCGTTATTTATATAGTATTGTAAAATTAAGAAAGAGTAAGGAATGACTTACATCACTATAGAGATTTACATGGATACCAATGAAAAATTGGTAATATTAGTGTCCTCCATTCTCCACCATATAGGGATTCTAGATGCGCCATTGGAATACTTTTCACACACATGGGGCCCCTTATGAATAGGGAATACGTCCTTATCTAGAAACTGAGTATTTAATGGTTTTTCATTTGTATATTTTTTCTTTGTAAGAAATTATTACAAATCATATACATTTACTACATTTTGGGGAATAGAATTAATGTTGTACTATTATAATGTAACCTCCCACATTTCCAGACATTCAGTCTATAGATGTCATTTGAGGATTTATTTGGGGTGAGTTATTACGAGAGGCCATATGGACATCATGGTGTTGTAGGTAGTGCCTTATAATTTTAACTGAATATATTAATTCCAAGAATCTCTTATTGATATTTAAATAACTATTCATAGTGTCGATACCGGTTCAAATAAAATAATAACTACTCTTTTCATTACCAACATCATTCTTTTGGGTACAGAAAGAACCTACAAATTATTCTAGGGATTTCACATAATGTATGTGTGGATTCCCTTCAATAGGTTCCATCAACACTAGTGAGATGAATATCTATTTATTTACGATTCCAACTACTTCTTGACAATCATCCATTCATGGATTTTAGACCCCCTTCTTCCTAAAAATATTGTAAGGAAAACATATTCCTTTGAGGTTCATCATAAACTACAGAATTTAGGTTAGGATTCACTAAATTCCTATAAATTCATTGATTTTATGAGTTGGTAACATATTTAGGATAACCTTATTCTTCATAGGATCAACATTCATTCCCCTATTATATGAAATAATGTAGATAATGTTCCTTTAGGTGACCCCAAAATCAAATTAAAAGGGGTTTATCTTCAGACAGTGTTATCATAGTTTGTTGAAGATATGTTCTGGATCACCCATGTGTATGGAACACTATTGATACATAACCACCCATCCATTGACATATAATTCCATATAAATTATCATGAATATTATGATAATGCGATTCAAGGAATAATGGTATGTGGGACTGGTATTCTTCAAGCCAAATGGTATTTCCGGATAGAAAGCTTCTAACAAACCTGCTCTTTATTCCACACTTTAAATTGATTAATTCCCTAAAAATTTACTTAGGGAAAATTTTTGTATAGAGAGTTATATTGTCAGGGAAAATTAGGTACATTACATGACAAATTAAGACATAAAAATACATCATCTGTATTGAAAACATCGTTTATATGACCACCAAAGTACCTCATACCTAACATTCCAATGGATAACCTGAGGACATAGATGTGAAACGGGTGAGCTATAAAGCCATGAAAGGGATTAAAAATACATTACATGAAGAATAAAATATGCGGTAGAAAATAGGAAAATCAATGGAGCTTAAGAGAAACAAGATCATAAAGGCTTGAAATAGCATGATTATCATAAAATGGAAATTTGGCATCGATATTTAACACGATATTAGTGTGATACAAGGGGAAATGCACATGGATAAAGATTAATCATTCATTTCACATGAATTAGAATGAGTAAATTGTCATTTCACTTGATGTCTTCAGATAATAATCATTACCCAATTAATTATAGCGCTATCAGTGCGCACCCTTCTTAATTATTTCAATTCATGCATAAATATACCACATGGATCATATAATAACATCATAATTTATTCCAAGAGAAAGTAATGAGGAATTGATAAATTTAAAAATATATTCAATAAGTAAATGTGCATAAATTTTAATACCCTTGATAGAGGAATGGGCATGGTATTAACTGCACAATGACTTTGGATTTGAAAATTGCAGTGCAATTTCTGCTGCATAATGGTGTGAAATAAGAATTTATAAAAATGGTTGGAGGGATATAAATGGGTATCTCATCATATGAAAACTAAATTTAAAGTTTGGGGGTCATATATATACATTTCCTAACAAATGTAATTGAATTTAGATTTATGATACAAAATAATTGATTGAATTTAAATGCGAAGAGAGAAATTCCTTACGAAATTTCAGCATGGTAACAGGTGTACATGGGAGGTATTAATGATAGATATAGATGTTTCTCATCACTAAAACATAATGTGGGATGTATGGGGTAGGTGAGAAATAATACCCCAATATTTTTAATTTAAAACAAAATTGTATAACAATATAATGAACTTTGGAAAAAAATGATAATGGAAGAAATCCCTTACTTGGAAGTGTGATCCCAAATTCCTATGAGGGGTTGAGAGTGGCTTCATGAAATATTGGGGGTCTATGGGAGGATTATAGAGATATGATGGAAAAGTATGGTAATGCTCCAAAGGATTTATTTGAAGATGAAGTGGGAGGTTTGTTTTCTCTGGAATTGGGGATGACCTCATTGATTTAAGGTTCAAACATTCCAAGAAGTTTATAATGGGTTTGTTCATAGAACCAGAAACATCCAATGATTACATATCCATTTGGACCAACTTTCCAAACAAAGGTGCTCATTAGTTGTGAACTAATGAGGCTTAAGAATTTGCATTGGTCGAGAGGATGGGATGTCGGACTCATCACACCTTTTTTAGGGGAATTATTGTCTACTCTGGGACTCTCTTTATAGATTAATGGTATGGTCATGAATCCTTATT
Organism: Viscum album; assembly: GCA_963277665.1. Lineage (NCBI taxonomy): Eukaryota > Viridiplantae > Streptophyta > Magnoliopsida > Santalales > Viscaceae > Viscum > Viscum album. The sequence continues at coordinate 2,096,433,993 of OY728123.1, read as the reverse complement.
ACATTACCAAGTATAAAATAATCTTTCCTTTAGATCTGACAATCAATTATTGATATGTAGTAAATTTAGAGAATATTTTATATGTATTCAAGGTTCTTCATTGATAGAGAATCATCTGTATTTGTTAGAGAATCATAGTCAATGGTATCCATCAATACATTGTATAAAAGTCTCTTGGTCATTATGATGACCATACTGGTTTTAAAGACACCCGACCGGGCACTTGAAGTTTATTATCATTCAGAAGGACATGAATTATTTCATAGTTGGGATCATACCCACAGATGGGTTACCTACGTATCCTTTGTTTTGGAAAAGGAATCAGAACCCACGTAGTTAGAGTAAAGAAGTATGAGGATTATGGATGATTGATGGCTCAAAGACATATGTCATAATTACTTTTACACTCTAAGCACACGTGAGTCAAGCTCGGTGTGAGAAAAAAGATGTATTAGTAAAACCAGACAATTGTTCCACGAAAGATTCAATCATAAGAAATGATGTGGGGGCTTATGTATGGATGACTTCCAAAATAGATGAATATTGGATTTTACTTTAGGGAAGATACCCAGGAACAAGGTCCATAAAGGTATATGTGATTTATGGAGATTTGGATACTCAATCTTGGGGCTTACTCTTGAGGAAGGTGCCCAAATTAGGAAGGGACTTATGATTGAGTTTTACTCCTGAAAAGGAAGCCCAAGGAAAAAGTAAATTAATACTGGTTAAGAGTAATTATGAATGGGGCATATTATTAAAGAAGAGGCCTAGGATAGAGGGAATTATAACTGGAGATTACTCCAGAAAAGGAAGCCCAGGTTAAGGAAATTCGGATTTTGGGAACTTGGTACCTACTCCTAAGGAGGATGCCCATATTTGGGAAATTATGATTGGGGCTTATTCCTGAAAAGGATGCCCAGGTTAGGCGACTTGAGGCTTATTCCTAAAGAGGATGACCAAATTAAGAGAACTTGGAATGGGGCTTACTCCTGAAAAGGAGGCCCAGGTTAAGGATTCTCTCATCTTAAAGGATGAGGTAGAATGAATGAAATCTCTGACCATAGTGACATAAAGATATGTGAATCTCTAGGTTTTAAGAGATGTTCCAAAGAATTACTTTTAGATTAGGAAGCCAACAAGGAAATCATTACATGAATGGATTTGGAGAGAGTTCTGAAGGCTTAATCTTGAAGAGGATAGGTGGACAGGCATAAGAGAGGTGAAATAGGCAGGAGGGGCACCCAAAAAGAAGGTGGCGTGCAAGTCCTGCATGGGCGCGCAAGTCCTGGTCATGCAAGTATACTTGCACGACACATGGGTACTTGCATGACGGTCAACCCTTAGGGTAATACTTGGCTGAGATTTGGCTCAAGCCCTTAGTATTATCCATATAGGCTTCTAGAAGAGGGGAGCACAAGTTCTATTGAAGGAGTAAGGCGGCGCGCAAGTGTGTCCATTTCCCTTAAGGGATGGACACTTAGGCGCGCAAGTGTTGATGAGTTTCAACACTTAGGCCTTACTACACCTCTTTAGATCTTCCGTTCTAGGTAAGAAATTACCATAAAAGTGATCAGAAGCTTTCAGAAGAGACTAGGGAACTGGGAGCTCAAATATGAGTTATTGGAATTTTTTCTCTCGAAATGGGGGGCCCACCGGGGGTATTTATAGGCTTGTGAAGACCCTGGGAGAAATTCAAATAGGGTGCGCATGTCGCCTGTGTGACCATTGGGCGGTGGGAAAGTGTTCTTGTGTGACCTTGGTGGAACTTGCGCAGCCCAAGTGCAAATGAATCAGTTTTCATGACTTTGTTAATTTTGTATGTTTCTTCAAGGGATGAATCACTTTGGACTAAGGTATTTGCCTTTTTCTGTGGTTATACTTTGTGACAGAAAGGATCATCAACAAAAGTCCCCCTAATAGTTGGATCCGGAGTAAAAAGAGGATTTGACTCTGAGTAAAAAAGATAAACAATGGGTCTTTTTGGTTATTGGAATTTTAAAGTCATGCATCCCATAAATAAAAAGGATAATGTTTAAAGTCAAAATAGCTTTGAACGAATGAATTAAAATTGACTAAATTCCTTGAAAATTTGTCTGAAAACATATTACCACACACAAGTATGATGGAAAATATGTAAACGATGACTTAAGAAATCTTGAATAGAAGGAATGATAAGAAAAAAGGGCTAAAAGGCATTAGAAAAATCAGTTCCCAAGAATGAAGTTACCACTATTTAACAAACCCGTTAGGGGGTTGAATTATGTAGGGCCACCTAAAGGCTTTGGCTGCATAGTCAAATAATAGTATACTTTGGCTGACAAGTCTGTTGTGTAGACTGTTTATATAAGGACACCTAAGGGTATGTACTGCATAGTCAGGAAAAAGAACTCTTAGAAATTTACTTTTCTACTGATAAAAAGCTCGTGAAATTTTATGGAGATTCAACTTTTCCAAAGCAAAAAGTTTGCTGTATGGAGAGAGGTACTTGAATATGGAGAAGATATTTCCAAACAATATTGTCTATGAATTGGATGAATGTCACTCCTACGAAGGTCTGAACCAAGCGTAGGGAAGAGAAATATAAACCATAGACTTGAATACTTTCAGATCATGAAAAAAAAGTATGAGACAAATATATTAAGGATGTCTATTTTTGTGGATCCCTACATATTGTCATTAAGACCAATAAGGACAAAAGAGGTTTTCTTCCCAAGAATGAAGTTACCATTATTTAACAAACCCATTAGGGGGTTGAATTATGTAGGGCCACCTAAGGGCTTATGTTGCATAGTCAAATAATAGTATCTTTTGGCTAACAAGTCCATTATGTAGACTACTTATGCAAGGCAGCCTAAGGGCACGTGCTGCATAGTCAGGAACAATAACACTCATAAATTAGTCATTTTGTGACTAGAAGTCAAGAAAAGGGTTATGAAGATCTGTAAATATTTAAGGTTAGGATTATGACACATAAAAATGGGTATTGTCCAATGTTTGTAGAGATACACAGATCAATGATTACCATAATCATGTTGTGGTTGGGTCCTGAATTGAAATGTTGGACTTTACTACGTATCCCATAAGGATGGTAATCAATCCATACGTAGTTTTTGAAATATATTTTAACATTTTGTGGGACGAAAGTATGGGAGATCATATTTTAGGTTCATAGAGCTCGGACCATATTAATGAATACACATTGTGTGTTTTCATGTTGACTTTTTAGCCCGGGGACTGAAAGTGGAATTTGGGGTTAGGTCCAAAGACATGGGGCTGGATTCGAGGTATGTTCGAACGTTCCTATGTATCCCATAAGGATGGTAATCAAGACACACATAGTTCTATAAATACCCTATGTACAAATTTGGTTCGTACAAGTGAAGGGTGAAGGGTGCTTTAGTGCAATGATGGTTTGACCCAAGATAAAAGGTTAGTGCATTTCCATGTATGCACGTAGTCTTTAGAATATAACATGATGGGAAATCAATGTAAATAATGATTCCCTCTGTGGTGAAGGTATCAAAGAATGTTGTAGTTTATTGTCATACAGGACAAAATTGTTGTACAGTGTAATGTCATGTAGCAAGGAAAAAGCTGAACCAATGTGAAGAGATTAATTTTGGGATTGAACCTTAGGAGGTTGCCTACGTACCCAGCCTAGAAGGCAAGTATCAAAGTCTGTGTAGTTCAATTAAAGAATGAATTAGTGATCAATTTGTTCTTAGGGACAATGACCTAAAAAATGGTGTTGGGACTTAAGCGTGGTTAGTGGCCCAGAGAGAGTGTTACGGTTGAATTTTACTTTAAGATCACGTGATTCATACTCAGTGTGAGAAACAAGAGGTAGAAACAACCTTAACGATGCACAGTTTAATGTCATGTAGGACATATGAAGGGACTATGCAATTAAAATTCTTGTAGTGAGAACTATTGGTCCTGTATAGTTTAGTGTCATGCAGAAGGGAAAAAATATAGTTTAATGTCATGTAGGATGTATTAAGGGACTTTTTTATGTTTTACGTCATGTAAGATGAATGGGAAGTACAGTTTAATGTCATGTAGGAAAAATATAAGGACAGAGTTTAACATAATGTTGGATGTGAACACAGTTTTGTGTCATGTTGGACAATAAGGGTGTTGTACAGTTTAGCATCCTGTAGCTAAGATGATGGGGAAAAAACATTTTAACATCATGTTGGATGAAAGGGGGACTGTGCAGTTTAATTTGATGTAGTAAGGATAAAGAAGACACATTTTAACGTTATTGTTGGATGATAAGGATGGAAATATTTTATGATCATATGCATGGATCGTGGATGATTTAGTTTAACATCTTTCTGGACAATATGAAATGCCAATAGTTTAAGGTCGTATTCATGGACCGTGGATGATGCATTTTTTGTTTATACAAAATAATTCTTCAGAAATCAGTCATTGGTTGGAGTAGTTATGAGTTCTCCATCCATTGAGATTAAAGAATATTCCCCATTGGAGTAGACCTTTTGTATTGAATAATGTCCTTTGCATTTTGGCTCAAGATTGGGAGGTTTCTTTCCTGTTATCATTGGAGTTCTGAGAACTAATACCAATTCCCCCTGAATAAATGAACGAAGATTAACTTTTTTGTTGAAATCTCGTGCTATTCGATTCTGATAGACTTCCAAGTGGTGAATGGTGCACAATCTTCTTTCATATAATCGTTCCAATTCATCCAATCACTTATGAGATTGTTCATCTGTAGATGACTGATCAATAATGGATACTCTGAGCGAAGGTAACAGAACTTCAATGGGAAATACTTCTTCCGTTCCATATACCAATGAATATGGAGTTGACTGTGTTGTAGTGCGGGTGGTGGTCCGATAAGCCCATAATGCATGAAAGTGTTTTTTAGGCCATGACTTCTTATCTTTATCCACCATCTTTTGTAGTATGTTTGAAAGTGTCTTGTTGAAGGATTCTATCTGGCCATTGTCCGCTGCATGATACCAAGATGAATGGTTCGATTTGATGTTGTATTCTTGATACAACTTCTTTACCTCGGATGAACAGAAATTGGTGCCATTGTCCATCAATATGGTATGAGGGACACCAAATCTGGTAATTATGTTAGACTTGATGAAGCTAACAATGCATTTAGAACTGACTTCTTTGAGGGGTATTGCCTCTTCCCATTTGGAAAAGAAGTCAGTGGCTGTAAGAATGTACTTAAACTGCTTGGATGTAGCTGAAAGATAAGGTCCCACCACATCCATTCCCCATGTGGAAAATGGCCACGAGTATTTAGTTGTATGAAGCAACTCTGGGGGTTGATGAATGAAGTTGGCATATACTTGGCAGGAATGACACTTCTTTGTGAAATCAACACAATCTTGTATCATTGAAGGCCAAAAGTATCCAAGCCATCGAATTTTATCAGATAGTCTATGTCCAGACTGGTGGGCACCACAAACTCCTTCATGTACTTATTTCATGACAGCCATTCTCTCTTCCCCATCAATGCATCTGAATAGTACTCTATCAAAACCATGCATGTAGAGACATTTCTATAGGTGATCTGAGCTATCATAAAAAATGAAATTGACCACAAGTCTCCAGAATTTTTCTTTCCTGGCTCTATCAGGTGGAAGTGTTCCATTTTGAATGTATTACCTGATAGGTGTCATCCATCCTGTAGTATGACCATATGGTTCAGAGATAAGACTAATTTCATTGATTTCCTACGTTCGGATTTTAACACAATGTGAAATTGTATGACGGTGGGCAATACTGATACTTGTCTCCTCCTGATTTGGATCTGCCAGAGCTGTGTCTATATTATCCAGTGCATCAGCTTGGGCATTTTGTGATCTCAGGACATAAGAAAATGTCAGTTTCGAAGGAAATTCCACCATTAACTCTCTGATGTAATCATACAAAGGGATTAGTTCTTCTTTTCTAATTGTGTAATCCCCATTTACTTATTTGATTACAAGGTCTGAATCACCTTTCAACATAAAGTGACTCACTTGTGTTGAAGCGCCAACTCCAATCCTACGATAAGATCTTGGTATTCTACTTCATTATTTGTACCACCTCCCAACAATGAGAAGGAATAGGTTAACACTGCATTTTCTGGAGAAAAGAGCACAATTCCTAACCCAACTTTTTTGAATTTAGGATTTTCCATTTTCTTCCCTGTTGGACTTCTGGAAGAACCATCAAAGTACATTTCCCATGTTTGAAAACTAACTTGAATAAAGAATACTTCCTCATTAGGAAGTTCAATATCTGAAGATGTATCTTCTACTGAAGGATGTTCAGCAAGGAAATCAGCCAGATCTTGGCCCTTTATTTCCTTTTGAGACACATATTGAATATCAAATTGCTGCAAAATAGCTGTCCACCTTGTCAGACGTCTTGTAAGCATTGGACGACTAAGGTTGAATTTGAGCGGGTTATTGTGAGATACCAATTGGACCTAGTGATGTTTCAGGTAGTGTCTCGACTTCTGAACTGCAAAGATTAATGCTAGGCAGCAATTGTCAATATTCAAATATCAGGTTTCAACTTCAAGCATAGTCTGACTGAGATAGTAGAGGTTGTTTTCATTCCCAGCATCATTCTTCTGAGCAATAAAGGCACCCAATGATCACCCTAAAGCTGTCACAAAGAGGATAAGTGGTCTTCCTTCAACAGGTGGAATTAAAACTGGTGGACTCAATAGATACTTCTTGAGAATATTGAATGCTTCTTGACATTCTTCAGTGCACTTGTAAGTGACTCCCTTCGTCATCAATTTGGTGAAGGGTAATCGTTTTCCTGCCAAATTGGTGATAAAACACCAAATATAGGCTAAGTGTCCTTGAAATCCTCTTAATTCTTTTAAATTTCGAGGAGGTGACATACCAAGGATTGACTTTGTCTTCTCAGGATCTTCTTTGATACCATGATTGCGTACAATAATGCTGAGAAATTCTCCTGAGGTTACCCCAAAAGCACATTTTATGGGGTTCATCTTCAAATTATGTTGTCGTAGTTTGTGGAATATGATTTCCAAATCAGCCAAATGATTAGAACTTTTTTTGGATTTAACCACCAAATCATCCACATAACATTCAACAAAATTCCCTAAAAAGGGTTTGAAGATGCGATGCATGACACACTGAAATGTTACTCCTGTATTCTTCAGGCCAAAGGGAATTACCCAATAGAAAAACACACCCTGAGGGGAGCTGAAGGCTATAGATTCTGCATCTTCTAGATCCATTCAGATTTTATTATATCCATAATATCCATCCATGAAGGAAAGTGCTTCATAGCCAGTTGTTGCATCAATTAAGAGTTCTGTAATCAGTACTGGAAAATCGTCCTTATGAAATGCCGATTAAGTTCTCTGAAATCAATGCAAACTCTAATTTTCCCATTCTTCTTTTTCACTGGGACAATAATATCCAACCACTTGGGATATTGAACTTCTCTGATGAAGTTAGCTTTGATGAGCATATCCACTTCAGCTTCAATTTTGGAAGCATAGGTTGGGTGTGTTCTTCTACCAGCTTTTTTGAATCCTCGATGTTCTTCTGACAAACCCAACCGATGAGTAGCAAAATCGGGATCAAGCTCGGTAATCACTCTATAGTTCCAAGAAAATATATCTCTATTTTTCTTTAAAAAATAAATATACATCTTTTTCTCTTCAAGAGTCATGGCCACACTAATTAAAGTGGGGCGTGGATCTTCTTTTGTACCCAGATTTATTTCTCTGAGTTCATCAACGGTGGTAGAGATACCCTCTTCAAATGCTAGAGGATCATCCATAAGATCTTCCTCTTCTTCTTTAACATGTGTTATTTCTTCTGTTTCTGCTTTCATAGTGGATGAAGAAGCAGAATTTCTGTGATCAGAAGAGATGTTAAAATTTGAACATCTTGAAGAATAAGATTCCATTTCCGACCCTATTGATGATGAAAGGTCTTCCTTGGGTAATATAGAGGAGATAATGGAATGAGAATCCACATCATCGTTCACCTCTAACATTGTTATAACTTCTTCTGGCCTAGTTGGCGAAGAATAGACTTACTGCATTTCAGCGGATGAAATGAAGACATCTCTGTTTGAGCTTTCATCATTTCTTGGTTGATCACCACTTTCTCCCATGTTGTCTGGCTTGTTTTCCTTAATTGAAATTATGGAGGTTTCCATAAGAGTATTTTGATTTAGGTCTATCCTATCAATTTGACTGATAGGTAATACATAATATGTACTCACATGTGCTAATGGTTTTACCATAATCTTTTCCAAACCATATGGAGCATTAAATTTGGTACCCTCTTTTTTTGTGGATTTCCCCTTTCCCTTCATGTGATAGAATTCCGCCTCAATGTATTGAGATTAACATGTCTTGAAAGGGGCCTTATCACCATAAAATGTCCCAATTTTACCATCGAAACAATATTTGAGACATTGATGGTATGAATAAGGGATAGTCGCATGTTGATGTAGCCAGGGTCTTCCAAGCAAAATGTTTAAGGTTGAGTCTTGATCAACAACCATAAAATCTAAATTAGATACAAGATCTCCAAACTGAGTTCTGAGTGTAATCTCGCCCAGTGGTTCTTGTTCATTTTTATCATATCCTTGTAACATTAAAGTAAAAGGAGATAAATAAGATTTTGTGAGGCCCAATCGACGAAGTGTACGCACGGGGATGAGGTTGACTCCTGAACCATTATCAATGAAAACTCTTCGGACATCTACACCATTGACCTTTCCAGATAAGTTTGAAGGTCTAATATGTCCATACATGACATCATTTTCATCTTCATCAGTAAAATATATCACTTCATGTCATTCTACAGGATTATTCTCTACATGGTAGACTTCAACTACAGCGATTTCAGTTTCAAACTTCTGAAGACTCGACAAAGCCTCGATGAGTGCCTCCCGAAGATCCTTTGAAAAATTCAAAGAATCCAGAATTGATAACTTCTCCAATATTTGGGCCAAGTGTTTGAATACATCATACTTTTGATCCAAAGGTCTTTGTTTCCAAATAGGAACATGTGGTTTCACAGGTTCCTTAGAAGTTGATGCTTTGGAAGTTGATGCATCTTGTACCGGGATAAGAGTTGGTAATACTTCTGGCTTTGGAAGATTTGACCGATTAAGTCTATTTACTTGATGAGAAGAAGAAGGTAGATCTTCTAAACTATCTTCCAGAATAACTGTTCCAGGACTGAATCTACCTTGTGTAGAAGAACTTTCTTGTTCTTGTTGAGCTCGTTGAAGGGATCTACCATGAGTTTCTACTGCATACAAAGTTCTATCAAAGTTAGAATTGGAATAGTGTCCTCTGAAAGATCCATGTCTTCCCCTATACCCTGAGCCTCTGGAACTTCTTCTGATTCCTCTGTTTGATATGGGGAACCCCGGTTCATCGAGTTCGAATCTGTGATTGGCATAAGGATCTGTTAAGTGAATCATATTAACAGAACTGAAGATTAACTATTCATCCGATGAAGATTCTTCCTGACTAGCCAATTTAGGCTATTCCATTTGATGGGGCGGTGCCCATGACTTTGAAGTAGATGGCATAAAATATGCCATAGACAAATACAACTTGGGCTTTGGCATGATCTCATCTTCTTCTGATTCTTCCTCTTTATTTGAATTATGTCATTTCTTTGAGGATTTTCCCTTTGATGAAGAGGGTTTCCCTGTGTCATTCATGGAAGAAGACACAATCGGTTTCTTCAATTGTGTTCGCAAAATGGCATGAGTTCGATTGATTGTTTTTCTGATCATCCAATCATCATATTTTTGCGCATTTCTGTTCTTGACTTCTTGCCACTCGCCTTCCTCCTCTGGATCTGTAACAGTAACACATGCTACCTGAGCTAAAGAACCTTTCAATTTGACTTTTCCCAAGTTGACCATTTTTTACAGGAGGTCCTTGAAGACAAAACACTCTTGAATGGGATGCCCCAACATTTGATGAAATGGGAAATAATTGGGACGGTCTTCATCTCCATCATAGTTAGAACTCTTGGGCCTTGGAAATTGGACCAAATTAGTTTCCAAATCCAAAATTAAATAACCATGAACTTGTTCATTTCAGAAAGAGTAAAAATTTCTCTTAAAATCCTCAAATTGTTTTTGTCTTTGATCTCTTTCATCATCTTGACAAAACGGCCTCTATTGTTGGTGCTCAAGAGGTGGAACCCTTTGAGAAGATGAGGGTTTTGAAGTAGAAGTAGGTAAAGGTGCTTGTTTAAGCATAACTGTAGCAGTCACTACATTACCCATTCTCCTTCCTAGAGCTGATGGAATTACATGAGCTTTATCCTTACTCTTCATAAGTGAATCTTCAATCTGTTGAGCGATTGAAGTAAGGTCTCGAAAACCTCTTGTGTATTTTATAGCGATCAACAGTGTGCACAACTCATCATACAGATTTGCCACACAAATTGGAAACAATTCCTCTTGAGGGAGTGCTAAGATTAGGGAATATGTTAATCCCTTCCAACAAGCAATGAAATCTGAAACCCTTTCATTCTCCCTTTTCTTATAGTTTGTAAGATCAAAAATTGTTGCCTTTGGAAACGTTGAGCTGAATTGAAGAAGGAATATTTGGCGGAGATCCTCCCATCCGGTAATTGAATGGGATTGCAAGCTTGTGTACCAGACAAAGGCAGGTCCTTGTAATGACTGTACAAAACACTGGATCTTAACTACTTCTTGTTGCTAAGGGGTTCCCATAATAGGATCACAATGAGAATAAAAATGTGTTATGTGTTGAATTGGGTCTCCCGAACCATTAAATATTGGGAATGTGGTACTTGCAAAATTTTATTAGGGAGGAATCGCATCAACCCATTCAGGGTAAGCTCTCTTTTCTGGTTTAATTGGATCACGCTTTCCCTCCATAGTTTCCAACTGAGCTGTAAAAGACTCAATATTAGTTATTAAATTTTGAGAAACATCCGGTTGATCTTGGACCTGAATAGGTGCAGTGACTGGAGCTTGGACAGATGTGGTGGATGGTATTGCAACTGATGGTAGCACTACCGATTGTTGTTGCGCTTGACCCGTAGGATTAGAACTGTGAGGGTGTACTTGTAGAGGAGGATATTCTGGATCTATCTCAGTAGCTGCAACAAATTCCCTTGGCTAACTGACTCTAGCATGATTAGGATGAATACTACCGTGAAGTAGTTCTGCGTTCAACCTCGTCAATTCATTCATTTCTTCATCTTTTTGTGCAAATCTTTACTCTAGTGATAGCGATTGGTCTTCTCTTGAGGAAGGGTATATAACCTGATTCTTTCCTTTCCCCTTGTTGGATCCCTTTAGGAGAGGGGGAGGTGGGTTACATGAGGTATTACCTAGATTTTGGGTAATCCTTTGATTTTGTGTACGCACACCTTCTTCATTTGTGTTTGTGCGTACAACTTCTTCAGCAGGAACTTCTTCATATGATCCCTCTGAGTGAGCCTCATCCGGTGGATTAGCAACAATGGAATTGATGACATTAATTGATGCATAATTCATAGCATCCCTTCTATCGACATTTCGGCGATATTGTCTTCTTCCATGTCCTTGATGAGACATTTCCTTTTGTTGATTCGATCCCTCATGAACTTCTTGACGAACAATAAGTTGGAGGGAATCTCATGATAAATTAGCTCTTTGTTCCTCTTGAGGCTTCTTCCCTAATTGAGATAAGACTGAATTTCTCTGAGGAAGAGATTGATGATTTGAAAAACTCCCTAGTTTGGTGGACTGGGGCTGTTTCTGCTCAACTCCTCGAATCCTATTTGTTGATTCTGAGGGTTGGGTTAAAAGTGTCCTCAGTCTGGCTAGTCGGTGTGGTTCTTGAGTTGCTATATCTGAGACTTTCTTGAAAGATCTCCTGATATTATGGATTTTAGACCAAAAATTGGCTGGATGCATCAACCTGCATCCAGTTTTATCACTCGGCTCAAAAGACCATTGGATGATTTCTGACACTTCTGTCACTTGATGATGTGCTTGCTGCAAATGAGAGGCTTGTTCAATATTCATGCTTGCTTGATGCAGGATTAATTCAAAAACGTGTTCTCTGTATACTTGATTTTGAGAAGAAGTAGTTGAAGCATGTTCTTGAGCAAGCCTTTGATTACAACAAAACCCATTGGTTGTGGTCGGCCATGGGCAATAACATTGCATGAGACCATTTTCGGCGGGCATTGCGGACTGGAGAGTTCAGTGAAATTTAGTGCTCCCTGAATACCTCATACCATGATATGAATACCAGATGGGCATTGGAAATTAAATGGCGCAATCTTCTTAGTGCACTAAGGGATGAACGATGCAGGTCTCTCTGCTGCTTTTCAGACTTTGGATATCGAGAAACTGAGAGAGATGCCAAGTCAATTTGGCATTGTAACCCTTATATTATCTTGACATGATTTTCATATTCATCATAAGAAAATATTTTCTTTTTCAACTGAAAATTATTTTTCAAATGTTGAGACGAATATGATGAATTCCGTCTTCCATAAAAAACTCTGGAATGTCATACTGAGAGTCAGCCAGAGGCCAAAACATGACTGGCACTTCACCTTTCGCCAGCTGTTTTCTCATATTCATTATTTCATCTTTATCATTCAATGAAGATTCTTCTACCTGATTGCACCAGAGCTGCTGCTTCCTTGTTGCTTCATCAGATTCAACAAGATTGGTAGATAATTCAACGATCAAACTAGAAGATGAACGGCCCATGGGTGGTTCAGAGAATGACCTACAACCTAATCTATCTTCTTATTGAGAAATTATTTCACCTTTTGTTGGTAAAGCATCAGACATGACTGGATTCACATTTTATAGTGCCTCAAGATAATAGGGCTTTCTCATCACTACATTTTCTATTGGAGCATCTTCCAGGCAATGTGCATTACTACTTCGGAGAGGACTTTCATAGCTAAATTCATCATCATTGGGGAAGACCACCATATAGGGTTACATCAAAAGATGAAACATTTTGCTCCTTGGTCTTCTGACCATACAGAGGGTTCCTGTGGCTCTCATACGAAGATGAAACTTCGAGATCGACCGCATTGTCATGAAGTAAGCCTTTTATGAGGAATTATCTGATGCAGACCTTCGGAATTAATGTTCCCACTATTGGGAACTGAGGGAGTAGAATCTTGAATACCAACTGACAATTTTATGAGGGCTTCAAGAACTCCAGCATCGAGCAAGGCCTTGTTATAGATTGGCTCTTTCTTTCTTGACTATTTTGGGCGAGTCTTCTTCATAGATGCCTTATTACTCATTTTGGGAACCACTTGTTGGCGAAATTGGTCATTATGGGCAGGTGTATGTGCCTTATCAGGAGAAATGATCAGGTTAGGATGATTATCGCTACTCAAATCTGGTGTATGTGGCTGACTTGGATGTCCATATGATATGGGGGAGTACGCCCCATAACCCTATGGGATTGGAAAATATGTGTGTGTCGTTCCGCAGTGAACTGTTGATGTGTCACTCCACTGGTAGGTATAGATTTATGTGTCTTTCCCTGAGATGGTACTGAAACTGTTATAATATCCTGGCAGGCATCCAGAATATGAGCAGAGATTTTCTTCTGCTCTTTCACCATTGATAGAATGTTCTTGGTGGCTTTATTAGACGGAACAGGGATATACATCCATTCCGTGCTTGGAGTAGGTGTATGTTCCTGCTCCAGTCCCCTTTTCCTGTTAGTGAATTCTGAGAGTACTCATGTGTGGGGGCAGAGAGTTGAGTCTGCCTCCTGTTTGTCACCGGATCTTTTCAACTGACTTCTCCGCATGATACCAAATGAGACTGTTGGTAGGATTGATCAATACTAGCAGGTGTATGTGCCTACTGATTGCACTTTGCCGAACATGGTTGACGAACTTCCTTCAATACTGATAGACGAGGCTGCTGGCAGGATTAATGAGTGTAAGCAGGTGTATGTGTGTGTTAACCATTTGTCAACACATTGGGTTGGCGGGCTCCATCACATGTTGTCAGACGAGCCTGCTGACTAGCCGATAATTTATAAACAGGTGTATGTTCCTATCTATAGTACGCCGCCGGAATTTCCTGGTGGTATTGGCGTGCTGCTTCCAGACGAATCTGCTGGACAGCGGGATTAAAACGGACGGGTGTGTGTGCCCGCTCGTTGCTTTCCACCAAGTTAGGTTGGTGGACATCTTCGAAGATGGAAGGGATGAAAACCTGCTCATTGTTGATTGGATTTCACCTTTGGTGGTTCGTCTTGCCTTCTTGGGTTCGAGGAACCTGAGCTAAATGCCTGGAGACGATACCCTCATCATGTTGAGGGTGCACTACCGCACTATTCTAGCGGCGATTGTTGATGGGAGCCCTCGGGAAGGACTCTTATCTCCTGAATTAAGGCCCTGAGGGTCCTGCTCATTCACCTCCCCAGAATATGTGAGTGAATGGTGATTACAATCCGGGGATAACGACCCGAATTGGTTGGAGACGGTGGTTGGCACCACATGCTTCTTGATCACTGGTCGTCACTGTCCAGACGACCGGGGTGAATTGTTAACATGGAGGGCTTTTCGAGTAGCCTCCAGAGATGGAATGGTACCATGTTGACATTACTCCTTAACCAGTGCATTCTATACCCAGCGTTGAAGACACTGAGTAGGTGATGTCTCCCTCAGATCGGACGATGATCCAATAGGAGTAGCAGTAGATGGATTCATAGCATAGGTTTTCATAGCATAGGTTTTCATAGCAAAGGCATTCCCAGATGTGAACTTAAGAAAATCCATTCTCATAATGTATAAGATCTTGGAAAAGAGTTCCTATTTGATATAACAGATGTAATCAAGATAAGTCCAGCCACTACATCTTTTGGATAAGCACATATGTTATTGATGGTTTTGTTGGCCCTCTCATTGAGTTTTAAATAGGGGCCTAACAAATAAGTAAAACATCATTTAAACATCATTAAGGATTCACTTCAGGTTCACCACCTTTTGTTTCCTCTGGAATTGGGGATGACGTCATTGATTTAAGGATCAAACATTCCAAGCAGTTTCTAACGGGTTTGTTCATAGAACCAGAAACATCCAATGATTCCATATCCATTTGGACATACTTTCCAAAGATAGGTGCTCATTAGTTGTGAACTGATGAGGCTTAAGAATTTGCATTGGTCGATATGATGGGAGGTCGGACTCAACACACATTTTTGAGTGGAATTATTGTCCACTCCGAGACTCTATTTATAGATTTAAGTTATGTTCATGAATCCTTATTACATTACCAAGTATAAAATGATCTTTCCTTTAGATCTGACAATCAATTATTGATATGTATGAAACTTAAAGAATATTTTATTTGTATTCGAGGTTCTTCGTTGATAGAGAATCATCTGTATTTGTTAGAGATTCTTAGTCAATGGTATCCTTCAATACATTATATAAAAGTCTCTTGGTCATTATGATGACCATACTGGTTTCAATGCCACTCAGTGGGGCACTTGAAGTTTATTGTCATTCAAAAGGACATAAATTATTTCATAGTTGGGATCATACCCACAGATGGGCTACCTGCGTATCCTTTGTTTTGAAAAAGGAATCAGAACCAACGTAGTTCGAGTAAATAAGTATGAGGTTTATTCATGATTGATGGCTCAAAGAAATATGTCATAATTACTTTTACACTCTAAGCTCACGTGAGTCATTCTCGGTGTGAGAAACAAGAGGTATTGGTAAAACCAGACAATTGTGCCATGAAATATGGAATCATAAGAAATGATGTGGGGGCTAATGTATGGATGACTGCCCAAAGTAGATGAAGATTGGGTTTTACTTCAGGGAAGAAACTCAGGAACAAGGTCCATAAAGGTATATGTGCTTTATGGAGATTTTGATACTCTAACTTGGGGCTTACTCTTGAGGAAGGTTCCCAAATTGGGAAGGGACTTATGACTGGGTTTTACTCTAGAAAAGGAATCCCAAGTCAAAAGTAAATTAAGAATGGTTAAGAGAAATTATAACTGGGGCTTATTCTTAAAGAAGAGACCCATGTTAAAGGGAATTATAACTGGGGATTACTCCTGAAAAGGAAGCCCGGGTTAAGGAAATTCGGATTTTGTGAAATTGGGACCTACTTCTAAAGAGGATTCCCATATTTTAGAAATTATGATTGGGGCTTATTCCTGAAAAGGATTCCCAGGTTAGGGGATTTGGGGCTTATTCCTAAGGAGGATGCCCAAATTAAGAGAACTTGGACTGGGGCTTACTCCTAAAAAGGAGGCCAAGGTTAAGGATTCTCTCATCATAAAGGATGAGGTTGAATGAATGAAATATCTGACCTTATTGACATAAACATATGTAAATCACTAGGTTTTAAGAGATGTTCCACAAAATTCCTTTCAGATAAGGAAGACAACAAGGAAATCATGCCATGAATGGATTTGGAGAGAGTTCTGAAGGCTTAATCATGAAGAGGATAGGTGGATAGGCATAAGAGAGGTGAAATAGGCAGGAGGGGAACCCAAAAAGAAGGTGGCACGCAAGTCTTTTGTGGGTACACAAGTCCTGGTCACACAAGTATACTTGCGTGACACATTGGTACTTGCGCGAAGGTCAACCCTTAGGGTAATACTTGGGCGAGATTTGGCTCAAGCCCTTAGTATTATCCCTAGAGGCTTCCAGAAGAGAGGCGTGCCTGTTCTGTTAGAGGAGTAAGGCGGTGTGCAAGTGTGGCCATTTCCGTTAAGGGATGGCCACTTAGGCGCACAAGTGTTGATGAGTTTCAACACATAGGCCTTACTCTCCCCCTTTAGATCTTTTGTTCTAGGTAAGAAATTACCTTAGAAGTGTTCAGAAGCTTTGAGAAGATACTATGGTGCCGGGAGCTCAAATCTGAGTTTCTGGATTTTTTCCTCTCGAAATGGGGGGCCCACTGAGGGTATTTATAGGCTGGTGAAGACCCTAGGTGAAATCCAAAGAGGTCGCGCAAGTCACATGTGCGACCATTGGGTGGAGTGCAAGTGTGCTTGCACGACCATGGTGGAACTTGCGCGACCCAAGTGTAAATGAATCCTTGTTCATGCCATTGTTAATTTTTGATGTTTCATAAAAAGATGTATCACTTTGGACTAAGGTATTTCCCATTTTCAGTCGTTAGACTTTGTGATGGAAAGGGGCGTCAACATGGTTTAGTGGGTTTATATTGGAAAAGGGCGGGAATTCTTTATTATTAATTTTTTGGACACCACGCATTAAAATAATCAAAACAAAAAACCATCCCTTGATTTTTTTCCCTTTGTTTTTTTCAATGTTGAGTATAAAATAGTATTTGATAAGTCCAATGGACGAACTTCTTAAAATATTAGTCTTGATTATGTGGAGGTGAGTCACACTGTTGAGGAAATATTTTTAAAAGTTAAAATGTTTTGTAAGTTTTGGAGGGTCTACTAAGGCTTTGTAAAATAAATAAAACATAACTTAAATCACATTATTTTAAGTGTAAAATTTATTTTAGTCGACCAAACATTTTATAGTATTTTATAACATCACTATTGGTTCATTATGATTAAATAAAACACATTATATATTTAAACGATGTTTAATTTTTTCCAAAAAATTTGACTGTCTTAGAAAATTATGAAAAATTCACTATTTGATAATTTTGACTTCCTGATTCCTAATATAATATTCATTTTATATAGATAATTTTCTAAATACATGAATTTTTACATTTAAAATAAATACCGACATTGATTTAAAATTCATGGGGTTTGACAAAAACAACGTTCAAACCTTAATAAAAATTAAAATTGTATTCATAAAATTTATAAAATCATTTATATTTAATAAAAACATATTATTAATAATATTTTATTAAAATATTATTTAATTCAGAAATCCACTAATTCCTCATAATAGTTTTTTTAATTGAATATTAACTAAAAAAACTATGTATTCTTTAAAAACTATTTACAATGTAACAAATATAAAATTAATGTATATTAATTATTATATAAAAAATAATACACGTAATCATAATGCTAATGTCTTGTTACATAACCCCTTATAACACCTACATAAGACAGAATGGTAAGGTATGTGATGGTGAAAGACTCATGGGGTGGCTCAGATAACATCGCTCAAGTAGTAATCTCTATTAACTTCCACTTATCCCAGAGGTGGTTCTACTCAAAAATAATGTGTTGAAGCTCAGCTTGGGCTTGGCCAAGATTGAAGCCAAATGACGATTCCTCCATTACGAGTTCTTAAAAATGGGCTTCATATAGAGCAATTCTACTGGATGTGTCAATCGCTTTCTTTGTCCAAGTAAATTGGATTTGTTAAAGACCTATATTTATACAAATCATGTTATCATTTATCAACGTCTATATTAGCAAGGGTAAAATTTAATAATGGTATTCTAAAATCCAAAAACCTAAAACCAAGGATTTCTGTATGTTATATAATGATTTTACACAATAATTCATTTAATTAGGTCAGGAGGAATTTTCATTAGTAAATGTTTGGGTCGTTAAAATATTCCCCCCATAATAAATTTATCCATAAAAATTTCCTTTTCTACAGTAAAACAGATGAGTTTAACTCTTCTTCATCACTTCCTCTGATTCCCACATTGCTTCTTCAAACATGTAGGTTTTCCATAACACG
Organism: Viscum album; assembly: GCA_963277665.1. Lineage (NCBI taxonomy): Eukaryota > Viridiplantae > Streptophyta > Magnoliopsida > Santalales > Viscaceae > Viscum > Viscum album. The sequence goes on along the minus strand of OY728123.1, from coordinate 2,096,415,319 downwards.
TTGATTTGGGGAATTATCTTATTTCTTAAAACATTTTCTCTACAATCTCAAATCTTCAACAGCTTCTCAAAGGAGTGGTCATTCTTCAATGGTTCCACCTCTGTATTGAGTACATGTTATGGGTCAGTTATGTACTTCCTCAAGAGTGATACATGAAACACATCATGTACTAGAGATTGGTTTAGTGAGATTGCTAGTCGATAGGACATTTCTCCAATGAGATCAAGAATCTCAAAAGTGATGATGTACCTTGGAATAAGCTTTTCCTTCTTCCAAAATCTCGTAACTCTCTACCACGACGATATATAGAGGAATATCAGGTATCCAAAATAAAACTCTAGGTCTCTTTGAAGATTATCATCCTGGATCTTTTGTCGACTTTGAGAAGCATTAATGTGCTGCTAGATGGTATTAAATTCCCCCAACATTTCTTCTACCATTTTTAGACCTATGGGTTTTGGCTCCTCAACTTCATCCAAACATGATAGTGTACTTCACCTCATCACATAAAGGTCTTCATAAGGAGCAGTTTGGCTGCTTGAGTGGAAACTGTTGTTGTAAGAGAAATCAACTAGAGGAAGATGTTTATCCCATTCTCTTTTGAAGTCCTTTGAATATGGTCTCAATATGTCCTCATGTGTTTGGAAGTCTACTAAGATTGGCCTTCAGTTTGATGATGATAAGCTATAATGATGTTCAGTTCAGTATTCAGATCTTTTTAAAGACTCTTCCCAAACATAGAGGTGAATCTTGGATCCTGATTAGATACAATTGATAGGGGTACTTCATGAAGCCTTACCACCTCTATGATGTATATCTGTTCTAGTTGATCCAATGTGAAATATTCCTGAATTGAAATGAAGTGTGCAGTCTTTGTAAGACGATCCATAACAACCCAGATAGAATTGTTTCCTTTGGATTTATTTGGATTTCTAGTGACAAAATCCATGGTTATGTTCTCCAATTTCCATGATGGCATGGACAATGGTTGCATAATCCCCTTATACTTTCTCCTCTCTGCCTTCACTTTCTGACATACTAGGCACAATGATATATACACAGCGATAACCTTCTTTATGTAATCCCATCAAGGATTCTCTCGGATATCTCGATACATCATTGTATTTCTAGGGTGAATGGAGATATTTGAACTATGTGCATCATCCAAAATTTCTTTCTTAAACTCTGTATATTATGGAACACATAGTCTTGGCCCAAATCTCACAATTCATTCTCTATTAACATTGAAATCCGAGGATTTTCCTTTTTTGATTGTTTTCACTTTTTTATGAATTCCAACATCATTGTTATGATAGTCCTTTAACTTTTCTAAAAGAAACGATTGATCAATGATTTGTGAAAGGAGTTATTACTTTCCCTTATTTATGTTTCCCATGACTATATTCATCAAATATAATAATATTGGATCCTTTGGAATTATCATCAATGATATAATCAATGGTCATTTTCCACATAGAGCATCTTCCATCTTGTTCACTTCCCTAGGGTTGTAATGGATTGGGCAGGTATAGTGATTGATCATGTCTAACCATATTTGTTGGTTTATATTCAACTCTTTCTGTGTGAATATATACATGCGTCTTTTTTGATCCATATATGTTTCACACTTCTCCATAAATAGATAATGCCTCCAAATTTTCCAAGTTAATATTACTGTAGAAAAATCTAGATCATGTTTTGGATAGTTTTTCTCATGAACATTCAATTTCCTTGATGCATACGCAATGACTTTGTCATTTTTCATCAACTCACAACACATGCACTTCATCTAATCATCACTAAATTCCAAAAAATGTTCCCCACTTGTGGGTAGTGTGAGCACAGGTGTAGTGATAAGAATCCTTTTCAACTCCTTGATGCTTTATTCACATTTATCACTCCACAAAAACATGACTCCATTTAAAGTTATCTTTGTAAGAGGGTTTGACAATCCTAATAAATTTATCACAAATCACTGATAATATCTAGCTAACCCTTGGAAGAAACGAATATCTGTAGTTATTTCATAATTTCCTATAGCAGCACAATATCCATTCTATATAGATTCATGGATATGGGCTATGCCCCAGGTATAAGATCAATTGAGAATTCAGCATCTCTTTTAGGAGGAAGACCAGTCAATTCCTCAGGAAACGCTGTACTGAATTCCCTCCCAATAAGCATGCCTTCAAGGATGGTCACTTCCTTAAACTCAATCATCTAAGCAAGAAACATGTTCTCGATGGGTAGTAAAATCCATGCTTGAGATGATAGTACTAAAAAAGATTGATCATTTTCTTGGTACTTGTACAGAATCAGGGGTCGATTCACCATATAGAGAGTGATTTTCTTCTCACTGAAATTTATGTTGGCTCTATATAGGGAAATCCAATCCATTTCAAGAATTGTATGAAATTCCACCAACAGGAGTATGACAAGGTTCGTCTAAAAGTTCAAACCACTAATTATGACAGGGGAGGAGATATATTCGTGGGGTGAAATGATTAATCCATTATATGTTCTCACTAACATAATTAATTCCATAACTTGTGGTGGTGTTGGGATTATTTTACTAATCTTAACAATATAAAAGAATTAATAGAACCATAATCAAAAATTATATACGCTATTATTGAATTATTATGTAGCGTACCTATCCCCACTTCGTTGTTGGGGTTCAATTAGGTGGTAGTGGTGGGAAATGCTCACCCTAACTGCCGTTAAGGTTGTGGGATTCCTCATAACACCCTTATATTAGAGAACTAGTTTTCAAATTGCCCTGGTTTATTGTAGTTGATGAAATAAATATTGCGTTGAGGGTCGAACGGAGCGTTTCTCTCCTCTGTCGCAACTGCAGGTTCTTCTTATTAGTAGTTAATGGATTGGTTCCTTTCTCTTCTAAACCTCATGAATTTCCTCATCCTCTTCAAAAAATTTACAGGGTGATTCTTTCTACACCATTGGCAAGTGGGGTGCTATATTTTCATAGAACAGTTGGATTTATCTATAGAACCAATAGAATTAATGTCCACCTTACTCTTCTTATCCCCATGACACCCTTGAGATTCACTGATCTCCATTTTAACCTTAAGGGAACATCAGAAAATTTCCTCATAGCTCTCTAAGTCACAGAATGCTAGGGATTTTGGTAGGCTAGGTTTTATCCCACCAATGAAGAGGTCATCATTGCATTCAGGGGTAATGACAAAGCCTAAGGCCTATCGTGAAATCCTTTTGATGTATTCCTCATATGATCCAATGGATTCATCATCTTTTTTCTTAAGTGAAAGGATGTTCCTTTCAATCTTAAGTGGGAGTGTGCGATTAATATTTTTATTGGAAAACATTTTCAAAAAATCTGTCTATTCAAACGCCTTGATCTCGTCCTTAGGCTTCATATTTTTTTATCATTTCCCCAATTGATCAGCTTCACCCCCATACTATAATAATCCTTAAGAAAAATCTATTATTCATAAAATCAAAGGATTAATATGATCTTTTCAATGTGGTTGATCCATTGATCGATGATTGAAAGATCAGATGATCCGTTAAAAGTAGGAGGCCTTTGTCTCCTGAAGCTCTAGATTGCAACTTCTTCTTTCTTGGTGGTAGGGGGTGAACGTTCCTCTTGTCCCATGTTTCTATTCAAAACATGAGTTAACTGAGAGAGTACCGTGACAAATATTGTGATTCCCACTCCAATTGGATTGAGAACATCATTAGAACAATCATCACATTGATCATATAATCGGTTGTTATCTCGAGTCCTCATATTAACATCCATTTCTTATAATAAAATGACATATAGGGTTAATACATAAAGAAAAATCCAATTAAAAAATGGATAACTTATAAATTACATTTATTTTCTTAACTTGTGAATTTCTTGGATTCAATCTATATTATCCAAGATCTAATTCCCAACATATATTCTTAAGGGGGATTTTTTCCCTTAATAATGGTTCATACTAATATCATGAATTTAACAAAGCATATCCTCTGGGAGTATTGTTATAAAGTGTGTAGCAATGGCCATTTTTTTGCACTAGTTCTCATTCGAGTCTAGCTCAAAGCGGTGTTTTCAGTATTTACCCTTATATACATATGTGCTAGAGACTCCTCTATATGTTCGTATCCAAACAAGGATGTATATTCTATATAAAACACTTACTCAATAATCACGTATATTTCGGGATTATTTTATTATACGTAGTCTTATCCCTAAGCCTTTCACTAGGGTTTTCTAATCCTACTCACAAAAATAACTAAACCAACCCTCTCATACCAACTATACAATCCCAATAATTTACTACACACTTTAATAAGGTTTATTAAATAAACATGCACATAAGACAACTATGAGGATAGAGAGGACTAGTGAATTGGGAAATTATGGACATTACATTTCAACTTACGACAAAAAAAATACAAAATCATTATGGAACACATCCTTTATATGACCATTACATTCCCTCATGCCTAACATTGCTTGGGATAACCTGAGGACATAAATGTGAAAAGGGTGAGCTATAAAGTCTAGTAAGTGAGTAAAATGTAATAAAAATATGAATAAAATACATGTTAGAAAACATTCATATCAATGGATCATAATAAAAACATTAACATAAAGGCATGATATAATATGATTATCATAACCTGAAAATATGGCATCAACATTTTACAATATATTAGCATGATCTAAGGCTCGTTGTACTTGGGGAATGAGTAAACCCACATTTCACTTGAATTATCATGATTAAACACTCATTTTACTAGACATATAATGATACTAATCGTTACCAATGCATTGGAGCACTATCAGGGTACACCTTTCTTAATCATTTCATTTCTTGCATAAGTGTGCCACATGGATCAAATAACATGGATTATTTAAACATAATATTTTATTCCAAGATAAAGGAATGTGTAATTATTAAATGAAACCCTATAATAAATAATTGAATTTTCATAAATTTGAATACCCTTGATAGAGAAATGGCCATGGTATTCACTACACAATGACTTTGGCTTGATAATCGTGGTGCAAGTTCGACAGCAAAACGGTGTGACATAATAATTTTTTGAAATGGTTTATGAGAGAGAAAGTTGTGTATAATAATATGTACATTAAATGGAAAGTACATGTGTTAATAAATATATATTTCGTAACATATGTAATTGAATTAAGATTCTTGATACAAAATAATTGCTTGAATATAAATGCTAAGAGAGATATTCCTTACTGAATCTCCACATGGTAACGAGTGTACATGGTAATAATTAATTAGAGATAAACAATTATATAATCATTAAAACATAAATAGGGATGTATGGGGGAGGTTTGAAGTCATACCCTAGTATTTTGAATTCAAAAAAATATGTCACAACAACATACTAGAATTTGTACAAAAATGAGAATGGAAGAAATCCCTTACTTGAATGTGTGATCCCAAAAGCTTGGGAGCGGATTGAGAGAGGCTTCATGGAAGATTTGGGAGCCTCTAAAAGATTATAGAGAGAGTATTTCAGAGTTTGTTTGGCTTCAAAAGGTTTTCCGTGAAGAGGTGGTGGGATCTTGGGTGCGTTTTTATAGGGAAAAGGAGGGAATTGTTTATTATTTAGGTTTTGGACCCCACACATTAAAATAATCAAAACCACAAACCATCTCATGTTTTTTGCCCATTCTTTTTGACATAGGGATGTGGGGAAAATTATTTTATAAGTCAAATAGCCAAACATATTAAAATATTTGGCTTTGATAGGTGGAGGAGAGTCACACTCTGTAGGAAATCATTTTTAATGTTAAAATGTTTTATAAGTCTTGAAGGTTCCACTAAGTATTCGAAAATAATACAAACAAACCTAAAATCAAATTATTTTAAGGGTAGGACATATTTTGGCCAAAAAACCATTTTATATTATTTTATTACATCACTATTGTGTCATTATAATTTCATAAAACACATTATATATGTAAACTATATTTAATTTTTATCCAAAAATGTGACTATCTCGGAAAATTATGAAAAATCCACCTTTAGATAATTTTGAATTCTTAATTCAAAAAATAATATTCCTTTTATATAAATAATTTTCTTAAATAATTTAGTTTTAAATTTTAAAATAAAAACTGACATTTATCGAAAATTCTAGGGTTTTGATGAAAACTTCTTTCAAACATTAATAAAAATTAAAATTGTATTCATAAAAATTATATGATCATTTATATTTAACAAAAAGTAATTTTGTAATAGAACATTATTAAAATGATATATAATTCTAAAATCAATGAATTCATCTAAATAGATATCTTAATTGAATATCAACTAATAAAATATGATTTTTGCTTTATAAACTTTTTACAAAGTACAAATAATAAAATGAATGTATGTTCATTATTATATACAAAAATATTTCACATAATCATTGTGCTATGTTCTTTTTACATAACCCCTTATAGAACCTACATAATACTGAAGGGTAAGGTGTGCAATGGTGATAGGCTCATGTGGTGACTCGGATAACATCGCTCGGGTGGTAATATTTATATACATCCACTTATCTTATAGGTGGTTCCGCTAAATCCTAACATGCTGAATATCAGCTTCGACTTTGTCAAGAGTGAATCCTAGTGACACTACCACCTTTCCACGCTCTGAAGAATGTGCTCTGTATGGAGCAATTCTACAGAATTAGGCCATCGCTTCCTTTGTCTAAGTAAATTGGACTTTTTTAAAGCCCTATATTTATACTAATCATGTGATTACTATTCACTAACTATATTATCAATGGTAAAAATTATTAACAGTATTTTAAAATCAAAAAACATAAAACCATAGATGTTCATATGTTATATAACCATTTTACACAATAAGTCATTTAATTAGATCAAGGGGAATTTTCATTAATAAATGTTTGGTTCGTTACTAAACTAAATCCTGAGAGGCCATGGAGGAGGTGGCGCCCTAATTTTCTTGCTCTATTAATATTTATTATACCCCAATACCCATCAATGAAGGTGAGTTGTTGATATCCGATCTGAAAATAAATTAGATGTTCTGTAATTGAAATTGGGAAATCATCTTTTGGATAGTTCCAGTTGAGATATCTGAAGTTGATGAAGACCCCAATTTCCCCATTATTCAACCTTAAAGAGACGAAATTGGGATTCCATTTTGAAAAATAGAATTCTATAATGAAATTTTTTCTTATAATCTTATCATTATGAGCCTCATTTTTGGCGGGGTGACTTGGGTGTCTCCTTTTGAATGTCGATTTATATCCTCATGGATTTTTGGGAAATCCCATGGGGTGAGTTTTCACCTTTTGATTGAGGCCTAACATCTGTATGTAATTATAGGAAAACACATCCCAGTTATGTGTAATAATTGTGATCAATACATATTTTCCTTCATATGAAATGGTGTCGCTAATGAAAGTGGATCATGGGTCATCTAGTATACCAAACTTTATTTCTATTAGTTTAGAAATGGTGGTAGTCTATCATTCCTCAAATAATGAAGGGAATATTGGATATCTTCCACATCCTCCCTTTCCTCTTCCAATTCATCTTTCTCCCTTCTCTAAGGGGGTTTAGGTAGTTAAGGAACTTCTTTGAGTTAGAAGACATGTCAGTATTTTGACATTCAGATGATGATGGGACTTCCTCTAATATAGATGAATATCAGTGGTTTAATCGATGTTATGGAGGGATTGGAATGAGAGATAAAGAAGGTTAATCATCATCCCATCCTAGATTCATAAAAACATATATTTTCTAAACTGATCAATAATGGATCAATGGAGACACTATAGATTAAGTGATGGAATTTTCATCAATGATTCACTTGAATATATGTAGAATTTGGGAATGTTTAGTGCTATTGTTCTTGGATATCATGACTAATATCATGATGGTTGTTTTATATAGACCTAAATTTGGGTCCATCCATTATATTATAAGGATCAACATCACATATGCTTCACATATCTATTTGAATTTAATGGACGGGGTTGTTTTCTGACCATTTTGGGCCAGGGACCGAGCAACACCAATGGCCATGGGATGTTTATCTTTTGTCTGGTATAATATTGAATCAATATAGTAATTTTCTCAAGATCCCATTGGTGAATTATCACTAAACAATTTCCCAATTTGTCAATTAAATAAATATTTGAGGTTTCAATTATATGATGAGAGGATGTATGCATGCCAATTCAACCAAGGCCTTCCCCATAGAATGGTGAAGGATGTGTCTTTTTGGACAACCATAAATTCGGTGTCAGATATAAGGACCCTAAACTAGGCGATGATATGTTATCTTTAGTCACAACCTTTTAGATTTTGAGTGGAAGGTGACAAGGGGGGATAACCATAACATATCAGGTGAATTGTTTAATGTGGAATTAGGTTGAATCGTATTCCAATGTCAATTAATTCCTATTGGATATCAACCATAATTATCATACCATGCACATATACATATATTATGTTTACTTAAATAAAAAAATCATTTATTTCGCTGAAATATATGATCTAATGACATTTTAAAGGATCTATCTATGAATGACTTACATCAGTGGTGATGGATTCACATTTTAAATTCATAAAGGCTTAATAATACCACTATGAGCACTTCATGGACGTATTTTACTAGAAATAGATCATCTTGAATTGACAACATCATTATAACCCCGTCCAGTTTCTTTAGAATGTCACAATTCAGGCCTAATTTTAAATTCATCATTGCGTTAGATTAGTATTTTTATAGAACATTAACAGTTTAAATACATGATGTTGGAAAATTGACCATTAGAATATGTGTTGAAGGCTCTCATGTCCTTGGGGGGTTAGGTGACATGGTTTTCCTATGTTCCACAATTTATTTTTTCATGATGTCCAATCTATTAAATTTCTAGAATGATCATTTTAAAGTGGCCCCTGACATGTGTGGGGAAGAATTACTAATATTATGGGGCCTAATAAGATCCAACCACAATGAAACATTAAGCAAAAATGAAGATAGAGTAATGATTTCTTCTGTGACCATGTGTTCCTCTATATCCATATCCTATAGTTGCATAATGTAACCAAATATCAACTCATCCTCTTTTGAGGACTCCATCTAGAGGGAAAAATATTATTGTTCCATTTGATGGGGGGGTACCCCTGATTTTTGGATAATAAGAATGAAGTTTGAGAAATATGAGATGAAATTCAGCCTTCTTATAGGTTTTTATTTTTTCCTTAACTTATGTATATGTCATTTCATATAAGACTATATTTTGGAAGAAAATTGTGCTTATGGAGTTGGTTATTATATAGTGGAAGCGGATATGGATTCATTTGTTTATTTAAACAATGTTCGAAGTATATAATGAGCCTATATGGTCATATTTCATACCATCTAATCATTCAAATTAAATGTACATTTTTTGGTAACTTCCTACCACTAACCCTCTTCATCTGGATTGTAAGTAGAAATAAATGATACCATTTCATGTGTAATTCTTGACATTAATATTCATATTTCTCGCATTATTTTCCTGATTTCCTTAGAAAATTCACTACTGTTGGGCGGAGAAAAGAAGGAAGTGATGGCAAGAGGGGGGGGGGGTGAATTGCCTTTTAAAAAATGATTAACAATTTAAAATCAAAGTGAAAGTGCAGCGGAAATAAAGAGGCAAGACACAAGAATTGATAACGGAGTTCGGCCTAAAACCCGGCCTACGTCTCCGCTCCAAACTCAACCGTTGAGAGATTTACTACCGCTTGCTTTTCAATGGTTTTAGCAATAAACCCACTAGCCTTTTTATAGGTGAAGGCTAGCTCACCTATTACAGCTTGCTTTTTAATGGTTTGAGCAAGAAACCCACTAGCCTTTTTACGGGTGAAGGCTAGCTCACCTTTGACTCAAGCCTTTTAAAAGGAAAGGCTTGACTAACCTCTTCACACCTTGAAGGTGGTGTGAGAACCCAAATGAAAGGGAGATGAGAGAAAGAGGGGTTTGTAGGCACAAACCCAAAATGATGCTCAAAATGATAAAACAATGAAAAACTGTAATGGGGAAGTCTTGGGCGCCAATGGATTGATGGAGCTGATGAAGGGCGCTCCCAAGCTTCTTTGGAGGTGCTCCGTGGATATGGAAGTTGGTTGGAGCAAGTGGGGTTCCCTTGGAAGAATCCGCCGGAGGTTCTCCAAATGATCAAAAATGTGTCCGTTGGCTTCCGTATGGCTTACTTAAGTTTCTGGGGCTTCCTAGTCCTTTATTTATAGAGGGGGAACCCTCATATGGCCGTTAGAGGCCTTTGGAGCCGTTGGAGAGGCTTTCGGAGCCGTTGGGAGGCAAGTGGACCAGCCTGGTCAAAGGCCCAACGGCTAGTTTGACTGGCTCCACCGGCTGACCGGTACAGAGCCACCGGTTGGCCGGTGTGTGCAAAATGGGAGAGGGCTCGGGCTCCGGCTCCACCGGCTGGCCGGTGATGAGGCCACCGGTTGGCCGGTGAGGAGGCAGTAGGTGTCACTGTTCTGGCTGGGTGCCACCGGCTGGCCGGTGCTGAGGCCACCGGTTGGCCGGTGTGGAGGCAGTGGCTGGACTCTCGGTCTGGGCTCTACCGGCTGGCCGGTGCTGAGGCCACCGGTTGGCCGGTGCTCTGGACAGTGGAGAGCCTTTATGTCAATGGTCCATCGTCTGGCCGGTGCCAGTCCACCGGTTGGCCGGTGGACTGAAAACAGTACATTTTTGGCTTTTTGCCTTCTTGGCCTTCTTTGCCCAATTCCTTGGCAACCTGAGATTATTCCTATCATCCAAAAACACTTAAAACAATATTAGTAAAATAAGAGGGTGATTGTGATCATGAAAATTAAACCACGAGGGGTTCGAGAGGTACAACAATCTCCCCCTATTTTGATGATCACAATCACCAAAACAAGTAATGTAGAAAATGAAATTAAAATCATGCTTTAAAAGATTTTTCCCCCAATCAACCAAGAATTTCTCCCCCTTTGTGATTATCAAAATAGCACGGGGCATAAAACTTGATTGAGGGAAAAGAGATTTTAAACCAATTGAAATTTTTGAAATTTGAATTGAAAGTTTTGAAAAGAAAATTGAATAACAGTTTGAATTGAAAGTTTTGAAAAGAAAATTGAATAACACTTTGAATTGAATATTTTGAAATGAAAATTTTTATACCAAGTGTTGAAATTGAAAGTTTGAAAAAAATTTGAAATTGAAATCAAAAGGGATTAAACGATCCTAACTCCCCCTAAATAAAACAACAAATCACCGGGGAGAGGTTTTTGAAACCGAGACAAATTTCGGTCCGGTGAGACTCGCTAAGAGGGATTTTTCAATCCACACTTGCCTAGTGGCGGGTCTTCTCCTATAAAATTCATCATTGAAATAAATGGTTTTGGGCCTACCATACCGGGCGTTTTTTCAATTGCACTCATAAATTAAGTGCCCGGGTTTTTTACAATAATTGAAAAATTTGAATTGGGAGCTCCCCCTTACAAAAATAGTGGGTGCATGGGAAGAGGAAGCTTTATTGGAATAGCCAAGCCCTTCGGTGGTTCTATATAAACGTTGGGAACCAAGCAAATTGTTCAAATTTTGTTCCCCTTGGGTGAACTTGGCTAGAGTTTCCCTTAGATCTTTGATGGTTGATTCCATGGAATCAACATCGGGAAGATTTTGGATTTTGAGGGACATCTCTTCCTTCTCTTTGAGAAGTTGTTCTTTTTCGAAAGAGAGTTTTTTGAAATTCTTTTTTAATGAAACAAATTTGGAAGAAAGTTCGTGAAAACCTTCCTCCAATTGATCTCTTGCATGTTGGAGATCCTCATAAGACTTGTGATTGAAAGAATTTGAATTTGAAGAACAAGAGGAGGAGGAGTCGGAAGAGGTTACCTCATGAAATGCCATTAGGCATTTGTTACCATTGTCACTTGAGGAGGAGGAGGAGGAGGATGTGGAGCTATCACTCCATGTGGCCTTGAAAGCCTTCTTCTTCACCTTTTTCTTGGGCTTTTTCTTGTTGAGTGGGCAATCGGGCTTGTAATGGCCTTTCTCGCCACACCCGTAACATTTTACCTTGGGATCGGATTTTTCATTGGGTTGAGCCTTGCGGGATTTCTTCTTCTTGTGCTTCTTCATGAACTTGTGCATTTTGCGGGAAAGGTTCTCCATTTCAGAATCACCGCTTGAAGAGGAATATGAGGAGGAGGAGGAGCTTTCTTCTTGTTGAACTTTGAAGGCGATGTTCTTTGGAACTTTGATTGGTTTTCCTTCCTTTTCAGCTTGCCTCCTCATGGTGATCTCATAAGTCATGAGAGATCCGATGAGCTCTTCGACCGGCATGTTCTTGATGTCTTTTGCTTCTTGGATTGCCGTGACTTTTGGAGCCCATGAGCTTGGTAGGATCCATAGGATCTTCTTGACCATTGTTTCTACAGAGATATTATCTCCAAGAGATTTTCTACCATTTCAAACATCAGTAAAACGAGTAAACATTTTAGAAATAGACTCGGATGGATGCATGGAAAAAGACTCAAAATCTTGACGAAACATGTCCAATCAAGTGTCCTTGACTTTGTTGGTCCCCTCATGGGTAACCTCCAATAGTTTCCAGATTTCATGTGAGGAGGTGCATGTGAAAACTCGATTGAACTCATTACGATCAAGGCCGCAATGAAGAGCGTTCATGGATTTGCCATCAAGCTCGAAATTTTTAATATCGGCTTGGGTCCATTTGGATTCATCGGGAGAGGAAAGAGTGTAACCTTGCATGACAATTTTATAAATGGGATAACCTATACTTCTAAGAAATGTGGTCATGCGGGTTTTCCAATAAGTGTAGTCGGTTCCATCAAAAAATAGAGCACGACCCAAAGAATATCCTTCGGGGGCGAAAGAGGTTGAAGCCATCACAATGGATCTTAAATTTGAAACCGGTGAAGGTATTACTCAAATTTTGCCTTTGATACCAATTGTTGGGCGGAGAAAAGAAGGAAGTGATGGCAAGAGGGGGGGGTGAATTGCCTTTTAAAAAATGATTAACAATTTAAAATCAAAGTGAAAGTGCAGCGGAAATAAAGAGGCAAGACACAAGAATTGATAACGGAGTTCGGCCTAAAACCCGGCCTACGTCTCCGCTCCCAACTCAACCGTTGAGAGATTTACTACCGCTTGATTTTCAATGGTTGTAGCAAGAAACCCACTAGCCTTTTTATAGGTGAAGGCTAGCTCACCTATTACAGCTTGCTTTTTAATGGTTTGAGAAAGAAACCCACTAGCCTTTTTACGGGTGAAGGCTAGCTCACCTTTGAATCAAGCCTTTTAAAAGGAAAGGCTTGACTAACCTCTTCACACCTTGATGGTGGTGTGAGAACCCAAATGAAAGGGAGATGAGAGAAAGAGGGGTTTGTAGGCACAAACCCAAAATGATGCTCAAAATGATAAAACAATGAAAAACCGTAATGGGGAAGTCTTGGGCGCCAATGGATTGATGGAGCTGATGAAGGGCGCTCCCAAGCTTCTTTGGAGGTGCTCCTTGGATATGGAAGTTGGTTGGATCAAGTGGGGTTCCCTTGGAAGAATCCGCCGGAGGTTCGCCAAATGATCAAAAATGTGTTAGTTGGCTTCCGTATGGCTTACTTAAGTTTCCGGGGCTTCCTAGTCCTTTATTTATAGAGGGGGGAACCCTCATATGTCCGTTATAGGCCTTTGGAGTCGTTGGAGAGGCTTTCGGAGCCGTTGGGAGGCAAGTGGACCAGCCTGGTCAAAGGCCCAACGGCTAGTTTGACTGGCTCCACCGGCTGACCGGTACAGAGCCACCGGTTGGCCGGTGTGTGCAAAATGGGAGAGGGCTCGGGCTCAGGCTCCACCGGCTGGCCGGTGATGAGGCCACCGGTTGGCCGGTGAGGAGGCAGTAGGTGTCACTGTTCTGGATGGGTGCCACCGGCTGGCCGGTGCTGAGGCCACCGGTTGGCCGGTGTGGAGGCAGTGGCTGGACTCTCGGTCTGGGCTCTACCGGCTGGCCGGTGCTGAGGCCACCGGTTGGCTGGTGCTCTGGACAGTGGAGAGCCTTTCTGTCAATGGTCCATCGGCTGGTCGGTGCCAGTCCACCGGTTGGCCGGTGGACTGAAAACAGTCCATTTTTGGCTTTTTGCCTTCTTGGCCTTCTTGTCCCAATTCCTTGGCAACCTGAGATTATGCCTATCATCCAAAAACACTTAAAACAATATTAGTAAAATAATAGGGTGATTGTGATCATGAAAATTAAACCACGAGGGGTTCGAGAGGTAAAACAACTACTAGATTGAGAAACCCATCCTTTGATGGAAGGAGAAATAGTTTGGGAGATCTAAAAGATCATCCTTATCAGGACTCTTGGGTATTGGTAACATTACCATGTTGTTCTCAAAATCAAGGATGAAGTATCCAAGGATATGGCCATCTCAAAAAGATAAGACCTTATTCTTTAGTTCCCCGGTCTTGTTTCCCCTATCATACCTTTACTCAATTTGAAGAAGAAATAATTATTCTATATGTTCAGGACGGTTGAAAAGTTAAACAGAATGGGATTTGGTGTTTTGAATATTTTATGGGGTATCTTGAAAATGACTTCCACCTAATCTTCTTTCCCTATTCTATATTCTTGATTTGAAAAAAAATGCTTGGAATGTGGCCTTGGATCTCATTATAGAATCTGTCATTTATTGATAAACTAAAGAGTGTTTCTAAAACCCTCATCTATATTTCATAGGGAGGAATGTAGTGAAAACCCATCCTGATGATTATCTATATGGATAATCAACAAATTATCCTTTAGGAGTTGTATGTTCATAGGGTAGGTTAACCCATTCCTTTTATTAATGAAATCCAAGGACCATTTATTCTCCCACTGCATTTAGTTCAAGTTGTCGATAATTTTTTTCTTCTGCATTGCTGATCTGAGTTGGACTAGAACATAAATATGGAGTTATTCCTATTTAATGATTGATAAATATGGAAAAGTAGTGTACCTTACAAAGTATGGCACATACATTGTTTTTATGAAGTATCTGAGATTCAGGGCATCATTCTATGCATTATTCCCTCAAATTCAGTAACAGTGGGAGATGAAATTCATTAATTGGAGCTCCAAATCTCCCAAGCCAAAAATTTTGTAAATATAAGGTTCTATAAATTTGGTCAGTTAGGGGTTAGATCAACCAATTTTGCAGGTTCACTTTTATGGATGCAATTCAACGTTCCATTCTTCCATAGATTCCAAGAGATAATTCAGTTACTCAAAAGTGTTTTTAAGACCATGAGGTATTTTTTGAATTGTGTATTGAGTGGGTTTAATAATAGGTAGATAAATCTATGGTGAATCTACTTCTACCCTTAGTGGTTATTCTGTAGAGGATTCTTAGTGAGGATTTATCAAACCAAGTACTAGTAACTTTCCCAAGGAAGGGAAAATCTGATATATCACTATAGTGGGGTCTAAATATAAATTCTTTCAGCCCTATACATTGGTAAGATGTTTTTCTTCAACAACAATTTTTGTTGTAATCCCTCTTTGTTGAGCTACATCTGTTGGGAGTATAGATTAAGGGTCTTTTTTTAAAAACTATCTAGATGCGATATCACCTCAGAGTAGTTATGTGTTTATTATTCTCAAATTTTTCATGGATTTCACATGGTAAGAGTATATTTCGTCAAATATGTGTGCTTCATCCTCTTAGGATGGTCAGTGAAGTACAATCATATCTTTGCATATTTCATTACAGGATGCTCATGGAGGGGGCAGAAATTTTGTTGTTGAGAGAATCTATAAAACTAGAGTAAACATCTGTCTGTAAATCATTTTTTTTATTTTTGAAAACCTGTTTAAGGGTTCCTGGTACCCCAACATACACCAAAAAAATAAACATGAGAAACACAAACATCAGACAAAGAAAACCAACACAACATTACATATCATAATAACCAGACTCATCTCTACATCCCATACAGGAGTCATCTTCTCCAGTAGCCGATTCCCAATCCGGATGCCTCCAAAAGCTTCCACTTTAAACCCAACTCCTAAGAAGATCAAGAGAGGTTTGGTCTGGGGATGTCTCCTTGACAATGCTTCCCTTTTTAAAATCCAAATTCACCTCTTTATTCTACTTTGAGTCAGATCTATTTTAGAGTATTCACTCCTCCATCAATCATTTTTGTGTGGACCATATTTTGATCCAAAAAATCCTCCTCCGACTACTATGTGTTGTCCTCATTTTTTTGTGGTCTATATTTGTGGTATTAACAATTCTTACTGATTCATAACACATTTTAGGATTTTTTTTTTTCGAGTCACTTTAATATTTTTTTATAAGGATCCCATCATGAGGCCTTATCCTATAATTTATTGGTCCTATAATAATTACTTGATGAATGGTAATCCAAAGGTAATCATCAGAAAATATTTTCATGTGTGTTTCAAAAGAGGTTAGAGGATCACATGATAATAATACCTAAGAGTATTAATTTTCTGATATCCCCCCTTTTCAATAGTAAAAAATCATTCACTAATCAAAAGGTTATAGGGGTACAAAATCCACTAGCCCAATGGGTTGGGGTTTATCCAATTCCATTTCCATTACAATTTGAGACTAGTTTTCTAAAATCAATTATTTTGTTAAAAAAACTCATCCTAATAGGATAGAGTTTCTTATATATTTACAAGAATGATACTACAATAGATGTCTTCATTACATTAAAAATAATTGTACAAACATGACTTGGATTCTTAGTCTGACCATATCCTAAAATACCCAATGTCAGTGATATTTGTTATATTTGGGACATGTAATTATTCTGATTGTTTATATCCCTCAAGTGGGAAGGATTCTTGATATATTCATATTCTTGATGAAAAAGTCTTTCAATTATTCTCTCTCTTATTTCCTGACATCAATGATATTCTTTTTAAGATATTGTTTTCTAATCATATCATATGTTCTGAAAAGAGTTTATTTATTAAATCCATTCTATGGTTATGAAAAATTATAATGTAAATTCTATAAATATTTTCTGAATGGGGGACCATAAAATGAAATTCTATTTTTTTCACAACCTATAATATGAAAACTATATGGGGATTTTATGATAGGGTGAAATAATTCTTTTACGACACCGAGGAATGAAAGATGATGATCACCATGACATTTTCCAAATTTTGGGATGACCTTATATAAAGAGAGTGACCAAGATAATTTTCTAGTTTATATGTTTCATTAACTTGAAATAATTTTAATCTTCATCACGAGGTAATATTTTTTTATCAGAAATGAAAGTGTGTGTTCTATATTTATAGGTGGATTTTAAATACACAATAATCTCATAATGCTTCATGAATATTGTATTGAGGAGTGGCTTAATGCCATAACATGAATGGTTTTTTGTATTTGGGATACATTCTTCCCATGATCAAAATTCCTTCTTCATCTTTAGTGAGATTATCCTCATCCTGGTTTGACTAATTTGAGTGTTTCCCTTCATATTTTTTATGAACATCATGATTGGTAGTATATTCCTCTATCATATTGAATGGATGAAAATCCAAGGGTTGTTCATAGATTGACCATTATCTTGGGTGGTATTCTATATCGGAAAGTATTTCACTTTAAAATGATGATACATCATGTATGAATGATCTCATATTCCAATGTGCCTCATGGTAGGAGGAATTTCTCATCATTAAATCAGAAAGAGGAGTACATTCTTGATGAAGTGAAATGACATTATAAGGATCACTACCATCACAGATTAAAGTCTAACTTTGTGAAAAGTTCTTGTAGCATATACCCTTGAGTGGATCATCAGGGATGATGATATAATGGGGGTACCTTCTTATTATTGGTCATCTAGACATGTGGATAGTTTTCATGGGGAACATTAGGAGCTGCGATCTCATGATTGATCATATTCTTTATATGAAGCAAACCCTTATTATGAGGTTTTATAGAAGGACCTATAGAACTCCTTTAAGTATTCCTATAATTTGAAAATATAATATTAGGATCCTGATAATCCATAGAAAAAAATCAAAAAGATTAACCAACACCATAATTAAAGAGTCCAGGATCATATATAGACCATTCAGTATGCATTCTCCTTTAGTGAGTTTTCTCTTTGGGTTCATTATGAAAATGACTGGGCATTCTTGATGGGGATATTGTTTTTAAAATACTGAAGCATTTTTGATTGGATATCGTCTCATTATATGAATATTCTTGATGGTTTGTGGAATTTGAGATGTGGGTTTACCTATTTAGGATTTTCTATTTTGGTAGGTTGTTTAACTATAGTTGTAATAGGAGTATAGTCCTAATCAAATTTTCTTTATATAATAGGGTAATTTTACCCATTTCCCTCCTAGATTAGGAAGTGGTGTGTGTATTCTCTTGAATTACCCTTGTTTTGTGTAGATGAGTGATCACGCGTGTGGGAATAGATTTGTTTTGTCCCTATACCATTTTTTCTTTCATTTGTAATGACCTGTCATGTTTGTAAGATGTGGGAATGGATTTTTTCATAACATTCCCAATGTTTGTCATGCTACTGGTAACTTTAGTTTCTATAATGGGATATATTATCATTCCTTTGCAAGAGTAGGGGTCTATTCATATCCATATCCTCCATTTCCTAATACTATATACTGATAGTACTTCAGTGCATAGGTAGAAGTATGAATCTTCAACCAGGTTGTTGCCAAGACATTCCAACTAATCTCTCCAATTGATACTAGGATACACTAAAAATATTGATAGGTGCATGAATTTGAGTGATATTTCTCATGAACTACCACCATATTTTTTTGGATGGATTCTTTGGTGGGGGAATTTTTTTGTTCCTACTCACAATTTTCCTTTGAATTTGACTTGAGGCATCCTCAGAATGCTATTGAACTATAATGGCAGGAATGTTTGGTTTCTATAGGTGTTTCTGAATGCTCGCAGTTTTCTATATAATTTTACTAGATAACCTTAGGATAGAGAACATTGGTGTGACCATGCTCATTATTTAATGGTTACTACCATCATTTGGCTCGCTTGCATGCCTGAGTTTCAGTGCCTCGGGTCAGTGTTTTGAGGACAACACCCCCCATCTTGTTGATCTCTTTTGGATGTCTGATGTTGGTGGTGTTAGATGATTGTAGTATATCATGGGAGGTTTCCCTATGATATTTGGATGAGTCCATCTGTGGCCTCTTGATCTAATTTGTTGAGATAAGGGTGGAGATGAATACCACAATCTGGCGATAGGATCTCTAAATGGTTTGAGAAGAAAATTTGAACCTTCATTTTCTATACATCCATCCATTTTTGTGGGAATTATTGGAAACCAACGGAACCTACTAAGGATTCATATATATTCACATGTCCATTATTAATTGAAAATTATGAGACTGGCCTCCCAAGTTTAATCAATCAATTATTAAAATGTATGATTTTATGAATCATCACTATGTATCCATGAATCTTCATCAAAATAGTTATATGTATATATCTATGAATATCGATCTATAATACCCTTTTTTGGATGGATTAGATATTTTTTTCATTTATTATTACAATGATGATTTAGATACACATATTGAGGAACTACAGGATTTATCATCATCAAGGGATAAAAAAATTGATCTTTTGATCATCCCTATAAGATATAATTCCTACATGTCCTTATGGAAGGAATCTGAAAATACATGTTTTTGTTCCATTTAATAGGACACATCATACATGTTTAGTTCATTTGTTGAGGATAAAATAATTCAGTTTTATGTCATGGGACATGGAAATCAAAGAAAAATATTCCTAGTCAACATTTGATTTAGGTCATAACATGAAATATAATGGGAAGAACTAAAATTGTTATGGGCTCCCATGTTAGATTTTACCCTTATAGAATTGATTCCAACAGATAATTATGGTTGATTTGGTGTATTGAGGTAAAACCTCATAAAGTCATTCTATGTATAACATTTGTATGGGAATCAATTCCACATAGTTCTGTTCTATTGGGGACCCATTTCTATGGAGGCCCTCTAAATGTCTATCTCATAGGTTATTTGGACCTTTAAGGTTGTGATAACATGATTCAGGATTATTCTGAAAATGAGACACATAAATATGTGTATGATTGGGGATTATACCATATACATGGATGATTTGTTGGGGTGTGATCCCTTGAAAATAATTCCCTTCATGTTGGACATAGGGATTTTAGGACCCATACCTATTGAATCCTTATAACGTAATGTTAGAGAAGATATTTTAAATTATTCTTCTCCAAAACATGTAATTGACCATATAGATGTCTTGATTGTAACTATCCTCTATGACCATGCGAGACATGATTGGTGTCAGAAACAATATGAAGTAAAGGATCTATAAAACCACACAATAACCTTCTTCCACAAGTTTAAGACACTGAGGATATGGGTACTTATAAAAGGGAATTGATATGATGATTTTCACAAATTTTTATATTTACATAAGTCACATATGACTACCAATCTTTTAAGGGCCCATATAAAATTATAGAGGATTACTCGAGGATGGATATCATGTTCCTATTTCCCAATAATAGAAGAGGATAAGGTATCAATTCCCATAAAATGGAAAATCTTGTATGACTCCCACTCCAATAATTATAAAAAATAGGTCCTTGATCTCCTATAAAATGATTTATGTACATTTATGAAGACATAATGTCATAGAGATGATGAGGGTATAAAAATCCTTTAAAATTTGGTGTATGATCTAGAAGTCCCAATCACTTCCTCTAGGGTTGGAGTCCATGTGATTGATGTTAATCATAACTACACACACCCCGAGGACCCTACCAATCATGAAGGACTAGCATGGGACACCTATGACTGGTGAAATGCATAACTAAATAAAAGATATGCATGTTTGTCTCCTTCTTTTATTAGGCATGTATGGAGGCTTTAGTGAAGTGTTTGATTTGGTATCCCCCATATGGGAGTCCCATATAATGAGATTCCCTACCATCAATGGAATGTGTATAATCCTCATAAGAGGCACACAAAGATAAGGTCTGGGTGATAAGAAGTGGGACCACATATATGGAAATTAGATGAGCATGGGTGGTCACACCCAGGGTGAGGCCTACACATATCAGAAGTTATTTACACAGGGTAGGCCTGGAAGAACTAGATATGACATCCATATGATATTAAACCTTGGGAATAACATTTATAAGTTGCATTAGATTATCCTCCATAGGTCTTCATAGGTGTCCCTAGTGGGATTTTACACATCTATCGGGTTTAGAAGGGGATGTTCTGGAATGTTCTTCATGATTATGGGTATTGGTTCCACTCATTATATTTTTATCTTCATAAAATAGAGGGACTTTTATCCCACTATTACCCTAATACCTTATAATTTGGGTGTTTGAGATCTAAATGAATTATTTATAAGGCATGATTGAATGACATGGTAAAGTAGAGGTTGATGATATTTTTGGTTAATTTCATCATTTGAAATGAGGATACCCATAGTCCAATTTATTAGAAAATATGAGACACTGAGTGAAGGAGGTTGTCTTAATGGGTCCATCATTCAACATTCACATGAATTTGTTTCATTAAGGGTTGGATTCTCCTTCAGGGATGCGTAGGTGGGTCCTATTCAAGCCTCTAGAAGGGAAGTCTATGTATGCACATGACCACTAGGGATAGCCCCTACCTAGAAGAACCATGAAAATGTAGTGTCTCACTAATAGTATTTCATATTAGTTCAAGGAATTTTTTTTGTGATGCATACTATCCCCAATTTTCATTCCACACCCATGACCTACTCACAGATGTAGGTTATCACCCGAGTTCCTCTATATTAAGAATAATTAATAATAATATATCAATCCTAATGTCTGATAACTCATGTGGCACATGAAAATAAAATCTACTCCTTCTTTTGGATTTAGGATTCATTTTTATTTGAACTCAACATTTCGGTTCTATTTGATGATAATATAAATATTTATGTGTAATATTCCATTGAATGGATTTTTTTTATTACAAGAAAACCAAAAATGAAAAGGTTCTTCTTTGGGATATGAATAGGTCAATACATATATTATTTATGAAAACTTATGAATAATATTTATAGATTTTGATCATTAATGAATTAGGATAACCATATGTGTCAATGATTGAAATGAATGTGTCAAGATTTATACATTTTATTTATGATTTTATATGATTATATGTTTTCTCACTATGAATATTTTTCATAAAACATTGTTTTTTAGTTTTATTCAATGAATGGAACCATAGGGAAAAATAATAATGTTGATTGTGATTTGTAATGAAATAATCATCCTCATGAGAAATCAAATATTTTGGGACATGGAATGCAAAATATATTTTTTATTCCAATGAAATGTTCACAATCAGTGAATATAAGGACTCATCCATAAACATTATATAATCAAGATTAAAGTCGTGAATTCGACATTGAGGATCTTTTCAGCTTTATAGTTTTAAGTAATTATTCCATAACTATTACATTACATATAAAATATTACAATGTAGACACTTCAACACTAAAATTTTTTTCACAACAATAAAACTCATTAAATAGAACTGAAATTCATTTATTTATATAAATCTTCTTCAATTCATCCTTTCTCTTAACCTTATTTATACCATGTGAAAACATTTCAAAAACATGTTGTGAGCATAAAAATCTTAGTAAGGTTTATAAAATAAAGAAAGAAGTCATTAGTCCATCAATAAATTCAAATCAATGAAATCATACTTTTGAATCATAAAACACAAGATCATTAACATTCCTCATGAAAAAATAATATTTATGAATAACATATAGAAATCATTAATCACAAATTTATCTTGTGGAATCAAAAACATACTTACATTATAGATTTTATAGGTACATTAGGAGTTATTTTTTGAACACCCATTAAACAATATACCATAAATATCTTAATATAAACATTAAAGTTTACCTCTGTCATGTTTCCCAATGCATTAGAAAGATATATCTAGATCACCTACCTTTGGTTAATCACGGAACCACCCGTATGTGTAAACAACGCCCAAGACACATAAAATATTCATAAAACATGCATAAAAGAAATATAACATTTCCACATTCCAATTAAAAGATAAAATTTCAATATATTTACATAATAAATGATTTATGAAAATAATTTTCAATACAAAAATACAAAAAGGATATATGGTATTTATTTTCCTTTTTAAAATGTTACGGCATGTTAAAGAACCCACATATAAAATAATACTTGTGGCTGTGGAAAAGTCATTATCATCGAATAAATTAAAAATAAACAATCATTTTTTCATTTGGAAAAATAATTCATTGAGAAATTATAACATTTTAATGAAATTAATATTCAATTATACACCATATAAAAAAGTTGTGTATAAATCAATATATTCCCATATGAAATGACATTGAGATGAAGTCCCATACCTTGAGTCCAACTCGTCACGTATGTTCCTGGTTCTTCCTGAATAATAAACATAGGTTAATTTCAACATGCTTCAGAACCTTTTTAATGTTTGTTATTATTTTTATATCACTTATTACCATGTTATAAACATTACATAATTAGTTAAGTTAATATTGTTCATTTTGTCGATATTCGATACTGAAGTCAAAAATGAAATATTTATAATTAAAAATTGTCCATGTGGTAAAAATTACATTATCTCAAGAATGATATTAATTATTTAGATATCATATATATAATATATATCCCTCATATATTTTTTTTATAATACTACAGAATATTTGGAGATAATAAATGAAATTCACTATTCATAGAGAAGGTAAGTCGTACGTACGCATGAATGCTACTTTCATTTCTACAGCATATTTAAAGGAATGAAAACTAAATAATGCAAAGGTATATTATAAATCAAGTATAATATCATATTTTATATACATTACATATTTTCATTAACTCCCTCATTTATATGTTCCATGTATGGCATAAAAGGGTCGTGTCACTTTTAGGAGGTGGTAGTTCATACTTCCTCCAATGAAATTATAGTATTTACCCATTATGGAAACTATAAACCTATGATATAAATGAAAAATGCAGAATCATAGAGACAATATAAATATAATATATATCACATATAAATACAGTTTCATCATAATGGCCACCATGAGAGGCAGTATGAGACAATTGAACAATCATAATTTCGTGAGGTAGTAATTTGTCATCCACAAAAATAGTTTGTTCTAAATCCATTTGATGGAGGTTTGCATGTATTTTTAGTTAAAATATTTCTCATAAAACATCCTATTATATTTATGATACTTGTTTTGTAATAAAATAATGGAATAAAGAGAGTTTAAGGGGGTGGAGAAGGAAAATAAATGAAAGAAGCTTGGGAGAATACATTACCTTAAATCGGGTAACTGCTTTTGATTTAAGCTAAAATGCCATCTTTAATTTACTTATTCTCAATTTAAGGCTTCTTGGAGGAATATAGGGATGTTTGGATCTTATTTGGGATGATTTTGGACAATCAAAGGGGGAATGAAATGTGTAAGTAAGGGTTATAGGAGGAATCATTTTATAAGAGGGAGGAGGTGTATTTAAAGAAAGCCTGAAAGATTAATTTTTTATAAACTGAATTTCTACATTCAAAAGGACCAAAAATCATTTAATTATATGTTAAGAATAGTTTTGTTAGAAATTATCTAAACAAAAAGTTTTTTGACAAGTTTTGGTTTCAAATTTAACCATATAATTTTTCATTAACCATTATTTAACTTATTTGAATCTTATAATGTCTTCTTGAATATTCATACAATATGGTTAACATTGTTACTATAAAATTAAAATTGAAACTAAAGTGGTACATTAATGAAACTTTCAAACTTATCTATGTTATTCGGTAGAATATTAGATTTTTTGGACAATTATATCATTTAATAAAATAGTATTTGTTTTAAAAACTCATTTATGTCAATTTATATACTATTCATATCATGACTTCTTAAAAATTACATAGCCACTTTATTCATTAGAAAAATAATCGTTTATTAAAATCTAATAATTCATACTTATCCCTAAAATTCGTGGATGACATAAAAAGTTTCAAAATAAATTCATATTAACTTTTATAATTCATTAATTTAAAACATTCATTAATAAGGTAATCACTACATCATCATTGTGTCATAAATAAATATATTTTTTATTTCTAAAAATTATAAATAAAATTCCATGATGTATAAATCATTTTAGATTTATAATTAATATTTATAGGTGAAGAGATAACTTATATAAAAACACTTTAAAAAAATTTAGTAAAAGATATATGTTTATGTTATATTTTCCTTAACATTAAATTGACACTAATTAAATATAATTTTCACACACAAGTGTCTCCAAGGGGCCCTAAAATAGATCCAATGACGCCCACGGTCAGATATATCTAATCCAATAAAATTAGTACATGTTTTACGGTAATTTAATATTATAATATTATTATTTTTAACCCTTATTTATGTTATTTACCCTTTGAAATAAAGTGTATTACTTTTCACTATTCATTAAAAAATTGTACTTTATTAGAAGGATACTAAAAATTTACCCAAAGTAAATTATGAGGTCCCTATTCTAAAGATGAAGTTTATTTTTTTCAAATGGATCATATAAAAGTTAAAAAAACTAGATTTTAAAAGGTTTCTCCATCAAAAGGTGTAAAAAATACCTTTTAAATATATTACATTGTTTATGCTTAAAATTTGATTCCTTCTCATTTTATGCCTCTAAATTTTATTTGGACCGATGTGAACCCATTTAACAACATTTTTAATCATAATATGGTATGTTATTTTCATTCCCACTAAAACAATGGCTAGGCGTTAATTACCATTTAAAATAATGATATTATTATTTTATTTTTTTGGAATTAATCAAAGTTGTGTGCAACGTATGATTTCGGAGAAACTCGTTGTTGCGTGTCGGGTACACCATGGAACATAGAATCCCCTTTAAAGTAAAATTAAAATTTAATTCACAAATATCAAAATGCATTCTTTATTTACCTAGGATGTTACATCTTTCCCCCCTTTTGAAAATTTCATCCTTTCAATTTTATTCACTTATCAAATAAGTGGTGGTATTTATCTCTCGTAGCATTTTCAGATTCCCATGTTGCCTCTTCAACAATATGGGTTTTCCACACAACCATTACGTGATGGATTACCTTATTCCGCAACACTTTCTCTCTCCAGTCAATAATATGGACTATTTATTCATCATAAGAATAATTACCTTACAATTAAACTACCTCTGGACTGAATACATGAGATGGATCCTGCATATACATTCTCAAAATTAATACCTAAAAACATTATGTACATGGGATAAACTTGGAGACAAAGCCACAATGTAGGAAAATAATCCAAATTTATCCAAGATTTTATATGGTCCAATGAACCTTGGACTTAGATTTCCCTTCATACCAAAACACCTCACACTTTTCCATGGAATAACATTAAGAAAGTCATGGTCACCTACCTCGAAACAAAGATCTTTCCTGAGGTTATCCGTATAAATTCTCAGTCAGCTCTGAGTTGTTATCATGTGCTTCTGAATCAGCTAAACTTTTTATACAATCCTTTTTAATAATTATGGTCACATCCCCATCCATTCACCTACGTCATCCCAAAAATCTAGTGTTTGACATTGAAATCCATATAATGCTTTAAATGGTGCCATCGTTATACTAGAATGAAAACTATTATTTTAAGAAAACTCATCCAAAGAAGGATCATGGTCCCAACATTCCTGGTAATCTAGTGAAAAAGCACGTAGCATATCCTCCAAGGTTTGAATTATTCATTCTAACTGTCCATCTGTGTAACACCCCCAAGCTTCTACGGTACGCTTCTCTTTGAATAATGCAATAGCGTGTGTTGTACGCAACATCGAGTTCTAACACACACCACAACCGATCAAACTAGTCGTTATGAATAGTAATACCTACTTTTTAAAATTTAAGAAATTTTATCTCTCAAAATGGACTTCATTTTTGGATTCGGAGTATCTAATTTAGACTAAGTTGAAATTTTGGTACTTTTCAGATAACTTTAATATTTTGATGAATAGTGAAATTTTTTAAATTTTAATTAAAAACAACTTTTTTAGACAAAATAATTAATAGTGATTAATTATGAATTTGAGTGGTTTTAAAGTATATTTAGAATATATTTTTACCATTTAACACAATTTTTGTCATTGGACATAATTTCACAATTAAACAGAACATAAACAAGTATCAATCTTTTGATAGTTATTATATATTAAAAACACGCTTTTTGTTTTCACAGCGATAATTAATTTTAAATTAATTTCTGCCACTTCTGTGTTTTGAATTTAGAAAAATGGATTCCATATTTGGAATTAGTATGTTCAAATTGTGTAAATAGGTAACTTTTATTTTTAGACATTTTGAATAATTACTTCGGTAAATATTTTATTTACCATGGTTAAAGGGTAAATCCGATAAATAAGGGTTACAAAATAATATTATAATAATACAAATTTACCCTAAATGTGTCCTAAACATATTTTTTGATACATGGACGACCATGGGCATCTTTGGGTTGATTTTGGGACCCCATGGTGCCACTTGTAAGTGATAGGGACAATTTATTTTAATTAAGTTAAAATGAATACAAAAATGACACAAGCATATATCCTTTAGAAAAAAAAATTTAAATAGGGTTATATATGTTGTATTTTCGACTATAAATATTCATTAGAAATGTAAAAATATTTCATACATAATTGTATTTTATTTATAATTTTTAGACATTAAATAATTTAATTTATTTATGACACAATGATGATGCAATAATTACCATAATAGTGAAATATTAAAATGATTGATATTGTAGATACCCAAATAAATATAATTTAAGACTTTTTATGCATTAAAATAATTTTCTAGGTTCATATGACATGTTAGTAATGATATAATTAACTTTTTTAGAAGTAATCATTCTAGTATGATTTTTACAAAAATCAATTATTGAATAGTGTCAAAATTGACATAAAAGATTTTTTAAAACAAATATTATATTATTAATTGATATTAAATTCCTAAAAATCTAAGGTTCGGCCAAGAGACTTATATCATGATAGTTGTATCATTAATGGACCAGTTGGGGATCTCTTGGATGTATATAGTATTTTTATTAACCATATAATATAAAAATACAAAGAGACATTGTAAAAGGGAAACTAATTAACTAAGAGTTAAT
This sequence comes from Viscum album, assembly GCA_963277665.1. Taxonomy (NCBI): domain Eukaryota; kingdom Viridiplantae; phylum Streptophyta; class Magnoliopsida; order Santalales; family Viscaceae; genus Viscum; species Viscum album. Next base: position 2,096,386,980 of record OY728123.1, on the reverse strand, counting down.
ACTTAATGATAAGGTTAATATAGTAACCCAAACCTGTCTAAATTCTATTGGTTGAGTGGTTTTCAACCCATACCCACCTTGAACTTTAAATAATCCACTTTTGAGCCATTATAAACCGAATATGAATTTATTATAAAATAATATTTCTAGCTTTTCCAATGGTGCCCCTCACCCCTCTTATAAAAGGGCACTCCCCCTTCTCATTAATTCACACCATCAAAGCCTTTTGGCTCAGAAATACTCTGACCAAATACTCTCTCAACTTCCTTAAATTCATCCTAGAGGCCTTCCTTTAGTCATAAAGCCAACCTAAAAGCCCTTTTGATCAAATCTAAAGGAAGAACCCAAAGAAGAGGTAATGATTTCACCAGCCTTTTCCAAGTTCCTTTCTTCTTCCACTTCCTCCTTCTTTGTTATTACCATTATAAAATAATAACTCTAGTATCTTATATATACTGTGATGTTATTATAAATATGGTACAACCATATTCAGTATTCTATCTATCCTTTGAATAACATGTCACCATACGTGCGTACGTACGACTTACCGTCTCCACGTCGTGGTGTAATTGTTATTCAATAAATTATTATTTGGATGGGTATAATAATGATGTGTAACTCATGTAAATAATAAATATAACATGATAATGATTCTGTATATATGATATACCATCCAATTATATATTATTTTAATATCAAAAGAATGATATTTTCGCTCGTGCGTACGTACGGACTACCGTCTCCACGAACGCGATGAGATTCATTCACCATCATATCCATTCAAGTATAATTCTCATTTGATGATTAATAATAGTATCTAAGGACTTGATATCATTCTGGATATGATTATGATACAACCTATCCATTACAAACACAGCTTACATAACAAAACATATAAAATAAAACGAGTAAGTTAACACCCGAAACAACGATAATACTAAGATATTATTAACAAATCAATGTTGACAGATCATATATGATATCATATTATTGTATATGATTATTGTATAATTTAATAACAATTATTTAACCATTATACATGAGGTTAACCTACCCCAACCAAGGAAAAGTACAAGTTAAGGGTTATTTCACAATCTCTTCATTATAAGAGGTTGTTTATACGTAATAATCTACTGGGATCTCTTTATCATCCACATTCATGTTTCTTAAAAATGTATTTAAAAACATTTTTACTATTTAAAATAATATTTGTTAAATTCATTTATACCCTTGTTTTAATTTTTATAAGAGTTTTATAAAGGAATATTTCCGTCGTTTTCCAAACAAGGTGCTTTTTAACCTTTTCGGAAGAATTAAGGTAAGAATGTTTTTTTAACTTATACGGCGGGTGCGGCTATTTTCTGCCATTATAAAATCATCGAAGCATCCCTTACAAGTTTATAATAAAATTTTCAAAGAAAATGTTTTATTTTATAAATATATGACTCTTAAATGATTTCAAAATAGAAAGTGATATTTCTCTAAAAAGAGTTTTGATTTAATCTATGTCAACATCCTTTGATGGATTTTACGCTTACGTGAAGTTGATTTATTATGATACAAAAATTCTGTATTGTATTGAAGGTTTTGTGATATGTTTGACTGTGGATGTGTTATTTTTATACCATTCATAGTTTATGGATGAAGTATTTATATTTCGTATGCTAGTTTTAATACGAATGTTTATGTTATGTTTAAACCTTTTCATATGGGAATGAATTGGACTTAAAATGTGACAGGTGGATCCCGATATAGCTCCTCGATGCATCGGTAGGTCTCATGAGACAAACTAGTGTCTTGGAACAAGGCCTTGGAAAAATCTTAATTGTAGTCTTGGCATGAGGCCTTGGCTATGTGGTTGTGATAGTCTTGCATTATCCATTCCATCATTATGAAAGTGGATATTGATATTGCATGTGATTATTAGATTAGTAGAATATCCATGTGAATAAGTAAATGGAATTATTTCATTTTTTCCATACTATGCTGAAGTTCAAGTTTAAAAGGCTTTTGTTTAGTTATAAATTGTCTTAAATGTTTATTCTTATTTATGAAAGTGTCCACTATATTGTTATCCTTACTGGGCATTTGAGCTCACCCCTTTCAATGTTTTATTTTTCCCAGGATGTGAAAAAGTAATTTATGAATGACCTGCAGGGATAGTATATGGGGATATGATTGTGGACTATGAAGAAAAGATATTGTTGTAGTTTTCATTTTTATGATGTAATGTAAGACTTATGAATATATCTAGCATTTCCAAGGCTACTAAACCAATCGGTCTTTCGAGATTTGATCTTTCTTGTGATCATGCCAATGTTATGTAATAATGCACCGACTCTAGGTAACTGGGGTCGGGGCGTTACAGTTGGTATTAGAGGAAGTTTAGTTCAAACCTTGGAAGCTAGATTTAGATAAACTCTGATTAGAGCACATAGACCTAAGATGGACTTTGAGGATTAGTATAGAAGAACTTCCTATAATTTTGGTATTGTAGAGATTTTGTGATTTTTCCGAGCAATACATCCCTGTCTAGATACGAGCAGGTAGAGGCGGCTCTTGCAAAGATGTACCTAGGGGTAAAACCCAAAAACACCGCTTTGAGCTAGACTCGAATGAGAACTGGTGCATGACAATGAGCCTTGTTTCACTCTTGGTTACGACAGTCCTGAGGGATATTCATAGGATAACTCTAATTTTCTTTACAAATAATTATGAAGGTTTTATGAGTATATACTTCCTCAAAGAAAACATTATTATGATTGTAGATTATATCCATAAATAGTTTAATTTATGTTAAGTGTTTTATAAGTATGAAATTATGTATTTTGATTCATAAACTGATCTAGTTTATGCCATTGTTTAGAAATGGAACCTAGTGGAAGAAATTGAAACTGTATCAATGCACGTACTCCATGTAGGATTTTCCCTCCTGCTCAAGATAATTATAGTGGAGCCGGTGATACAACTGGTGCTGATCAGCTAATCACCATACTGGGACAACTCACTCAGGTTATGAATAATAGCCTTACCTGTTTGGAGCACCCTGATCTGCAGCGTGGAGGATCAATGTTAGATCGATTCATGAGGCAACAACCACCAATGTTAAATGGGAGTACAAATCCCTTAGTAGCTGAGCAATGGATAAATTCCCTAGAGAAAATATTTCAGGCTTTGAGGAGTAGTGAAAGGGAAAAAGTTGTCATGGAAGTTTACCGCCTCACTGGAGATGCTGATCAATGGTGGTCATTGATTCAAAACACGAAGGAAGATGATGATGTATCAAATATGGAATGGAGGGAGTTCAAAGATCTGTTTTTAGAAAAATACTTTCCTCGTGACCATCGAGCAGATATGGAAAGGAAATTTCTGAGTCTAAGACAAAAGAAGGATGAGAATGTTGCAAAGTATGAGGCTAACTTTTCAAGGTTAGAAAGGTATGCTAGAGATTATATTCATAACACAAGAATTAAGATTGATCATTTATTTGAGGGGTTAAAACCATTTCTCCGTCAAGCATTAGTCTCAAAATCCTTCTCGTCGTACGAAGACATTGTCTTATGTGCTATCAAGACAGAAAAGGAATTCTCTAAGTCTTATTACTTTAAAGAAAAGAAAGAGAAGAAGATATCTGCTGATCAATTTGGGAATGGAAATAGGGGGAAGAAGGGAAAGGTTGAATATCCATCCTATGGTAAATGTTGGAAGAAACACCCTGGTACATGCTTGAAGGGAATGGGTGTCTGTTACAAGTGTGGTGAGAAAGGTCACCATGCTCGTGATTTCAAAGGGAAGAAGGAAGCTACCAATGTTCAGTGATACAATTGCAGGTAGATGGGACATTATGAAAATGAATGTCCTAATCGTCAGGGGAACTTACCTCAGAAAAGGCCAATGGATCAAGGCCAAGCTTTTGTTATCACTACTGCTGAGGTGAAAGCTCCAAAAGACGTGGTGGCAGGTAATTTAATGGTTTCCTCAAGTTTAGCAAATGCATTATTTGATTCTGGATCATCACATTGTTTCATATCTTCCCAGTTTTCTAAGAAAATTAGATATTTCCAATTTGATTTAACAAGGGAGTTGTCAGTTAAAACTCTTAAGGGAAGTATCATTGCAACAAAGTTTTGTGAATCAGTCCCCATTAGAGCACATAAATGTTCTTTATCTTCTGATCTCATCGTCATACCTATGATTGAGTTTGATATAATCATTGGTATGGATTGTCATTCAGACTATTATGGGAAGTTTTATTTTAACAATAAGGAGGTTACTATTTTTGATGATGATGATAAGGAACACCTTATCTTTAGAGCAGAATCGTCACCACCTAATTCTTATCTAGATCCACCCCTAGTAGCTCAGCTAAATTAAATTATTGGGGAGGAATAGAATGAAATGACTATGGGTGAGGAAAGGAATGTTCAAATAGAGGATGTACCTATTGTGAAATAATATGTAGAAGTATTTCTGGAAGATTTACCTGGACATCCTCTAGAATGAGAAGTTGAGTTTTCCATTGATTTAATTCCTGGATCAAAGCCTATATCGAAGTCCCCTTATAGAATGGAGACTGTAGAATTTGTTGAACTAAATAAACAACTAGAGAAATTGAGTAATAAAGGATTTATTCTCCCTAGTGTTTCTCCATGGGGAGCCCATGTTCTTTTTTATATAAAGAAAGATGGATCTATGAGGTTATGCATCGACTATAGGGAGATCAATGCTATAACAATAAAGAACAAGTATCCCCTACCTCGCATTAATGATTTACTTGACCAACTACATGGAGCTCAATACTTTTCAAAGATTGACCTTCGATCTGGATAACATCAGTTGTGTGTAAAGGAGGAAGACATTCCGAAGATAGCATTTTTAACCAGATACGGGAATTACGAGTTTACTGTAATGCCTTTTGGATTGACTAATGCACCCTCTGTATTCATGGATCTGATGAATAGAGTTTTCAAGGAATATTTTGTTGAATTTGTGGTTGTATTTATTGATGATATCTTGGTATACTCTAAAATCTATGAAGATAATGAAAGTCACTTGCACATTATCCTGAAGACTCTGAGAAGACATGAATTATATAGGAAGTTTAGCAATTGTGAATTCTGGCTTCATGAGATTTCATTTCTTGGCCATATTGTCTCTAAAGATGGAATCTTTGTTGATCCTTCTAAGACCAAGGAAATCCAAGAATGGCCAGCACCTACAAGTATAACTGAGGTACGCAATTTTATTGGTTTGGAAAGTTATTATCGATGTTTCGTCCAGAATGTTTCTCGATTGGCTAACCCATTAACGAAGCTCACACGTAAAGTGGTTAAATTTGTTTGGACAAAAGAGTGTAAAGAATTTTTCGAAGAACTGAAGAGAAGATTAGTCAATTCTCCTATATTGATTCTACCATCGTGGAATGATGGGTTCATTATTTATAGTGATGCATCAAAGAAAGGAATTGGTTGTGTCCTAATGAAGAATGATAGGGTTATTGCCTATGCATCACGACAGTTGAAAATTCATGAACAAAACTATCCTACTCATGATCTCGAGTTAGCAGCTGTGATCTTTGCTTTGAAGATATGGAGGTACTACCTCTATGGTGAAAAATGTGAGATTTATACTGATCACAAGAGTTTGAAGTGTATTTTCTTAGAAAAAGAACTCAACATGAGGCAAAGGAGATGGCTTTAATTACTCAAGGATTATTATTGCACGATACACTACCACCTGGGGAAGGAAAACAAGGTGGAAGAAACTTTGAGCAGAAAAGACCATGGAGTTATGAACAATATGATAATTGAAAGGGATCCAATTTTCATGGATCTAGTGAAGATGGACATGGGAATAATCAGGGAAGGTGAAACATCAATGCTTTTTCAAATGGTTTCCAAACCATCTTTACTAGAAAGGATTAAGATTTCTCAGACTGATGATGAATAATTTCAAAAGAAGATTAATGTTGTGACTGATGGGAGATTGAGAGACTTTGTGTATGAAGATGGAATTTTGAAATTTGGGAAGAGACTTTGTGTTCCCGATATACCTGATCTAAAAAGGGAATTACTGGATGATTCTCATAGTTCCAATTTCTCTATACACCCAGGGAGCACCAAAATGTATAGATATTTGAAGGAAAATTTTTGGTGGGACAACATGAAGTGGGAGATTGCTGATTTTGTGTCAAGATGTATGGTTTGTCAACAAGTGAAAGATAGAAGGCAACAGCCTGGAGGATTCATGCAACCTCTTCCCATACCAGAGTATAAATGGGACAATATTATGATTGACTTTTTCATGGGGCTACCAAAGACTCCTAGAAGGAACGATGCAATATGGTTCATTGTTGATTGTCTTACCAAGTCAGTACATTTTATTGCTATAAGATAAGATCTACCACTGGAACGTCTAGCGAGACTATATATTGATGAAGTTGTCAGACTTCATGGAGTACCCCTATCGATTGTTTCTGATCGTGATCCCCGTTTTACTTCAAGATTCTGGAAAAGTCTTCAGAAAGACTTGGATATTGAACTCCATTTGAGCACTGCCTACCACCCTCAAACAGATGGATAATCATAACGAACTATTCAATCCTTAGAAGACATGTTGATATCCTTCTCACTTGACTTTCAGGGTATGTGGGATCAATATTTACATCTGGTAGAATTTTCCTATAGCAATAGCTTCCATTCAAGTATTCAGATGTCACCATATGAAGCGTTATACAGAAAGAGATGTCTTACACCAACCTTTTGGGATGACTTTGGTGAAAGAAAACTTGCAGGCCCAGAACTGGTGGAGGAAACGATGGAAAAGGTGAAGGTAATCCAAAATCACATCAAAACAGCTCAAAGTAGGCAGAAGAGCTATGCTGATAATCGAAGGAAGGATTTGGAATTTCAAGTCGGTGATCATATTTTCCTGAAGGTATCTCCATTGAAGAAAGTCATACGTTTTGGTAAGAAAGGTAAATTGAGTCACAGGTACATCGGACCTTTCGAAATTCTAGAACGAATTGGGGCAGTAGCTTACCGATTGGCAATGCCGCCAAGTCTCTCCAAAGTTCATGATGTGTTACACATATCTCTGTTGAGGAAATACATGCCTGAACCAACGCATTTACTCACCTATGAGGAATTAGAACTAGAATACGATCTATCTTATTGTGAAGAGACCATCAAGATTATTGATACGAGAGAACAAGTACTGAGAAATTGGATGACGCGTCTGGTAAAAGTTTTGTGGAGAAACCATAAGATGGAAGAGGAAATATGGGAACCCAAGGAACTTATGATGAAGAACCACCCAAGTCTTTTCATGCGGTAGTATTATAGAAATTTTTAGGACGAAATTATTTGAAGGAGGGGATAATGTAACACCCCAAGCTTCTACGGTACTCTTCTCTTTGAATAATGTAATAGCGTGTGTTGTACGCAACATTGAGTTCTAACACACACCACAACCGATCAAACTAGCTGTTAAGAATAGTAATACCTACTTTTTAAAATTTTAGAAATTTTATCTCTCAAAATGGACTTAATTTTTTGATTCGGAGTATCTAATTTAGCCTAAGGTGAAATTTTGGTACTTTTCGGATAACATTAATATTTTGAGGAATAGTTAAAATTACTAAATTTTAATTTAAAAAAACTTTATTAATCAAAATAATTAATAGTGATAAATTATGAATTTGAGTAATTTTAAAGTATATTTAGAATATATTTTTACCATTTAATACAATTTTGGTCATTGGACATAATTTCACAATTAAACCGAACATAAACAAGTATCATTCTTTTGATAGTTATTATATATTAAAAACACGCTTTTTGTTTTTGACAGCGGGAATTAATTTTAAATTAATTTCTGCCACTTCTGTGTTTTGAATTCGGAAAAATGGGTTATATATTTGGAATCAGGATGTTCAAATTTTGTAAATAGGTAACTTTTATTTTCAGACATTTTGAATAATTACTTCGGTAAATATTTTATTTACCATGGCTAAAGGGTAAATCCGGTAAATAAGGGTTAAAAAATAATATTGTAATAATAAAAAATTACACTAAAACGTGTCCTAACCTTATTGGTTGATACATGTCTGACCCTGGGCATCTTTGGGTCTATTTTGGGACCCCATGGTGCCACTTGTAAGTGATAGGGACACTTTATTTTAATTAAGTTAAAATGAATACAAAAATGAAACAAGCATATATCTTAAAAAACAACTTTTACATAGGGTAAAATATGTTGTATTTTCGACTATAAATATTTATTATAAAGCTAAGAAGATTTAATACATAATCTTATTTTATTTATAATGTTTACACATTAAATAAGCTAATTTATTTATGACACAATGGTGATGCAACAATTACCATAACAGTGAAAAATTAAAATGATTGATATTTTAGATACCCAAATAAATATAATTTAAGACTTTTTATGAATTACACTAATTTTATAGGTTAATATGACATGATATAAATGATTTAAATAACTTTTTTTAAGTAATCATTCTGTTATGAGTTTTACAAAAATCAATTATTGAATAGTGTCAAAATTGACATAAAATAGTTTTTAAAACAAATATTATATTATTAATTCATATTAAATTCCTAAAAATCTACGGTTCATCCAAGAGACTTATATCATGATAGTTGTATCATTAATGGACCACTTGGGGGTCTCTTGGATGTATATAGTAAGTTTATTAACCATATAATATAAAAATACAAAGAGACATTGTAAAAGTGAAACTAATTAACTAAGAGTTAATACTTAATGATAAGGTTAATATAGTAACCCAAACTTGGATAAATTCCATTGGTTGAGTGGTTTTCAACCCATCCACACATTAAAATTTAAATAATTCACTTTGGATCCATTAGAAACCGAATATGAATTTATTATAAAATAATATTTCTAGCTTTTCCAAAGGTGCCCCTCACCCCTCTTATAAAAGGGCACTCCCCCATCTCATTAATTCACACCTTCAAAGCCTTTTCTCTTGGCCAAAATATGCCCAAATACTCTCTAAACTTCCCTCACTTCATCCTAGATGCCTTCCTTTAGTCATAAATCCAACCTAATAACCCTTTTGATCTAATCAAAAGGAAGAACCCGAAGAAGAGATAATGATTTCACCACCCTTTTCCAAGTTCCTTTCTTCTTCCACTTCTTCCTTATTTGTTTTTACCATTCTAAAATAATAACTCCAGTATCTTATATATACTGTGATGTTTTTATAAATATGGTACAACAATATTCAGAATTCTATCTATCCTTTGAATAACATGTCACCATACGTGCGTACGTACGTCTTACCGTCTCCACGTCGTGGTGTAATTGTTATTCAATAAATTATTATTTGGATGGGTATAATAATGATGTGTAACTCATGTAAATAATAAATATAACATGATAATGTTTCTGTATATATTATATACCATCCAAATATATATTATTTTAATATCAAAAGAATGATATTGTCGCTTGTGCGTACGTACGGACTGCCGTCTCCACGAACGCGATGAGATTCATTCACCATCGTATCCATTCAAGTATAATTCTCATTTGATGATTAATAATAGTATCTAAGGACTTGATATCAATCTGTATATAATTAATATATAACCTATCCATGACAAACACAACTTACGTAACAAAACATATAAAAGAAAACGAGTAAGTTAACACCCGAAACAACGATAATACTAAGATATTATTAACCAATCAATGTTAAAAGATCATATATGATATCATATTAATGTATATGATTCTCGTATAATTTAATAAAAATTATTTCACCATTATACAGGAGGTTAACATTTCCCAACCAAGGAAAAGTACAAGGTAAGGGTTATTTCACAATCTCTTCATTATCCGAGGTTGTTTATACGTAATAATCTACTGGGATCTCTTTATCATCCACATTCATATTTCTTAAAAATGTATTTCAAAACATTTTTACTATTTACAAGAATATGGGTTAATGTCATTTATACCCTTGTTTTACTTTTTATAAGATTTTTATAAAGGAATCTTTCCGTCGTTTTCCGAACAAGTTTCTTTTTAACCTTTTTGGAAGAATTAAGGTAAGATTGTTTTTTTAGCTTATACGGTGGGCGCGGCTATTTTCCGCCGTTATAAAATCGTCGAATCATCCCTTACAAGCTTATAAAAAAAATTTCAAAGAAAATGTTTTATTTTATAAATATATGACTCTTAAATGATTTCAAAATAGAAATAGATATTTCACTAAAAATAGTTTTTATTTCATCTATTTCAACATCCTTTGATAGATTTTACGCTTATTTGAAGTTGATTTATTATGTTACAAAACTTTTGTATTGTATTGAAGGTTTTGTGATATGTTTGACTATGGATGTGGTATTTTTATACCATTCATAGTTTATGGATAAATTATTTACATTTCGTATGCTAGTTTTAATACGAATGTTTAGGTTATGTTTAAAACTTTTCATATGGGAATGCATTGGACTTAATATGTGACGGGTGGAGCCCTCTATAGCTCCTCGATGCATCGGTAGGTCTCATGATACAAACTAGTGTCTTGGCACATGGCCTTGGAAAAATCTTATTTGTAGTCTTGGCACGAGGCATTGGCTATGTGGTCATGATAGTCTGGAATTATGCATTCCATCATTATGAATGTGGTTATTGATATTGCATGTGATTATTCGATTAGTAGAATATCCATGTGAATAAGTAAATGGAATTATTTCATTTTTTCCATACTATGTTGAAGTTCAATTTTAAAAGGGTTTTGTTTTAGTTATACATTTCCTTAAATTTTTATTCTTATTTATGAAAGTTTCCTCTATATTGTTATCCTTACTGGGCATTTGAGCTCACCCCTTTCAATGTTTTATTTTTCCGAAGAAGTGAAGAAGTAATTTATGAATGACCTGTAGGGATAGTATGTGGGAATATGGGTGTGGACTATGAAGAAAAGCTATTGTTGTAGTTTTCATTTTTATGATATAATGTAAGACTTATGAATATATCTAGAGTTTCCAAGGCTACTAAACTAATCGGCATTTCGAGATTTGATCTTTCTTGTCATCATGCTGATGTTATGTAATAACGCACCGACTCTAGGTAACTGGGGTCGGGGCATTACAATCTTATTGTGGAATAAAAGATGTACTGAAATTTAATTAATTTCCCAATGACATTTTAAGGCCCTTCCAAAATATAAAAGTGGACCTAGGATCACGATCAGATACAATGGAGAGGGTAAATCCATGTAACCTGAAAATTTCATTAATATACAATTGAGAAAGTTGATCTTGAGACAGAGTATCTCAAATTGGATTAAAATTAATAGATTTAGTCAATCGATCAACAATAACCCAAATATCATTGTTACCTCGATAATTCATTGGTAATCCCACTATGAAACTGAAGCACACTTTTTCCCATTTCCATTATGGAATTGGAAACAGCTAAAGCACCCCTTTCGATAACTGCGGCTATTTATTAAGCAGTTGAAAAATCAAACATCTCATTGTAAAGTCTGAAATATAACTTTTTCATTCCATCTCATCAGTAATACTCTTAATGATCTATTTAAATCATAGTAATTATAAGATAAACTGAAAATAGAGAACTAAAAGATTCACATAATAACTCTTTCTTCAATGGTGAATCATTAGACACACATAATATCTTTACAAACCTCAAAACATAGTATCTATTGCTTTTAAATTTAGGTCACATATCCTTCTAAACCAAATATACCTTTCTATGCAACACACTATCAACTTTCTGTGCTTTTTTATTCTATCTGATAGTGACGATTTCAGTGTTGCCTAAAACAGGATTGCGGAATTACCTGCACCAATAACCTCAAATTCAAAACTAATAAAATATAAACCAGATGGATCTCATTAAAAATGTATCATGGGTAATGTAGCATTTTTCATTCGGCTCAATGTGTTAGCCACATTATTTTCCTTTCCCGGATGGTAATGGATCGTGCTATCATAATCATTGATTAATTATAGCCATCTACTATATCTTTTTTATAATTATATTAGAGTGATTATATACTTCATACTTTTGTGATCAATATATATTTCACACTTTACATCATAAAATTGATGCCACCTAATTTTTAAAGAAAAAATAATAGCACCTAATTTTAAATCATGTGTATTGTAATTTAACTCGTGAGGTTTCAACTAACATGATGCATAAAAAATTACCTGATCATTATTCCCAAGGACACACCCACGTCCTTTCAACGATGCATCAATATAGATATCATATTCACCAATTTTGTAAGTCAGTTCCAAAACAAGATAATTCACCAATATTCTTATCAGTTCATGAAATCTTTCATCACTTTTTTTTCTTGATAAACATAACTCCATTCCGAGTTAAATTGGTATGTGGTCTAGATAAATGTGAAATATTTTCAAAAAACCTCTAGTAATACCCAACTAAAAAAAATATCTATCTTGGTTTTATTTATTCATCTTGGCCATTCATTAACAACCTTAGTTTTAGCAAGATCAAAAGTTATGTCATATTTACAAACAATGTGACCAAGGAATGAAATTGTTTGTAATAAAAACTCACATGTGATGAATTTACCATATAGTATGTTTTCTTTTATGATTTCCAAGACAACCCTTAAATGACATTGATGCTCAACTTTACATTTAGAATAATCCATAATATCATCAATAAACACAACCAAAAACATTTCCAAGAACTCATTAAATATTCTATTCTTAATATCCAAGAAAATAGAAGGTTCATTGATTAACCGAAAAGGCAGAACACCAAATTCATAATGGCCATATCTAGTATGAAACCCGATCTTCAGAATGTGTGCTTCCATTACATTCTAATGATGGTACCCCTGCCTCAAGTCAATCTTTGAATAATACTGAGCTCCCTAGATCCGATTAATCAAATCATCGATATGAGGCAAAGGATGCTTATTCATAAAAATGATGTTATTGAAGTATCTATACTCAATGAAATATATCATTGAACCATTTTTGTTAAAAACAAGATAGGAGCACCCCATGGTGATGGTCTTGGTCTAATGAAACATTTATATAATAGTTCCTTCAATTTCTTATTTAACTCTAATGTTTATTTTGATCTATTCGACTAGGGGTTTTTGAAATTGGCTTAGAATCGAGAACTAAGTCAACTATAAATTCAATTTCCTAATCATGTATTATACCAAGAAAGTCATCAGAAAAAACATCAAGAAACTCATTTACCACTAGAAGATCCTTAATCTGAAGAGTTCTTTGTTTTCAACAATATGTGGAAGGTAACATTCATTTATATTTTTTACTAGTCTCTCAGAATCCTTATTTATTATCAAAATTGATGGTTCATTCTTGCATAAAAACTTAAATTCTTTCTTGGAAATAAAACACTTTACCTCTACAGTAAATATTAGCATGATAAATGTAAAGACAATCGATTGCCAAAATAACATCAAACACTACAAGAAGAAAAACAATATGGTTTTTATGCAGATTCTTTCCACACACAATGAATGGATGGTTAATATAATTTATTTTTGTCTTAATATTTCTTCCTAGTGTTTTTTCAATAAGTTCAGGATTTGTATCTTGAAATGGAATTCCCAATTTACTAGAAAAATTCTCAGAAATGAAAGAATGTGTTTTCCCTGAATCCAAAAACACATTGGAATAATTTGAATAAAAAAATAGTGTACCTGATACAACTTTATTTTATGGACTAATATCTACTGAAGTAGGAGAAAATGATTTCACTACTCCTTTCTGCTTGTAGACTACATACTTTCCATCATTTGAGTTCTTCATTGAACACTAATTTTCATAATTACCCATTTCATTACTGATAAACCATTTAACTGAATGAAAATAATATTTTTTCAAACCCTTACCTCAATATTTTTCAGTGAAATTATGAGCCTTATGTCCTATTTTACAACATCCGAAGCACTTACCAGAATTCAAAATGAATTCCCCGATGTGGTTTTAACAACAATTTTCACAAACTGTAAACATATGTTTCTTACCAAAAGATTTTTTTAAAGTGTTCTTACCATTTTTATTCCACCTCTACCACTTATTCTATTTTATTTCAATGAACACCATATCATCGTCCAACTCCATTTCCACCTTCTCAGCACATTGAACATGTTTTTCATAACTTTTTAACTAACAAGACACTAAATCCCTTCGATACTTTTTCTTTAATATTGAGTAAAAACCATTGATTTTTCTAACAATTTCCCATATGAAATTTGGATCATACCTTTCTAGCCCAGTGAATATTGCTTGATTAGAACCCATTGAGTCATTCTCCTACCTCAATTTTATGAATTGTTTTCTTATCCTAAGTCGAACCACCTTAGGAGAATATTTCTAAAGAAATGTACCATTGAATTCAACTCAATAAAGAGAATCAATCTCCTCACTATACCTGATATTTTTAACCACTTGCCACCACTAGTCGGATTCACCTTCAAAATAGAAAACAAAAAGTCTATCTTTTTTATGTTCCGAACACTCCCTGAAATCGAAAATCTTTTCTAGTGCCTTAATCCACACTTCAGCTTGCACAGTGTCAAATGATCCTCTAAATGATGGGGTATGTTTCCTCATAAAATTCTTCAATATTGACTGGTTCATCTGTTTTTGATTTGGATGATCTCTTGAATGGATAACACCACCATTTATTACCAAAATCAACTATTCTATCCCAGCAAAAAATTGTTCTGTTTCGATTCCAACCATCTCACGTTGCTGATTTGGAAGGTTTTTTTTCTCTTGATTTCATCCAATAATATCTCCACTATTTCCTATGTGTAAAACCATTCTAAACATATATATATCATAGGAAAATGAACATGGTAATCTTCAAATGTTATATCATTTTAATCATACCATAAATTAATTTATTTATATTAATTTAACAATATCATAAATCCTAAAGTTGTCTAAACCGACCTTTAATACAAAATTTATATACCAAGCCTTAAACATTAAATAATCTTTAGTTATGTCAAGAATTCCATATTGAGGATATTTTAAGATTTATATTTTTATTGAATTAGGCCATAAATATTTCATTACATCTAAAATAATAAAATGAAGACACTTATACTATAACCAATTTTTAAACAACATAAAAACCCAATAGATGAAACAAAAATTATTTTATTGATTTAAATCTTATTCAATTATTCCTTTCTCTTTCCCATCCTTATACCCTACAAAAAATATTTCAAAAACATGGGATGATCATTAAAATAATAGTAATCATGATAAAATAATGAAAGAAGTGTTTAGTCCATCAATAAATACAAATAAATGAAATCATGATTTTCACTCATAAAACATAAACTCTTTAACATAAATCCTAAAACCATAATATTTTGGAATAACACATAGAAATAATAAATCACAATGGTAACTTGTGGCATCCAAAACATTCATACATTGTATATTTCACATAAACATATGGAGTTACATTTGGAATACCCATTATTTCATATTTCCAAAATATATTAGGAGAAAAATTTATGTTTACCTATATCATGTTACCCTATGAAATGGAGAGATATCTTAGGCTCACCCGCTCTTGGTTTATCATAGAACCACCCCTATATGTAAACAATTTCCATGAACCAAAACATATTCATAAAACTGGTATAAATGGAAGATAACAACTCTAAATTCCCATCAAAATATAAAAATCCAATATATTAACATAATAAAAGATTTATCAAAACATTTTGAATAGAAAAATACAGAAAAAGGGTATATTTTTTTTATTTTCCTTTTAAGAACGTTACATCTTGTTAAGGAAGACACATATCAAATAATACCCATAAAGGTGGAAAGGTAGTTGTCACCACGTACATTAAAAAGAAACATTCTTTTTATCATTACTAAATTATTTGTAGAGAAAATATCACCTTCCAATGAAATTAAAAATCAATGGGTTTTATACAAGGTATGAAATAATGTTGTTCATGAATAAATATATAACTTAATGAAAGGATATTGAGATGATGTACCTTACCTTGAGTCTGACTCATCACGTATATTCCTTGTGAAGGACCCCAGAACACCCTGAGAGGGGAGGGGTGAATCAGGGTGACAACTTTTTCTTTTAATGTGATGGATCTTGTTCCCACGTTGGTAGGAACTTATTGAACATGTATGATTAATATGATCAGAAATCAAACATTCACATGCACAGAGAAGACACATCACTTTTTACTCAGTTCACCACTAAGGGCTACGTCCAAGGAGAATACGCCGATAGGTTGTCGGTCGTACCTAATTCCACTAAACATAACTATATGTGGATTACAATGGTTCGGGAATAGTCACTCTGTCCCAGGCTCACTGCCTTTACAATTGTTTAGGGATAGCTCATTGCGTCCCTCAGGTCACTCCCGTTAACTCCCCCTGGCTCACAGCCTTTGGTGAAGTCCCACTCATTTTATAGACGTGAAGGTCTCTTCATCATTGCAAAAGAATGCATCCACTTTTGAATGTAGATGCTATGTTGAAGTCCAACTTTAACTCGTATGCTAATCTCACTTTTCATAGAAGGTATCGGGCAATCTTTCAGTTTTCATGCAACTCCAAAAGGTCCGGCGTACAACAACCTCACCTGGCACGCTTCTCCAAGACTGGTGCGCAAGTTTCAAGAATGGAGCTCAAGTAACATGCGCAGTACAAAAACAGCGCGTAGGTGACACCAACACACTTGCACGACACTGGCTCCTTTAACTCCAAACTTGCGCGACTCTGGACCTTTAACTCCCAAACCTCCTTGGTCGCACAACCAACAACCAGCGCGCAGCCTCTACTTGCATGACCAAACAACCACTTGCGCGACTCAACCACTTATGCAAAGAGAGCTCGAAAAATATCTATGTCTTAAACATCATTACAAATGAGGAGGGGTGATCCTCTATTTATAGACAAACTGGACCTCCTGCATGATGGCGCGCAAGTGTCCTCACGGCGCGCAAGTCCCGGCATGCAGCTCCAACTGCCCTAGCCTCTGTTGCATAACTCAATTGCGCAAACAAACCAATACTTGGCGAGCCTCTTCCCTTTTCCCTATTTCAAAGTTCTAAACAGGAATAACAATAGGCGCGCAAGTTTCCAGACCTCCTAGGCACTAGTGCGCAAGTCCCTTCTCGGTGCGCAGGTCACTAGCGCGACCACACCAATACTTGCGCGACACTTATCCCTTTTCCATTTTTTCATGTTCTGAACTTGAAAAACATATGGCACAAAAGTTTCCTCTCCTTCAAGTACACAGCGTTCAAGTATCTTTTCCAAAAACACTTTTCTCTGTTTTTTTATTTTCAGGCCCCAAAATTTGGCAAACACTGGAAAACCGTGCCACCTTCAATACTGTTGTTTGCTTGAACTGTATGATCAGTTTTCTAGTACACATTCTGAACTTCCAATGAGGATTGACAAAAAACACAAACCATACTCCAATTCATGCATAGAAGACCATAGTTCCAACAATATCCCCATTTGGGTTTGTTGTCAATCAGAAAATAAATTCAATAGATCCCCATCCATTTGCAAACCAAAAACACAAGAAACAACTCATCCAACACTCTAAGTCTACGTGATCAATGCTCGGTGTAGAAAACAAGAGAGTAAGCTTGAATTGGGTTACAGTGTTTTGGAATTCTCAATGACGCCCAAGAATCATTACATGACCGATGTATTCCTTCTCATCACTGATGTATTCCTTCTCATCCTTCTCATCCTGAACATGCCTGAATTTATTACGCCTCATGACAGATGTATTCCTTATCATCACCAACATATTCCTTATTATCCTGAACATGCTTGAATTTATTCCTTTCTACCCCATTGACAATAAACCCAAATATCGGTACTTTGTTCATTGTTCAGCTCAAACTATACTCCCCCTAGATAGTATCTCCCCCACAAACCTGCATCACATCCATAAACAGATAAAAATAGTTATCATAATCGGGGAGAGGGGTATTGTGAAACCTCCTTATGCACTGGGAGGTGGATGAACACTGAGGTTAAATCGATGCTTCTCAAACACAGCCGCTGACAGTGGCTTGGTCAGGATATCATCCACTTGCTTATTAGTTCCCATATGATCCATTCTAATCACCTCTTGCTCAACTTTTTCTTTGATAAAGTGATACCTTATTTCAATATGTTTTGTACGAGAATTTGGAACAGGGTTCTTCATGAGATAAACATTGCTCTTGTTATCATAGTAAATCACCATTGGTTGCTTTACTTCATCACCAATATCTGTTAATTGTTGCTCCATCCATATAAATTGAGTGCATGACTTTGTGGCAGATATATACTCAGATTCAGCAGTACTAAGAGAAGTACGTTCTTGTTTCTTCCTCAACCAGAAAACACATTTCTTCCCAATATAGAAGGCTCCACCACTGGTGGACTTTTATCTATTACATCAGCAGCCTAGTCATAATCAAAAAACGCTGATAATTCACTGTCCCCGCCTGCATCAAAATATAACCCAAAGTTATGTGTACCTTGAATGTACCTCATGATTCTTTTGACTACCACCATATGTTCCTCCTTTGTATTACTCTGAAAGCAGGCCACAAGACATGTGGTAAAGACAATATCTGGACATGTCACTTTCAGGTATAGTAGGCTCCCAATGATCCTCCTGTACATGGTGGGATCAACAGAGACCCCATCCTCATGATTTCCAAGTTTAGTTCCAACTGAAATAGGAGTTGACATTGGTTTGGAGTCTTGCATATTAAAATTATTCAACAGCTCTCTTGCATACTTTTCCTGAGAAATTAAAGTGTAATCTTTCTTTTGAATCACCTGTATCCCCAAGAAATATGTGAGCTCTCCAATCATATACATTTCAAATTCTGATTTCATGTGATTGGAAAATTCATCAACTGATTTCTGCCTGCTTCCACCAAATATGATATCATCAACATAGACTAGAACCATGAATTGATCTTTTGGAGAATTTTTCACATAGAGATTGTGATATCCTCCTCCTCTTTTTAATTCCAGCTTCTTGAGATACGAATCCAGCCGCGAGTACCACGCCCGTGGTGCCTGCTTCAAACCATATAGAGCATTCTTTAGTTGGCATAACTTTGTTTAATTAGTACCTAAAACAAAACCCACTGGTTGTTCAATGTAGTCCTCTTCTTCAAGTACACCATTCAAGAATGCTGTCTTGACATCCATTTGATATACTTTATATCCTATTTGGAATTTCATGGAAAGGAAAAGCCTGATTGACTCCAGTCTAGCCACTGGAGCAAAGGTTTCTTCAACATCAATGCCTTCAATCTGGGATTATCCTTTATATAATAGTTGTGCCTTGTTTCTGATGACACTTCCATGCTCATCAAAATTATTTTTAAAGATTCATTTGGTACCAAACAAATTGTGACCATCAGGTCACTGGACAAGATAACATGTCTGATTCTTGTCAATCTGATCTAATTCTTCATTTATGGATTTCACCCAAGATTCATCATTTGAAGCTTCTTCAAATGTGGATGGCTCCACAAATGAAAGAAATACAGATTGTGTGTTATTACTCATCCTTCTTGTTTGAGTGGGTGAACTCATGTCCCCAATTATATTGGATGGAGCAATCTTAGCTCTTCAATTTCTCCTGCGAGGTTCAGTTGCATTCTCTTCAGCCACAATTTCTTCTTCAGATTCTTCTTCTGAGTCAACATCATGATCTGACTACTGAGTGTTTTGTACAACTTCCTCTATTTCTGTATTTTTATTTTCCCCACGTTCACTTTCTTCCTCACTTTCTATTACATCAGCATATGACGTCCTTGAAGCATTTGTGGTTTTCTCTTCAATTATCATAACATAACTGCTTTCCACAATCCTTCCTAAACTCTTGTTGAAACATTTGTAGGATTTTATATTCATTAAGTAACTGAGGAAGATTCCTTCATCTGCATTGTTTCCATACTTCCCTTGATTTCATTCTTTTTTCCTGATGATGCATTTACTTCCAAAGACATGAAAGTATTTTAAAGAGGGCTTCCTTCCATGCCATAATTCATATGGTGTCTTCATCTCACCCTTATAAAGTCATGTTCGATTTTGAGTATACACTGCAGCTTGAAAAGCCTCTTTCCAGTAATTCCCTAGAATACGACTCTCAATCAGCATATTTAGTGCCATGTTGTTCACCTGTCGATTCCTACGTTCAACAACTCCATTTTTTTGTGAAGTTCTCACAGCAGCTACCTCATTCTGTATCTCATGCTTCTCCAGATAATTTTCAAATTCAATGGATATGTATTCTCCTCCATTGTCAGATCGCAACACATTGATTGTTCGTCTAGTATCATTCTCACCGATTTGCCGATATGTTTTCATGCAGTCAAGGAATTTTTGTTTCCTATGAATGACCATCACACAGGCCATTCTACTATAATCATCAATGAAAAGGACAAAGTACCTTTCTCCATGAGTTCTAGCAACATTTATCGGGCCACATACATCTGTATGAATTAGATCATGAAGGTGAGATGCCCTTGTAAAGACATGAATCTTGACGTACATAGATATTACATTACTTTTGCGGAATACATAATACATAACAAAAACAGACACACAAGGACCGTAATAGTTTAGTGTCTTTGGAAACTTGGAATGTAATCTTCTAATCGTGGTGAAAGATCTTCAACATATCCCATAAAGATCTTCCACTTTTTTTTCCTTACCTAAAACCTTTCTTTTAATCCTGGGGGAAAATAAAACATAAAAAGGGTGAGCTCAAATTCTCATTAAGGGTAATCATGGATAAAATAAAACATACCATATACATTTGAACTTAAAAACATGAACATAATGTTTAAACATCAAAATCTTGAGCAACGACTTAAAACATGGAAATACATAAGTCATAGATCATAATGGAACATAAATCATGATAACATAGCATGGGAATAAAACATGTAATTGTGGAATCCATTAAGCACATGTAATGCTTTCCATAGTAGCGAAGGCATTGCTTCCAAGACCATCTTAGTGGACAAAGTCCCATTCTGAATCGAGTTCACTCCTCGTTTCAGTCCTGTAATACTGAACCGGATTAACTTACCGTTCCAGCCATGTCTATCTCAAGAGATATAAATCTTTAATCAATGCATTGGAGGTAGATATAGGTCTCACCCATCTCATAATTAAATCATTCTTACTTGTGCCACAAAATAAACATACATCATTCATAAAAACCCAATAAATAAAATGGGTTTCATAAAAATCATCCCATCTTCACATAATCCATATAAAAGAAATGGATATCATTTCATAATAAGAAAAGTGAAACCATGTAAATCATTGAGACATTATACTTGAAACATACACATATGAAAAATTTTCATCTTAGATGAAAAATGGTTTTGATAAAACACTTGAAATGAATTCTTGAGGAAAATATATTTTTTTCTTCAAAATCATTTTCTTTTCACAAAATGTCGTGCAATTTTAAAAGAAACGGATTTTTTTGAAAATATTCATGAAATATTTTGGATGAATCTTCATGAAAATAAGGCTTTATAAAACCGTAAAAATCCGTTCGTTCCGTATAAGTTAAAAAAACATTCTTCCCGTAATTTTGTCGGAAAAGTCAAAAAGTACCTCATAAAAGAAAGATTCCATACATACCATGTAGTCGAAGTAAAAAATGGGTAAAAAGGACATTAAACATACATGAAACCATTTTTAGGAAACTGTAATGGCCCGGACCTCTCCGGCCCATTTCTTTGTAAAAAATTTGATGTGGTCAAACACGACACGTGTTGTAATAATAATTTTTTATAATAATAATTGATAATGGTGGCGTGAAAATATTTGTTGTTAATTAGATAAAATGGTTTTAATTTAATCATTGTAAAATATAAGAAATAAAATCGAATATATTTAATAAAATGATGGGAGGCGCATGGAATAAGTTATAAAGGAATAAATTACAATAAATGAGGCTCATGTAATAAATTATAAAGGAATAAAATGCATGGGGTGCATGGGTGTGACCTTGTACAGGAGGCGTTGTGCGGTTCTCCACAATTAAAGTTGGAATTGTGTTAATAACATTAAAAGGGTATTATTATATAATAATTTTGTTATAATAATAATAACATGAAGAGGCACGTGAATGGGGTTCCCAACCATGCGTGAATATAATGTTATGGGATATATGGAGTAATTATATGAAAATAATGGGCGTCAATAATAATAATAATTATTAATGTTAATGATGGGGACCCGTTGATGAAATTGAAAGAGGATTTATTACTATTGAATTAAATAATAATGATAAAGGTGACAGAAATATATGTGTGATTGGTAAATTAAATTAAATGGGTTTAATTTTTGGTTAGTAAATTAAATTATTTGAATTTAATTAAATGGAATGGTTTTAACTGAATAACCATGGTAAACTAATTTAATGGGATTAAATTAGTACATTAATTATGGGTGTTATTATTATTAATTTTATTAAATAATAAAATTGAAGTGAGAATGGAGTTTGGGGCGTTCCACATGGAGTAAAAGAAATGGGAGGCGCCACTTTTGGTGGTGGGAGAGAATCATGAAAGAAAAAAATAGACTGGAGAGAGAAACAAAAAATAATAATAAGAGAAATAAAATTAAAAGACAAATAAATGAAAAAGGAGGAATTGGTGCTTAATTATAGCGCCCATGAAGACTCCAAAATGTGATTGCTTTTGAAGTTATGAAAAATAAATAAATAATTTATTAATAATAATAATAAATGGGAGGCGCCACTTTTGGTGGTGGGAGAGAATCATGAAAGAAAAAAAATAGATTGGAGAGAGAAACAAAAAATAATAATAAGAGAAATAAAATTAAAAGACAAATAAATGAAAAAGGAGAAATTGGTGCTTAATTATAGCGCCCATGAAGACTCCAAAACGTGATTGCTTTTGGAGTTATGAAAAATAAATAAATAATTTATTATTAATAATAATAAAATATTGTTATTATTAATTTTGTTGATAAAACACTTTTTTGTCCGTAACTTCTTCGTGCGACCTCGGTTTCACGAACCGTCAGTGGCAGTGCGACCCTGACTACGAGATGAAAATTATGAGTCCAATATTGGATGTATTTTTAGGGTTTTCGGATTGGGTACCCGAAACGCTCATGAATTAATAGATTTAATATTGTTATTATTACGGTATCTTGTATCCAACGTATCTCCCTCATACAGTATCGGATTGACGATCCGTCAGCGACAGCGTAACCCTGAAGTTATGAAGGTCATTTTAAGACCATTAATGAGCTACTTTTATGACTCATGCCTCGGGTCAACGAAACACCACATATTGATAGAATTATCATTATTATTAAAACGCGTGGAAACCGCGTGACGTGTTGTGTGTTAACCAATCAAAACATGTAACGTATGTACGGTCACATCGTGTATTCATTAATGCACGCTGAATACGGATTTACCTATTCGTTGCCTATATAAGAACGAGGTCATGTTTTATCTTCGATATCGATCGCTTCTTTGTCGCACGACGACGCTCTTGGACGATCGAGAAGTATTCCTCCTCTAACTTCTTTGTCCGAGCTCCGAATTACGATCCGTCAGCGGCCACAGGATCGTAGCGACGAGACGAAGCTTCTAATCCCAGACTTTTCACCTTTCCTTCCGGCCTTCCTTCTCCAGATTCCATCCTAGGAGGCGTTTGTCGGGTTTGGCGAAGGCGGAGGACACCGAAGGACGTCGTCGGAAGCGACGTGATCGGGACCTTTTGAGGTAGGGGTTTACCTTCGTCTCTCTATTTGGTTCAACATGCGGGGTGGGATATTTTTCTTTTGATCCATGGGATGCAGTTGAACTTTAAATAAATATAATAACCGGATAAAGAAGGGTTTGGGGTTTTGTGCTGTTTCTATTTCCTTCCAGTTTCTTTATCTTCTGATTGTGATTTTGGATTGAAAGGCCTTTGCCTACTGAAAATCAAGGTCGTTGGTGGCCTTTGCGTGCGAAAGTGATATCTGAATTGTTTGTGGTTGGTTTTGTTAAAACATGGAAAATGGATAAGCACGTAAAGACTGGTTGATTAAATGAGAATGAAAACCTTGTGTGATCACCCCGGTTGAACAAAGTTGGAATAATGAACATGTTGGTGGTTTGGTTGTTTTGTGGAAAATGCCTTTATTTATGAAAAGTGTTTTGATTATGAAATGTGTTTTGAAGTAAAAGGTATTTTCAAATGCGGAAATGTTCTGTGTGTGGAAAGGGTTTTATGTGTGGAACTTTGAAATAAATGAATGATGGAATGTTGTATGGTTGTGATAATCTTTTGTAAATGAAATGGCATGTGGTTGGTTGCATTTTACCTAACCTTGGTTGTGGATGGCAGGGATATGTTTGTGAAAGGTTTTGTCTAGATGATAGTTGCCCAGTAGTAATAATTTGTTAAACCATTGCATGAAACATGAAAACCTAAATGGGGTTGGGGGATGATTGTTTGGTTGTTGATGCATGCTTCGTGGTAGCAGTGCCGAGGCACATGCTCAGTTTCTCTTTTTAAGAATCCATAGGTTGGGCTGTGTGTTTGGTATATGTACATATATATAATTGTATCTTTGTGTTTTGTCGCACCACACCCATGTCAAGCACCTAGTGCCGAACACTCCCATTTTATGGGAGAGGGTGTTCCCCCTTAGTTACTAGCTCCTTCCTGCTCCTTCTTCCATAGGCTATGATGGATTGAGGTGACCTTACACCCAAGACTCTTCGGGTAGGTCTCAGAGGCTGTGATGGCTTGAGGCGACCTTTAGCCCAAGACTCTTCGGGCAGGCTTACCGTTCCCAAGAACCTTCGGGATGAGGCCCAGGTGTCTGAGGGCGGGTTAGTGGTTGTAGCCCAGGTGTGTGCGGGCGAGATGCGTGGTTGTGAGGCCCAGGTGTGTGCGGGCGGGATGTGTGGTTTGGCCCAGGTGTGTGCGGGCGTGAAGAGTGTGGTAGCGTCAGGACGTTTGCCGTTAGGAAGAGCAGCATCTAATTAAGTGGGAAATGGTGAGGGGTACCCAATACTTTTGTTCTATATATATACTAAACTTGTTTGTGTTACTTGGTGAGTGTGACCAGTGAGGCTGGGTGGATAGTTTTTCCTTGTTAGTTTCTGGTTCTTCTGTTTTCTCACGGGACCTTAGGGTGTCTCCCCACTTGTGCACGAGAGCTTTAGGTTTCCCTACTGAGTATACTTGTATTCTCACCCTACGTTTACTTTCAGGTTTCCAGGAGGACTACCAGGGCCGTGCGGGACCCTACTAGTCGGGAAGTTGGAGTTGTTGCAGTTTTTGTTCTCTTGTTTTCTTTGGCATTGTACTTTTGAGCTTCCTTGTACTTGTACCTTGTTATAAAAATTGTTTAAACATGCATGTGGGCTTGGTTTGGGTTTATTTATATACACTTGTTCTTTTCCCTTTTTGGTGGTTGACTTGTCCTATTTCCCGATCCAAAATAATAAAAAGTTTAATGCCTCCCATATTTGTGAAAACTCATACCCTTGGTGCTAGTCGCCAACCCGGGGCCTACTGGAGGCGGGACTCGGGGGTCATTATCTCCCTTTCACCATTGCCAGCTCAGGAGGGGCATCTTTGATGGAAGGGGGTCGTGACAGAATGGTATCAGAGGCTGATGGTTGAGAGATAGGATGGAGTCTGGAGTTAGGCACAGTGAGGATTGCATGGGATGGTTGGGCAACAGTGTTCGTTAATCTTGGTGAGTGACATAGGCCAGGGAAGACCGGCTAGGACACGGGATTTTAGGGCCCCCCGTGATCCGATGCAAGGACTCTGAGCCTACCAAACGACCAAGTGAGACTATATTGATTGAAGGGTAGAGACCCTAGTGAAGGTACATGCATCATAATGTTTGTGTTTTACTTGATTTGGGTGTTCTGGGAAAGAAATTGAAATAAAATGATAAATTAAAACGTTGAGTTTTTCATTACTACTTGGGCTTAGGCGTTCCCTGTTTACCGAATAACTATGGCACCTGGACGTCAACAGAATGGAAGAGGAGTGGGACACAGACAGTTTCATGCAATAGAAGTGGCAACCCTAGCAAGGCCAGAGATCAAAAGAGATGTTTCCGGTTTTACTTAAATGCTCTCATTTATGTTTTGTTTAAATTCAAGATCATCACACTCCTTTTTTGAAACTCATTCTCGCCCATGCTTTGGGCCTGGAACTTTTTTTTTCATGAATTTATAATGCTAAGTTGTTTCCCTCTTTCCTTTAAATGTGTGTAAAGAGTCATAACATGTGGGGAGAGGAGGACCTAATCCCTAATCAAGACGCATTAATGTGGATGCGATTAAACCCGTGCAGGAGAGTCAGTGCCGCCTAAAGCGGATAATATCTCGACATGGGAGAAGGAATTCCTCAAGCCATGTGTTCGGGAAATTTATTGATGTTTTGTATGGTGTTGGGGGGCAGTGTAAGTTGGAAAATCCTAATATATGGAAGTGGGAAGGCTCAGTCCTTAAACGAGAGTCATTAATACGGATGCGATTAAACCCGTGCAGGCGAGTTAGTGCCACCAAAAGCGGATAATATCTCGACATAGGAGAGGGAATTCCTAACTCACATAATTAGGGTTGTCGGTTGTTTCTTGTTATGACAAGAGGCCTGAGAGGTATCTTGAGGGGTGG
The DNA here is from genome assembly GCA_963277665.1 of Viscum album. NCBI lineage: Eukaryota > Viridiplantae > Streptophyta > Magnoliopsida > Santalales > Viscaceae > Viscum > Viscum album. The sequence goes on along the minus strand of OY728123.1, from coordinate 2,096,360,211 downwards.
TTGTTCGGACCTTTCCCCCTTTTATGGGTTGGTTTTAATTCTCGAGGACGAGAATGTTTTGAGAGGTATCTGGTGTAATGGACCGGACCTCTCCGGTCCATTTCTTTGTAAAAATTTTGATGTGGTCAAACACGACACGTGTTGTAATAATAATTTTTTATAATAATAATTGATAATTGTGGCGTGAAAATATTTGGTGTTAATTAGATAAAATGGTTTTAATTTAATCATTGTAAAATATAAGAAATAAAATCGAATATATTTAATAAAATTATGGGAGGCGCATGGAATAAGTTATAAAGGAATAAATTACAATAAATGAGGCTCATGTAATAAATTATAAAGGAATAAAATTCATGGGGTGCATGGGTGTGACCTTGTACAGGAGGCGTTGTGCGGTTCTCCACAATTAAAGTTGGAATTGTGTTAATAACATTAAAAGGGTATTATTATATAATAATTTTGTTATAATAATAATAACATGAAGAGGCACGTGAATGGGGTTCCCAACCATGTGTGAATATAATGTTATGGGATATATGGAGTAATTATATGAAAATAATGGGCGTCAATAATAATAATAATTATTAATGTTAATGATGGGGACCCGTTGATGAAATTGAAAGAGGATTTATTACTATTGAATTAAATAATAATGATAAAGGTGACAGAAATATATGTGTGATTGGTAAATTAAATTAAATGGGTTTAATTTTTGGTTAGTAAATTAAATTATTTGAATTTAATTAAATGGAATGGTTTTAACTTAATAACCATGGTAAACTAATTTAATGGAATTAAATTAGTACATTAATTATGGGTGTTATTATTATTAATTTTATTAAATAATAAAATTGAACTGAGAATGGAGTTTGGGGCGTTCCACATGGAGTAAAAGAAATGGGAGGCGCCACTTTTGGTGGTGGGAGAGAATCATGAAAGAAAAAAAATAGATTGGAGAGAGAAACAAAAAATAATAATAAGACAAATAAAATTAAAAGACAAATAAATGAAAAAGGAGGAATTGGTGCTTAATTATAGCGCCCATGAAGACTCCAAAACGTGATTGCTTTTGGAGTTATGAAAAATAAATAAATAATTTATTAATAATAATAATAAACGGGAGGCACCACTTTTGGTGGTGGGAGAGAATCATGAAAGAAAAATAATAGATTGGAGAGAGAAACAAAAAATAATAATAAGAGAAATAAAATTAAAATACAAATAAATGAAAAAGGAGGAATTGGTGCTTAATTATAGCGCCCATGAAGACTCCAAAACGTGATTGCTTTTGGAGTTATGAAAAATAAATAAATAATTTATTAATAATAATAATAAAATATTGTTATTATTAATTTTGTTGATAAAACACTTTTTTGTCCGTAACTTCTTCGTGCGACCTCGGTTTCACGAACCGTCAGTGGCAGTGCGACCCTGACTACGAGACGAAAATTATGAGTCCAATATTGGATGTCTTTTTCGGGTTTTCGGATTGGGTACCCGAAACGCTCATGAATTAATAGATTTAATATTGTTATTATTACGGGATCTTGTATCCAACGTATCTCCCTCATACGGTATCAGATTGAAGATCCTTCAGCGACAGCGTAACCCTAAAGTTATGATGGTCATTTTAAGACCATTAATGATCTACTTTTATGACTCATGCCTCGGGTCAACGAAACACCACATATTGATAGAATTATCATTATTATTAAAACGCGTGGAAACTGCGTGACGTGTTGTGTGTTAACCAATCAAAACATGTAACGTATGTACGGTCACATCGTGTATTCATTAATGCACGCTGAATATGGATTTACCTATTAGTTGCCTATATAAGAACGAGTTCATGTTTTATCTTCGATATCGATCGCTTCTTTGTCGCACGACGATGCTCTTGGACGATCGAGAAGTATTCCTCCTCTAACTTCTTTGTCCGAGCTCCGAATTACGATCCGTCAACGGCCACAGGATCATAGCGACGAGACGAAGCTTCTAAGCCCAGACTTTTCACCTTTCCTTCTGGCCTTCCTTCTCCAGATTCCATCCTTGGAGGCGTTTTTCGGGTTTGGTGAAGGCGGAGGACACCGAAGGACGTCGTCGGAAGCGACGTGATCGGGACCTTTTGAGGTAGGGGTTTACCTTCGTCTCTCTATTTGGTGCAACATGCAGGGTGGGATATTTTTCTTTTCTTCCATGGGATGCAGTTGAACTTTAAATAAAGATAATAACTGGATAAAGAAGGGTTTGGGGTTTTGTGCTGTTTCTATTGCCTTCCAGTTTCTTTATCTTCTGATTGTGATTTTGGATTGAAAGGCCTTTGCCTACTGAAAATCAAGGCCGTTGGTGGCCTTTGCGTGCACAATTGATATCTGAATTGTTTGTGGTTGGTTTTGTTAAAACATGGAAAATGGATAAGCACGTAAAGACTGGTTGATTAAATGAGAATGAAAACCTTGTGTGATCACCCCGGTTGAACAAAGTTGGAATAATGAACATGTTGGTGGTTTGGTTGTTTTGTGGAAAATGCCTTTATTTATGAAAAGTGTTTTGATTATGAAATGTGTTTTGAAGTAAAAGGAGTTTTCAAATGCGGAAATGTTTTGTGTGTGGAAAGGGTTTTATGTGTGGAACTTTGAAATAAATGAATGATGGAATGTTGTATGGTTGTGATAATCTTTTGTAAATGAAATGGCATGTGGTTGCTTGCGTTTTACCTAACCTTGGTTGTGGATGGCATGGATATGTTTGTGAAAGGTTTTGTCTGGATGATAGTTGCCCAGTAGTAATAATTTGTTAAACCATTGCATGAAACATGAAAACCTAAATGGGGTTGGGGGATGATTGTTTGGTTGTTGATGCATGCTTCGTGGTAGCAGTGCCGAGGCACATGCTCAGTTTCTCTTTTTAAGAAGCCATATGTTGGGCTGTGTGTTTGGTATATGTATATATATATAATTGTATCTTTGTGTTTTGTCGCACCACACCCATGTCAAGCACCTAGTGCCGAACACTACCATTTTATGGGAGAGGGTGTTCCCCCTTAGTTACTAGCTCCTTCCTGCTCCTTCTTCCATAGGCTATGATGGCTTGAGGTGACCTTACACCCAAGACTCTTCGGGTAGGTCTCGGAGGCTGTGATGGCTTGAAGAGACCTTTAGCCCAAGACTCTTTGGGCAGGCTTACCGTTCCCAAGAACCTTCGGGATGAGGCCCAGGTGTCTGCGGGCGGGTTAGTGGTTGTGGCCCAGGTGTGTGCGGGCGAGATGCGTGGTTGTGAGGCCCAGGTGTGTGCGGGCGGGATGCGTGGTTTGGCCCAGGTGTGTGCGGGCGGGAAGAGTGTGGTAGCGCCAGGACGTTTGCTGTTAGGAAGAGCAGCATCTAATTAAGTGGGAAATGGTGTGGGGTACCCAATAATTTTGTTCTATATATATACTAAACTTGTTTGTGTTACTCGGTGAGTGTGACCAGTGAGGCTGGGTGGATAGTTTTTCCTTGTTAGTTTCTGGTTCTTCTGTTTTCTCACGGGACCTTAGGGTGTCTCCCCACTTGTGCATGAGAGATTTAGGTTTCCCTACTAAGTATACTTGTATGCTCACCCTATGTTTACTTTCTGGTTTCCAGGAGGACTACCAGGGCCGTGCGGGACCCTACTAGTCGGGCAGTTGGAGTTGTTGCAGTTGTTGTTCTCTTGTTTTCTTTGGCATTGTACTTTTGAGCTTCCTTGTACTTGTACCTTGTTATAAAAATTGTTTAAACATGCATGTGGGATTGGTTTGGGTTTATTTATATACACTTGTTCTTTTCCCTTTTTGGTGGTTGACTTTTCCTATTTCCCGATCCAAAATAATAAAAAGGGTAATGCCTCCCATATTTGTGAAAACTCATACCCTTGGTGCTAGTCGCCAACCCGGGGCCTACTGGAGGCGGGAATCGGGGGTCATTATCTCCCTTTCACCATTGCCAGCTCAGGAGGGGCATCTTTGATGGAAGTGGGTCGTAACAGAAACAATGACATGGATGAGAACAGTAACCCTAGTAAATACTTACGAATAAACAATCTCGGATAAGAACGAGATTGGAAAAGTTATCCTTTACATTAAGTTTGATATCCTTCGTACGTATCCGAACCTTCTGTATAATGATTTAAATAATGTCATTGACTTATTAAAGAATCATATTCATTGTTATGATATCATATATGGTTCACTTATGACTTTATATTACCCGTTCTTTTGTGAATTCCATGTTAAAGAGTGTTTTGGGAAAAATCGTTTCATTTGTCGTCCGTCTTTTGACATGTAATTATTCATATGATTATTTAGATCACCATTACATAATTCCAGAATATACAACATGATTTATATATAATATATATTCAGAATATACATATATATAATAGATTGATAAATGGAAAGAAATACACCGTTTATGGAGACGGTAGGCCGTACGTACGCATGAACGTCGTTTTCGTTTCCTCATTGAATTGAATGGAATTAATTGGATGACATACATATATATACATAAATCCAGTATCATTATTATGTCATATATTTCATGATTACTTATTATATATACTTTATAATCATTTATGAATGGTTAATCATTGAGAATGAATCTCATCACGTCGTGGAGACGGTATTCCGTACGTACGCACGAGTGATGATATCGTTCCCATGATTGTTGAATTTTATTGGAGTGTATGCATACTACTTTACAATAATCATATATAGTTTTTTATTTTCACCATTATACCCATCCAAGTAAGGTGGTGGTGGAAAATAGATTACACCACATGGTGGAGACGATATTCCGTACGTACGCACGCGCGGTGATTTCGTTTTCCATAGGATGGATAGATGGTGAAATAGGTTTGTTTCATACTTATAATAACATATCAATATATTATTGATACTAATGTTATTACTTAATAATGAATAAACTAAAGAAGAAGAAGTGGAAGAAGAAATAAAGTTGAAAGAATCGGTAACGGACATTACTTCTTCTTTGAAGCGCCTCTTTGAGACCTCCTTTTAGGGCACTAAAATTGGTCTTTGAAGAAGACCAGGACCTCTAGGATGTTTCAAGGGAAGTGTAGAAGATAATTTTTCAGGGTTTGGCCGAGCTTGAAGGCTCAAAGTGGTGTGAGGAAGAGAGGGAGGAGGTGCCCTTTTATAAAGGAGGAGAGGGGCAACTTTGGAATAACCAAAAATAATATTTTATTATAAAGTCACATTCGGTTTTTAATAGCTCCAAATTGATTTATTTCGAAGCTAAGGTGGGTATGGGTCGAAATACTCTCATCCAATAGAATTTAGACAAGTTTAGGGCATTATATTAACCTTAACTTTTAGTTTTATCTCTTAGTTAATTAGATAGACATTTACCATGTCACATTGTATTTGTATATTATATAGTTAATAAACATACCATATAAATCCAAGAGACCCCCATGTGGTAAATTAATGATACACCTATCATGATATAATATCTTGGCCGAACCATAGATTTTTAGGAATATAATAACAATTAATAATATAATATTTTATTAAAAAACTATTTTATGTCAATTTTGACACTATTTGGTAATTGATTTTTCTGAAACTCATAACAGAATGATTAGTTCGAAAAAATTTAATTAAATAAATAATAACATGTCATATTAACATATAAAATTATTTTAATTCATAAAAAGTCTCAAATTACATTTATTTGGGTATTTATAACATCAATTATATCAATATTTCATTAATAAGATAATTACTGCATCATCATTGTGTCAAAAATAAATTAACTTATTTTAAGTCTAAAAATTACAAATAAAATACCATTATGTATGAAATATTTTTATCTTTCTAATACATATTTATAGTCGAATTTATATTATGTATATCCCTATATTAAAAATTATTTAGTTATAAAACGTTGATTTTAACTATTTTAACCCTTCTTTAAATAAATTAATAATAAATGTCCTAATCTATTCCATGTGGGACTAAATGGTCATATTTTATTCCTAAGGTTGTTTTTGGCCGAATTACACTTATCCAAATGAATTAGGACATGTTTTAGGGTAATAATAATATCATTTTTACCTTTAATTAACCTATTTACTTTTAACCGTGGTAAAGAAAAGTAAAAAGTTACTATTAAACAAAAATTATTTTCATCTCATTGAACCACATTTTAGTCCTTTATATTAACCGTGTCTCTCGGATTTTTGAAATTCCACTCACATAAGCGGTAAAATTAAGTTTTATGAAAAAAATCATTTTTTTAACTACCACTTAGTGGTTTCACTATTCATAAAAAAATGAAAGTTTCCAGAAAAATACCAAAAATTAGGCCTAAGCTATATTTGATATTATGAATTCAAAAATGATGTCTATTTTACTAAATTCAAAACAAATCAGTTTCAATAATTAATTTAAAAATTAATTCCCGTCGTCAAAACAAATAGCGTGTTCTTAAGAGATAATAACTATCAAAAGATTGACACTTGTTTATGTCTGGTTTAAATGTGAAATTACATCCAATGACCAACATTGTATTAAATTGTAAAAATATATTCTTAATATAAATTAAAAACTCTCAAATTAATAATTTATCACTATTAATTATTTTGATTAAAAATGTTGTTTTTAATTAAAATTTAGTAATTTTCACTATTCATCAGAAAATGAAAGTTATCCGAAAAGTACCAAAATTCCACCCTAAGCTAATTTCGATATTCCGAATCCAAAAATAAAGTCCATTTTGAAAGATTAAATTTATAAAATTTCAAAAAGTGGATTTTACTATTCATAACGGCTAGTTCATAATAATATCTCGTTTAGTGAAACTTGGTATTGCGTACTACACACGCTATCGAGGAAGGTCGCGATTACGTGTAATGCAAGGCAAGTCAGGGATGAGTGCTTTGAAAGCACATTTTTGTGTATCATACAATACAAGACATTAATGAAATTAAAAGGAATATTTTTCATAAAAGCCCGGGGTGTTACATTCTAACCCCCTTAAAATGAATTTCACCCTCGAAATTCGTCGGGGTTATAAATGGTTTACTACTCGAAAGTTTATTTAATGGAAACCCACATCATAAAAAGGAATACCAAAATTTGGATTTAAAAACTAAAGTATGAAACGTAACGGTTACCCAAATTAACTCATCACTGGGTTTCCATGTTGGAGAACATAGGTGAAAATATTGAAGAAAAATCTAACCATCAAGTTATGATGGAGAGTGGTACAGAACATGGATATGAAAAATCCAACAATCACAAAGCCATAAATTTGTGATGATCTAAGGTACCATCTAATTCATCAGATATAAGAGCACTATGACAACATTTTTGGTTTTCAAGATCATTTCCCAAAAGTTGATGAAATTGGACTTAGAATAAATACTTTCATGATTTTGGTACAGTCTCACCATTGGTCGTTCTTTGGACAATTTCTACTTCATCTCTTAAAGAAATGATGTTGATTTTTTCATTCGTAATGTGTTAGCTGATCATGTGATACAATGATGGGTCATTCCATCTGTCTCAAACAAAAGGGTAGAAAAGTTATCAAAAAATACATAAGTCCATCTATAGTGAGATTAATCATATATGGATCCTAAAATGGACTTATAATTCATATATCATACTGGTTAATATAATAAAACTAGTTTCTACTAAACAAGGACTTCCTGTAGGACATTAGTAGGTGATAAAGGTCAGTCGCACTTTGGTTGTGGGTTCGATTCCCACAGCCTTGTCCGACGCGATGGGATGTCGCCCATCATGCAGGTTGTCCTTTTTCTAAAACTACATTACTATAAAATCTCATCAATAATATCGAAAAAACTTCTATCCTTAAACAATACTAACTTATGTCCAACATAATCCATTCCAATATTTAGGCTTATCCAAAATACTCATGTCCAATCTCATATTATAGTGAAAATGATTACTAAAGAGTTCATACAAAAAGCATGTTAATACCATCGTTGATCCCCATATATCAGGAGATATGTCTTGTTGGTTACATTCCAAACATTTTAAGGCCTTAATCATGTATTCTCTTGAAAAGTGAATACCCATTGAATCTTAGTGAAAACATGAGTGCTGTCAAAAGTTAACTCTTTTCACATACCAAAACCTCAAACCATGATATAACTATTTCCTTTTATCAGTCATGAGCTCATGAATACTGTCAAACATTTCATTTTCTCGTTATCTCTTCATTATGCGCATATCATCTTTTTTCCAAAAATATCTCAATCACGTTCCATGGTTACCGATACCATAAAATTATTGAAACCCACAATAGACCAATACATAAATATTCCAATATTCCACGAAACTATATACAACATTATTTTGGAATCCCATTACATAAACACTTAATCATTCCACCACATCGTTGTCATATTCAACATCGCCAATAGTGATCGCATGTGACTTCTCTTTGTCATTTTCCTTAAGTGGTTTCTCATGTCGATCATCACTAACCCTTATATTAGGGCATTTATTAGCATAATGCCCCATTTCCTTGTACTTGAAGCATTGAAGTGTTGTTGGTGCGTTCTCTACAGTCTTCTCTTTATTCACATCATTAGAAACCCCTTTTACATTACTTCGACACTCAGCTGCTCGATGACCTTATTTTTCACACTTAAAACATTTTCTAGTCCCTTTAAGAAAATCTCCACCATGCTTCTTTCCACACTTTGAGAATAAGGAAACATTTATATTCTTTTCACAATTATTCTGAGATTTCTCCTTGATCTCCATCTTTCGTTTCTTGTCAAAACTATGAGACAGATAAGTAACACCAACTTCCATTTCTACCTTGATAGCACAACACACAATTTCTTCATAGCTACTGAAGTCTCTTATAGCTAATGCCCTTCGAAGATTTGGTTTTAAGACACTGAAGAATCGATCGGCTTTACTTTTAGGTTAGATGAAAAAGCCAGATGCATACCTTGAAAGCCCTGTAAAATTCGTTTCGTGTACACCAACAGATTCATCATCCTTTTTGTTTAGTTCAAGATACTCTTTCTTCATCTTTGTTCGAAGAATACGAGGGAAGTACTTATTGAAAAATAAGTTCATGAACTCATCCCATTCCATGGACTCAATTTCATCTCTTGGCCTCGTATTCTTGATAAGATTCCACCATTGATCAGCATCACCTTCAAAACTATATACTACTAAGATGACTTTATCATGTTCAGAACATTGAAGAACTAAAAATATCTTTTCAGTGGTACTGATCCATTGTTCAGAAAAAAGTGGATCGGAAGACCCACTGAAAGAAGGTGGACGTTGCCTCATGAAGGACTCAATAGAATATTTTTCCCTTCTCTACTCATTTAGATGTCCAGAATGATTCGTAGCTTGTGTAAGTATAAAAATAAGATTCTACACTCCATCTTCCATAACATTTTTTTGTTCAAGAGGACAATCATTGCATTGTCCATTACATTGATCAACACAGTTCTTTCTGGTACCAGCCATCGTCTAAAACCCAAAAAGAATAGTGTGAGAGAAAAAATCATGCTAGGGAAAACAACATAATAAAGGGGGAGTACCTTCAATATCTAACATCTTAGGATTAATTCTAAGATCGTTACCATAATTCTAGGACTATAACCTATACTTATACTTAACCTTAGGGACATCCCTAGACATACCTCAGAGAAATCTCTAGGGATCTCACTTAAGTTCTCACATCCTAGTTTCCAAAGGTTGACTAAACCTTTCCTCTGATACCTACTGTAGAGACCCACATCTTGATGTACATAGATATTACATTACTTTTGCGGAATACATAATACATAAAAAAAATAGACACACAAGGACCGTAATAGTTTAGTGTCTTTGGAAACTTGGAACGTAATCATCTAATCGTGGTGAAAGAACTTCAACATCTCCTATAAAGATCTTCCACTTTTTGTTTCCTTACCTAAAACCTTTATTTTAATCCTGGGGGAAAATAGAACATAAAAAAGGTGAGCTCAAATGCTCAGTAAGGGTAAGCATGGATAAAATAAAACATACCATATACATTTTAACTTAAAAACATGAACATAAGGTTTAAACATCAAAATCTTGAGCAACGACTTAAAACACGGAAGTACATAAGGCATAGATCATAATGGAACATAAATCATGATAACAAAGAAGGGGGAATAAAACATGTAATTGTGGCATCCATTAAGAACATGTAATGATTTCCATAGTAGCCAAGGAATTGCTGCAATGACCATCTTAGTGGACAAAGTCCCTTTCTGAATCGAGTTCACTCCTCATTCCAGTCCTGTAATACTGAACCGGATTTACTTACCATTCTAGCCATGTCTATCTCATGAGATATAAATCTTTACCCAATGCATTGGAGGGAGATATAGGTCCCACCCATCTCATAATGAAATCATTCTTACCTGTGCCACAAAATAAACATACATCATTCATAAAAACCCAATAAATAAAATGGGTTTCATAAACATCATCCCATATTCACATAGTCCATATAAAAGAAATGGATATAATTTCATAATAAGAAAAGTGAAACCATGTAAATCATAGATACATTATACTTGAAACATACACATATGAAAAAATGTCGGCTTAGATGAAAAATGGTTTTGATAAAACTCTTGAAATGAATTCTTGAGGAAAATATATTGTTTTCTTCAAAATCATTTTCTTTTCACAAAATGTCGTGCAATTTTAAAATAAAGGGATTTTTTTGAAAATAGTCAGGAAATATTTTGGACGAATCTTCATGAAAATAAGGCTTTATAAAACCTTAAAAATCCATTTGTGCCGTATAAGTTAAAAAAACATTCTTCTCATACTTTTTCCATAAAAGCCAAAAAGTACCTCGTAAAAGAAATATTTCATACATACCATCTAGTAAAAGTCAAAAATGGGTAAAAAAACATTAAACATACATGAAACCATTTTTAGGAATCATGGACATGGATGAGAACAATAACCCCAGTAAATACTTACGAATAAACAATCTGGGATAAGAACGAGATTGGAAAAGTTATCCCTTACCTTAGGTATGATATGCTTTGTACGTATCCGAGCCTCCTGTATAATGATTTCAATAATGTCATTGACATATTACAGAATCATATTCATTGTTATGATATCATATATGGTTCACTTATGACATTATATTACCCGTTCTTTTGTAAATTCCATGTTAAAGAGTGTTTTGGGTAAAATCGTTTCATTTTTCATCCGTGTTTTGACTTGTAATTATTCATATGATTACTTAGATCACGATTACTTAATTCCAGAATATAAAACATGATTTATATATAATATATATTCAGAATATACATATATATAATATATCGATAAATGGAAAGAAATGCACCGTTCATGGAGACGGTAGGCCATACATACGCATGAACGTCGTTTTCGTTTCCTCATTGAATTGAATGGAATTAATTGGATAACATACATATATATATACATAAATACAGTATCATTATTATGTCATGTATTTCATGATTACTTATTATATATACTTTATAATCATTTATGAATGGTTAATCATTGAGAATGAATCTCATCGCGTCGTGGAGACGGTATTCCGTACGTACGCACGAGTAATGATATCATTCCCATGATCGTGGAATTTTATTGGATTGTATGTATAATACTTTACAATAATCATATATAGTTATTTATTTTCACCATTATACCCATCCAAGTAAGGTGGTGGTGGAAAATAGATTACACCACGGCATGGAGACGGTATTCCGTACGTACGCACGCGCGGTGATTTCGTTTTCCATAGGATGGATAGATGGTGAAATAGGGTTGTTTCAAACTTATAATAACATATCAGTATATGAGTGATAATTATGTTATTACTTCATAATGAAACAACTAAAGAATAAGAAGTAGAAGAAGAAATAAAGTTGAATGAATCGGTAACGGACATTACCTCTTCTTTGAAGAGCCTCTTTGAGACCTCCTTTTAGGGCAATAAAATTGTTCTTTGAAGAATACCAGGACCTCTAGGATGTTTCTAAGGAAGTGGAGAAGAGAATTTTTCAGGGGTTGGCCGAGGCTGAAGGCTCAAAGTGGTGTGATGAAGAGAGGGAGGAGGTGCCCTTTTATAAGGGAGGAGAGGGGCACCTTTGGAATAACTAAAAATATTATTTTATTATAAAGTCATATTCGGTTTTTAATAGCTCCAAATTGATTTATTTAGAAGCTAAGGTGGGGAGGGTTCGAAATCATCTCATACAATATAATTTAGATAAGTTTAGGTCATTATATTAACCTTAACATATAGTTTTATCTCTTAGTTAATTAGATTGACATTTACCATGTCACTTTGTATTTTTATATTATATAGTTAATAAATTTTCCATATACATACAAGAGACACCCAAGTGGTCCATTAATGATACACCTATCATGATATATGTATCTTGGTCGAACCTTAGATTTTTATTAATATAATAACAATTAATAATATAATATTTGTTTTAGAAACTATTTTATGTCAATTATGACACTATTTGGTAATTCATTTTTGTGAAACTCATAACAGAATGATTAGTTCAAAAAAATTTAATTAAATCAATACTAACATGTCATATTAACATATAAAATTATTTAATTCCTAAAAAGGCTCAAATTAAATTTATTTGTGTATTTATAACATCAATTATTTAAATATTTCATTAATAAGATAATTACTGCATCATCATTGTGTCATAAATAAATTAAATTATTTTAAGTCTAAAAATTACAAATAAAATACCATTATTTAGAAAATCTGTTTGTCTTTCTATTTCATATTTATAGTCGAATTTATCTTATGTATAACCCTATATTAAAAATTATTTAGTTATTAAACTTTGATTTTAACTATTTTAACCATTCTTTAAATAAATTAATAATAAATGTCTTAATCTAATCCAAGTGGGCCTAAATGGTTATATTTTATTCCTAAGGTTGTTTTTTGCCGAATTAAACTTATCCAATAGAATTAGGACGTGTTTTAGGGTAATAATAATATCATTTTTACCCTTAATTACCCTATTTACTTTTAACCGTGGTAAAAAAAAGTAAAAAGTTACTATTCACCAAAAATTATTTTCGTCTCATTGAACCACATTTTAGTCCTTGATATTAACCGTGTCTCGCGGATTTTCGAAATTCCACTCACAGAAGCGGTAAAATTATGTTTTATGAAAAAATAATTTTTTAACTACCACTTAGTGGTTTCACTATTCATAAAAAAAATGAAAGTTTCCAGAAAAATACCAAAAATTAGGCCTAAGCAATATTTGATATTATGAATTAAAAAAATGATGTCTATTTTACCAAATTCAAAACATATCAGTTGCATTAATTAATTTAAAAATTAATTCCCTTCGTCAAAACAAAGAGTGTGTTCTTAAGAGATAATAACTATCAAAAGATTGACACTTGTTTATGTCGGGTTTAAATGTGAAATTACATCCAATGACCAAAATTGTATTAAATTGTAAAAATATATTCTAAATATACTTTAAAACCACTAATATTAATAATTTATCACTATTAATTATTTCGATTAAAAAGGTTGTTTTTAATTAAAATTTATTAATTTTCACTATTCATCAAAAAATGAAAGTTATCTGAAAAGTGCCAAAATTTCACCCTAAGCTAATTTCGATATCCCGAATCCAAAAAAGATATCCATTTTTAAAGATAAAATTTATAAAATTTCAAAAAGTGGGTATTACTATTCATAACGGCTAGTTCATAATAATATTATAATAATATCTCGTTTAGTGAAACTCGGTATTGCGTACTACACACGCTATCGAGGAAGGTCGCGATTGCGTGTAATGCAAGGCAAGTCCGGGATGAGTGTTGTGCAAGCTTATTTTGGTGTAGCGTACAACACATGACATTAATAAAATTAAAAAGAATAATTTTCATAAAATCTCGAGGTGTTACAACCCTTTTCTTCTTTGGATGATATGAACTGCAGACCAGCTTCCCATGAATGCAAGCATCAAAAGACATTTCATACTCACGCTTCAGGTTGGGAATGTCCATGACAATTCTCAATTTTGATATTTTCTCCATGTCTTGTTGATTGATGTGTCCCAGTCTCCGATGCCACAAATTTTTTTCTTCTTCAACAGTCATGAAACCGACATTTTCTTCACTATCAACCCTATACAAGTTTACTTCTGTTATGCATCCCTTCATAAGTGAATTGCATATATTTCCATCTATGGTGCAACATTTCTGATTAAAAGTAACAATAAGTCCCGAGTCACAGAGTTGAATCACGTTGAGTAGATTATGACGTAGGCCATCTATGTAAAGGACTTCAGTCTTCTTTAATTCTCCATTAGCTAATTCAGTACTTCCACTCACTTTGGTTTTCAGAGCTCCATCATTACCAAATCTTACTATACCATCAACCTTCCTTTTGATATCCATTAACAGGCCAACATTACCTGTCATATAAGATGAACAACCGTTATCCAGAATCCAGGTAATATTGTTCTTTGTATCTTTTAGAGCCACCTCTACAAGGTTGGATTTCTCAATCTTCTTCCTTTCCTTCCATGGGAATTGGATTTAGTATAGAGTATTGATGGCCTTTCAATTATTTCTTCTACGTACCCAGGTTATTCATAGTCGAAATATTCTTTGAGAGGAGAAAACATGTTTGAAAGAGAAATACAGTCTTGATGATGTGACTTGACTTGTCTTTAACTTTGGTATGAGGTTTCCATGTCCCTTCGCTTCCTGCAATTAGCAGCCTTATGACCATTGTTAGAACAAAGAAAAAAATATCCATAGAAATTTTTTCTTCTATAAGAATTATGATATTAATTGTTTCTCCTTTGTTGAACTCCTATATCTTCTCCATTCAGATAGCTTCTTTCCTCTTCACAATAAGACATGGTATGGCCCAGATAGCCACAGAACTGACACTTCATGAGAGGAAAAGTCTTCTCACTTGAATTTCTCCTCATACCTTCTTCCATGGGAGAATAGTTATACTTTCTGTCATTTCTAAATGTTTAAGGATAATTTTAAGTTCTATTTTTATTTTGGATTGAGGGTTCCTTTTTCATCACTTTAGGAAATGTTTCAACATGTTCAACTTTCATCTTATCTTTCTTTTGGATCTTTTTACTTCTAGCCGATGATGTCTCAGCTTCATATCCAATTCCACTCTTTCCCATGCAAGCGGGTATTTGATCATTCAATATTTTTTCAACCACATCTGAACCACACTTTTCTCTTGACAGTAATTCTACATCTGAGAATCATGAAAACTGTATTTTCTTCCTTGATTCTTTTGGAACTTATTCAGTCTCAAGATTACTCCTAAGAGTAACAACTTCCTCCTCAAGACCCTCAGTAGTCTTGGATTTTTCTTCTAGTATGGAGGTGAGGTCATTGATGACCTTTTCCTGTTCTTCAATTATTAGCTTCAAATCCACTACATCATCATTTCTTTCAATTATTTTAGACTATACCTTCAAAAATTCTTCCAGTCATTCAATTTTAGCTTCAAGTTGATTAATGTATTCAGTTTATTCTTCTAAAATTTATTTCCACTTATTGTAACTCTTACATTTAGTCTTAAGCTTACTAACAACGTCCTTAAGTTGCATCTCGGGATCTACACAAGTTTTAAACTGTTTTCCTCCACTAGTATCTTATGTCTTTTCAACAGTGGACATCATGGAAGCATGGTTCCCAGTTTTGAATTATGGTTATTCATCATAGAATTCATGATCATCTTCTTCTTCTTCACAGAAAAAACTCTTCCTTGGCATTTTCTTTCCAGATTTGAAGTCTCCCTTTTTGAAAAACCTTCTCTGAGGCTTCTCGAAGTTTTCATCTTCACTATCTTCATCATTAATCTTTATTAGGCACTGAGAGGCAATGTGCCCAAATTTTCCGCAACGAAAACACGCGAGAGGTAACTTCCCTTTGAATTTCCATTTTCCCTTCTAAAACTTCTTTGCAATAAGAGAATGAATTCATTTTTCTTCTTCATCTCCATCACTACTATCTTTTGAAATTTTTAGTTTATACATGGCCATAAATGCCATTTCTTTGCTCACATGAGTCATAGCATCTTCTAGTTTGATTCTCATTTCATATGCTACCAAGCTTCTTAGGAGGTCATCCAGAGAATTATTTGAAAGATATCATTCCTCAAGGGCTGATACATTTTCATTGTACAGAGGTGGAAGTCTTCTCAGTATTTTCTTCACAATGTCAACATCTTTGATTTCTTCTCCTGGGCCTTGAATTGCTCCAACTACTTCAGTGATTCAATTAAAGAAGGAGTCTGCATTCTCATTAGGATGTATCTTCAAATCATTGAACCTATTGTGAAACACTTGTAGTTTGGCCTCCTTCACTTTGCTATCTCTTTTATAGATATTCTCGAGTTTATCCCACATGGATTTTTCTGAGGTTCAATTCATCACCTTTTGGTAGATCTGATCAGAAAGGGATGCAGTGAGTGCATTTTGTGCTTTAGCATCTGCATCAAGAATTTTCCTGTCTGTGTCAGTCATAGCCAGCCCTGTTGGATCAGTGACTTGTATTCCTTGCATAGTAGAGAATTGAACTTCCATTACAAGAGATCTTAGATGAGATCTCATTCTATTCTTCCAGATTTGGAAATTACTTCCATCGAAGTGACGGGCTCCCCTGACATTGACTACATTCTCCATGCCGAAAAAGGACATATTCATAACTAGAAACCTTTACCCACTGATACCACTTGAAGGACCCCGGGACACCCTGATAGGGGAGGGGTGAATTAGGGTGACAACTATTTCTTTTAATGTGATGGATCTTGTTCGCACGATGGTAGGAACTTGTTGAACCTGTATGATGAATATGATCAGAAAGGAAACATTCACATGCAAAGAGAAGACACAACTCTTTTTTACTTGGTTCACCACTAAGGGATATGTACAAGGAGCATACGCCGATAGGTTTTCGGTCATACCTAATTCCACTAAACTTCACTACATGTGGATTACAATGGTTTGGGAATAGTCACCCAGTCCCAGGCTCACTGCCTTTACAATTGTTCAGTGATATCTCACTGCGTCCCTCGGGTCACTCCCATTGACTCCCACTGGATCACAGCCTTTGGTAAAGTCCCACTTAGTTTACAAACATGAAGGTCTCTTCGTCATTGCAAAAAATGCATCCTTTGTTGAATGTAGATGCTCTGTTGAAGTCCAACTTTAACTCATATACTAATCCCACTTTGCACTGAAGGTATCAGACAATATTCCAGTTTTTGTGCAGCTCTTAAAGGTCTCATGTACAATAACCTCACCCGACACTCTTCTCCACGACCGGCACACAAGTTTCAAGAATGGTGCGCAAGTCACTTGCGCGGTACAAAAACGGCGGGCAGGTGACACCAACACACTTGCGCGGCACTGCCTCCTTCAACTCCAAACATGCGTGACTCTACACCTTTATCTTCCAAACCACCCTGGTCGCACAGCCAACAACAGGCGTGCAGCCTCTACTTGCGCAACCCAATAACCACTTGTGCGACTCAACCACTTGCGGGACGAGAGCTCGAAAAATCTCTAAGTATTAAAATTCGTTTAAAATGAGGAGGGGTGGTCCTCTATATATAGGCAAACTAGCCCCCTTGCACGATGGCGTGCTAGTGTCCTCATGGCACGCAAGTCCCGAAATGCAACTCCAAATGCCCTAGCCTATGTCGCGTAACTCAGTTGCATGACCAAACCAATACTTGCGCGAGCCTCTTCCCTTTTCCATATTTCAAATTTCTGAACAGTAATAACAATAGGTGCGCAAGTTTCCGGACCTCCTAGGCACCGGTGCGCAAGTCCCTTCTCGGCGCGCAGGTCACTTGCATGACCACACCAATACTTACGCGACCCTTATCCCTTTTCCATATTTCCATGTTCTGAACTTGAAAAACATATGGCGCGCAAGTTTCCTCTCCTTCAAGTACACGTCGCGCAAGTCTCTATGCCAAAAACACCTTTCTCCATTTGTCGATTTTCAGGCCCCAAAATTTGGCAAACACTGGGAAACAGCACCACCTTCAATACTATTGTATGCATGAACTGTATGATCACTTTGCTAGTACACATTCTGAACTTCCACTGAGGATTGACAACAAACACAATCCATACTCTAATTCATGCATATAAGACCATGGTTCCAGCACCTTGTTTTTCCTAAATAATAAACATATGTTATTTTCTACTTACATAATAAAATTTTTGATGTTTATTATTCATTTTATACATCTTAATTCAAATTTATTAATATTGTATAATTATTAATGTTAATATCGGTTGTTTTTTCGATATTCAGTACTTGAGTCAAAAATGAACTTGTTATAATTAAAAATTGTCAAAGTTTTCAAATTTCTATTTTCTCCAGAATGATATACATAATTTAGATATCATATATATCCTATATGAATTATATATATGTATTTATAACAGTACATAACATAATGTGATAATAAATGAAATGCATTGTTCATGGTGATGGTAAGTCGTACAAACACATGAACTCTACTTTCATTTCTTCTTAATATTTAAAGAAATGAAAACTAGATGATACATATTTATATTATAATTCAATTATAACATCATATTTTATATATGTTTCATATTTTCATTAAATTTATCCTCTATATGTTCCATGTATGGCCTGAACGGGTCATATCACTTTAAGGGGGAAGTTGTTCGCACTTCCTCAAATGAAATTATCATATTTACCCATTATGGAAACTATATAGGTATACTAAAAATGAAAATTAAATAAGCATAGAGGAACTATAAATATAATATATATAAATCGTATAAATACAGGTCTACCATAATGGCTACTATGAGAGGTAGTATGAGATAATTGAACATTCTTCGTTTCGCGAGGCTATTTTTTGTCGTCCATAGAAACAGTATGTTCTAAATCCATTAGATGGAGGTGTGTGCGTATATTTAGTTTAAATAATTATCATAAAAACATCCTACTATATTTAAGATAATTTTTTTATAAAGTAATTGAATGAAGAGTGTTTAGGGTGTTGGAGAAGGAAAATAAAAGATATATGCTTGAGAGAAGACATTACCTCAAATCGGATAACACCTTTTTCTTTAAGCTAAAATGCATTCTTTAATTTCCTTCCTCCCAAGGTAAGGATTTTAGGATTTATAGAGGTATGTTGGGATATTATTTGAAAAGTGGTTCAATGAGTCAAGGGGGCTTGCGATGTCTGATTAAGGTTTAGAGGTGGTGGCCTTCTATAAAATGGGAGAGGTGTACATTATGGATGTTTGAAAGATTAGTTTATTATAAACTAAATATTGAATTTAAAAATGTCCAAAACTCATTTAATTAGAAGCTAATATGTGGGTTTTTTTACATCCTTTCAACATATAGTTTTTAATCAAGATTTGGTTTCAAATTTAACCATATCTTTTAGCTTTAACTCGTAGTTAACTTATTTGACTCTTACCATTTATTCTTGTATATTCATACTATATGGTTAATATAGTTTCTAAAAGATTCAAATAGAACCTTAACTATTTCATTACTGGAATTTTAAACATTATATAAGTTATTTGGATAAATATAAGATTTTTAATACTATTATATCATTTAATAAACTTGTAATTTTTTTTGAAACTGATTTATGTCAATTTATATACTATTCATATGATGATTGGTAAAAAATCCATAAAACATGATTCTTTCCAACAACTTTCCTTAATTTTAATGAAAACAAGTCATATGTATCCATAAAATTCGTGTATAGCATTAAAAGTTTAAATATAAATTTATTTTAAATTTTATAATCTCATTTACTTAAAACATTCACTAATAAGGTAGTTACTATATCATCATTGTGTCATAAATAAATAAATTTATTTGATGTCTAGAATTTATAAATAAAATACCATAATGTCAGAAATCTTTTAAATTTCAAATTACTATTTAGAGTAGAAGATATCACTTATATAACCATAGATAAAAAAATATTAAAATACATATGTTTATGTTATATTTTCCTTAACATTAAATTACAAGTAATTGAATGTAATTATCACAAATAAGTGGCTACATGGGGTCTTAAAATCAACCCAAGGATGCCCATGGTCAGAAATATCTCATCCAATGGTATTAGGACTTGTTTTAGGGTGATTTAATTTTTTGATAATATTATTTTATTTTGTTATTTACCAAATTTATACTTTAATTATGGTAAATAAAATATTTACTAAAGTTATTATTCATAATATTAGACAATAAAAGTTACCTATTTACCCAATTTGAATATCCTGATTCCAAATATGGAATTCATTTTTCCAAATTCAAAACTCTACCACTACATAAATTAATTTAAAATTAATTCCCATTGTCAAAACCAAAATGTGTGTTTTTAATGAGTAAAAACTACCAAAATATTGACATGCATTTATGTCAAATTTCAGTGTGAAATTTCATCCATTGATAATCATTGGATTAAATGATAAAAAAATAATCCAATTACACTTTAAAACAAATTAAATAGAATATATATATATATATATATTATGAAAGGGCTGTTTTGAATAAAAATGTAGTATTTGTCACTATTCATTAAAAATTAACTTTATCAGAAAGATACTAAAAAATTTCCCAATGTTAATTTTGATTTCCTGTTTCTAAATAATATGTTTTTTTGAAAAATGGAGAATATAAAAGTGACAAAAACTAGATTTATAAAGGGTTCTCCATCAAAAGGCATTAAAAATACCTTTTAAATTACTAGAGTATTTATCCTTAAAATTAGATTCATTTTCATTTTAAGACTCGGAATTTTATTTTGATAAATATAAAAACATTTGAAAAACATTTTTAATCGTAATATTATTAGTTCTGTATATTATCTCCCATATAATGGCTATGCATTAACTACCATTTAAAATAATAATATTATTATAGTATTTATTGGTATAAATCAAAGTTGTGTGAAATTTTAGATTACGGAGAATCATGTTATTGTGTGTTGGGTATGCCATAGAACATAGCATCCCCTTTAAATTAAATTGATTATTTACTTCAAAAATATGAAAATATCATGTTCTATATTTAATTGGGAGGTTATAATGAATCATTTTGATCTTCTAAAAGAATAAAGAAGGTAAATTATTCCCTTGAGTCATTTATTATGAAACTCCTACCAATATTCATTTGTTCCACTATTCCATTTGTTTTTGAAAAGTTGATCTGTAAAAATGGAAATATATTTCCTCTTATCCATGTTTTTAGTCATTGAAATGATATTTTGGAATTTTATTATTTTTAAGGAGAGGAAAATTAATGGTTCACTCTCATCACAAACATGCGTAAAAAATAAGAAAATTATATCTATGGAGTGGGGTGAGTTTATATAGTTATTTTTCAATATTTAAATTTCTCATCTTCTTCATATGAAAATGTAAAGGTAATTCCTTGAGATAAAAACCAAATATGATGATTACATTTGTAGTTATATATAAAATTTACCTAGCATACAAGGTGGGGTCCTGATATTATATATTATATAGAATGTAATAATTATGGATTCATTATTCTCATACAACCATATAATTAAATGGAGTTACCCATAAGGTAGTTTGATATCAATGAGGAAATTATTCAACGTGTTTTCAATGTTGAAATGTTTGTGGGATTTTACAGTAAATATAATTGTTTCTATAAGAAAATAATAGCAGAATTCAAAAGAAGTCATAAAAATAATAACAAAAGTGGGAATAAAACGAGTCTCCTTTTATTCAATAATTCTGGAAAGGAACATGTTTGAATTTATTTTAATGGGAATAGAAAGTTCGTTATTGGAAGAATGGACGTCTCCCATGAAATATTTTGAAGTCGAAATGAGATGATGTTTTCCAATGATTTGAATAAATAGAAATATTCACAACATGAACCAATCACTCTAAAATGATTCAAATGAAAGGATTATGTTAACTACAATATCCGTTTCATGGATTTGAGGGTTAACGATCATGATTGTAATTAGTTTCATCTTAATCCTATAGATAATGGGAAATAAATTACACTCTCAATTACTATTGTGGGGTGCAATATAAAAGGGTTAAAAGGTATACTTACTATCCAATCTATATCTTTTATTTTCTATTATTTATGTACAAACATTTTATATCTAAATAAATTGAAAAGAATATCATTATTTTAGATAAATAATTAGATGCCAAATTAGAACCAAAAACTCAAAATGGTATGCAAGCATGTTCTTAATTCTATAAAAATTCTCTAATTAAATCTTGTGGAAAAGTGTTTCCAAAAATTCATATTATTCCCCCTAAGTATATTATGATTCTATTTTGGGAATATATTATCTTACATTATATAAAATACATATCAATTTTTGAGTATGTGAAGTCACATTTGGTTTTTGGAACCAACCATTTAGAAATTATCTATTCTAGGATTAATAATAACAAACAATGGAAATTATAGTCATTTTTTGAGTTCCCGTTTCTATTCAACGAATTAATGTGAAGGAAATGTTTTGGGCATTTTTTTGAAGAAGTGATTTTTAGTCTTCTTCCAAATCATTAAATTGATTTTTAAATAGATATCATACCTAGTGCTACACCTATTTCAATGATGTTGTATAAAATGACCCAAATTGAATTATAGGAATTGAAAAAAAAATATTGTGGAATCACAATAAGGAGTTAATTTTCTAGGTGTCTCACTATGGGGTGAACCAATTATTTTATAATAATATATATTGATCAATGTGACTCTCCGTTGAATATAATGAATTGAAAAATATCACAATAAATAATATATAATGTCTTCTCCATATTGATGATCTGATCAATAAATTATGACGAGGTTAATAATTTTCCAACAGTGATATTCTATCCAAATACTATCAATTGAGGGTGAATTATGGAGACATTACCTAGAAAATATGTCATTTGAGTTATGGAAAATATGAATCTATATTGATGTGATTTTGTATAATAAATTGTTTCATTGTTATTATTGATATAATGAATATTGTATTTATAAATTATGATGATCAATTTTTGTTACTTTATATAGAATTTATTACTAAATATTATAATATAAAATATGTCAATAAATAATACATACAAATTACACCCCAGACCCTATGTAATGTGAAGATTTATGAAAAAATTAAAAAGTTTGAATTTTAGAAATAAAAGTTTTAGTTTTGGGTTATATAACATCTAATAATGCTATATGAGTGGATCCATCAAAAAGTGAAATTATTTAAAAGTTTCCAAGTACAACCATAATGGAATTTATTTGTAGAATTATTGTCTTTGTAGGATATTATAAATACTTTTCAAAGAATATGTCATGGATATTAAATCGAATCACATGGTTATTTAAAAAGGGAATCATGTTCCTTTATAATGATGAATGTGAGGAATATTTAAAGAAAAATAAAATTGTGTTTGTCAGTATGAATGTTCTTATTGTAACCTATGGTGGAAAATGTTTTCTTATTTATACTTATGCATCAAAAAGGGGCTTTTTTCGCATGAAAAATGACACTATTATTGATTATTCAATGAACCAATTGATGTTTCATTAGAAAAATTATTAGGCTCGTGGTTTTGGTATTATTTTTGGTAATTTTTTCATTAATTATATTGGGGAATTACATTCATAGAAAAATGTTTGACATTGATTCTGATCATAAAATATTAATTCATATAATATTTCAATAAGTGTTTAATATGTTCTATAAAATATTTTTGGTGTTGATTAAAATTTATGATTACTCAATACATTCCACCTCCCACACCTCCCCCTAAGAAGGTGTGCAAGGTGGTGGATCTAGGATTTATAAGTGTCATGCTAGATTATCTTTGATGTGTATCCAAATATATAAAATATATTTTTTGAATTTATAAGGGGTGGATGTAAAAATATAGGAGTAAGGGGAGAAATATTATCTTTATCATATAAATGTTCAACCTTCCCTCCATGTGAATATCAATGAGGCATAGTAAAATAATGTATAGATACAATAGAATGTGAAAAATGTTATTGACATCAACAATGATTATGAAATAATGATATGTTTAAAGAATGAAGTTTATATCTGATAAATATCATATATTAATAATAATCCAAACAAAAAATATCATATATGATCATTATATATTCATACATTATATTCAAAGATAAATGAGTATTAGAATGCATACTTCTAGTGGGAAAACATAATGAGAGATATTACATAGTATGTATCTCAGTTCTCAGTAGGTAAGCATGTTAAGGAATATATATTTAATTATTAAAGGATCTTATGAACAATTCCCATACTAGAATGGAACTATAAATACATCACAATGGATTTCATTGTTGAGATCCCCATAAAATATAAAGCAATTTTTTGTGTTATTTTCAAAAACCAAAAAAATTAAGTGCATTTTATTTCCACTAGTTATTATTCATCTATAGGTCATCCTTATAGAATATAATTAAAGGAATTTGTATGGTTTCATAAAGGATTACATTTAATTAAATATGACTAAGACAATAGTTTTCCTCAATCTTTAGAAAATTAATTCACCAATATATAGATACAATGTTTTTTCAGTTGTACCGATAATACTAAGATAGATAATCAATAGAAAAGACCTATTAAAACACTAGTGGATTATGGAGATACAATAATATATATTTAAAAATTCTCTAGGATAATATCATTCCTATTTTCTTATTTTCTTTAATTAATACATTCACTTGAAAATTCGGATGGATCTTTATAGGAAAAATTGTTGAAGAAAGTGCAGGACTCTGAGAAGTTGGGATGAAGTAGGATAATTGACGATATTTGAACTTGATCTACTTTGGGAAATGATAAATAAGTTCTAACTTATTTAAAATTACATCAAGGAAGATTAGAGTCAATCGAAGAGTCATGTTGTCAATTTCTATGAGGATCTGAAATTAGAAGTTGGTGAGAAGGGGTTATATATAATTTCTCCATTGAAAAGGGTTATGATATTCATAAATAAGAAAAATATGATCCATATATATTGTTCCCATAAATATTCTTTATTGATTATGGAAAATAGCTTACAAATTGGATCTTATTAAAATTCATGATGTGTTCTATTTAGATCTCCTAAGGATGTACCAACACAATCCATAAAAATTCATAAACCCAAAATCTATAATAATGGATCATAATATTTCCAATGAATAGAGAAGGTATAAATCAGGGATAATATACACAATTTTCTAAGGAACTATAAAAATAAAATGGATATACTTTTCTAAAAGAATATTAAATTCAAAGAAGATATATTAGAACCTTAAGATATGATGAAACTGGAATGTCAACATTTTTTTTATTAGAGTGATGGAATTATATTTCAGAAATAATTTTTATTTGGGGTATTTTATGAAACACAATGGTTATATATATATTTTTATTAAAATGAAATTTATTTATTGGAAATGTTACATTACATGAAATAGTGAGTTTATGAAAAAAAATGTTACAATATATAATTAATATTAATTAATATAATATTTATCACATAGGTATTTAATTAGTGTAAATAATAAGAATATATATAGTATAGAAAATATTATACACATATATAAAATGAATGCATTTTTTATCAATTGATAAAATTATTTTAACTTAAAATGCATTTTTTCAAAAAATATTTTTTATGCATAAAGTATGTGACCATTTTATCAAATTATATTAATAATTGTTAATGGTTTAATTATTTAAATATATTCATTATATATTATATGAATTATTTCAAATTTCATCTAATTGTTTTTTCTATGGATAGGATAAGATTAAATCTAGTTTTACAATTAAAGGCATATTTTATTAAGATGGTTTTCAATAATTATTTCATACTTATTTTAAAAATCATTTCTACAAAAATAGTAAATATAATTTGGATGAATGGATTTTTATAATTAGTAACATCTTGTCCAAATTTAATAAATAGTGAATTTTATTTTTTATCATTATCAGCAGTGACCTTATTCTATATTTCTTTACATCAGTATGATTAAATCAGGTACTTTGTGTTAAAAATAATATGATGATACCATAAATGACTATATAAAATCGTTCCTATTTGAATTGGATGAATTTAAATTGACCATACTCATAAAATAATTAAATATATGGAATCTTTGTTCCATTTTTCATTGATAATGACCTTAATGTTTTTTAATGTTATGAATAAATCCAAAACGTCACTCTCTTTGTGGTAATAGGTTTGATATTTAATTATGCAGACCAAAAGAATTTATCTTTGGTTATAAAAGTTTATCTGAATTATGAGTGATTTTTTATTATTATTATGTATTATTTTTTATTTTTAATTAAATATAAAAACCTTAAATTCTTACACAACGATAACACTATATTTTTTCAAGTAATAGAAAATAAAGATACATCATTTCCAAAAATGTTACTGTAACAATGTTTGGATGAATTATTATGTTACATGAATGTTTTAGATAAATATATAAAATTGGTGAATTTCTAAAAGTATCTATTATAATTCAATTTCTATATTGGGGTGCTAAATTTAAAACTCTAGGAATAGTAATGATATTGACTTTAATAGTGTCCTATAGTGAATAATATTTTTTAATTGATTTTCAATTTATAAAAATTTTCATTAAAAATTTGAATGGGATATGGTATAATATATAATATATTAACCACATATGTAATAATTGTGTTTTATAGTAAATTAATTTTACCTTAAATAAAATAATAATGATATCACTAAAATCATAAAAAGGATTAAGATGGGATAAAACTAAAAGATAACTGTAAAAACACCTAAACTAGTGGAAATGTTATTTATTAATTGTTTAAAATAATATTTATAATATATGAAAAATATATCTATTTGGGGAAAATTCATAATCATGATTAATTTATATAAATTTAATACTTTAGTACATTCCAAGAGTTCCCTCCCCACACTTCTAAAATGGATCCCCTTGTTTTACATTATTTAAAAAGTTTTATCTTTATATGTCATTAATTAACAACCATCATATAATATTTGAAACCCATATCACATCCTAAGGGTCCTAAACTGATTATAATACCATATATTCAAGTATAAATATATAAGACAAATGAGGTTTCTTAATTAAGAGTTTTAATCCTTAACCGAGAAATTTCAATTTTTTTCATCCACATTCTCTAATCCAAATTTATCCATCATATATATATTTTTTATTGTATCATAAATATTTTTTTTGATTTTACTATAATGATGTTAATACAATTTTCAAAAAAATTCCTAAATATATAGCATGAAATTAGCGTTCAAGTGTACGTGTGCATTATGTCTTTAAAATAGTTATATTATCCATTTTCCATCATACTATGTCATGTTAGTTTTTTATAATTGATATAATAAACATATAATTTATTTAAAAATTAAAATTTCTTATTTTATGATAAAATATTATTTCTATTTATTTCTATTTATTTCTATCTTCTAATTAGAAAATGAATACATGGTTCAACCATATATATGGTCTACCATTATCACGATCCGTCCCTCAGGGTCTGTGCTGTGACTACCCCAGGTCTGCCTTCTATAGGCCAAGGGATGTTGATTAGCACCGGAAAGGTGTATCCCTAAAACCGGATGGCATTGCCTTTTTAACCAGCACATACACACATTCCAAGAACACAACAAGGAGAAACTACAACGTAAACTGTTGTAGTAAAAGTGTGATGAATATAAAGGGGGTCGGAATACATGCCTGACTAAAAAGTAAAAGTACAACTAAAAAGTGAAAAAAGCTCATGGATCATCCACTAAAGATCCTACCAGAAGGGTAGGTATATATTGTCTCCACAACACTCGGTGTCTTCCCGTCTCCTCCATCTACTGCCTGGTCCAGGATCCCTCAAGTCTCAGCCTAACTGCTCATTGTCAGCACAAGACACAATAAGGTGCGGGTGTAGCCCATGTAGGGGTGAGTGTAACGATACTTAGTAGGGACAGTGAGACCCCCGCATGGATCCTAGAGTTCCACAAAAGAAAAACCACAGCGCAAGACCCCAAAAAAATCACAAAGCGATAGACATCAACTCTACTTAGGTATATTCCCAAACACATTTCTATGTTTCCAAGATATACTCATCTCATACATGAGGTAATAATACCACAAAGGTAACACCACAAAGGAATAATTACCACACAGATAACACCATGAAGATAGAATTACCACATAGGTTACACAAAAAGATTGAAGTACGTCACAGGTAACACCACGAAGACACCATCATGATGGTAGTAGTGCCATAAAGGTAACACCATGAAGATAGAAGTACAACATTGTTATCACCATGAAGATAACACCGCGAAGGTAATACTTCGAAGGAAACTCCAAAAAAGGTAGAAGTAACACATTGGTAACACCACGAAGATAGAAGTACCACATAGGCAACACAACAAAGATAACCCCACGAAGGTAAAAGTACAACACCGGTAACACCACAAATATAGAAGTGTTATACAGGTAACACCACAAAGTTAACACCATGAATGTAAAAGTAACACACAAGTAACACAATGAAAATATAAGTACCACATAGGTAACACCATGAATATAACACCACAAAGGTAGAAGTGCCATATAGGTAACACCTCAATGATAGAAGTACAAACACAGCTAACACTACAAATGTAAAAGACTCAATTCACAGAATGTATAACTTCAGAATAGAATTACATATTATTAGTCATAAACTAGATCATCTTATTCTATTAAGAAGCATTATTGCTGATCCGTAGAGGTTCAATAGGAACACACCCCCTCGGATGCACACAAGATCTGACCAACAAACGATCTGACCCACTAATGATCGATATGCACTAACCCACACAAGAAAGCTGAGAACTAACCCACAGAGGAATGAATATATGATGACCCACACAGGACTGATAGATACTTACCCACAAAGGATCAATGTTATTTCTTCACGTTTCATCTAGCCACATGATTCCTAGCACCTGGTGCGCTTGAGTTACATAGAATATGGACCTCAAGATATTGGTTATACCTCAACTACCACTAATCTCCACAAATAAGTATCCTAAAGGACCTCTAGGTCATTAGGGTTCTAACGCGATAGACAGTGCGTCAATCAGACACCTGGTCTGTGAGTTATAGGTGATTGTGTTTGGGGGGCCCGATTGGATTCTGGTTCGATCCAACCCGACCATACTCCAACTATTTCAAAAAATCAAGTGTAGTATGCCTCCGTCTTTATCCCATGATCCCAGTGTTATAGACGTTTCGTCCAATGGACAACCGGTTCTCAAGATATGGCCCTTTAAGTGTTTATGGGTTTGGTTGGGCCCGAGTCTAGTCCAACCCTGTCGAACCGACCCGATCCAGATCCGACCCGGATGGGCTGCCCCATGGCCAGGCCCGCAAGGGGGGTTCCCTATCTGCCACCAAGGGAGTGATCCCTGGTATTCCCGAATTTCCATGAGGGCCATTCAGTTTCATCTGCAGTGGCTCCCTCCTTCCTCGAGGCCCGCCAGTGACGTTCGCCTCCTTCACCCATCATGGCTTCTATCGCGACCCCCTGCTCACCGGTGGTGCGCGACGGCACGCCGCCTCCTTCTTCGTAGGTTGGTGTTTCCATGCCATCAGTCTTCCATAGAGGGCGCAAGGGTAGCAAGGTAGCGGAGGCTTCAGACATGGTTCATTAGGACCCCACTCTCTGTATTATCTTGGAATCAACACATGGGAGGAAATAGGATTCTACAAATATTGAATTGGAAACAAAAGTAAACCCTAACTCAAAAATGATGGAGAAACACCTTTGGTTGAGGATTTGGGTCGAGATTCTCCATCCCCTGCACCTATATTCCTATGACATCACTCAATAGTCGATCTTCAATTTAGGGTATCAGTGTCTCTCATCACTTCTCGCGGGAACTGGCTCCATCCTCCAAGGGATTGGTGTCCCATCAATTTTTCATCACTACGTTTCTCAGTGAAACTGGGCCTATACCACTCCCCAATATCCATATAAATAAGAGAGGGTGAGGGTAAGTAACGAAGTTGGGCATTAATGGGGGATAAATAATTAGTAACCTTCTTAATTCCCAGACATTGTTGTTACAAAGGATTTAAATTTCAAACCATTTATTGGCTTGTGGAGTCACTGGTGCCATGTTTCCGCTTATCTGTTGGAGGAAAAAGAAAAAAAGTAAAATAACAAAGTTATTTTTTTAAAAAGACCCAAAATATAACTTTTTCTCCAGACCTATTGCAGTTGAACTGAAGCCCCTCTTAAGAGAATCTTGGTGTTGTAAATTCAACGGTACCATCGGATTTTTAATCCAAGAACTGGTTCAAAAGTCAGAAAACAACACCCAAGAATTTACTGTATGTACCTTAAAAAAGTTCAATAAATTATTAATCTTCATCCTCGACCTATGCCGGTTGAGGTTAGACTCAGCCTAAGGAGAACACACCTCAACGAACTCAATGGTACACTTGGATTTTCAATCCACATTACTATTTAGATGTAATGGATTTTAACAATAAAATAATTTTTACTTACATATCTTATTTATTTCCAAAATCTAACATCTATTGTGGGTCCGTACCGGCCAATGTTAGCATCTTCCTAATGAAAGCATACCCTCCCAAGATCAACGGTGGTCACAGTTTTTTAATTCGGGTCATTGTTCGTGAGTTATAAGCAATTGAAAAATAAAATAACTTTATTTAATTAATTTATTTACGGTTACTCCATTCTCGGGTTTTCTCAAAGGAGGCATGCACCAACTAAACTTAAGTCACGCATAGGGTAAACCTACCATCATAAACGCATCGGTGCCCTCATGTTTCTGATTTGGGCAACCATTTAAGAGTTATTTAAATTTTTCAAGAAAACTGCTTATGCACGCTAATTAAAGCTTAAAAAAACAACGATGGATCATTCCGAGCACTCCGGGATTTGGAATCACGTGCTGTTAGATTTCACGATCTTGAAAAAATTCTATATAATTTAAAAAATTATATGGAAATTCCGGTATATTACAAAAATCTCTATGAATAGTTTAATTCATTTTGTTTTCTATGATTATTTTTTATTATTAAATTTTTTTATATAATAAATAAATATAATAATTACTTCTTGGTTAAAACTTTATAGATTATGGAACGATGATCAAATTTTAAGGACCAGAACTATTTAAATGAAACTTTCAGGAAAAATAAATTAGATAACACCAAGAAATGAGGATTTTGATACATAATTAATATTAAATTGTTGTTGAAATGTCATAATTTTATAATTTATTATATTTATATGTAATAATATGGTTCAATCATAAAATTAAAATAATTTTTTTCTTATATTTCTATTTTGTGTGCATAATAAGAAAGGAAAACATGAGGTATGGGTTTTATGTCACCATATAATTTTTCTTAGGATTGTATGTGATTAAATTAATGATAATGAAATTATATGATGTATCTATTACAAATAATATATACATTATTCTACTATAAATAATTATTGATATTTTATGTATTTTTTTCATTTCTTATTACAATGTACTTAATAGAGAGAGATAATGTTTTTAAAGAAAAATTGACATTGTTTTGTTATTCATTTTGGAATATTTTTCCTCAAATGCACATATCGTATTTTAAATGTACGTTATAATTTCTTTTATATTATCATTGAATTATAAAGTAAATTTAAAACATTTTTTAATTTATAAAAAAATTATTTAAAATAATTTTCTTTATTTATGAATGACGTAATTTTTTTTATTTTTAACAAATTTTGGATATAAATATTTTTTCACATATACAAGATGAATGGAACTCAACGAAATCATGGAAAATCAATTCATTGATGAATACATTTCATGATTCCATAGTTATTTTAAAATAAAAGGTTTTCCTTAATATTTTGTAATTTTTCAGATTTTAAATATGTGATTTGAAAAAGAATATTGTGTATTCCTCATGACTTGATGAAATGAATTTTAAAATGAATTTTTATATGTGGAAAAAAATCTATTGAACTTAGTTTAGATTCACTAAGGATAAAATTCAGCGGTTCCCCAAGTATTCATTTCCAAAATGTTTATGGATATGATGATTTATATTAATGAAACTATTTTTTTCTTTAGGGGTTAAATTATGATTTATTGATAAATATTTTCTTCATGATGTGGAATATATATATATATATGAATGCATTATGATTATGTGGGGGAGTTTGTATTGTAACCCACTAATGAGTTGTGTAAATATTAATGTTTTGGGATCTTATATGATATATGGAAGGTTATGACAAGAATAAATAGGTTTCACTAAAGGTTTATCTCAGACCAACAATAGGGTATACATGAGGGTACCCATTGGCTAATGTCGGTACATTGGTAATTATCCCAACCATTATATATGGTGAATGTATTGGATAGTTTCTATTTCATATGAAATATATAATAATTATTATTCAAACATTATGATATAATTAATGTAATGATCTAATATCAACAATATACTCCCTTGGAACATTTTCATTTATTTCATTAATATTCATCTTTTATTAAATATAAATATTTATGCCATGAATCATTATTTTGATCAATGAATTATAGGGCCACATTTGGAATTATAAATCACATGATATCATACAATTATACTCATTTTATTATTGAATGATCATTGATAACTCCCTTGATTACCCTCAATGATAATTTGAGCTCACTATTTATTATGTTTCCTTTTTTATATTTTATGAAGAAATTTTTTAGTAACATTATGCCTATGAAGGGATCAATTTGTGATGAAAATATCAGGAGGGGATTTTTGTCATTTATGTACTGTTAGATTATGTATCTAACATTCCTATGATTCATAACATTTATTATTATACGATATATATTAGGTATATGTATTGAATATTAATATAAAAGGAAATAATATTTATGTATGAAATATTTGGGTTTTTTGTTTATACCCATTATCATAGAGGTTCCCTCTAGACTATATCCAATTTGACATAGACACATTATTGATTTTAATTAACAAAATCATATTTCAAGATGTAGTATATAAATTAGTCAGATATATGAAATTGATATCATTTTCTATAATAATTTGAAAACCCTTAAATATAATGGGTTTGATGAGGACTCTTGTTCACATATAATTCAACAAGGATTAGTAATATGTATATATTTTATTTTTTTTCCCTTGATATAAAATCAGTTGATCTCAATATTGATATTGTTTTATATCTGATATTTAAAAACTTTATTTATCACTACGTAAATATAGTTCCATTTATCTAATAACATGAGACTTTATATTCATTTTACGTATATTAAAACATTAATTTCTACCCAGATGTTATGATGGATAAGATTAAATATAGGGGTGAATACAAATAATTTAAAATATTGAAAAAATATGATGAAAATTAATCATTACAGTAGTGGTAGCCATAATTATCCTTTGTATACTCTTTAAATTTTTATACTCATTGAGATTTATGTAGGGAAATTATCCTTAAATATCAATTCGTGTCCCAAAAAAATTGTGACATTACTTTTCTTGTAGAGGAACTAATGACATTCAAACCATACATTTATATTGTAGGTGTAACCAATTACATTACAAACATTTAATTAGGGTATAATAGACATAAATAAGTCTTTTATGAGGAAAAGAATAAAATTATTCACGATTAGAAGATAAAGAAGAAACAAATAAAATTAAATCTAATAATTAGAAAAAAAAATATTTCAATATTAAGTATTTAATAGGATACAAAAGATCGATGTCCATTTAATTAATTTTATTACATTAATGTACACACAATAGAAAAATCAGTGATGATTATGAAAACAACAAATCAATGTCCCTTTTTTCATTACAAGTCTCTAGTTTTCAACAATTTCTATTTATATAATTATAATCCTCTAATATATGAACTACTTTAGAGTTATAAAATCATACTTTATTTATTCATAACCATTAGAGAAATACTATACTAAAAATATATATCATGATTATAAAAATTAAAAATAATATATATCTTAATTTAAACATATATGTATTTGAACACATTTTATTTCATTTTAATTATATCATTGATAGATTATTCTTAATTTATGTAAATTGAAATCAACAAAAAATCTCCTAAAATTTTACTTATAATTGTTTTGTAATATAAAAACCCAATATTCCTTGAATTAGATAAATTCAATCAAAAATGAATAAACTAACCTTTTAACAATAGAAAATAAATAATTATCTATTTATGGAAATGATAAATAGAAAATCAATCAATATGGATGACTGTATAACTTGAAATAATATTTTCCAAAATAATTTGTGAATATGTAAAACTAATCTCCATCAATAACGAAATGTAAATTCACAATATGGATTCTTATTGAATCATAATTTTCAATGCACATTTAATGTCAATAAATTATTAGAAATACACATGTCAATGTAATTATTTATTTTATAAAATATAATAAAGGTAATATTTGAAAATTTATTATTCCTGGAACAAATTTTAAAATTTAATAAATATAAAAATGAATCATTATTCTATAGGATTAAATATTGATTACATAAATGTAAATAGTCATTAAATAAGAGTAAAGACTCAATTCATAAGTTCCTCTATATGGGATTTTTCAAAAAACCATACATAACATTAATTATAATGAAGTGTATAAGATATATTTCTAAATTTATGGTCTATGACTTTCTTAAAATTATAGAAAATCAATATGTCAAGGGTATAACATAATATTTAATTGTAATTTATTTATAGAATTTTATTATGATAGAAAATTTGAAAATAATAATATATAATAAAAAATAATTTATTGGTAAATAATGAATAATAATCAACACAAGAATAACACATAATAAAAATAAACAACACAAAATAAAAAATCATAAACTTATAGATTGATAAATTAGTAATCACAATAGCATGAAATACATAGGGATTATGTCATTGTAAAAAAACTAAACAAAAATGGGGAAAGGTCTACTCAAAATTCACCCATATTTATATATAATGAACCCCAAACATTTAACGATTATTTTGTGATGAAACCATCATTAATTTAATATAAATATGTTCTTAAATTATTCAAGGAATAGTAAATATAAATATTTAGTGATGAAGGGATAAGAAATAAAATAAATATTATTTCCCCAATATTAAACAATAATAATAAAAAATATTAATAAAAGAATTAGAAAATAATACTAAAATAGATTAAATATAAAATAGATAATATATATAATAATTTTCAATAATATTAACAATTTAGTGAATTCAATGAAGAAAATTTTTAATGTATAATTCCCATTAATCCAATTCTTCCACTAAACATGGTGATATTATAGTGTAATGATTATTTTGATAACTTCTCTAATAGATACTAATTCAAACAAATTATATAAAAATTTTTGAACAACAATTGTATAATTTTTTTATAGGAGAATAAAAAATATTTTAAAAAATACTTCTTGAATTTACATGTTGTTTAATTTTATCTGGTTTCATATATTCTGATATAATATTAAATTTTTTTAACATGTATATATCCAAATAAATTTTAAAAATATCATATAGTTATTATTTATAATGAATAAACTCTATATTAATATAACATTTTTGTATCAAAACGATGATAACTTTATATCGGACTTTAATATCTTTCATTTGAGATAAATTTAGATGCTTATTCAGAATTAATATGAATTATTAGTTCTGATAAATTAAAATAATCATTTTAATATGAATGTTGATATATATATATATATATATTCTAATTAAAAACTTTTATAACCATAATTTCTAATGTAAACATACTAATAATCAAAGGCTGATAATGCTACTGAAATTTTCATCCTTAAACACATGTAAATGCATGATTTACACAAAAAATGACACAATCTTGAGTATTAATTGCTATCTATTTTACATTATACATATTTTTAATCTAAAATAATATAAAAATGTGAGGTTTTTTTCTTTGGAGACAATAAACAGGATCAATAGTGCCATAAAATAATTATTTATTATTTTTTTCATAATTACATTAATTATATTCATTTCATCCTAAAATCATATACACATAAAAACATGCAAAATCAAATCATTTCTAGAAGATATTAATTGTATTAAATATCTATTGAATCCTATAAATATATTTTGGATAAATAATTTAATGGGGTTATATTTTATAGTTATACATGAACCACAAATATGATTTTTTATACATTTATAAGAGTCTCATCCAAAATAATATAAAAATTCCCTTTAATACTGAATTTGATTCAAAATCATTTCATTATTCCATTTTTAAATCGTAAATACAAAAAAAATACTAGAGGTTTTTTTTTGATAAAAAGGTAAAATTAATAGGAAATCAATAAAAAAATTATTATAATAAAACTTATTGGATGAATTAAAACATACATCATCTTCATAAATTTATTAAACTAAATTATGGTAAAACCCATTTGATAAATTATTTTTGGTAAAATGTAGTTTTACCACATCCATTATTCAATATAAACTAATACAACCTCTTATATGAAGATAGATGTTTCTGTTTTATTCTATAGTGATCTTTGGAGTCGTTAAATAGATGATCAATTTTCTTATCATATTCAACAACATGTGTCCATTTTATATAGATTTCCTCAAATATAATTTAATTATATATAATAATTTTCAAATATATTTAATATTTCATGAAATATTGTTATGATTCATAAGCTAATAATATATAAATAAAATCTGATATTGATTTTTTATTAAAGTATCTACATAAAAAAGGAATTCCTCTTAATTATATCCATGGGAAAAAATATATACTTTTTTCTTGTAATATTTCCTACTTCAATGATTTTACTATTGAATATAATTTTTGTTTTAATCACATTTTTAACTTATGGTCATTTCACTAATTCTCTATGCCCATTCCTTGGAAAAAAAATAAAGATCATAATGAAAAAAAGATAAAAACCACTTAGTGAATATATAGTTTGATCTAATGATTTCAAAAAACCAAACACATTCCAAATATATTGATACTTATTTGTTTTCAAAATTTTCTATTGATCTAATTTATGAACCCCTTATCTTGTGCATCAACTAATTGAGTATTATTTTATAAACAAAAAGTACACATAAAATTAAATTAAATAATGATATATTTAATCTTAAATTCTATAATATACTTATCCATATGTTCTTATTTCATAAAATTTAATATTATATGATTGCTTAATAGATAAAATCCTTTTATTATTAATTATGAATTATCTCATCATAGTAAAGTATTGTAATAAAATGAATTCTTATGATTTAGAATCAATGTATAAAAATTATATCTACTGTTTATAATAGATTATTTTTTAGAATAAAAACATTAAGGAACAACATTAACTTTATGATATTTCCAAATCTCATAGGGTGTTTTCTTAATAATTTTTCTCAAAATAATTTTATTTCAATTGTTAATTGTTTTGTGAATATCAATTTCTAAGAAAATTATAAATAACAAATACGTACAAATAATGGTTCAGTTCATTTCTGGATTTTGTCAATTATTTATACATGATTCATAATTTTAAAGTGTAGTCTTATAGTATGAGAATTATTTTAAAAATCATTTAAATAATATTGAATTCATGTTTAGGAAATTATAGTCCCCCTTAATTTTAATCTATATAATCATATATCCTTTTACATTATAATCTAAATTTAATAAAATTTTAAATATACATATTGTATCACTCCCATATGATAGATATATACAAAAGTAAATATGATTTAGTAATGATTAATAACAAAAACATATTTTATTATTTAATGGATGGAAATATAATGTGGTCCAAATAAATGTAAATTTATTATTTTCAATTATTTGAATGTGTTTACTTGCTTGATCAGCATAAATGGATTTGCTTTTTGATTTACATTATTTCATATATCATATGTATAATTTTATTTCCAAATAAGATTAAATAACAAAATAATTAATTAATTTTTTACAGTTTTTGAAGAATTTTGATTTTTTTTTCTTTTCACGCCATTAGTGCTAAAGTGTAGTATATTTCTGCATTGAATTTATATTGTTAACATGTTTCATTATTAATATATTATGGTCAAAAGATATCCCATTTTCCATATTCATATAAAATAATATAAAAACATATTTTATAATAATTAGTAATGTTTTATAAAATTATTATATATGTTAACACCATGTAATTGAGAATTATTAATAAATTATTTTTTAAAAGATAAGTACATAAAATTTCATTATTTATAATATAATTTCATATATTAAATTCAATAAATCGATTTACTATAACCTTTTAATTTTTTTAATATTGATTGTTCCTCCATACGATTTTTTTTAGGATAGTATTTTTATAGATATCAAGTTATATTATTGTATAATCCATTATAAATTTATCAAACAAGTATCTTTATACATCCAAGCCAAATATTCTTATATTTATTTTACAGGACATAAAAATTTGATGAGTTTTTCTCAGATAAAAAATATTTACTAGAGCCCGACTCATATTCTTTACTCTATCCTATATGAAATTAAATTTTCCCTTTTTTATATAAATTTTAGTTTTAATTTATTCCTTATCCTTTTATATTCAGGTCTAATGTTTCCATTATTTATATACGGATAACTATTATAATTTGAGGTATTAAAATAAGAATAATAGCTACATTTTTTCCAATTAGATCATCTCATTGATAGTCCCATTCATATCTATATTTGAAATACTTTTGTCATTTTATTACATTAATAAAAACTTTTCAATCTAGATTCAATACATATTTTTCAATTTTCTATATTAATGTATCATAATTATAAGACAGAATAATATTTATATAGTTAAATGTTTTATCATTCCATTTAGTGGCCTTTTATTGTATTATTTTCTTAAAATTCACTTTATACTACATGGTTGAAAAATATAGTTCACCATATATATACTCATTGAAATTCTACTTTTAATTTATGGGTAAAATCATGAAATGTCATTTATTTGGTTGTGATATATGAACACTTTTGACAGATACAATATTTTCCATTATTTCACAAAGTTTCCTCATTATACTATATTTTTTTGTAAATATGTGGAATTATTGGTTTACTTCCACATGTTTTCTCATCTATTATTCCTGTTACTCACATGAAAATTCAACGAGAACAATATTTTTGGATTTTCATTGACATATTAATTAACTTCAAAAAAATTATGAATATCATGATTAGAGTTATGTATAAAAGGATGAAAAAAAATTCAATAATTTCACCAATATTAATATTCATGATTTTTTTAGAATATTAAAACCTATCTGATTACATATATTAGAATATGGGTTAGTCTTGGTAAATTTTAAATGTTTTATAAATAGTTGATAATTAGTGGTTCGAAGCATCGTTAGGTATACAAGAATTTGAGAAATCTAATAACTGTTATCATTCATAAAAATAGAAGGTGGCATCAATAGAGTCCAACTTTATTTTGAACTTTGACCTGTTATATAAAATGATAATTACATTAAGTCATTATGTCTATGGTATAATTAGAAATAATAACAAAATCTATAGAACAACGAGTTCTAATTCTATTTTTTTCTAATGTAAAGTAGTGATAAAAACAATTCATACAAGTGTAGGGTTTCAATATTTTTTTTACCATTTTTAGATATGGAATAGTGTTAATATGTGTGACAGGTTTATTTAACAGAATTTAAAAAACTAAATATATATATATATATATTTAACATTTATCGTAATGAATTTTGAGAGTAGTTTGGAATACAATGATCCATCATTCACTAATCAAACCCCCATACTCATATATGGGCATGATATTTAATAAATCTGAAATTTTTAAGCAAATTCAAACCATATTACAAAATTAATTTTCTAATAGTTGTACAACAAACATAAAAACCTTCATTTTACAGTTGAGGGATTGATAATTACAACTTTAATATTTAGGGTTATATAACCAACACAACACAAGATTCTATAATGAAAATATTAAATAAATTATAAATTATATTAAAAATATAGATATAAATAAAATATAATACTCAAAACCTAAGAAATATATTTATATTCTGTTTTATTGAGTAGAAAGTTACAACAAGATCACTATTTAATGAATTTCAGTATGATAATGCCTTCAAAAATATAACGATAATGATGATTATGACCATAATATGTAGTATTCTATCTGTTACTTTGTGTCTCAATAATATATATATATATATATATGTATTAATTTCATTAAATAGAAAACAAAAACATAACTATAAAATCATTCGTAGTTATATTTTAATTACTATTAGAGTATTAATTTATTGAAAATAATATTCTTGATCCCCAAATAAAAATAATAATGAGCCCACCGTTATAAATAAATTCCATTAACAAAATTTTATTGCATGTAATAAATCATTTCAATATATTTTATTTATATTATAAAAATTTAAATCCATATTTATAATATAAAAAATATTTCCACCAAGAATGTTTTCTAAATAAATCAAAATCTTCATAAATTTTATTAAACATAATCACAACAAGAGTAAAAAATCATGATGTAAAAAAATATTATAAATCGTAGTAAATGACCAAATTTCAATCATAAAAAATATTCATAATGAATCATGAAATAATATCCTATGAAATTATAAGTGAAAATGTATATGTAAACTCCTTCAATCCAAATGTTGACACTTTTAATGGTGTTTTATACATATATGTGATTTATTATGACTTATAAAAGTTATTACATAATAAGAAAACAATATATATAATAAATTATATAATATAAATATTATATGAAAAGGTAATGTTTTCATTCATAATTAAATCAAAACATAATCAATGTCACATAAGAGAAGTGTAATAATGGTAATATATAATGGTAAATATACATTAAGTAATACTACACACTCAAATTTTAAGTGTTTATACTCAATATGTAAGACTCTATATATGAAAATATTTTTTATAATCTTATGAGTGTTGTGAGAATAAACGAGTTTTAAGTGGTTTGTCTCTATACATATGTGTATTGACATAGTGAATATTTCAACAAAATATATAAAATTGTTATAACATTACACTTAAAGAACATTTATTTATGATATAATTTCTAGATATAAATCCATAAAATGGTAATAGATGATAATATTAAATAAATAATGGTCAATGAAAAATTAATTATAACCAAAACCTTATTAATCAATAAAAATAATGAACATAATAAACAATAGATGAATAAAATGAGAGAGTGATAAATTAATTACTTCAATCAGAATAAACAGAGACATAATATGTTATTTTTATAATAATTAAATAAAAAAGTAAATATCCAATCAATAATTAATGAATGTTGATATGGAAAAATCATTCAATACCTAAAATATTTTACTTAATATCTATCTAGATTAATTAATGGAAATGTATATTCAAGAGATCAATAGACATTTAGAAACATTGTGGATAAGTGCCTAAATGATTTCCAAAAAAATTACAAAGAAACAACTGAAAATTTATTTAGAATATTATATTGAATTTTTTAGAAGACTAATTAATATATACTTGTATTATAATTTAATAGAATATATAGTGTTAAGAGATTTTATGGTTAATGTAACTTATATAATTGAAAATATGGATTTATTTTTTCAAATGTTTTATCATTGAATTTAGTTTATGAAGGATTTTTATTGTTTGGAGTTAATAATGACTACTTAATGTTGAAATATTGGATATTTCATAGATAAATAATATATACCTCTCATTAATAACTATATCGTTAGATAAAGTACTCAAAATGTGTTTTTATGATGATATTGAGATTGAGATACTCAATTCTATTAAATAAAAAAGAATACATTTGAAAATGATCTATAAAATATATTCTGAATGTTGTGAACTGTAATAATATTATATGGTTTATTACTAATCCACCTGTCTCTACAGGTCTGATAAATAACATTTTACATTAATATCTCAACACCTTTTTTGGTTTGTTTTGGATGATATATTTTTTAAATAAAAATTATAATTTTAGAATATAAGATATAAAAATATTAGTATACAGATTGTATAAGAATAGAATTAGTATAAAATCTTAATAAATTTATTATTTATTAAATTATTATATTTCATTGGGAATAATATCATTTAATTATGAGTCTATGCATATTGTGATGTAATTATTGTCAATATTTCAGTCGAATCATCCTTG
This sequence comes from Viscum album, assembly GCA_963277665.1. Classification (NCBI taxonomy): domain Eukaryota; kingdom Viridiplantae; phylum Streptophyta; class Magnoliopsida; order Santalales; family Viscaceae; genus Viscum; species Viscum album. Next base: position 2,096,317,772 of record OY728123.1, on the reverse strand, counting down.
AAAAGTTTCATGATTTAGAGAATTTATTAGTTGACTAGGTATTAATGATATTTTCTCAGAAATATCTCAATGTTTTCATAATTGAGGGTTAATTTTAGTATAAATCAAATAAATTTGTAATCAAATAAAAATTTCCATTTTTTATTTAATAAATAGAATGATGATTCACCTCAAACCCACTAATAGTAATACCTGAATCTTGAAATCAACATATAATGCCCCAGCCATAAACATTGCAAAATCTTGAGTAAATCCAATAATTTAACTTTATTTCACATTGATAATTACTGAAACATTAGATTTATAGATAATTATATCATAAAAATACATAAAATCATGTGAATACAATGGGGACACTTCTAGTAGTATCCATTTCTTCAAAAAAACATAATTTTTTTAAACAAATCATGGTTTCTTTTAATGTTTAATCATCATGCCTTTTCACTGATCCCATAAATGAATCTACTATCCATTAAATAATATTAAAAACATTTCAATATCATTATAAAATCCCAAATATCTCATTAAGTGATGTAAAATAAGGAATGAAACTCTTAGTCTATGAATATATTACATTCATAAAAACATTTTCACTGAATCATACATTTCACCCAAAAATCATACGCTCGTTAATATACCTCATGGAATCATATGATTCCTAAAAAACATCATAGAAATCAGAAATCTTAAATGTAACTTATGGTATACATATTGTTCTTACAATGTATCTTTTACTGCTATATAGGGAGTAACATTTATGGTTACATTTGGAATACTCATCACAGAAGAATCCTTAAATATCATAGGGAAACCATATCGTTAAAATCCATATCATTACCCAATTCATTAGTGAGATATCAGGGGCCTACCAGCCCTCAATTTAGCATCGAACCAACCATATAAATAAGTAATTCCCATTAAACATAATATAATCACATCACATAAAACAATCATAAATGAAACAAATTACATTTCCACATTGAAATAATAAGATATCATTTCATGATATTGATATAATCAATGCATTATCAAAACCATTTTCAATAAAATGATACCTAAAAAGGACATATTGTATTTGTTTCATTTAAAAACATTACAGCTTGTAGAGGAATCCAAATATTAGATAATGGTCACAGTGGCAGAAATGTCAGTGTCGTTGCGTACGTTAAAAACATTCCTTTTTTCATTAAGTAAAATTCTTCATATAAAAGAAATTTTTTTCAAAAACAATTGAATGAAATTAATAGTCAAATGGGTTCAATATACACCATAAAAAATAATGTGGTTTATATTATCATGATATTCCTCAATGAAAAGAGATTGAGACGAAGTCCCTTACCTTGAGTCTGACTCTCCACGTAAAATTTTTATATTCATAAATAATAAACTTAGGTTAATTTATAATTTATTGAGAACATGTTTCATGTTTGTTATTCCTTTTATAACACTTATTACCATGTTATAAGAATTACATAATTATTTATGTTCATATCAGACATTTTGTTGATATTCGGTACTTGAGTCAAAAATGAAATTTTCTTGATGTTAATAGTCCATGTGGTCATAAATCCATCATCTACATCATAATATTCATGAAATAATAATCACTTTTATAAATAAAGTACAATTTTAAATCAATTCATTAAAAGTGGATATGTAAAATGAAAAATGTTACTATAATGGAAAAGGTAAGTCGTACACACGCATGAGTAACGTTTCCATTTTAATTTACTATTATTTAAATAATGTAATTATTATTTTCAAGAATGATAATAATTTTATTAAAACCATAATAATATTTTAAATATAATTATATATATCATAAATGTGATTTTCTGAATAAAAACAATTTGTGTCCCTTCGTGGAGGTGATAGTTCACAGGTACGAACAGAAGACATTATCATTTTTATATACAAGGAAGGTAAGAACATAACTGAAATATTATTCTTTTACAATGATAAATATTTGATGAATTCCATATATAAATAATGATTTAATCATTGCAACCAGTCTTCATAGATGGTATTGAAAAATGGACTATATCATTTCACGAGGCGATAGTCCGCCGTACACACTAATGAAATGTTCATTCCCCATTTGATTAAATTGGAGATCGATTTAGGTGAGGATATTAACATAATAACATCTCAATATATATAATATACACGAATTATTATTTCATATTATAATAATAATATTATTATTAAGTGAATGAATAAATAAAACATAAACACATAGAAAGGATACCTTTTTGTTGGTTGACCACCTTGGAAGAACACCTTCACACCTCTAAAGAGGGTGTTCTACCTAATCTATGTCCTTAGGAATATGGGGCGGGATTCTAGGAAGAGTTTTGAGATGACCTTGGATAAACCAAAAGGATTTTTATGTGTGTGTATTAGAGAATAGTGGGTACCTTTTATAGGAGTGGGGCGGGGAAACCACAGAAACACTTAAAATATTACATTATTATAAATTCAATATTGGTTCTAAATAGTACTGAAATCATTTAATTAAAAGATAATTTGATTTTTGGTTGAATAAACGTCATAAAAGTAAAATTAGACAATATTTTAATATTTTTTATCCTCTACTTTTTTGTTTAACCCTTATTGTACATTTTTTAATCTTATCGAAATATTATGTTATTTACACAATGGGGGTTAATGTAATTACCATAACTTGTCAAACGGCCCTAAAAATTACATGTATGACATATTTGGACATATAAGAACCATTTGGATAAGTCTTCTATGATTATTATTTTAATATCATTTAATAAATTATTTTATATTTTGAAATACCAATAGTGTAAAGTTTTTCACTATTCATTAGATGAATTTTAAAAATATCCTAACCAGCATATAAGTTCGATCCAAATACATTAACGCATAAAGAAAAAATTAGTAATTTGTAATAAAATTAGTGGATACCGTAAATTAGGCAAAAAATTATTTATTTTATTTTTTATAATACCTTTTATTTGATTCCATCATTAACTAAGAAATTACAACATCATCTTTGTGTCACCATTGAATTTAAATATTAATTTTAAAAAAATTATAAATAAATTACATTGATTTAGGTGCTATATTTATCTTCCTGCTAACTATTTATATTTTATTATATCCAATGTATAACTCCATATTAAACATCTTTAATTGTTTAACATAAGTGTAACAAAAATTACTATTCAATGAATATAATATTATAAATGCATTAAAGGAATCCAAGTGGATCCAAGTGGTTATAAAATCACCCCAAGGATTATCATGGTCAATATAAAAACATCCAATAAAATTATGACTAGTGTTTATGTAGTTTTATATTATTATATTATTATTTTTACCTTTAATTACCTGATTTATCCTCAAACATGGTAATAAAAATAAATACTAATGTTACTATTCATAATGTTCAAAACTAAAAGATATTTTTTACATAAATTTTACCCTATGATTCACAATACGGAATCAGTTTTGTGAAATCAAAAACACATAATTGGAATAAATTAATTTAAAACTAATCCCCGTTTTCAAGACGCTAATAACGTAAAAACCATCAAAAGAATGACAAGAATTTATATCTAATTTCATTGTGAACATACATCCAATTACAAAAATTATATATAAAAATAAAATGTTAATCTATTTATACATTAAATAAAAATAAAAATACAATATAATAATATAAATAACTCTGACTATCAAAAAGTTTAGAATTAAAATGCAGTATTTTATCACTATTCATTAAAAATTGAATTTTATCAAAAAAATACCAAAAAATAATCCAAATAGAATTTTGATATCCTGATTATATATAATAATTTTATTCTATAAAATAAAACCTATAAAAGAGTCAAAACATATATATAAAATGGGTTCTCCATCAAAAGCCGGTAAAATTTCATTTTTCGAAAAATGATCCTTTTATCTGTATAATATTATTTGTTCTTATATAATGTCTAAAAACACATTAGAAAAATATTAAATATTATATTTAATTAATAATTAATTAATATAATCCAAAAAGAGTGATTTGATTATTTAATCAACATAATTTTTCACACTTAAATAGTTTTTTATAGAAATGCAACCATTATATTAAATTGGGTTTTATCTACATTTATAATTAATTTTCATACCAATGAATCATTATATAAATATATTTAATCCATATATTCATAATTTTGTTAATAGAATTCATTCCCACCATTCTAACGACTATGTGATACTTACAACTTAAAATGGTTATATTAGTAAAATATTATTTTTATATGCAACTAACTCTTTTGTCAGCCTAAGATTTCAAAGAAAAACACTATTATGTGTTGAGTTCACTATAAAAATAGAATACCTTTAAAAGAAATTTTCATATTAAATAATAAATATTAATTAATATAAAAAATTATTATTTTATAATTACATGGGATGTTACATTCTTCCACCTTTTGGAAATTGCGTCCTCACATTTTTATATTTGGGCTCAGTAACTGTGGTTTCACTTTTTTAAATTACATCATTGATATACCACATTGATAAATGATTAATTAAATATTCCAATTTAAATGAATGAAATTGAATTATAATGGCCTCCCAAGATAACATAAACTAGGATTCCATATCGGAAAACCTGGATATAGAGGAAAAATAACTATCATGTTCTGATGGAGAGTGATAGAAAACATGATTTGGAGAAAGTTAACAATCAGAAAACCACATACATGTGATGGATTAAATGGTAATTTATTTTTATGTATGAAAATTAAATGGAAAATATTTTTGATTTTATTTTCATTTTATAATGTTAAGGAATTATTTTAATACATTCAATAAAATATATACAGAAATACACTTACATGACAAGAAGAGTTTAATACATTAATAAAATTCCACCAAAACTCATATTTTTCAGAAAATGAAGCGTATTTGAAATTAAATTTTATTACATGAAGCACTAGAACAAACTTATAGTGAATCACATTATCCAAAAAAACTTAACTGTCTACTCCTCCTATCTTGAATCATTAACCAAATCCAAAAATTTCGGGTAAAAATAATATAATTCTCCATATATAATAATCATTAAAATAAGTATTACTACTTTTAATTTCTGAACTTCAAAATTAATACCCAAATTCCATCATAGAACATTTCATAATTAACTTTCCTTAAAAATCATCAAATAATCCAATCTAAGATTAAAACCCAAAATTTGGAAGGATTTGATCACATAGTCTTCCATGATAACTTTTAACAATTATCTGAAAATAACTTCAAGTACTCTTAAAGTCTAATACCAATAAGTAATTACCCTAATCACATATTTTACACGTTAGGTTATTCATTTCTATAAATAACATGAATCGCCATAACTAAATAATAAATACATAGATTTTTAAAAAATAAAATTCAATCAATACTCATCAAATTAAACCCCATTGTATTCTATCTTTATTTGGTATATAGGGTTTCCAAAATAGTGAAATACTTCCAAAATATAATTTACCTCTCAATCCCAAAATCATTTTCCAATACAAAGGATTCCCATTTAATAAAACATATGTTACCAAAATAAACTTATTCTTATTTCATCTACTCTTTTAAATAAAATTATAAATTCATACTACCCAAGGAAATCATGTAGGTCTATGGTACGCAATACACCATTGTTGCCCTTCGGTTTTGTGTTTGATCCCTATAGCCTTGTCAGATGCAATGAGTTGTCACCCATCCTGGGGGTTGTCTTTTTTCAAAACTATGTCATTTTTATAAAATTATCCATATAAGAGAAAAAATACTAAATAATAACTAGAACATGTTTTATCCTTAATGGTTATCTTATACCTCACATTTTCTTCCCAACTCATAATGGCCCCAACATCTAAATTTATGAAGTCTTATATATATTAACATATATTTCCTTTTTATTATTTCACCTCTAAATTATTTAGTAAAACTATTTCCAAAATAATGAACATTGAGCCTTGATCATGGTGTCTACCTGATTTCATAGTCATATTTTTCATGTAGATAGAAGGTCCATTCATTACAATAATGAAATAGTGATTTTTTCAAATCACTTGATTCCTTTTTTCCAAATGGAGCCTGTATAACTTGGGTCATATGTGTGTTTGTAGAGAAATTGGTTTTTAAAAATAATGTTGTATGACATATAATTTCAATACATCATATAATACATGCGTTATATAAATCATTTAGACCATGTTTTTGTAGAAACTTTTAATCAATGGGTCTTTTAAAATGCCTTAAGTATGTTCCAAAATACTATATTTTACCATAAAATATAAATAAGTTGTAAAAGGGCCACCTTGTTTAGAAACATTTTCAAAATCATAATATTCATCCTATGCTTGTGATAAGGTAAAACATCTATAAATTCCTTGATTATATTTACCTATTTTTAAAAAATGAGAAAATTGAGAAAAAAATATTTTATTAAAAACAACACATGATCCACGATGGTCTCGATGTATATTGTAAGTGTTTGATATCTCAAACTACTGATTGCAAGACAATTTTATCTTATTAAATGTTTCAAAATAATCTGGACAAGACTTTGTAATAATTATTAGAAGCACGTCATCAATAATATATTAGAATGTTGTTTGAGATACTCCTCCTTCAATTTTTAACCAACATCCCTTGATCTGAAAAAGTTATAGAACAATTATTTAACCAAATGAATAGACATAGAATGTTATCATATGTTTAACCAAAACTCTTAATCCCTAAATATGGATACACATTTACTATGCTACCATCTATAAGGCCACATCAATTGACATTACATAATCTTGAGTTAAGTCAATAATTTGACTGCATTTCACATTTGAGGATATTTTCATGTTTAGAGATATAAAAATTTAGGCCATAACATATACATAAAAAATTTATATAAATACAATTTTGACACATCCAACAGTGTCCATTTCATCTATAAAATATAAATTTTAAAATGATAAGTTGTTTCTTTTCATGTTTAATCATCATAAGTTTTACCTAATCTCACACATGACCTTATTTTCCCTTATATCCTATAAAAAACATGTCAAATACTCGAACTGAGAACAAAAATCATAGTAAGAGATATAAAATAAGGAAAGAAATTTTTTGATGAAGAATATTACAACTAATTAAAACATTTTAACAAAATCATAATTTTCACCCATAAAACATAAAATCTTAAACATACATCATGGAATCATAATATTCTAGAAAAACACTTACCATACATAAATATTAAAGGTAACATGTGGAATACATATAATACTTACATTGTATCTTTCACAGCAACATAGATAGAAACCTTTATGGTTACTTTTGGAATACCCATTATAGTATATTCGCTAAATCACATAGGAACAACCTTATCATCTTACTCAATCTCATTATCCAATGCATTAGAGAGATATCACGGGATCACCCACCCTTGTTTTATCAAGGATCCACCCATATACATAAGCATTTCCCAAGAACCATTACATTATCATATCACATAAGAAATCCATAAAGGGAAAATAACATTTCCACATTTTAATCATAAGATATCATTTCAAGATATATATATATATAATCAATCCATTATGAAAACCATTTTCATTACCAAAATACCTAAAAATGGAAGATGGTATTTATTTTTATTTTCAAAACATTACGGCTTGTAGAAGAATCCAGATATCAAATAATGGTCATAGTAAAGTAAATGTCATTGTTTCCACTTACGTTAAAAAAATTCCTTTTGTCATTTAGAAAAACTCATAATATAAAAAATATTACTTTTGAAAATTTTTGAATGAAATTAATAGCCAAATGGGATGAATATAAATTTTATAAAATAATTTGGCTTATATTATCAAAATATGCCTCAATGGAAGGACATTGAGATGAATTCCCTTACTCTGGGTCTTCTCAGCATGTATAATTTTTATATTCCTAATTAATAAAAGTAGTTCTATTTTTACTTTATTAAGAAAAAAAATTATTTATTATTCTTTTTATATCACTTATTTCAATTTTATAAAAATTACATAATTTTTTATGTTCATTTTGTAAATTTGTTTATATTCGGTTCTTTAGTTGAAAATCAAACTTGTTTTATTTTAATAGTCCATGTGGTCATAAATATATCATCTCTATATTAATATTCAGGACATAATAATCACTTTTATATATCAATTATACTTATAAATCCATTCATTAAATGTGGATACGAATAATGAACAATGTTACAACCATAGAGAGAGTAAGGCGTACATACACATGAGTAACGTTTCCATTTTTCATTTTTTATTATGTAAATATGGTAATTTTTATTTTCCATAATGATAATATTATCATTAAAATTATAATAATCATTTAATTAAAAATATATAAACCAAAAACGTGATGTGGCAAATAAAAATGATTCACATCACTTTTTTGAGGTGATAGTTCAAATGTACGCACAAACGTCATTATTAATTTCATGTGTATAGAAGTTAAGAAAATAATTGAAATATTTTTATATAAAAATTAAAAATATTTTATTAATATAATTTATAAAGATGTATTCCATCATTATAAATAGTCTTAATCGATGGTAATTGAAAAAGAACTATATAAATTGTGAAGGTGGTCGTCCTCTATACACATAAACAAAATGACTATTTCCCATTTGATAAAATGGAGATGTATTTACGTGATAATATTTATATAATAAAATATCAATAAATTTTGGATACTGAATTTATTATTTCATATTATAAGAATAAAATTTAGAGGATATGGAAGAAGAAAAAATATAGAAACACATAAAAAATAATTTATCTTCTTCAGTTGATCACCTTTCCAGAACACCTTAACACCTCTAAAGAGGGTGTTAAGCCTAAAAAATACATCATGAATAAGGAGAGAGATTATAGAAGTAATTATTGTAGGATATTGGCTGGAAAAAAAGTATTTGGATGTGTGATTATTATATAAGAGTGGGTACCATTTTATAGGAGAGGGGAGGGGCACCCTTGGAAACTCTTAAAATATTTGATTAATATAAATTCTATTTCAGTTCCAAATGAACCCAAAATAATTTATTTATAATATATGATGATTTAGGGAAGAATAAACATAATTAAATTAAGATTATACATGTTTTTAATATTTTTTAATCTTTATCTTTTTGGTTTATCCCTTATTTAACCCTTTTTAATCTTGTCGTGATATTGTGTTATTTACACTTTATGGGTTAATGTAATTACTATAACCTATCAAAAGACCCCCAAAATATAAATTTATGCCAAATTTATAATTTTCATACCAATTTTACAAAATATTATAGTTTTATTAATTTAATATCATTTAATAAAATATTTTATATTTTAAAATAACAATATAGTCAAGTTTGACACTATTCGTTAGTTAACAATTAAAAATACCATAACATGAAGTTAAGTTCAAACAAACTCCTCAACTAATTAAAATTATTCCAAAATTATCCAAAAAATTCATATATGGTGTAAATTATGTTAAATAATATTAATTTTAATATTTATAATATCTTTTATTTGATTCTTTCATTAATTAAGAAATCAATACACCGTCTTTGTTTCTCCATTTAATTTAATTATTTATATCCTAAAAATTATAAGTAAATTACCAAGATGTAGTTATATTTTTTATATTTATAATTACTATATATAGTTTTAATTATCCCCTATATAACTCAAAATTAAAACACGTTCCTTTTTTGAAAACATAAGTGTATCAGAGTGACTATTCGTTGAATATAATATTATAAATGCAATAAAGATGTCCATGTGGCTCCATATGGTCCAAAAATAATCCAAAGGATTCTCTTTGTTGGTATAAAGTCATCTAATTAAATTATGAAAAGTTTTTGGCTTTTTATATATTATTATAATAATATTTTTACCTTTAATTACTTGATTTATTCTTAATCGTCGTAACTAAAATAATTGCTAAAGTTATAATTAATAATTTCAAAAAATTAAATGGGATGATTTAAATATTAGGGAACCAATTATTACAAATATTAAATCCATTTTTCAAAATAAAAAAAACATAATTGGCATAAATTAATTTAAAATTAATATTCGTTGCCAAAACGAGAAAATAAGTTTTTTAAAAGTAAAAACCATCAAGTATTTACAATCGTTTATATCAAATTTCATTGTAAAATTACATCCAATGAAAAAAATTGTATTAAATGATAAAAACCTCATATAATTACACTTTAAAACCAATTAAAAATATAATCTTACAATATAAATATCTTTGATGAAAAAACTGCTTTGAATTAAAATGTGGTATTATTAACTATTCCTTTTAAAACATTTATGAAAAAAATACCAAATATTAATCTAAACTATATTTTCATGTCCATATTCTGAAGAAAAAGATTATTTTTTTGCAATATTAAATATAAAAAATTCAAAACCATATTTAAAATCCATTCTCCATTAAAAGGGGTTAAAACTAGATTTTTAGAAAAACCATCATTTTATCCTTAAAATTTTATTTGTTATTAAAAAATCTCTAGAAAATCAATAAGATAATTTTTTAGTATTATATTGATTTAATATTTCATATATTTAATCCAACAAGACTGATTTTATTATTTTATAAACAAAATTATTCTCTCTTAAATCATTTTTTGTAAAACCACTTCATTTATATTCAATTAGTTTTTATTTACATTTCTAATTAATTTTATAACCACTAAATAAATATTTAAACATGTGTAAATAATATTTTAATAAATTATTCAATTTATTTCCTTATCACCATTCTAATGACTATGCGATAACTAAAACTTAAAATGATAATATTAATAATATATTATTTTTAGTACAACATAGTCTTGTGTGCAAGGTATGATTTTAGAGAAACTCATTGTTGTGTGTTGGGTATGCTATATGCCACATAATAGCAATAAGAGTAAAATTAATATCTAATTCATAAATACTAATAAAAAATTATTATTCTATAATTACATGGGATGTTACAAGACATATGATATATTATATTATGTGCAGAGAAGGCTTGGGATGAATGATCATATATGGGAATAAAATCATATTATATGACATGAATATTTTATTAATACATGTGAAAATATTTATTATGCTTCAAGAAGAATTATCTGGAGTGATTTATATCCAATACATAAAGATTAATTATATATTTCATGATAAGTTCATGGTGAATTCTGATATAGATGATTAAAGTAAACTTTCTCTTAATGGGGCATGAACTTGATGTTATGGATTCAGTTTAAAAATCATCCAATTGCTATGTTTGATTTATTCTATACACTAAAATAAGGTAATTTTAAATTATTTCTTAGTGTGGAAATTTGAATTAAAAACTATAATTGATGTGGAATCAAAAGTAAGTTTATGAGATCATTTATATAGTTATATGTTATTGTTCATTGGATGGGAAAACATGAAATATTTTCATGCATATGGGACTGAGATAAGGATTTCTATGATGAATAATAATGTATTTAAACTAAATATAACTGTAAGGGGGGCATTGAAAACTTACATGGTGGGTAAACCACATACAACCCATCATTATAAACTGATTGGAATGTCCATATTATGAATAGATTCATGGATCCATTATGTTAAAAGGATTTAGTAATTAATAAGTATAAAAAATCATGAAAGTAAATTATTCCTTGAGTTACCATGAAGTATCATGATAAATTTTTTATTTTCTTATTACTATAAAAAATAGAGATATATTTTTTCTCTGATTCATTAGTTTTTTTAGTTGAAGGATAGCCTTTAAATTTGTTAAAATATAAATATTATAACACATTGATGAATTCTGTGGTTGGTCTATTGAGATAACATTGAAATCATGATGAGATTTTTGTAATTTGGTTTTGAAATAAGATGTCAGTTTTTTTAATTTCAATAAAATATTTCAATTTAATATTTATATAGTAATTATATAAGTAAAAGGATCTATATTCTGGTGGCTTCAATATCTATTGAATCGGTTGTATATCCAGTTTTTTTCAAGTATCTTGATTGAAGAATAAAATTAAATCGAAACAAAGTTATATATATATATATGAATTCTCATTCAATTGTAGATGAAATTTAGGTTCCATGAAGAATAATATTTAGTATATGATTAAATAATGGGTATTTAGTTTTGGGAGATCATAGGGTTATAACATTCTACAATTATAAATTGTGTATTATAATTTTATTTATATATGAACTTTCAAAAACATTTTAATGAGAAGTAGAATGACTGTATAGATAAAAACATTATCAAATTAAAATGGGATGGAAGACACCATCTATAGAACATGACAAAGAATAATTAGTATATCAATAAAATGATATAGATATATCTATGTTAGATGAAATTATTTATGGATAATCAATGAATACAAATGTAGTTTGTGATTGTATATCCTGTATTCATGAAAATGTTTAATCAATTGATACATTGAGGACTCAATAAGATTAATTATTTAAATATATTTTATGTGGAACATATTATTGTAATAGAACATATTATAGAATTATCGTACTATTTGTATTTTCACAAATGTATGTGGTCAATGAGATGTTTTTTGTAGTGTTTATCGTCTATGGTTGTGTGAAAAATATTCATTTCAAGTGATCAATTATGATAGGATTAATTTGTGGAAAAAAATATTATAGATAATCTGGTTTGGGTTATAGATCAATCAGATATCAATATACTAAAATCAGGTACCATTGATGAAATATTTCCTTCCATTGTAACATGGAATATGTCGTAAATGTTTTTCTGGAAAAATATTACCAAATTTATCTATCTAAAATAATGAAATTAAAAATATTTCTTTTAGGAAACATTTTGTTCTTTTATAACACCCTAACAAAAAACACAAAGTCTTGGATGGATTGTAAGGGGAGATTAGGAACCCCAACCCATAATAATGAGTATGACGACTAGTGGAGAGGGGCTAAGTAGAATATTAGGGAAAATATCTACTTAGCAATAGATAAATGATCATGTTAGTAGTACTGTAAAATTAGAATACATGTGAACGTTAAAAATAAATAAAAAATTGATAACAACAATAACATAAACCCATTTTATAAAAATATGGAATGTAATACCTTTTATATATAATCATTAAGGAATATCAGATATTTTGTAGATATATATAAAATAAACAAAAACAACAAATAGAGAGGGATATCTAAAAAGGATCATGATTTCTATCCCGACATCACCTTGACACGCATGCACCATTAGTATAACTGCTTGTTGTAGGGCCACCACCACCATAAAAAATTTAGGATAAATAAATATACCCATAAATTGATTTTTCCATGTAGTATATGATTGTATACAGATTATGAAATGATGAATTCTTTCATTAAATATGTAAATAATGTATATAAACGTGAATGCAATGAATTAAAATAGATGCACACGTGAAAAATCACATATCAGGTGATTGTTCCGAAATAAGGAAACCATGAAACATGGACCCTCTTACTTCATCTATATCCTAGAATAGATGATATTTACAATTTACATGAATCACAGATTCATCCATAAGACCAATATAAGTCTCAAATACTGATACCTATCTATGATTCCTTCTATCTCACTAAAAGTCATCATTCCCCACCACATATCTCAATTCTAGGGGAAAAGGTGTCAGGATCCACTCTATATCTCATGTAAACCAAAATTACATCAAGCATTGTCATTATTAATTTTAGACACTACTATAGTTATCAAGAATCATGTCCCACATACACCCTATATGATTAATTGTCCATGTAGGTTCCACTTGTAACTTTGATACCAAATAATAGAATCTTATTGACCTTGCACATATACGCACACACAATACATAACAAGTAATTTATTTTAAAAAAATGAAAAATATTTCATATAAATACTGTTAATAAGGCAAAATACACACACACACAATCATGTATTCATAAAAGAGGTCGCACGGTCCATAGTTACACACATGCACAAGAATGTGTTATCAATAGAGGTCTCATGGGACATACAATCACACACTCATACACAAACATGAACCTGTGTGTCATTCTAAGATTTGTATCATGGGACATATACTCATTCACAATAATTTCATTTTTTTATTATAGTTATCATGTTCCTCGCACACAGATATGCCCAAATAGTCATATCATATCAAGAGATGTCTCACTTCCACACACACAAACAAGTATGTCTTATCAAGATTGGTCCCATATGCCATATATGTATTAACAAACATTTCATCTCAATTGAGGTATCATGGGAAACAAATGAAAAAATATGTATGTCATCCCTATATAGATCTCATGATCAAGAGACACAAACACACACACGAACATAAAATCATGAGATGTATAATGTTCTAAACACACACATTCCTCAACTTTGCATATCCAAAGAGGTCTCATAGAAAACACACATAGATAAAATATTTTCATGTAAGGAGAGATCTCACTTGATGCAAAAACATGTAGAAATGTATTTTATATCATTATGTATTGTAAAATTTCTATAACATATTTTGTAACTTTTATTATTAAGTGTATCAATGACCAATATCAATGATCTCTACGCGAGTCAATCTCACAAAATAATTATTGGTTGGATGAGAACCGAATAATCATATGAGGATTCACGAGGAATGATCCAAGAATAATAATTTTTTCGAGAATATTATTTTTTTAGACAACCCCAATGGGATCAAATATAACTAATATATCAGGATGATTCCAAGAATGATCAGGAAAAAGTCATTTTTCCACAATTATTTTACTTGGTAATCAAAATGAAATAACAATATATCATGATGTAATTCCTATACCACACCCTTTCGATATAGATATAGGGTATTATATATTTATAATAATTAATATCTAGTAAAAATTATAAGAATTTTGTATAAATGTTCACTTTTCAAAAAATCCCTATAAATGGAATTTGTAGATCCAGTGTAATTTCTCTTTAGAAAAAAGTAATTCATCTTGGAAAACTACTAGAGATCCATGGTTTGAGAGACATTGGGTTATTTTTAAAAATGATGTGTTTTTTAATCATAATTTTGAAAATAATATTTTTTAGATTATATTATATACCATTATCTATTATCTAGAATAATTTACCAAACTGTACCCCTATCATGCATGGAATGCTACCACTTTCTAAAACCCTAATAATTTGGCCACATAGTTTTGTAAAATGTTGGTTTACCATTTATTTAAATCTTTTAAATGGTAGAATGTTACTTGGGGAATGATTTATAGTTATATCTGGCAATGTACCCACCATAATCCACATAAGGCTCCTCTCTAGAAGGATACACAATTACCTTGTAAAATCATAATGATTTACCTAAACAGTTCTTAAGAAGTGAACCCCCTAAAGGCATATAAAAAAAATATAAAACCACCTAAAAGGTACCTAAGACATCACACAAGTAAATAATAAGTCAAAAACCCATTTCATGCCTTATACAAAGCAAGGCATTCCACTAATGGAATGTTTGAGGTTATTACAACTATCATAGAAAATAATTTATTTTACATAGTCAATATACATTCTAATCAAATATATGAAGTCAATAATTTATTAATAAAAATTAATCTAGTCTTGATAAGACATAAAAAAAATTTAAAAATATTATAATTCAAAAAAAAATATTTATTTAAGTTGGATTAATTTATTATACTTTTGATTCGAGGATGGATTAACTATTTTAATATAGTTTATTTAACTAGAATATATTAATCTGTCCGAAGTATTATTTTTTAAAAATAAAAAATAACCTTATATGATCCAAAAATATAACATTATATATATGTATATTGGTTTTGTAAATCCATACATAAAGATATAATTTTATGGAATGATAAATCAATCTGAAATATAATTTTTAATATAGTCAGAAAACCAACCGTCCATTAAGGTATATCATCTTGAACCACACATAGTTCCTCTTGAACCACCCAACCCATCAACAGTTACCCAGATTCGTATAACCACATTACCCAACCTAGCATTTCCCACCCAAATACTATCCCACCCAGTCTTCATAGTCCCCCATTGGAGACTGTATATCCCACAACCACATGCATTCCCTACATGGCCCCCTAATATTTTATAGTTCCCAAGCCAACCCCTTTACATGAATCACACTTTCCATTATTAAAACTCAATTTACACATCCTACATAGTTTTTGACTTCTAATAGCAGACATAGAACCATTAACAAATCTAAAACTACCTCGTAACTACCCCACTCGACCCTCTAAATTGTCCAACAAAATAACTTGAAATCATCCACCCAACATTACACCATGAACAGTTCCTCCTAACTCCTTGTATAGATCACCATATCCCCTTCAGACATGCATTTATTTTTCCTAACCTAATCTAATAAGACTCCTATTTAACCCAATATGCCAACAAAATAATCTAAATTTTCTAAAATATTGGATACATGAACCTCCGATCACACATTTATTGAAACAATTAAAAACAAACCCAATATTTTTTATGAATATATGTATTTTTTAAAATATTACATAATGTACATTTATAAATTAAGTTTAGAAAATAAATATATTTAATTATTAGTATTGTAATAAAATACAGTTTATTATAGTTTATTTTTTGTATATAATTATATTATATTATATTATATATATAATTAATTTCATTAATATTAGTATACTGCTATATGCATGTTTTTATGTATTTATTCTTCATATGTCACTTACTACATAGTTATATATCTATTATCATTAATAAATTATTATAAATATTTTTTTATTTGTATGTAATTATTTACTTATTTTACTTATACATGTATATATATATTTATAATTATACTTATATTCATAAATTTGTGCATGTGTATGGATGAACACACACAAAAACATACACACACACACAAATATATATATATATAGGTTAATATATCTATATATATTTCCATGTAAATAATAAATATAGTCTGTTGGAATAATATGACATCAACATCACATGAGAATGTTTTCATATGTACTCAATCACAAACAACGAAAAAGAGGACATGTTTTTCATTATGGTAAAGAATGCCAATAATTTTATTATGAAATGTTATTTTTCTAATTAATTTTATTATTTTATTTCATAAGATTATGGGTTTCTATCCACATTTTTATGAACATTAGTTTCAATATTAATTTAATTATAAATTACTTAATCAATCAAGAAAATAATATATATATATATAAATATAAATATTTGATTTTCTTTAAACAATAAAATATACATGTTTTTATGGGTTGTCTCTATCTCTAATTATTCATATACTTTTTGAAAGAGATATCATGTGTGAGTTATCAATATTTTTTTATTTTCTAACTAAAAAAATTATTTTTTTCACAAGAAACCCTGGATGATATTTAAATAATTAAAAATAATGGTCTGGATGCAGAAATTTTCATACCATTCATATACATTATTATATAGTTCATCTTATCTAGGATTAATTTTCATCCATAATAGGTAGACACACATTCAAAAAAGATACATTACCCCCCCAAATACAAACACATAAACACTCCCAAATTCAAACTTTTATATTTGTGCATTTATCTTAGAAGTGATATTTTAATTTTTGTATGATTATGAATAAAAATATACATATAAATGTTAATGACATACATAGATGTATACCGTATATAAATGTTTAAATAAATATATAATATACAAAAAGTATTGAAAAATTACATAAAAAATATATTAATTTTAGTAAATACTTATATAAAAAACTAAAAAAAATTAACTTATAATTTTTTAAATTATTTTAAACATATTAATATATATATAAATATAAAGTATATATATATATATTAATTATATGAAACTTAAAAAGACCATTTATAAAATAAATATAAATATTTATATATATATCTCTATGAAATATATATTTCATATAGTATTGTTTAAATTTTTAGTAAATAATTATATATATAAGTATTTTTTTAAAATATATATTAAAAACAGAGTTTAATTACACTAAATAAATTTGATTTAATTTTTTATTATTTAATTTTTATATTTGAAAAAAACCCATATATATTTAATATGAATAATATTTAATTATTTATTTCCCTTATAATATAGATGTAGACCTATCTATATAAATAAGAAGACATAAACATTTAAATAATTACTATGACATTGAGTATAAATATTTATAAATATATTAATTTGTTAAAATAACTATATACAATAATTATATCATTCAAAAAATAAATATTCTAGTTTATATAATTGAATTATAAAAATAAATAAACGTATCAGTGTATATATATATAATTCTATATTTTTTTTATAAATATATTTATTTATTTTTTATATTTTAATTTATAAATATTTATCATTACATATTTATTTATAGCCACTCAAAAACACATACTATAAATTTACTGTATCAATATTGTAAGTTTAATTTTCTCAGAATGATTCCAAAACCCTCTTACATATTTTTTTAACACAAACTAATCAATGAAAAATTGATAATCCTTATTAAAAAATAACTTCTATATGAATGGATACCATGCATAGAATTGAGTTTTTCCTAGATAATTTATCCAATATATATTCATCATTGTTCATTTATGAGGAATATAGAATCTCATCCACATAATCACTTTATAAAATTATTTATTTAATTTTTTTGATTTGATATTTTTCATGATGTTTTTATTTAATTAGAAAAGATTACATATAGTAAAATATATTTTAAAATGACTTATAATTTCATTAGTTTATGAGCTGCTATATCATAATAGAGTCTATTAAGGGACTTAGTTGAGAACATAACATATTGAAGAAAAATTATTGGAGTTATTGATGGAAGAGAGTTCTTGTTGATCTTAATGGATAAAAATTCCCATTTTTTGAGAGAAATATAACACCATATATCTATTAGGTAATAATTATGTTATGTTTCGATGGATTATTAATAAATGGTGCTGATTTTGAGTAATTGTTTTATTATACAAGTTTCATGTTTTCTATTAACTAATTATGAAGGATATAGTATAATTTAAATAATATTAAAGAAGTATGGAATTCACTGTTAGGATTGTGGTTTGGTATCCATGTGTATTAAATGAGTATACAAAAAATCTATGTTAAAAAACATATGATTCAATGGTCATGTAACTATACATTATAACAAATAATTCAATAAATATTATATGATTTTTTTTAAATCCTTGATTTTCCCCTACTGAACATAATTGAGAGACAAAAATTAATTTGAATAGGATCATGGTTTGTGATTTGTTTTATATTGGGGTTTCATTGAAATAGATATTAATCATGATGTTATAAAGGATTGATACATGATTATGGGTAAAAGTAATTTGATAATCATTATTCATAGATCCCTTGATTTATCCTTATATTCTCTCTTTGTTTGGAACCAAAATCATAATAGTTTTGATCCCGAAAATTTGGATTATGAGATTATATTTAATGATGTATTGGATTGAAAGTTCAAATTCACAACATCCTTTTTAGATTTACATATTTAGAAACTGTATGATTCTTATCTATGGTATGTATTTTCTTTTCATTCCCATTATAGTTATGATACTTTTATGTATTCAATATTATAAATTTTTATTATCTAAAAGAGATATATATATTTTAAATAAATATATTATTGAAATAGATATTTTAGATCCTATTTTTAAGAATACTTTTTCTCAAGATGGAAATAGTGTATTTGAATTTTTCATGTCAATGGTTCTGATTTTGATATGGGGGTATTTTTTTATAAACCTTCATAAATGTTTTTAATGTGATTTTGGAATAAATGTAATGGAAATAAAATTTGGATAATGAATGTTTATTTTATTTTAAATCAAATTTGATGTCAAAATAATAAATGTAATTGATTTATAGTTTGATTAATATAAAATTTATAATAATAATATTTTATTAATTTTTAAACTTTTAGAAAAATAGATTTTTTATAATAATATTATTAAAAATTTAATAATAGTTATCTAAAAATTTCAATAAAATAATATATTATTTTAAATAATACATATATAAATTGAAATGAATAATAAATTTTAAATGTTAGAAAGAAGGGATGAATTATTGAATGAATAACGAGTAACATAAATTCTAACAGATGGTTATATAATGACTCACTATAATGTTACATTGATTATTTTTATATGTGTATTATACTAAATTTCTCCCAACTCTCTAGGATTTATATTGTATAATGATAGGAATATGATACATAAAATGAAAGAATTATTCTAACACTGATATTGGCTATATTTTGTATGATCTTAGAATGGGTTCCAATATTTAGTTACTCTATGTCGAATTGGTGTTGATGTAAAATTTCTTTTTGTGAAAATTTTCATTGGAATATTTTTTTATTGAAAAATTCCACTGATTTTCTAAAATGGAAATGAAGAATGCATTTTAGATAGATCATTCCATGGAAATCAGGAAAATACTTGTCAAAATCCTATCATATATTATTTATTTACCCTTATTTGTATACCATGTTTCACATATATATTTTTCATATCTCAACGTAATGGAAAAGAAATTCATTGATGTTTATTAGGGTTGGTTGTAATGAATGTTTTAGGAGGACAATTATGGTTCATGTTTTTAACTTTAATGGGGGAGTTAGGATATCCACGGAACATTTTTTATTCGATTTTATAGTTTATATATATGATTAATGTTTTCATCTATAATTTATTTTTATAAAGTCTTATTATTATTATGATTGCAATTTTAATAAATATTTTTCGAAAATTAGTAAATTTTTCTTTTTGAGTTTACTATATTCATTTCTATATATTAAATGATATATAATTTTAATATTGTTCTTATTTTCTAAATAAGAATTCACAAAGTCCAAATAGGAGATGAATTGAGTTCATAAAAAAATTTGTATCCTTGAAAATCCATGTCGTTTATAAATGAAAATCATTAAATATTTTCATTAGAATAATAATAAGATAAAATAAAACCAAAAAAGATATATATAATTCCTTGAGATTTAGTGTGGGTTGGGGAACACAATCACATGTCCACTCCACCAACTATCTTCTCCATGAGTTTGGTTGTTTTCATTACACCGATTATTTTTTCAAGGGCTGTCAGTCCTTTTTCTAGGGAAACATGACTGATTCAAACCTATAAAAACTTGTTATAATATGAAATGATCTTAAAATAATTCTCCACCATGATTTACAAAACCAACAGTATAAATTTTTTTAAAAAAAGAACCATTATAAATAAATTATGAAACTAACAATGTTATTACATGTAAAATTTACATTTTTAAAATACAATAAAAAAGAGGAAGAAATACCTAATATAGGTGAAACGTCCTGGTTCTAGGTATCACCCAAAGGTGCCCCATACCTGGTTAGTCACATGGCCTCAATAACATTTCCTCGAAAGCTAGAGGCTACAGACTAGAAGTGAGGGTTGTGGGAGTGATTTTGAGGAAAATATTCCCTCATGGGTAGAGTAGCACATTGGAAACAAAATTGATAATAATGGTTGAAGTAGTAATAATACAACACAATATAAAATAGTGAAATACCATGAGTAAATAAACAAATGGAGCACGTATATAAATGATGCATGAAACATATGTCTAAGAAAGTATCCAAACATGTCTCAATGCTAGAATAATTTACTAAACTAAGTACAAGTAAATATAACAATTAATCAACTCCAACAGCATTGCAAGCCTCAACTTGGTTCCATGCCCTCCTACTCCATAGTAATCAAGTACCTAAAGTAGAAGGGATCTTTCTCTTATCTATACATACAAAAATATAATATTTTTGGGAAAAAAATAAAGACTAAAACTGGGTGTGAGGATAATCCCAATAGGTAACTACCCAAAGATCAATGTCTAACAATCAGTGAATATATATATTGTAGGAAATATTCAAAATGAGGAAATAAACAAGGAATCACTCAAAATTAAACAACCCTAATGTTTAAATTACATTCACTTACATTTATGAAATTATTCCACCAACCAAACAAAAGAAACCCTCTAGGGATTTCTCACATCCTAAACCATCTACTTTCTCTAATCAAAGACTCTCTAAGGAAGCACTCATTGTCTATTCCCCTTGTGGTCTTGTAACGATAACTATAGACACTCTGATGAAGCACTCAATGTCTAATTCCCAATATTTTCTCGCAACGTGGAACTACAAACACTCTTAGGGAGTAGAAAATTCCATTCCCCCCTATGGTCTCACAACATAATGAGTAAAACAGACACTTTGGGAAAGCCCTCAGCGTCCATTCCCTACAATGGTATAAATACACCAGGTTCCTAGAGTCTTGTGTAAGTCAATCATGCATAAATGATATCTAGCTGCCATAGTAAATCACAATATACTACTAGGATAAATTGATATAATTCATATCACACCCTATCAAATAAAATCACTTCATCATAACAACATTAGGAATTGAAAAAAAAGAATCCTAAAAGGCAATTCTAGACCCAATAGCCAATATCAAATAAAAAATGGGAAAAGACGTCCTTAGCCTGGAAAATAAACCCTATTCACAATCCAATATCCCTACTCAAGCAAAATATGCATAGCAGGCATTAACAAGGTTCAATATTCCTAAACATGCAATACCACAAACTCGATTATTGGGAACTCATGCACATATGAATCAAATGAAATCTACAGAAAGTCACAAACCACTTACCAGAACGTTTTATGATCGATATAGTTCAAAATCATCCTTTCAATCGACCTAGAACTCCATAGATCTAAAAAAACATATAAAACATTCACCCGTGGAAATCTCACAAAAGAAGAGAAATATTGAGAAGAGACTATAGAAGAATAAATAAATCACCGTAGCAATTCAAACTCAATCGACGATGGTTGAATCAGAGAATAAATGGTTGATTAGGGGATCCTAAAAGAATTGAGATCTCTGGTAGTTCTTGTGAGAGACAATGTTAGAGGATGTGTTTTTTTTGAATGATACGTGACCCCAGTCTGATTTATCAAATAAAAATAAAAATACACGGCATGTTCTCTAAGGATACATGGAGTGTATATGCTTTTACTGGGCCATGCTTTCTTCTGTACGTACATCACTCCGCATGGCCATGTACTCGATTGTTACATGGCTAGTACATGGCTACCCACTACAAGGTGTGTACTCTGGAGTACATGGAGTTTGCTCATAAAATATTCATAAAATCCTATTTTTCTAAAAATACTCTATAAATCAAGATCCATACCTGCAAATATTCTATAGGTTCTTACAATATTCCACTATTTAATTTATTTGTCCTCGATTTTCCCTAAGAAGGAGGTGAAGAAGGATCCTCGAACAACTTTGGACACTCTGATTGCACATTAGCCACCCTCTCCCAAGTCTCATCATGTACTCCCCCATGCTACAATAGCAATCGTGCAAGAGGAACAAACTAGGCATGGGGAACCTTCACACTGTGATCAACAATCCGTATATGATGCTTGTCGAACAATGCATCCACCTCCAATTCGACCTCCTCATGTAGAAAAACATGAGATGAGTCTGAGAATTCTCACCACAACTAAAATTGTGGATGCAATTATGCATATCCTGATACCTCTAAGGTAACAGCAACTGATAGGCAACTGACCTGACTCTTTCCAAAACTTCAAATGGCTCATCTTATCTTGGTAAAAGCATACCCTGTCTCAAAATCCTCTTGTGTACCAACCTCAGTTAGACAGGTAGGAACACCTAGTCTCCAACCATGAACTTCATATGTCACCTATTTTGATTAGTATAAGAATTCTGTTGTGACTGTTCAATATCCATCATCTTCCGAATCAACTCCACCTGCTCAGTGGTCTCCTTGACAAGATGATGTCTCAGCATAGTTGCCTCTCCATTTTCCATCCAACATAGGGGTGATAGGAATGGCCTACCGTACAAAGACTCATAAAGTGCCATCTAAATAGATTCTTCAAAATTTGTGTTCTTCGAAAACTCTACCAGAGGTATGTGCTTCCCCCAATATCCTCCAAAATCTAGGACACATACTCAAAGCATGTCTTCCACCATCAAGATAGTACCCTCAGACTGGACATATGTCTGGGGATGGAAAGTTATACATAGAATTACATGTGTACCCAAATCCCTCTATAGTCCCTTCTAGACACAAAAAGTAAAATGTGTGTCCCTATCCAAAACGATGGAGTGTGGAACCCCATATAAACATACAATATCCTAGATGTACAACCATCCCATATAATGAAAAATGAAGGTCTCTTTGATCAGTAAAAATTTTGCATCCTTTGTGAGTCTATCAATTAAAACCCAAACCACATCTTTCCATTGAGGTGACCTTGGAAAACCTATCATTAAACCTATCGCAACATCATTGCACTTCCACTCGGGAATGGGTAATTGGTTTAAAATCTCTTTTGGTGGTTGATGCTCCTCCTTCTCCTATGGATAAGTGGATCACCACATCACAAAACCAGAAACACATCTCTTCATACCTGCCCATCAATATTGATGTTGTATATCTCGATACATCTTGGTGACACCAGGATGAACTGCCCCAACTAAAGAATGAAAATCCCGCAAAATTTCCTCACGTCTGTGTGTTGACACCCACACACATCCATGAAAACACAAGATCTCATCCTTGACTATGGCCCATCCAGGAATATGTCCCCTCTTGAAACACTATCATGTAGTACTAGTCTTTCAAAATAAGATAGTTGACTCATTCACACTCGCTCAACAAGAGTAGAGGTAAGATGTACAAAAGAAAGAAATGGATGCTTCTATCTATCATGAACCTCCAAATGCATCTCATAGAATAGATCCAAAAGCTTCTACTCACTACTGGCCTCCTGAACATCGTGTATCTAATTCCTCCTACTCAACCCATCAGCCACTGTGTTTCCTTTCCCAGGCATGTAGGCAAGCTCAAAATCAATGAACAGAAGATACTCAACCCACCTTCATTGTATTAGATTTATATTGCACAGGGTAATGATGTACATGAGACTTTTTTGGTCGGTGAAAACCACAACATACTCTTCCAAAAGATAATGTCTCTAATAGTGTAAGGCATAAACTACTACATCCAACATGAGATCGTGTGTCAGGTAATTTCTCTTATGTGGCCTCAACTACCAAGACCAGTACACAATGACTCCTTCCCCCTGCATAAGCATTTCTCCCATCCAAATACCTGATGCATCATTGTATACAGTATAGCTCTTTCATGGATCTGTAAAAATGTGTATCAGTGATGTAGCCAACCACCCTTTTATCTCTTAAAAGGCTGAATAACAAGAATCTGACCACATGTACTTCGCACCCTTCTTATCCAGGCCCTTTAGTGGGGCTGCTATACATGAGAATTCTTGTATGAAGCATTTTTAGTAACCAAACATATCTAGAAAAAAAATTTCCTGAAAGACGTTCTTTATATTCTCCCAAGAAACTACTGCTCTTACATTCTCTCGGTATACTTATACTCTTGTCTCAGAGATGAGATGACCCAATTAGTGAATTTGGTCTATTCAAAAGTGGAATTTTGTGATCTTAGTAAAAATTCCATGCTCACTCAGTTTAATCAAAACTATTTTAATAATTGTGGCATGGTCGTGTCGAGTGTGAAAGTACAAAAATATATCTTCCACGAAGACTACCATGAAAGAATCCAAGTATGGATAAAACTCTCAGTTCATCGATGCCATGAAACATGTAGGCACGTTTGTGAGACCGAACTACATAACCACATACTCATATAGACCATACTTTCTCTGAAAGGATGTAAGTGTTATATCTGATGGTCTAATTCGCAATTAATGATAGTCAGACCTCAAGTAAATATTTGAGAACACGCGGTCTCCTCGAATTTGATCAAAGAGATCATCAATCCTCTATAGGGTATATCAGTTCTTGACTGTCAACTAGTTCAGCTTCGGATAATCCACACAATTTCTGAGGGTACCATCCACCTTCATCGCAAATAGTACCAGTGAACCCCAAGGAGAAGTATTGGATCAGATGAAACCCTTTTCGCTTGACTCCTCTAAGTTCTTCTAGGGATCCTGTAACTTCGATGTGGTAACCCTATAAGGAGGAGTGGACACTGGTGATTCCCCTAGCACAATCTCGATAGAAAATTATACCTCTCACGCTAGAGGAAAACCTGGTAAGTTGTCCAGAAAGACATACCTAAAACAATCTACCACTGGAGGAAAGTCCATCTGTGAAGTCCCATGGTCCTCCAGATACAAACTTGCAATTTGGGATATAACTCCTCCTAAACCATGATTCTCGGGTCTAGCTCTGCTTTCTTGGACATCCCATTCTCCCTTATGTTGAAACAAACATCCATCTACTGATGTAAAACTCACCATATAGTGATAGAAATCTACAACGACCTGGATGGGAACTAACTAGTCTATCCCAATAATGACTTCATAGCCTGTCTCCTCTAAGGCATAGAGGTCACATAAGAAGTGAAACCCACAAACCTCAAGAAAGAACTCCTTGCACTGAAGTAAACTAGCCATTATTATCCCAAACAGTGTGCCCAGTGTCAATATATCTGAAAATGTAAAGATACAGTACCCAAGGCTATCCATAATAGAAACTGATATAAAACCATTGGAAGCCCCTGTAACAAAAATTGATGAAGCTAAAATTGAAGAAACTAGAATTGTGCCTCAAACATTGAGGGTTTGGGATCCTTCACATGTTGGATCTTATTTATTGAACAAGCATGACCTATGCCACAACCCTGTAAAGATGACTGACAACCTTGAGCTGGTCCACCCTACAACTGTCGAAAACCGTGTGTCAAACCGTTGTGGCCACAACCTACACTCGGCCAGAATAGCCTGAGGAACCCTATCCCCCAGTCTGATGTGTTACTGGTTGTCCTGCTCCAGTATGAGGAGTCAAAATAGAACTACGATCACCAACTGGTAGTGAGAAAAACTGGCAGAATCCCTGAAGATGACCCATCTTTCCAAAATATTTGTACTCCCCTAGGTCCCAGGGGAAATTTTTCCTTTTTTCCTACTCTTCCCACACTAGTAGCATACCACCTGACTACCTAAAGGAGTATCTCATCTCCTAGGGTCTCCGCGTGTAGAATCCATGAGGTGCTTCCTACATTCATTCAGAAGGGAACCAACTCAAGATGTCGAGCCTCCCAAGATGACAGCTCAAGAATATCTCTGATTGTGCTCTGTGATCAGTGCCTGGTTGACTATAGATGTGATGGAAGTCCACCTGAATATTTTCACCTAAGATCAGATGTCGCTCCTTAGACCATCCTCAAACTTCCTTGCCAGAAATAACTAATCACCCCGAGAAAGGTTTTGAAGTGTTACAGCTATATGAAGTGAAAGTAATACTCCATGACTGATTATGTACCCTCATCCCAACTAATAAACTATCAGGCTTAGTCGTTCCTCAATATCTTTGGGTGGAAGTAATCATATAAGGCACACTATAACTCATCCCAAGCTATAACATGCTTGCTTACCACCTATGAGATCACGTCCCATCATCTCTTTGGTAGAATCATGAATCATATAAGAAGGGATCTCCACTATCCACCCTAGGGGTGTCTCTAAATGCTCAAAGATAGATAGAATGACTTCTAACCATGACACAATAGCCTGAGGTCCTCAATCCCCTTGGAAAGTGGGAATATTCTTTTGTTAGAAAACATGTTTCATCTCTTCTATAGATGTGGAAGGACGTGGTACTCCCTAGAAGGTCTTTATAAACCTTGTGAATCCCTCCTGAAACTATGCATCGACAATTGTATCCATGATAATGACTAGGGCCAAGATGGGCATGAAGTTAGGGTCAGCTAGAAGTCCATAATCAACCATATCTGGTGTCTGATAACTACCTTGAATCATGTGTACAACCAGATGGCGTCTCGGTGTCATAAATCTGCAAGGTCAATCACACACCATAATTCAAGAATATAAATGAAAGAAAACTAGATGTGAAGGAAGGAACAGGAGAAGAAAACATTAGTGATTTCTGAAATTGGATACTAGGCATGTATAAACCCTACATGATGTTTTCCCTTAAGCCTTTCCATGGGATTTTACTTTTTCCAACTGCGGTTGTGTAATACCCCATAGACAGAATGTTTTTAGCTAAGGACATGACACGTACTTGAATCATTTCTATAACACCCAAAGTTTTCATAGTGCGTTACTTCTTCAAAATAATTTAATAACTTGCACTACACTCAACACAGAGTTCAAACGCAGCATGACATACCAAACAAGTCGTTCAAAAGAGGATATGAATAGTATTAACTAAATTTTGAAGTTTAAATAATCATTATATTTTTATAATCCATATTATGAGTTTCTTAGACATAATGTAAGAACAAATTTTTTTTCAGATAAAAGAAGTATTTTTCAAAAAATGCACGTTTAACAACTTTTATTAGTGAACCTTTTTTAAATCCAATATTTTAAACTTTTATAAATTAAATTTGACTAAATGAATTTATTCTTTATAATGGGGACTTCAAAAATTTACAAGGTAACACCCCAAGCTTCCACGGTACGCTTCTCTTTGAATAATACAGTAGTGTGTGTTGTACGCAACTTGAGTTCTAACACACACTACAACCAGTCAAACTAGCCGTTATGAATAGTAATACCTACTTTTTGAAATTTTATAAATTTTATCTCTCAAAATGGAATTCATTTTTGTATTCGGAATATCTAATTTATCCTAAGGTGAAATTTTGGTACCTTTCTGATAACTTTTATATTTTGATGAATAGTGAAAATTACTAAATTTTAATTAAAAACAATTTTTTTAATCAAAATAATTAATATTGATGAATTATGAATTTGAGTGGTTTTAAAGTTTAAATAGAATATATTTTTACCATTTAATACAATTTTGGTCATTAGACATAATTTCACAATTAAAACGGACATAAACAAGTGTCAATCTTTTGATAGTTATTATTTCTTAAAAACAAGCTTTGTGTTTTGACAGCGAGAATTAATTTTAAATTAATTTCTGCCAATTATGTTTTTTGAATTTGGAAAAATGGATTCCATATTTGGAATCGGTATGTACAAATTGTTTAAATAGGTAACTTTTATTTTTAGACATTTTGAATAATTACTTCGGTAAATATTTTATTTACCATGGTTAAATAGTAAATCCGGTAAATAAGGGTAAACAATAATATTATAATAATAATAAATTACCCTAAAACGTGTCCTAAAAATATTGGTGGATACATGTCCGACCATGGGCATCTTTGGGTCGATTTTGGGACCCCGTGGTGCCACTTGTAGGTGATAGGGACACTTTATATTAATTAAGTTTAAGTAAATACAAAAAATGACATAAGCTTATATCCTTTACAAAACCAATTTTTACATATGGGTAATATATGTTATATTTTAGATAATAAATATTAATTATAAATCTAAAACTATTTCCTACATAATGGTATTTTATTTATAATTTTTAGACATTGAAAAATTAAAAATATATATGACAAAATAATGATGCATTATTTTCCTTATTAATGAAAAAATCAAATAATTAGTATTATAAATGTTAAAATAAATATAATTTGAATGTTTTTATGACATAAAAAAAATTTATTGGTTAATATGACATGTTAGTATTGCTTAAATTAATTGTTTTAGAATTAATAAAGTCTTTAATACTTTAAAAAAATCAATTATTGAGTAGTGTCAAAATTGAGATAAATGAGTTTTTAAAACAACTATTATATTATTAATTTATATTCTACTTCTAAAAATATACTGTTCGTCCAAAGGACTTATATCATTATTGGTGTATCATTAATTGATCACTTTGGGTTCTCTTGGATGTATATAGTAAGTTTATTAACTATATATTATAAAAATACAATGTGACATGGTAAATGTTAAACTAATTAACCAAGAGTTAAAACTAAAAGATAAGGTTAATATAATAACCCAAACCTGTCCAAAACCTATTGGTTGAATTATTTTTGACCCATACACACATTAAACGTTAAATAATCTACTTTGGAGCAATTATAAACCGAATATTAATTTATTATAAAATAATATTTCTAGCTTTTCCAAAGGTGCCCCTCACCCCTCTTATAAAAGGGCACTCCCCCTTCTCATAAATTCAAACCTTAAAAGCCATTTGGCTCGGCCAAACCCTGCCCAAATATCCTCCCAACTTCCATGAATTCATCCTAGAGGCCTTAGTGTGATCAGAAATCCAACCTATGGATCCCTTTTGATCAAATCAAAAGGAAGAACCCGAAGAAGAGGTAACGTCTTCACAACCCTCTTCAAAGTTCCTTTCTTCTTCAACTTATTCTTTCCTTGTTATTTCAATTATAAAATAATAACTCCAGTATCTTATATATACTATGATGTTATTATAATTATGGAACAAACAAATTCATTATTCTATCCATCCCTTGAATGACATGTCATCATACGTGCGTACGTACGGCCTACCGTCTCCACGTTGTGGTTTAATTGTTATTCAATATATTATTATTTAGATGGTTATAATAATGATGTATAATTCATTTAAAAAACAAATATAACATGATAATTATTCTTTATATATTATATACCATCCAATTATATATTATTTTAATATCAAAATAATGATATTTTCGCTCGTGTGTATGTACGGATTACAATCTCCACGACACGATGAGATTCATTTCCATGTTCACCATTCATCGACGATTATAAAAATACATATTACTAATAAGTATGTAATATATGACATAATAATGATACTAGAGATATATATATATTTATATATATAATTATATATGTACTTACATATATCTTATTCACTTACTTCCGTCCAATACTATATGAAAACAGAAACAACGTTTATGCGTACGTTCGGACTACCGTCTCCCTAAACGGTGTTTTCCATTTAATATATATTTCTATTATACATATTTATATTCTAAATATATATGATATATTTATCTTGTTTTATATTCTAGAATTATTTAAATCTTGATGTATGTGATACAATCAAGAGTAACAAGTTAAAACACGTACGATAAAGAAAATGATTATTATCCGAAATGTTAATTTAACATGGAAATTATTATTAAATGGGTTGTATAAAGTCATAAATAAATCATGTATGATATCATAAATATTAATATGGTTCTGGTATAATTTAATAACATACTACGATCATCGTAGAATAAGTTAAACGTACCCTTGACTAAAGTCATGTGCAAGGTAAGGGGTTTTCATCTCACTCTTTATTCCCATGAGATTCATGCCATATTGCCACTATTACCTTTTGTGTGGTGTATGTACTGCCTATAATTTTATTCTTTGTGTAATAAACTTTAATTTATTCTTATTTACACATTCATTGTATGATATCTATTTCATGGGGTGTATGTTTTATAAGTTACCAAATTGGTAAGGGTTAATTTCACAATCTCCTTATTATCCGAGTTTGTTTTTATGTAAGTATCTACTGGGACATATTTATTATCCATGTCCATGTTTTGTGAATTATTTTTCAAAGGAATTATTTTTAGGGAATTTTTACTAAAACATCATTTCAAATGTTTTAAATATTTATTTCATAAAACTTTCTCTTTAATGTTCATGTCATCAAAATCGTTTTTAAGGATTTATTTATATAGACATGAATGTTTTTAAAATGTTAATTCCTTTCAAAAGTTTCAAAGTGGTATGGGACACTTTGATTCAAAAATGTCTTTAAATTAATTCTTTTCTAAATTGTGTGACTCTAAAATGCTTTCAAAAAAAGAGGTATTTCTCTCAAAGAGTTTTACAAATCGTTTTCATCTATGTCAAAATTCTTTAATGGATTTTAAACTTGTTTTGAAGTTGATTTATCATGATACAAATATTCCATATTGTGTTGATGGTTTTGTGATATGTTTGAATGTGGATGTGTTATTTTTATATCATTCATGGTTTATGGAGAAAGTATTGACATTTAGTATGCTAGTTTTAATTCGAATGTTTATGTTATGTTTAAACCTGTTCATATGAGGAATGTATTGGACTTAATATGTGACTGGTGGATCCCGATATAGCTCCTCGATGCATCGGTAGGTCTCATGAGACAAACTAGGGTCTTGGAACGAGGCCTTGACAAAATATTATTTGTAGTCTTGACATGAGGCCTTGGCTACGTGGTTATGATAGTCTGGCATGATGCATCCCATTATAATGAAAGTGGTTAGTGATATTGCATGTGATTATTTGACTAGTAGAATATCCATGTGAATAATTAAATGACATTATTTCATTTTATTTTTTCCATATTATACTGAAGTTCATGTTTTAAAGGATTTTGTTTTAGTTATACATTTCATTAAATTTTTATGCTTATTAATGAAGGTTTCTGTGGTATTGTTTAACCTTACTGAGCGTTTGAGCTCACCCATTTCTATGTTTTATATTTCCCAGGATTCCGAGCAGTGTATTATGATTGATATTTAGGGTTAAGACAAGGGAATAATGGCTTTAATAAAGGATTATTTATGTTGTTTTGTCTGTTGTGAAGTGTAATGTAACATTCATGTATGTAATCTATTTTCCAAGACTGATGAAATGATCGGTCCTTCGGGGCTTGATTCCTTATAATCATGCCAATGTATTAAAATAATGCACAGACTCTGGGTAACTAGGGTCAGAGCATTACCGTTGGTATCAGAGGAAGTTTAGTAATAACCTTGGAATCTAGATTTAGATAAACTCTGATTAGATCACATAGACCTAAGATAGACTTTGAGAATTAGTATAGAATATCTTCCTAGAATTTTGGTATTGTAGAGATTTTGTGAGTTTTCCAAGAAATGCATCCATGTCTGGATACGTGCAGGTAGAGGTCGCTCTGGTACAGATGTACCTAAAGGTAAAACCCGAAAATACCGCTTTGATCTAGACTCGAATGGGAACTGGTGCATGACAACGGGCCTTGCTGCACTCTTGGTTACGACACTCCCGGAGGATATGTTTAGGATAATTCTCATTTTCTTTACAAACCATTATGAAGGGGTTTATGAGTATATAAATCCTGAAAGAATACACTTTTATGATTATGGATTATATCCATAAAATATTTAATTTATGTTATGTTTTTTACAATTTTGCGATTAGGTATTACTATTCATAAACTAATCTAGTGTATGCCATTGTTTAGAAATGGCACCTAGTAGAAGGAATGAGAACTCCAGCAATGCACATGATCCAAAGAGAAAGAAGGATCATATCTTTCATGGTCTTAAGCCAGAATTTATAAGAGAAATAGTCTCCCATGTATTACCATCATATGAAGAAATAATATCATGTGTTGATAAGATAAGTAAAGAGTTTACTGAGTCCTATGGATTTTAAGGGAAGCAAGAGAAGAAAATGATGGAAGAGAGAAAGATGGATAAAGGGAAGAGGAAAAAGAGGAATTTTCCCATATGTGATAACTGGGGGAAGAAACACCCTGGAACTTGACTGAAAGGAATGGGAGTTTGTTATAAGTGTGGAGGAAAAGGGCACCAAATACGTGACTGCATGGGTAAGAAAATGGTTTCAAATGTACAATGATTCATTTGAAAGGAGTTTGGTCACTACGTGAACCTATGTCCCAATCATCAGACTATGCTGCAAATGATGCTATTGGATAATAATCATGTTATGATACTACCACACATGAAGAGGAATGATTAGAGTTCTTATGTTGATTATTTCATTTGAGTGTTGTATCAACAATGTACTTGTTATCATAGTTATGGATTATATAAGTATTGTACTGCAATACTATTTAATTAAGGACTTGATATTGTGTGGAACAAAGAAAAGTGATTCAATAGTAGGTTATATATTTGGAAAATATATGGTTGAGAGAAAGATAAACCATAATATGGTTCTGATACCGAGGTAGTAATTTTAGAATAATACATGATTGATTTGGATAAAATATATTGGATATTCTTGACTACCATGAAACTGATTAATGATTTGTATATTCCATCATTGTTGGGGTTTAAAACATTTTTGGATTGAAGGAGTATATCCATTATTATTTAAGGAATAAGGGATCATGAATATAGTCAATAAGGTTTTATGGTAATTCAGGAAGTTACAATGTTTGAAAAGAATACATGATGAAGGTGTTCACATGTTATTACGCGGAATAAAAGATCTTCATTGTGTTAACCTTCCTTATAAATTTTCGATTGGACTGAAGTTTTTTGGATAGTTCTAGTTTGGATTATTTTTGGATTGCCATAAAAGGACAACCCGAAGGTCGAGCGGCAACCTGTCGCGTCCAGCAAGGTCGCGATACATGAACCCACAACCAAAGGGCGACAAGGGTGTATCACCTACCACTGGCCCACGTGATGTCCTGGATTAAATAATGTAGTTTTTTTTAAAAGATCTGGTAGATGAATTATAAATTCATTTTTTTGGAACCCTATACGAATATGATAAATAGAATATATTTTTTACGTTCTATTATCTTTTAGAGTGAAATATGAGTTTGTGTTAGAAATTAGGTAAAGGATGGAACTATACTTTTCAAGAATATATTTTTTTTCTTCTCTTATTCGATGAAGAAATTAATACTTAAACTTTATTTAAGGGATCCTAAAACCAATAATGTGTCATCCTAATACCCTATGTTTTGTTGAACCGATGGTATTTCAAATCATCATAGATTGATGAATTTAAGGACCTCAATTTTACACTTGTTTGTGATTGATGACCTCAATCACTTCCTATAAATATTTACTTTTTCCTCTAATTATATGTCTCTAATTTCCACCATTGTTCTCCTAATAGAGATCATAATTTGTTGGTGACCCTTTCAATTCTCTTTTCCTCTTATTAATACTAAATTTTGTTAACCCAATTTCCGATGTGGGTTTTCCCACAAAGATATTTTCTATTTTCAAACTTTTATTTTCGAGGAAAATTTTCAAAATGCGAGGATGCAATTTATTGAAGGAGGGTAGAATGTAACACCCCAATATTTCATAGTGTGTTACTTCTTCAAAATAATTCAATAACTTTCACTACATGCAACAACGAGTTCAAGCGCACCTTGACTTACCAAACAAGACGTTCAAAAGAGGTTATGAATAGTATTAAATAAATTTTGAAATTTATATAATCCTTATAATTTTAGAATCCAAATTATGAGATTCTTAGACATAATGTAAGAACAAATTCTTTTTTTTTAGATAAAAGAAGTGTTTTTCAAAAAATGCATGTTTACCAACTTTTAATAGTGAACATTTTTTTAAATCCAATATTTTAAACATTTATATATTAAATTTGACTAAATAAATTTATTCTATAAAATGTGGAAATCAAAAATTTACAAGGTAAAACCCCAAGCTTCCACGGTACGCTTCTCTTTGAATAATATAGTAGTGCGTGTTGTACGCAACTTCGAGTTCTAACACACACTACAACCAATCAAACTAGCTGTTATGAATAGTAATACCTACTTTTTGAAATTTTATAAATTTTATCTCTCAAAATGGACTTTAGTTTTGTATTCGGAATATCGAATTTAGCCTATGGTGAAATTTGGGTACCTTTCTGATAACTTCTATATTTTGATTAATAGTGAAAATTACTAAATTTTAATTAAAAACAACTTTTTTAATCAAAATAATTAGTAGTGATGAATTATGAATTTGAGTGGTTTTAAAGTATAATTAGAGTATATTTGTACCATTTAATACAATATTGGTCATTGGATATAATTTTACAATTAAACCGAACATAAAAAAGTGTCAATCTTTTGATAGTTATTATATCTTAAAAACACACTTTTTGTTTTGACGGCGGGAATTTCTTTTAAATTAATTTCTGCCACTTCTATGTTTTGAATTTGGAAAAATATATTCCATATTTGGAATCATGATGTCCAAATTGTGAAAATATGTAACTTTTATTTTTAGACATTTTGAATAATTACTTCGGTAAATATTTTATGTATCATGGTTAAATGGTAAATCCGGTAAATAAGGGTAAACAAATAATATTATAATAATAATAAATTACACTTAAACTTGTCATAACCTTATTGGTGGATACATGGCCGACCATGGGCATCTCGTGGTCGATTTTGGGACCCCATGGTGCCACTTGTAGGTGATAGGGACACTTTATATTAATTAAGTTTAAGTAAATATAAAAAATTACATAAGCTTATATCTTTTAGAAAAACAATTTTTAAATAGGATTATATATGTTATATTTTAGATTATAAATATTCATTAGAAAGATAAAACGGTTTCCTACATAATGGTATTTTATTTATAATTTTAAGACATTTAAAAAGTAATAATATATATGACACAATAATGATGCAGTATTTTCCTTATTAATGAATGAATCAAATAATTGGTATTATAAATGTTACAATAAATATAATTTGAATGTTTTGATGACATAAAAAAATTTATTAGTTAATATGACATGTTAGGATTTCTTATATGAATTTGGTTCGAATTAATAAAGTTATGAAGACTTTAACAAAAATAAATTATTGAGTAGTGTCAAAATTTACATCAATGAGTTTTTAAAACAAATATTATATTATTAATTTATATTCTATTCCTAAAAATATAAGGTTCGGACAAAGGAATTATATAATTATTGGTGTATCATTAATTGACCACTTTGCAGTCGCTTGGATGTATATAGTAAGTTTATTAACTATATATTATAAAAATACAATGTGACATGGTAAGTGTTAAACTAATTAACCAAGAGTTAAAAGTAAAAGATATGGTTAGTATGATGACACAAACCTATCTAAAACCTATTGGTTGAATTATTTTCGACCCATACCCACCTTAACCTTTAAATAATCCACTTTTGAGCTATTAGAAACTGAATATGAATTTATTATAAAATAATATTTCTAGCTTTTCCAAAGGTTCCCCTCACCCCTCTTATAAAATGGAACTCCCCCTTCTTATTAATTTACACCTTCAAAGCCATTTGACTCAGACAACCCCTACCCAAATATCCTCCCAACTTCACTAAAATCATCTATAGGCCTTAGTTTTATCAGAAAGCTATCCTAAGGATCCCTTTTGATCAAATCCAAAGGAAGAACCCGAAGAAGAGGTAACGTCTTCACCACCCTCATTAAAGTTCCTTTCTTCTTGAACTTATTATTTCCTTGTTATTTCAATTATAAAATAATAACTCCAGTATATTCTATATACTGTGATGTTATTATAATTATGGAACAAACAAACTCATTATTCTATCCATCCATTTAATTACATGTCACCATACGTGCGTGCGTAGGGCCTACCGTCTCCACGTTGTGGTGTAATTGTTATTCAACATATTATTATCTAGATGGTTATAATAATGATGTATAATTCATGTAAATAATAAATATAACATTATAATGATTCTGTATATAAGTTATACCATCCAATTGTATATTATTTTAATATCAAAAGAATGATATTTTTGCTCGTGCGTATGTACGGATTACCGTCTCCACGACAAGATAAGATTCATTTCAATGTTCACCATTCATCGACGATTATAAAAATATATATTACTAATAAGTATGTAATATATGAGATAATAATTCTACTAGAGATATATATATTTATATATATAATTATTTATGTACTTACATATATCTTTTTCACTTACTTTCGTCCAATACTATATCAAAACAGAAACAGTGTTTATGCGTACGTACGGACTACTGTCTCCCTAAACGGTGTTTTCCATTTCATATATATGTCAATTATACATATTTATATTCTAAATATATATGATATATTTATCATGTTTTATATTCTGGAAGTATTTAAATCATGATCTATGTGATACAATCAAGAGTAACAAGTTAAAACACGTACGATAAAGAAAACAATTATTATCTGAAATGTTAATTTAACATGGAAATTATTATTAAATGGGTTGTATAAAGTCATAAATAAATCATGTATGATATCATAAATATTAATATGGTTCTGTAATAATTTAATAACATTCTACGATCTTCATATAGGAGGTTAAACGTACCCTTGACTAAAGTCATGTGCAAGGTAATGGGTTTTCATCTCACTCTTTATTCCCATGAGATTCATGCCATATTGCCACTATTACCTTTTGTGTGGTGTATGTACTGCCTATAATTTTATTCTTTGTGTAATAAACTTTAATTTATTCTTATTTACACATTCATTATATGATATCTCTTTCATGGGGTGTATGTTTCATAAGTTACCAAATTGGTAAGGGTTAATTTCATAATCTCCTTATTATCCGAGTTTGTTTTTACGTAAGTATCTATTGGGACATATTTATTATCCATGTCCATGTTTTGTGAAGGATTTTTCAAAGGAATTATTTTTAGGGACTTTTTACTAAAACATCATTTCAAATGTTTTAAATATTTATTTCATAAATCTTTCTCTTTAATGTCCATGTCTTCAAAATGGTTTTTAAGGATTTATTTATATGGGCATGAATGTTTTTAAAATGTTAATTCCTTTCAAAAGTTTCAAAGGGGTATGGGACACTTTTATTCAAAAATGTCTTTAAATTACTTCTTTTATAAATTGTGCGACTCTAAAATGTTTTCAAAAAAAGTGGTATTTCTCTCAAAGAGTTTTACAAATCATTTTCATCTATGTCAAAATTCTTTAATGGATTTTAAACTTGTTTTGAAGTTGATTTATCATGATACAAATCTTCCATATTGTGTTGATGGTTTTGTGATATATTTGACTGTGGATGTGTTATTTTTATACCATTCATGGTTTATGGAGAAAGTATTGACATTTAGTATGCTAGTTTTAATACGAATGTTTATGTTATGTTTAAACCTGTTCATATGAGGAATGCATTGGACTTAATATGTGAATGGTGGATCCCGCTATAGCTCATCGATGCATCGGTAGGTCTCAAGAGACAAACTAGTGTCTTGGCACGAGGCCTTGACAAAATCTTATTTGTAGTCTTGGCATGAGGCCTTGGCTACGTGGTTATGATAGTCTGGCATTATGCATTCCATCATTATGAAAGTTGTTAGTGATATTTCATGTGATTATTTGAGAAGTACAATATCCATGTGAATAAAGATATGACATTATTTCATTTTATTTTTTCCATATTATGCTGAAGTTTAAGTTTAAAAGGCTTTTGTTTTAGTTATACATTTCATTAAATTTTTATGCTTATTAATGAAAATTTTTGTGGTATTGCTTACCCTTATGGAGTGTTTGAGCTCACCCCTTTCTATGTTTTATATTTCCCAGGATTCCAAGCAGTGTATTATGATTGATATTCAGGGTTAAGAAAAGGGAATAATGGCTTTAATAAAGGATTATTTATGTTGTTTTGTCTGTTGTGAAGTGTAATGTAACATTCATGTATGTAATATATTTTCCAAGACTGCTAAAATGATCAGTCCTTGGGGAATTTATTCCTTGTAATCATGCCAATGTATTAAAATAATGCACCGACTCTGGGTAACTGGGGTCAGAGAATTACCGTTGGTATCAGAGGAAGTTTAGAAATAACCTTGGAATCTAGATTTAGATAAACTATGATTAGATCACATTGCCCTAAGATAGACTTTGAGGATTAGTATAGAATATCTTCCTAGAATTTTGGTATTGTAGAGATTTTGTGAGTTTTCCAAGCAATACATCCATGCCTGGATACGAGCAGGTATAGTCGGCTCTGGTACAGATGTACGTAGGGGTAAAACCCAAAAACACCGCTTGGATCTAGACTCGAATGGGAACTGGTGCATGACAATGGGTCTTGCTGCACTCTTGGTTACGACACTCCCGGGGGATATGTTTAGGATAATTCTCATTTTCTTTACAAACCATTGTGAAGGGGTTTATGAGTATATACTTCCTCAAAGAATACATTTTTATGATTATGGATTATATCCATAAAATATTTAATTTATGTTAAGTTTGTTACAATTTTGGGATTAGGTATTACTATTAATAAACTAATCTATTGTATGTCATTGTTTAGAAATGGCACCCAGTAGAAGGAATGAGAACTCCAGCAATGCAAATGATCCAAAGAGAAAGAAGGATCATATCTTTCATGGTCTTAACCCAGAATTTATAAGAGAAATAGTCTCCCATGTATTACCATCATATGAAGAAATAATATCATGTGTTGATAAGATAAGTAAAGAGTTTACTGAGTCCTATGGCTTTGAAGGGAATCAAGGGAAGAAAAGGATGGAAGAGAGAAAGATGGATAAAGGGAAGAGGGAAGAGAAGAATTTTCCCATATGTGATAACTGTGGGAAGAAACACCCTGGAACTTGACTGAAAGGAATGGGATTTTGTTATAAGTGTGGAGGAAAAGGGCACCAAATACGTGACTACAAGGGTAAGAAAATGGTTTAAAATGTACATTGCTTCATTTGCAAGGAGTTTGGACACTACGCGAACCTATGTCCCAATCATCAGACTATGTCGCAAATGATGCTATTGGATAATAATCAAGTTATGATACTACCACAGATGAAGAGGAATGATTAGAGTTCTTATGTTGATTATGTCATTTGAGTGTTGTATCAACAATGTAATTGTTATCATAGTTATGGATTATATAAGGATTGTAATGGAGTACTATTTCATTAAGGACTTGATATTGTGTGGAACAAAGAAAAGTGATTCAATAGCAGGTTAGATATTTGGAAAATATATGGTTGAGAGAAAGATAAACCATAATATGGTTCTGATACCGAGGTAGTAATTTTAGAATAATACATGATTGATTTGGATAAAATATTTGGATATTCTTTACTACCATGAAACTGATTAATGATTTGTGTATTCCATCATTGTTGGGGTTTACAAAATTTTTGGATTGAAGGAGTATATCCATTATTATTTAAGGAATAAGGTATCATGAATATAATCAATAAGGTTTTATGGTAATTCAGGATGTTGCAGTGTTTGAAAAGAATACATGATGAAGGTGTTAACATGTTATTACGCGGAAGAAAGGATCTTCATTGTGTTAACCTTCCTTATAAATTTTGGACTGAAGTATTTTGGATAGTTCTAGTTTGGATTATTTTTGGATTGTCATAAAAGGACAACCCGAAGGTCGGGCGGCAACCTGTCGCGTCCGGCAAGGCCGCGATACTTGAACCCACAACCGAAGGGCGACAAGGGTATATCACCTACCACTGGCCCACATGATGTCCTGGATTAAATAATGTAGTTTTTTTAAAAGATCTGGTAGATGAATTATAAATTCATTTTTTTGGAACCCTATATGAATAGGATAAATAGAATATATTTTTTACGTTCTATTATCTTTTAGAGTGAAATATGAGTTTGTGTTATAAATTAGTTAAATGATGGAACTCTACTTGTCAAGAATATATTTTTCTTCTTCTCTTATTCTATGAAGAAATTAATACTTAAACTTTATTTAAGGGATCCTAAAACCAAAAATTTTGTTATCCTAATACCCTATGTTTTGTTGAACCGATGGTATTTCAAATCATCATAGATTGATAAATTTAAGGACCTCAATTTTACACTTGTTTTTGATTGATTACCTCAATCACTTCCTATAAATATTTACGTTTTTCCTCAAATTATATGTCTCTAATTTCCACCAAAGTTATCCTAATAGAGATCATAATTTGGTGGTGACTCTTTCAATTCTATTTTCCTCTTATTAATACTAAATTTTGTTAACCCAATTTCCGATGTGGGTTTTCCCAAAAATATATTATCTATTTTAATCCTTTTATTTTCGAAGAACAATTTAAAAATGCAAGGATTAAATTTATTGAAGGAGGGAAGAATGTAACACCCCAATATTTCATAGTGTGTTACTTCTTCAAAATAATTCAATAACTTTCACTACACGCAACAACGAGTTCAAGCGCACCTTGACTTACCAAACAAGACGTTCAAAAGAGGTTATGAATAGTATTAAATAAATTTTGAACTTTATATAATCATTATAATTTTAGAATCCATATTATGAGATTCTTAGACATAATATAAGAACAAAATTTTTTTTCAGATAAAAGAAGTATTTTTCAAAAAATGCATGTTTACCAACTTTTAATAGTGAACATTTTTTTAAATCCAATATTTTAAACTTTTATATATTAAATTTGACTAAATAAATTTATTCTTTAGAATGGGGAAATCAAAAATTTACAAGGTAACACCCCAATCTTCCACGGTACGCTTCTCTTTGAATAATATAGTAGCGCGTGTTGTACGCAACTTCGAGTTCTAACACACACTACAACCAATCAAACTAGCTGTTATGAATAGTAATACCTACTTTTTGAAATTTTATAAATTTTCTCTCTCAAAATGGGTTTCTGTTTTGTATTCGGAATATTGAATTTATCCTATGGTGAAATTTGGGTACCTTTCTGATAACTTCTAGATTTTGATTAATAGTGAAAATTACTAAATTTTAATTAAAAACAACTTTTTTAATAAAAATAATTAATAGTAATGAATTATGCATTTGAGTGGTTTTAAAGTATAGATAGAGTATATTTTTACCATTTAATACAATATTGGTCATTGGACATAATTTTACAATTAAACCAGACATAAACAAGTGTCAA
The DNA here is from genome assembly GCA_963277665.1 of Viscum album. Classification (NCBI taxonomy): domain Eukaryota; kingdom Viridiplantae; phylum Streptophyta; class Magnoliopsida; order Santalales; family Viscaceae; genus Viscum; species Viscum album. The sequence goes on along the minus strand of OY728123.1, from coordinate 2,096,275,007 downwards.
TCTTTTGATAGTTATTATATCTTAAAAACACACTTTTTGTTTTGACAGCGGGAATTTATTTTAAATTAATTTCTTCCACTTCTGTGTTTTGAATTTGGAAAAATTGATTCCATATTTGGAATCATGATGTCCAAGTTGTGAAAATATGTAACTTTTATTTTTAGACATTTTGAATAATTACTTCGGTAAATATTTTATGTATCATGGTTAAACGGTAAATCTGGTAAATAAGGGTAAACAAATAATATTATAATAATAATAAATTACACTAAAACGTGTTATAACCTTATTGGTGGATACATGGACGACCTTGGTCATCTTTTGGTCAATTTTGGGACCCCATGGTTTTACTTGTAGGTGATAGCGACACTTTATATTAATTAAGTTTAAGTAAATACAAAAAATGACATAAGCTTATATCTTTTAGAAAAAAAAATTTTAAATAGGTTTATATATGTTATATATTAGATTATAAATATTAATTAGAAAGATAAAATGATTTCCTACATAATGGTATTTTATTTATAATTTTTAGACATTTAAAAAGTAAAAATATATATGACACAATAATGATGCAGTATTTTCCTTATTAATGAATGAATCAAATAATTGGTATTATTAATGTTACGATAAATATAATTTGAATGGTTTGATGACATAAAAGAATATTATTAGTTAATATGACATGTTAGGATTTCTTAAATGAATTTGGTTCGAATTAATAAAGTTTTGAAGACTTTAACAAAAATGAATTTTTAAGTAGTGTCAAAATTTACATCAATGAGTTTTTAAAACAAATATTATATTATTAATTTAAATTCTCTTCCTAAAAATATAAGGTTTGGACAAAGGACTTATATAATTATTTTAGTATCATTAATTGACCACTTTGCGGTCGCTTGGATGTATATAGTAAGTTTATTAACTATATATTATAAAAATACAATGTGACATGGTAAGTGTTAAACTAATTAACCAAGAGTTAAAACTAAAAGATATGGTTAGTATGATGACCTAAACCTGTCTAAAACCCATTGGTTGAATGATTTTCGACCCATACCCACCATAAACTTTAAATAATCCACTTTGGAGCTATTAGAAACCGAATATAAATTTATTATAAAATAATATTTCTAGCTTTTCCAAAGGTGCCCCTCACCCCTCTTATAAAATGGCACTCCCCCTTCTCATTAATTCACACCATCAAAGCCATTTGGATCGACCAACCCCTACCCAAATATCCTCCCAACTTCACTCAATTCATCTAGAGGCCATAGTTTGATCAGAAAGCTAGCCTATGGATCCCTTTTGATCAAATCCAAAGGAAGAACCCGAAGAAGAGGTAACGTCTTCACCCCCCTCTCTAAAGTTCCTTTCTTGTTGAACTTATTCATTCCTTGTTATTTCCATTATAAAATAATAACTCCAATATATTATATATACTGTGATGTTATTATAATTATGGAACAAACAAACTCATTATTCTATCCATCCATTTAATTACATGTCACCATACGTGCGTTCGTAGGGCCTACCGTCTCCACGTTGTGGTGTAATTGTTATTCAACATATTATTATCTAGATGGTTATAATAATGATGTATAATTCATGTAAATAATAAATATAACATTATAATGATTCTGTATATAAGATATACCATCCAATTATATATTATTTTAATATCAAAAGAATTATATTTTTGCTCGTGCGTACGTACGGATTACCATCTCCACGACACGATGAGATTCATTTCCATGTTCACCAGTCCTCGACGATTATAAAAATATATATTACTAATAAGTATGTAATATATGAGATAAGAATTCTACTAGAGATATATATATTTATATATATAATTATTTATGTACTTACATATATCTTTTTCACTTACTTCTGTCCAATACTATATCAAAACAGAAACAGCGTTTATGTGTACGTACGGACTACCGTCTCCCTAAACGGTGTTTTCCATTTCATATATATGTCTATTATACATATTTATATTCTAAATATATATTATATATTTTTCATGTTTTATATTCTGGAATTATTTAAATCATGATCTATGTGATACAATCAAGAGTAACAAGTTAAAACACGTACGATAAAAAAAATGATTATTACTCAAAATGTTAATTTAACATGGAAATTATTATTAAATGAGTTGTATAAAGTCATAAATAAATCATGTATGATATCATAAATATTAATAGGGTTCTGGTATAATTTAATAACATACTACAATCTTCGTAAAGAAGGTTAAACGTACCCTTGACTAAAGTCAAGTGCAAGGTAGGGGGTTTTCAACTCACTCTTTATTCCCATGAGATTCATGCCATATTGCCACTATTATATTTTGGGTGGTGTATGTACTGCATATAATTCTATTCTTTATTTAATACACATTAATTTATGTGTATTTACATATTCATTGTATGATACCTCTTTCATGGGGTGTATGTTTCATAATTTACCAAATTGGTAAGGGTTAATTTCACAATCTCCGTATTATCTGGGGTTGTTTTTACGTAAGTATCTACTGGGAAATATTTATTATCCATGTCCATGTTTTATGAAAGGGTTTTGAAAGGAATTATTCTTAGGTACTTTTTACTAAAACATCATTTCAAATGTTTTAAATATTTATTCTTATAAATCTTTCTCTTTAATGTCCATGTCTTCAAAATTGTTTTTAAGGATTTATTTATATGGACATAAATGTTTTTAAAATGTTAATTCCTTTAAAAAGTTTCAAAGTGGTATGGGACACTTTGATTCAAAAATGTCTTTAAATGAATTATTTTCTAAATTTTGTGACTCTTAAATGTTTTCATGAAAATGGGGTATTTCTCTCAAAGAGTTTTACGAATCATTTTCATCTATGTCAAAATTCTTTAATGGATTTTAAACTTGTTTTGAAGTTGATTTATCATGATACAAATCTTCCATATTGTGTTGATGGTTTTGTGATATGTTTGACTGTGGATGTGTTATTTTTATACCATTAATGGTTTATGTAGAATGTATTGACATTTTGTATGCTATTTTTAAAACGAATGTTTATGTTATGTTGAAACCTGTTCATATTAGGAATGCATTGGACGTAATATGTGACGGGTGGAGCCTGCTATAGCTCCTCGATGCATTTGTAGGTCTCATGAGACAAACTATTGTCTTGGCACAAGGCCTTGAAAAAAATCTAATTTGTAGTCTTGGCACGAGGCCTTGGCTATGTGGTTATGATAGTCTGGCATTATGCATTCCATCATTATGAAAGTGGTTAGTGATATTGGATGTGATTATTCGACTAGTAGAATATCCATGTGAATAAGTAAATGACATTATTTAATTTTATTTTTTCCATATTATGCTGAAGTTCAAGTTTAAAAGTCTTTTGTTTTAGTTATACATTGTCTTAAATGTTTATGCTTATTTATGAAAGTTTCCGTGGTATTTCTTACCCTTACTGAAAGTTTGAGCTCACCCCTTTCTATGTTTTATTTTTTCCAAGATTCGAAGAAGTTCATTGGGATTGATATACAGGGTTAAGACAATGGAATAACGGCTTTAATAAAGGATTATTTATGTTGTTTTTTCTGTTGTGAAGTGTAATGTAACATTCATGTATGTAATCTATTTTCCAAGACTGCTAAACTGATTGGTCATTCGGGACTTGATTCTTTGTAATCATGCCAATGTATTAAAATAATGCACCGACTCTGGGTAACTGGGGTCGGAGCATTACCGTTGGTATTAAATGATAATGTTCAATAGTTTCATGAACCAAATCCTCATTTCATTCTCCACCATCACATGCTCAAGGTAGAATTTGATCAACTATTTGATTCTCCACTAGCATTACATCCCCCTTCATCCACAAAAACACAATGAAATGAATATATTAGTTTATTTTCATGAAACAGTAGTTCTATAAAAAAATATCTCCTCATGATGAAGTCGTTTATATCTCACATAATCCTTACCTTCTAATCTATGGACTACCTCCCCCAGTGTTGGACATGCCTCGAGAAACTGAGGCTCTATTCTAGCCACTTAAAACTACCACACCTCCCAAGTTGAAGACACCTCAATAGGTGATGCATCTCTATGGGGTGAGGTTTGGGATATCTACCTCGGATCCACACTCTTTGAACCAACATTATCCAATGATTTTGAACATGATACCTATAAATGTAGAAAATTATTTAACAACATCATTGAAATTGTAAAACTTTAATGATACATTACATCATCTCCGTTGTTTAGGTCCCCTTATTTCTTCTTATAAACCGGATTAATAAGTATACTATATGGGTAATGATTCATATTTCCATTTCCCTTATAGTTGTGGTGTATGAGATCCTCAATCTATATTGGATTTTTTATCTTTAAATTTTTTATAAATCCATTTAAAATGTAAAAGACCTGGATTAGAACATTCTATATAACTTTTGACGTATGGTATATCTATTTTTGAAAAACCTTCTCAAAACAATCGAATCATTTAAGAATTATTTCATTAGATTCTCCTCAACTATAATGGTTCGAAAAATTAGTATAGAATACTATATTTTTCTATCCATACTTTTAGCTTCCCGAATATGACTTCAGTTATACTACTCTTTATGGGGATATTGAAATATTTGATCCAAATCAACTAAATAAACACGCATAACCTTACCAATTTCATTTTTATGAAATAAAATTATATTTTCTAGTATAATAGAATAGAAAATTAATAATATAAACATTTACCTATTCCTAAAATAAGAAACATTATATCTTCTCATAAAATAAAACATCCCAACCCAAAAACCAGATGAAATTATTTTAAATTTTTTCTATCAACATCATCTGTACCATATCAATGGATTTTGAACAATAAACTTACAGGGATAACCAATAAATTTTCTTTTTTTATTTAACTTGTATATCCCACATATCTATGATTTTATTTACCCATAGAAGGCTGGTTAATTGGAGGATGAGTGATGATAAAGAATTGTTTATTAACGTTTTATATTTTGGTGATAACATACATGAATAAAAAAGGATAATAAAATAAAATATATTAGGTCTAGATTCCATGTTCCACTTTTAATACATACCCCATTGGATTTCAGTAGATTTTAACTCAAAATAATCAACATTAAATCTAATCTAAATGAATGAATATTTATTTAATAATACCACAAAATTTAAAATAGTAAACATAATACACAAAATAAATTTCCATAATTAATTACAAAATCCAAAATATATGAATAATCAAATATAATTAAATAAAAATATGATAAAATAAATTCATTTAAATTTTAATTAACATAATTATATTTAAATATAATAAAAATGATAACATTTAATGGGTTTAGTAAAAATATATTCTATTTGATACCCCATAGATATAGATGTGATATTAGTATAACCATTTTGAGGATTATCTCTTGATAAAAGATGTTTCATGTTTATACGCTTCATTGTAGAATGATTTTTCAGATTCATTAATATTTTTACACTATTAAAATTATAACATTATAATGATTATTTATTAAAATTAGAACTATAATCCATTTATGTGTGTTTATTCTAGTATATATGTTCACAACAACTACAAATTATAATATATTACACGTCAAAAGTTGATAATTAAACATATTTTTGTTTCTTACTACACCAAAATACTATGTGTTTTCCAACTAATTATAGGTTCCTAAAATACACATCCAATTCACTCTAAAAAATCGGAACATCTAAAAGTTAAGTTAGAATGAAATCATATGTTTTTTAAACAAATTATGGAAAGATAAATTTTTCCTCATATACTCCTTACAAATATTTCTTCATATATTAAATTAGATTCTATATTATTTATAGCATATCTAACATAAATATAGAATAGAAATAAAATAACTTTTCTACAATCTTTCAAATTTTAATGAATCATAATTGTGGCTCTATATAGCTTATTTCAAAATTGATTCCAACCTAAATCAATGTCAATAATTTTATTGGAACTAATATGACTTTCATTCACTTTACAACTTTTAGGTCAGAATGTTTAATGCATGTGATGTATATATTTTATTTGCTTTATCACATTCTAAAATACATTATAATAAATTTTAAATATAATGAAATAATTTGATTTAACCATATTTTTGTTTTCAAATAGTTTTTCCTTTAGGTTGGAAAATTCATTACACTATTTTTTTTGTATATCTAAAAATTGAATCATCATCATAAATCTAAAATAATAATATTTTTTAGGAATAAATTTTATTAATAATTGTTGGTTGCATATTACATTATAAAAATGAATTTTTATAAAATAAATGAATGTAAACTATCATACCTTGCATTGGGTCCTTCTTAAAGGCCATAAAAAGATTTTATATGTTTAAAAACTAAAGGTGGAAAATGTGTTTTTCAAATATAGAGTGTTTTTCATCATAAATTTACACTATTTGAAAACTATTTGAATTAGAATATTTTTCATCCATATGATATAATTTTAAATTCACATTTTTTACAGAGGCTAAAAAAATTCTAATTACTTATAATCTAGCCACACATGCAATTTTTACTTTTTATCATATACCTTCTTCTTTGTTATACACTTTTGTAACTTCTTTGTTTATATTCCTAGTGATTACACCAAGATTATCTAATTTTTACTATAACAAATTCTCCTATACCAGGATAGGAATAAGGTATTTTAACTAGTTCCCATTAATGTTTCTTCTTGAACAAGTCTATTTATTATTTCATTGATAAAATATAAATCTAATATACAATGGTTTCCTCTATAATGGTGGGTACTAGTCGATATAAGCTTTTTAAAATTATAATAAATTTCCTATGGTCCTTGTAGTCATAATACCTTCATCTAAAAATCATATAATTATTTCTAATGGATGGATTGTAATGGATATAAATGGTCTAGGGAACACACTTTATAGTTAAATAGTATCCTTCAATTTGGGATTTTGTTATAGAAAATCATGAAACCTATATTAATCCTTTTTATTATCAAATAAGGATAATGTATATAATTTAAAAAATAGTAACATAGCTCATCAATTGGAGTTATTTTGATATTAAAACATTAAAATTAATAAAATTTCACTTCATTTGATTATTAAATAGTCATTTAAATTCTTTTGATAAAAATAAATATGCCTTAGATAGAACAGAATAGTGGACAAATATTCTTTCATCATAATTTAGATCAAATTTATAATGATTAACCAATGTTTTTGGAATATAATCATTACATCCAAACACATCAGAGTATCCAAAAAATTCATTACTTCTGTTCTAAAGAAAATAAGTCATTTTTTAAAAATAGGTCTAATTAAAATGATATTAATGAAATAACAAATTGTATTGACATAATTATCCATAAAATGATAAGGAATTTTATATTTATATAACATTTGGATTGTAATCTCATTCCAAGTACACTTCCTCATTTCAAAAGAAAATTCATTCTGAGCTGTCATGGGGATATATAAACTATATTTTATCCCATTATTTGAAAAAAAAAAGACTTAAAATCAAGGTTTTAAAATTCAACTCCATGCTCACTTCTCAAAAGAAATAATGTTGGATTATTTCTCATTTTGATCCAACTTGAAAGAAACATATAAAAATATAATCCTTCAATATTATTACTAAAATGGAAAACCCATGTAAATCATTGTAATTCCGTAGCTAAAGAGTAAAAAAATAATTTTAATTATGGTTTGATGATCTAGATTGTCCAAAAAATCCATATGAATTAGTTATAGGAGTTTATAAGTTGCATCCTCATTAATTTTATTAGAAATGTGAATTGTGTTTCATTCGATTATGGATATGTCACATAGTATATTTATTATTCAATTTTATTTGATGTAAATATAAAAATAATTTTCTATATATTTTTATTAATAAATTTTCATTATAGTGTCCGAATATTCTATTCCAAATCTAAGAATCATTTTTTTAATACCTAATTCATTTTATTTATAATTTAAGCTGTTCACATTTGTTATACTCAAATAATTGATATCTATAGTATAATAATTATCTTCAGTATGTGACTTAAATTTAAGAGTCTTATCCGAAAAGAGAGAGTATAAATTATTTTAAATATTGATAATATAACCTTCAACACACTGATTTGAGATACGTATCTAATTTCTCATTATTCCTTCCTTATATAAAACATTATCAATTCGGAAGATCATCGATTGAATACTCATCAATCTCTAATAATTATAATAATAATTTTTCCTAAAAGTTAAATATCATCCATCAATCATTAATAATGATTGTAAATTGTAAAAATATAAAAACATATATATTGAGCCACTACTATCCATATATAATTTTTGATTGATACTTTTAGACCGTTTCTAGAAAAATAAAAATAATACATTTAATTATTATTATACACATATTATTCTTGGTACATTGTGGTTGGAAACAAATTAGATGTGAAAAAATATGTTTTTTGTCCTAATATTTCAATGATAAATTTTGAAAACATTTTTGAAATAAACTATTTGTTCTTAAAAAAATTTGTGATTCAAAAAAAATAATTATTAGCCTAATTACCAAACTCTCAGCGGTGGAAAAAGAAATTTTTGAGAGTTTCCTATATTTAAAACTAATTAAAAATAGTGTTTATAAAACACCTTCTTTTCACCTTGACATCATAAAATAATCTTGTTTTTCTATGCTATGTTTTTTCTATGTATTTAATTTAACTAATTTTCTGATTTTGTAAAAACACATAAATATTTTTAAAATAATGAACATGATTTATTAATATTCTCAATATATTACCATGTTCAATACCAAAAGTAGTTGAATTTTATAGTTTTTATTTTAAGTGTTATATTTTTTAATTATGTGGTCTTTTTTAATTGTGAAAAACATTATAGGATATTTTGAGTTTTTTATTTTTTTGTTTCAATGATTCATATTTTTTCTTCTAACATGATATAGTAATCATTTAATATATCATTAAATAATTTTCAACTTTTAGATTCATACTCATGCTCATAAAAAAATATAAATGTACCTCATTTGTGTGAGATATAATGAACAAGTTATCCTTATTATTAGAAAGTACATGTTTTTATTCTTTGGATTTTACATCACTAGAATCATATGAATCCATCAATTTTTCTTCTATGTCCTATTTCATTTCATCATATAACCATTTTTCTTGATGTAATGTTTCTAAACCATTTTTTTGTCTTACGACCATAGAAAATCTAGTTTCATGTGCCTTTAATTTTTTTCATTCATATAATATCAAAAATATTAAATTTACATCTTGTGTATTGAAAAATATTTAAGGTTTTCATAAAAACAATTCTCTTGTTAAAAACATATTGATTATTCTTGAAAAAGTGATAAAGCTCGCTGTTTTTTGAATAACAAGTTGATGTTTTTCATCGAATGACTCGACTATATTAATCTCATTTCATTTTATATCATATTTTTGAAGTTAAAACTACTAAAAAAGTATAGTCCATATTCAAAAATATATTTTCACTGGCTTAAGATTCTAGTTCTACTTCATAAATCTTAAAAATTCTAATTATATCTATTGTATTAAATTTTTTACCATTGGGATTTCATAATTGTATCATAGAATCCACAACATCATGGTGTTATAATTATGATAGTTTTTAATGATTGGTCCAGATAAGAATGTGTGTTCCTAAAGAAACAACATTAATTACCACATTAGTAAGTGTTCTAGTATGTTGGTTATTTACTTAACGTTTCTACATTATGAAACTATCAAACATTAGATTAGAATTATTATTCATATGTTCTTAAACAAAATATATATATCTTTATAGGAAACCACCATTCTTTCTCATAGTTCATGTTTGACATTGTGCAACTTATTTAAACCCATATAGATCAAGTCAATAAATAATAATATTTGTTTCTTTTGAATTTTAATCATAATTTTTTTCAATGTCCTTATCCCATGTATATAGTTTTTTTATTGTATTCGGATAAGGCTCCATAAAATTTAGATAAACCTTTAGGAAACGGTTTTCCAGATGGATGATAATATTTTCCTTGAAGAAATCAGAATTCTCACCATTAAAATAAGGATCTCTTTTAATTAACAAAAAATTTCTATTTTCATCCATAAAATACATTTTCATGAGGATCATTACATATTAATCTTTGACATATGAGTGTAAAAATTAATTATAAACATTGATACCATTTTTTGTACATATATTACTATATGAAGTCTCATGAGAAGAGAGATTTGAATTCATAAAAAATATCATAAAATAGGAAAATAACCCCATTAAGAAATGGCTAACATATAATTTTTTCATTAGCATAAGAATTAGAGGAAATAAAATAAAAAAATATTGAGAAAAAATAAAGATATTTATAGAGGTTTGTGGAATAGAAATCCCCTAGTACACTCCACCAACATTGATTTCCATGAATATTGTGATTTTTACTAATCTATTAAATATTTCATAGTAATTATAATCCTTATTAAAGGGAATACATGAATGATTTGAAGTTGTTAAAACATGTTACGGAACCACATAAGATTTAAGCGAGGCTCCAACAAGGCTTTAAAACCCAAAAACATCAATATTTGTTCAATAGGATCCATTATAAAGAAAGAGATAAATTGAAAATGTGTTTAAATATAGAACTCAAAATTAAAAAACACAACTACAGTAAAGAAAAAATATCGAGTAGTGATGATAATAATTGAAAAAAAATGAGGTGAGTTTTTTAAAATTTAATAATTGATTATCATTATCATTCAACTACTGATCGTGAATATTCTTCTAGTTTTTAGTAAAACTGAGCAGCACACCAATGATTTTAGATAATTTTTTTTGATGATATATAATTTTCCTATTTTATTTTATTAGTATACACATTAATTATTCAAATTACTTGTAAAATGAAATAAAACACCTCTATATTAATTTCACTCTGACAGATCAACGAAATCCATAACTATTGACTTATAAAATAATGTAATTTTCTCTAAAATAACTCTAAAATAAAACTTATCATTAAATTATAATTGTATTTATTTATTATTGATAAATTCATCATGTTATTATAGTTTTAACTAATAATGGTTATTCTTTATGTAACATCCTAATATTTAATAGTGTGTTACATCTTCAAAATAATTCAATAACTTGCACTACACGCAACACCGAGTTCAAGCGCATTGTGACTTACCAATCAAACCGTTCAAAAGTGGTTATGAATAGTATTAAATAAATTTTGAACTTTATATAATACTTATAATTTTAGAATCTATATTATGAGTTTCTTAGACATAATTTAAGAAAAAATTCTTTTTTTCAGATAAAATAAGTATTTTTCAATAAATGCATGTTTACCAACTTTTAATAGTGAACCTTTTTTTAAATCCAATATTTTAAACTTTTATATATTCAATTTGACTGAATAAATTTATTCTTTATAATGGGTACATAAAAAATTTTCAAGGTAACACCCCAAGCTTCCACAGTACACTTCTCTTTGAAAAATACATTAGAGTGTGTTGTACGCAACTTCGAGTTCTAACACACACTACAACCAATCAAACTAGCCGTTATGAATAATAATACGTTTTTTTTGAAATTTTATAAATTTTATCTCTCAAAATAGACTTCATTTTTTTATTCGGAATATCGAATTTAGCCTATGGTGAAATTTTGGTACCTTTATGATAACTTTAATATTTTGATGAATAGTGAAAATTACTAAATTTTAATTAAAAACAACTTTTTAATGAAAATAAATAATAGTAATGAATTATGAATTTGATTTGTTTTGAAGTATAATTAGTATATATTTCTACCATTTAATAAAATTTTGGTCAGTGGACATAATTTCACAATTAAACCGAACATAAACAAGTGTCAATCTTTTTATAGTTATTATATCTTAAAAACACGCTTTTTGTTTTGACAGCGGGAATTAATTTTAAATTAGTTTCTGCCACTTCTGTGTTTTGAATTTGGAAAAATGGATTCCATATTTTGAATTAGGATGTCCAAATTGTGTAAATAGGTAACTTTTATTTTTATACATTTTGAATAATTACATCGGTATATGTTTTATTTAACATGGTTAAACGGTAAATAAGGTAAATAAGGTTAAAAAAATAATATTATAATGAAAATAAATTACCCTAAAACATGTCCTGACCATATTGATGGTTACATGTCGGACCATGGGCATCTTTGGGTCGATTTTGGGACCCATGGTGCCACTTGTAGGTGATAGGGACACTTTATATTAATTATGTTTAAGTAAATAAAAAAATGACATAAGATTATATCTTTTAGAAAAAAATATTTACATAGGGTTATATATGTTATATTTTCTATTATAAATATTTATTAGAAAGCTAAAACGAGTTCCTACATAATGGTATTTTATTTATAATTTTTAGACATTGAAAAAGTACAAATATATATGACACAATAATGATGTAGTATTTTCCTTATTAATGAAAGAATCAAATAATTGGTATTATAAATGTTAAAATAAATATAATTTTAATGTTTTGATGATATACACAAATTTTATTGGTTAATATTCCATGTTTGGATTGCTTAAATGAATTTGGTTCGAATTAATAAAGTTTTTAAGACTTTAACAAAAATCAATTATTGAGTAGTGTAAAAATTGACATAAATGAGTTTTTAAAACAAATATTATATTATTAATTTATATTATATTCATAAAAATATAAGGATCATCCAAAGGAATTATATCATTATTGTTCTATCATTAATTTACCACTTAGTGGGTCGCTTGGATTAATATTGTATGTTTATTAAATATATATTATAAAAATACAATGTGACATGGTAAGTGTTAAACTAATTAACCAATAGTTAAAACTAAAAGATAAGGTTAATATAATGAACCAAACCTGTATAAAACCTATTGGTTGAATTCTTTTTGACCCATCCCCACCTTAACCTTTAAATAATCCACTTTTTAATCTTTATAAACTGAATATGAATTTATTATAAAATAATATTTCTAGCTTTTACAAAGGTTCCCCTCACCCCTCTTATAAAAGGGCACTCCCCCTTCTCATTAATTCACACCATCAAAAACATTTGTCTTGGCCAACCCCTACCCAAATATCCTCCCAACTTCCTTCAATTCATCCTAGAGGCCTTATTTCAATCAGAAAGCCAACCTAAGGAGCCCTTTTGATCAAATCAAAAGGAAGAACCCAAAGAAGAGGAGGTTAAACGTACCCTCGACTAAAGGAAAGTGCAATGTAAGGGGTTATCATATCACTCTTTATTCCCATGATATTCTTGCCATATTGCCACTATTACCTTTTGTGTGGTGTATGTACTGCCTATAATTGTATTATTTGTGTAATACACTTTAATTTATGTGTATTTACATATTCATTGTATGATGCCTCTTTCATGGGGTGTATGTTTCGTAAGTTACCAAATTAGTAAGGGTTAATTTCACAATCTCCTTATTATCCGAGTTTGTTTTTACATAAGTATTTACTGGGAAATATTTATTATCCATGTCCATGTTTTATGAAAGAGTTTTCAAAGGAATTTATTTTAGGTACTTTTCACTAAAACATCATTTCAAATGTTTTAAATATTTATTCTTATAAATCGTTCTCTTTAATGTCCATGTCTTCAAAATGGTTTTTAAGGATTTATTTATATGGACATGAATGTTTTTAAACTTTTAATTCCATTCAAAAGTTTCAAAGTGGTATGGGACACTTTGATTAAAAAATTTCTTTAAATGACTTCTTTTCTAAATTGTGTGACTCTTAATTGTTTTCATGAAAATGGGGTATTTCTCTCAATGAGTTTTACAAATCATTTTCATCTATGTCAAAATTCTTTAATAGATTTTAAACTTGTTTTGAAGTTGATTTATCATGATAAAAATATTCCATATTGTGTTGATGGTTTTGTGATATGTTTGACTGTGGATATGTTATTTTTATACCACTCATGGTTTATGAAGAAAGTACTGACATTTTGTATGCTAGTTTTAATACGAATTTTTATGTTATGTTTAAACCTGTTCATATGAGGAATGCATTGGACTTAATATGTGATGGGTGGAGCCCGCTATAGCTCCTCGATGCATCGGTAGGTCTCATGAGACAAACTAGTGTCTTGGCATAAGGCCTTGACAAAATATTATTTGTATTCTTGGCACGAGGCCTTGGATACGTGGTTATGATAGTTTGGCATTATGCATTCCATCATCGTGAAAGTGGTTAGTGATATTGCATGTGATTATTCGACTAGTAGAATATCCATGTGAATAAGTAAATGACATTATTTCATTTTATTTTTTCCATATTATGCTGAAGTTCAAGTTTAAAAGGTGTTTGTTTTAGTTATACATTTCCTTAAATGTTTATGCTTATTTATGAATGTTTACGCGGTATTGCTTACCCTTACTGAGCATTTGAGCTCACCCCTTTCTATGTTTTATTTTTTCCAATATTCCAAGAAGTGTATTGTGATTGATATACAACGTTAAGACAAAGGAATAATGGCTTTAATAAAGGATTATTTATGTTGTTTTGTCTGTTGTCAAGTGTAATGTAACATTCATGTATGTAATCTATTTTCCAAGACTGCTAAACTGATCTTTACTTCAGGACTTGATTCCTTGTAATCATGCCAATGTATTAAAATAATGCACCGAATCTGGGTAACTTTGGTCAGGGCATTACACTTTAATTAATGAATGCATGAAATCATTGAATCATTTTAACAAAAATATAATAGTAATAAATATCCTAGTTCATATCAATGTCGTTGATTTTAGGTCACAATATAGTTGAATTATAAAAATTTGAATTCATATTGGAAAATTTATCCATGTAACTATTCTTCATGAAGCTAAATTATCAACCTTACTGAATTCTAATATTCCATCTTCAAAGAGTCTATAATTTCCCCATAGGATTATTCACTATGTAAACCTATTTAATACAGCTAAAAGAATCACATAGCCATTAGGATCCTTTGTAGTCAATTTAATATATATCCAAATCACATAGTTTATTAATCCATGTAAAATAGTTAAATATTTATTGATCAATGTATCCAATTTCTCTTTAGGTGATCTATCAACGTAGTTGTTTTCATGTAGTCGATTATATGATGTATATTTTTTATAAAGGGAAATAAATCACATTGGTGATTGACATAATATAATTCATGACATAGCCAATTATCCACTAATCATAATGACTCACCTATGTTATTTTTTAAGACATATGAAAATTTTTGTAAACATACAAAACATGAAAATCTAATAGCTGAATGAATTCAAAAATTCTTAATCTTGATGAACACAATTTAAAAATAAGTAATATATGAATGATATATCAGATCATCAAAACCAACGTACATATTATATGCTTGAATAAAATTTGTATTCCTATAGTTTAATCCATTTATTAATACCAATTATGTTTACCAAAAGGTTTTGAGTGATGAATGATGTGAAAAGTTATTCTAAAATTACCATTGCGGCCTCTCGAGAGCTCTCAGCGGCGACTTCGAAGCTGCTAGGGTTCGTCTTCTCCGATTACGTGCGGTGCGATGCTAGATCTTAGTTTCTTGTTCATATGGCGGGATTCGGTCTGGACTTGGAATGGGAGAAATCTTGCGCGTGCAGTGGTTAGTTGGAGAGGAAGGATGAAGCTTTTCCGACTGAAAAACCGAAGCCGATATCCTTACTCAAAGCTATTAAAGTCACGGATCTATGCACATATATCTCCAAAAAACCCTCACTCTGCAAAAAAATGGACAATGGTCGCTTTGCGGTGGAAGCAGACCCTGAGGCACTGCAACAACACTCGCAAATTTGTGAGTTCTCTATTATGGGTCGCATCTCGTACTTGAAAGGTGAAAAACGATGGTCGTCCATCGAACTCAAGCCACAGATCTCGCACATTTGGGGCTTTATTGATTATAAACTAGTTCCTATCAGGTGTGAGTACTTTCATATACTACTTTTCTTGCAGGAAGAGGCTGATCGAGTTTGGAACTGGGCAATGCCCAACTGAAACCAAGGTTTTCTATGCCTCTCGGAATGAGATTATGCATTCAACCTGCACACCCACCAAAACACAACGGCGCAAATCTGGGTTAGATTTCATGGGTTGAATTTCTTTTTCTGGAATCCTAAAATCTTAAGTGATATCGCCTCCTGCATCAGAACCCCATTGAATACTGATCATCATACGCTGAACGCTGAACTCGGGTTGTACGTGCTGGTGTTGGTTAAGGTTGATCTGGAACACAAATGCCAGACGTTGTGGCTTTCAACACTAACGATTACAAAGCCGAGGTACGATTAGAATATAAACGCATGCCGTCCATCTATGAACTGTGCAAAATTGTGGGCTATTCTATCCCGAATTCCCGCGTGATGAAGAACCATGTCAAAAATCAGGAAGAACTGCCCAAATATGACGACTGGACTCAAGTTCGACGGAAGAAGAAATCTTAGATCACCTCCTCTGGTAAGCCTGATGCGCCCTTGAAAAACACTGAGATGTGGGTCAAAAAACTACCTAAATTGGGAGAAACCTCTGGTGTCAAGTGGTTGGATATGGTGTAGGAAGAAGACTCTGAAGATAACGAGATCATTCTAAGGGATGAAATCGAAGCTATGGTGCAGACCATTCTCGAGCAGTCAAAGGATTCTCCTGATCACCTTGACTCGTGCCACCATGCTTCTTTGTGTGATGGGAAGCAGGTCGTGGACAGTACTAAAGTGGACGCACCTATTGATGCAGGTATAAAGCCCACGGGTGCGGTGGCAGGTAAATCTTCAACCCACGATTGTTCTGCTAATAAGGATCTTATTAATTTAGTAGGTTCTCAGGCCACTGCCATGGATTTTGATCCTAATGGCACATATGACCAGCCTGATCAGCCTGAGATCGCCTCAAAGGATTCCTCCATGAATTTTCATTCGGGGCTTATATCTTACAAAATCAATAATGACACTTCAGATCAGGTGCTTCTTGCCAATGAAACTCTTAGCACCTCCAAGGTGACAGGCTCATCTGAGAAGATAGTGGCAGTGGGCTCTATAGCCACTATGACTATCTTCTCAAGCACCTCTAATACCCTCACACCTAATTTTCCCCCAAAGGATTGTCTTCTGACCCCGCATGGGTCCATAATCTCTCTGGATAATAATCAAGATGATGTTAATAAAATTGAATCTATTGTCTCTACTTCTTCTACTAAGAATAAAAAACAGATAGTGGCAGTGGGCTCTATAACCACTGTCATTGTCTCCGCAGACACCTCTGATGCTCTCACACCTGATTTTTCTCCAAAAGATTTCCCAACGACTCCGCTTGTGGCTACAATCTCTTTGGAAAAAAAATCGGGGTGCTGATATTAAAAATGATTCTAATGTCTCTGTTGCCTCTTCTAAGAACAAACAGGGAAAACAATCCATCCCATCATCCTCTAATGAACCTAGAAGGTCATAAAGGAATAAGACCTCAGGTGGAACAAAAAAAGGGAGTTCTAACTCCAAACGCAAGTTCAAATGAATTTATTATTTTGGAATTGTCAGGGTTTAGCTAACTCTGATATTTTTATTATTCTTAAGAGATTTATCTTGACTCACAAACCAAAATTATTTTGCATTGCTGAACCTAAAATTAAATTTTAATTGAAATATTTACACTTATGCTCTTTTGGTTATAATTGCATTGGAGCTTTCAAGGATAGTACTTCTGCTGAAACTCTATGGATTTTTAATCATTCATCTTTGCAGTCTGTTAATGTTGTCAAAACATCTGATCAAATGTTTACTTGCGTTTTTTCCTTTTCTGGTATTCATATTGTCTGTAATATGATATATTCAAAGAATATATATCCATAACTAAGACCCCTCTGGGACGACCTCCTTTCCCTCTCTATATCTATTCGGGATCCCTGGCTGGTGGTCGTTGATTTTAACGCCATTCTTCTGCCATGTGAAAAGATTGGACCGTCACATTCTTCCACCTCAACTAGATAATTTAAATATTCTGTTGAGGAGTGTGACCTTATTGAAATCAACCTTACTGGTGCTAAGTATACTTGGTATAGAA
This sequence comes from Viscum album, assembly GCA_963277665.1. Taxonomy (NCBI): domain Eukaryota; kingdom Viridiplantae; phylum Streptophyta; class Magnoliopsida; order Santalales; family Viscaceae; genus Viscum; species Viscum album. Next base: position 2,096,256,838 of record OY728123.1, on the reverse strand, counting down.
TGTACCTCAATAGGATAGTGTCTAGAAAACTTGACAGATCCTTCACTAATGTTGTTCCCCTTAATAAATGGGAATTCATATCTTGTATTACCTTACACAAGGTCAACTCTGATCATCAACCTATTCTTGTCAGTTTCATATCTAAGGGCTTAAAGTCTTCCCTCCCTTTTAAATTTAACAATGCTTGGGCTGCGGTCCGAGAATGTTCCAACATGATAAAAAATTTCTGGGAGGGCATACGACACCAGAATGATTCTTTTGCTTGCATTGCTAAATTAAAACTTCTGAAACAACAACTCAAGGGTTGGTGTTTTTCTAAAACAAAACAGCTTGATGTAGACATCTCCTCTTTGGAAAATGACCTCTCTCGTATTCAAAGCTCCAATACTTGCTCTGATTTTTCTCTTTATCCACAAGATTAAATTATTATCTCCTTGAAGCTTAACTCTCTTCTGAAGCTCAAAGATAACATGCGAAAGCAGATATTTAAAACCCAATGGCTTTCAGATGGTGTTAGAAATACTAAATTATACAATTAGCTCCATAGAATCAGAAAAATCATGTAGGCCACTTGCCTTTCTTAGAGTTGGTGACACTCTTCGTAAAACTAAGGATGCCATTTCTAATCATGTTGTTGGTTACTTCCACAATTTGTTTAATGGTTCGGAGGTCAATAAGGATCTTCTTCCTAACATAATTCTTAATATGTTCACTACTGAGGATAATGACCATCTCTTAAGCATGTCTGTGGACCATGAAATCAGGGCCACTGTCTTCAGTCTCAACCCTGATAGTGCCCCGGGACTTGATGGGTTCAACAATGGTTTCTTCCAACAATATTAGGATTTCATCCATGTGGATGTGTGTAAACTGGTTAAATCTTTTTTCTCCAATGGTGTTCTCCCTCATGGGTTAAATGCACAATTTCTTACTCTTATTCCTAAAGTGGACAATACTGATGAGATTCACCTTTTCCAACCTATTGCTCTCATCAACACCCTCTATAAAATTATCACCAAACTTATTGCCAACAAAGTCACCTCCATATCCAATAAAATTTTTTCCTGGAACCAATTTGGATTTATCAAAGGAAGAATTATTCAAGATTGTATATGCCTTGCCTCGTAATATACTAATATGCTGAATAAAGTCACTAGAGGAGGCAATGTGGCCATTTACCTAGACATTAGGAAATCTGTTGACACCATGGATTGGAATTTCATTTTAAAGGTTCTCAATAACTTTGATTTTAATGATTCATTTATTAATATGATCCGCACTTTATTCAATTCGGCTTCCATTTTTGTGTTGGTCAATGTGTCCCCTAAAGTTTTCTTTAAATGCGCCAAGGGGGTTAGGCAAGGTGATCCCTTATCTGTCATTCTTTTCGCTATTGCTGAGGATTATTTAAGTAGAATCCTCACGAGCCCTGTGAGTTAAAACAAAATTATCGCCATTCAGGCTTCTAGAAACATAAATGTTCCTACCCATCTTTTATATGCAGATGATATAATTTTATTTCTAAAAGGTGATAAAATGAACATCCAAAACCTCAGAAATGCCCCGGCTCGTTATGAAGATATTTCATGTCAATCGATAAGTTGGAACAAATCCTTTGTTTTATTTGGGAATAATTTTTCCCCCAACAGAAAAAGTCATATCATCGATTTCTTAGGAATCAAAGAAGGCTCTTTCCCTTTTACTTACCTGGGTGTGCCTATTTTTTGGGGAAGACCAAAATCCATCTATTTTAGTAGCATTGTTGATCAAATTATCAATCAACTTTCTTCATGAAAAGGTAAATATCTTTCTATGGTTGGTAGAGTTTGTCTTGTTAAGTCTAAAATTGTTTCCAAGATGGTCTACTCGATGATGGTTTACAACTGGCCTTCCAGTCTTCTCAAAAAAATAAACTTTTTCATTAAAAATTTTGTTTGGACTGGTATTACAATTGAAATAATACTTGTCACCATACCATGGGTCACATGTTGTAAACCCTTGGATAAGGGTGGTCTTGGGATTAATAATCCTAAGCTTTTTAACAAATCTCTTCAAGCTAGAATGACTTGGAATTTGATTCACAACAACTCTGATTCCTTGGAAATTCTTAAAAATCGATTTGTTTCCGAGATTCGGAATGGAATCTTGGGTTACATCACATCCTCCATCTATCCATCCATTATACATTCTTTCCTTAATATCATTCACAACTCTATATGGATGGTTAGTGCTAATTCCTCTACGACTTTCTGGTTGGACAACTGGACGGGCATCCCCTTAATCTCAATGCTATCATCCACCACTACACCTGGGAATACCAACTCCACTATATATGATGTTGTTAACTCTCATGACATAACCCTTCCAAATCACATCTTCCATATCATTGACAACTATCCTTTTTCTGACACTCATGATTTATTTATTTGGGAAACTGCTTTTAATGGAGTCCTTGATTATAAAAGTTTCTACAAAAACAATTTTAGTAGTTCTGTTTCTAACTTTGTTTGGTTGAAAGCTTTTAACAACCCTTGGATCAAACCCTCACGTCTTACTCTCATTTGGCATGTTTCTCATAATAGGGTCCCCACCGATGCGTGCATTCAATCCTTTGGGATTTCTCTTTTCTCTAGATTCCATCTGTGCAACCAACACCGCGAGGATGCTAATCATTTGTTCTTGTCTGGAGCTATAGATACTCTTCTTTGGAATTATATTTCTGACATTTTTGGTTGCATATGGTCACGTATTGCTACTATTGGCTCTCAACTTCAACACTGTGTGATTTGGGATTTTTCTAAGCAAATCAATAATCTTTTTCTGGCTGTGGTGGAAGAGCTCCTGCATGTGATCTGGTATGATATAAATAATTTTATTCATAATAATTTCTCATTCAGTCTCAATGCAGCTAAAACGCATATTCTCATTGCCATCAAGGACGCTGCCTCACTTCAAAAAGATTATTGTGACAACTCTGTTGGTGATTTTGAGATCCTCCGCCATCTTCGAATTGTAGGATCTTATAGGCAACTTCGACATACCTTTGAAGTCTTCTGGCAAGCTCCGCTTCCAGGATGGATCAATGTGAATTTCAACGGCGCCTCTAGAGGAAACCTGGGTCCGGCATGTTGTGGTGTCATCTTCAGAGACTTTCTTGGAAGATTCCTTGGCTGCTTCTCTGGTGGATGTGGTACGGCCTCGGCCTTGGAAGTGGAAATGTTGGCAGTCATTCATGCGGTAGAATTTTCCAAGAAAAAAGGTTGGAACAAGCTCTGTATTTAATGTGATTCCACCACTGTTTTCCAATCTATTTGGAAGGGGGTGGTGCACCTTTCATGGCAGCTTACCTCTCGATGGATGAAATTTATTCCTTCGCTCATGGATCTCAACTACATTTCCACACATGTGTACCGTGAAGCAAACATTGTTGCTGATAGTCTTTTCAACAAGGGGTTCAATCAGGTTATTACCTGGTTGGATGATTTGACTAACGATTCACTACCTGTTTTCATTAAAGATTGTAATAAGATTCTGTGTTTCAGACTATTGTAATTCCCTTTCATTTTTTGATCAATAAATTATGCCTTGGTCTTTGACTGAGGCACCACCTCTTAAAAAACCAAAAGGTTTTGAGTCTTACAAAATATTTTATTTTCAAATTTTTAGTTCATTTAAAAGATTCAAATAGATAAAAACAATTAATGGTTGGAAACCACAAATACATTATTATTGTTCTTTTAAGTTGGTAACTGCAAGAATAATGTATATGATAGACTCTTCCTTGATCCTATGATAATAAGAATACATTCCCCCATATCATGGTAGGTGAATTAGCTATATATTAATCATATTTTATTAAATATATATCTTTATTTTGCTTATTAAATTGATTGATTATGTAATATCATGATGATATTCTAAATGTTCTTAACAATTATATATGATATTCTTTAAAAGTTATTTTTTTAATTTCATGATTTGGTATCAGTGTAGATCATCATAGATTAAAATTAAAATTAATATTTAGAAATATTAATATATCATTTATGTATAGTCTCAAGATTGATATTAATGTTCCCCATTAGGTATTCAGGCTTATTTAATTTTTATTTTATTTTTAACATTGTAGTAAATCTTGAAAATCTATATTTGATAGGCCTATAGACAATAAAACATGACTCATTATGTCTAATGGTGATAAAAAGATGATTCCATTGTTGATTCATGGTCCCTAGTGACCATGAAATTCTATTTCATTTATAGGGTCTCCCATATCATCATGACATAGTTGTGAGAAATAGGGAATCCTTATCATGCATTTTTCCTAGATTTAGTATTTCAGAATTGAACGTCCTTATTGTCCAAAAGTAATCCCCAATAAACAACCACAATAAATATACAATACCTAGAAATATCCATGGGAGAAATATTTCTAATTACCTAATTACAAAATTATATGAATCGGTATATTCATGAATGGATTGACACAAGAATAGAGCTATGATAGATTTTATCTCATGTAGTTATTAATTTTTCTATTTCCCCCTTTATATTCCATCACTCTAATAAAGATCATTATCGTTGGATTAAATCATGGGAATTGGGTGAAAGATCATAGTCATGAATGGAAAAATAATGATCCAAATATCTTACAGATACGTAATGGGGGTCTTGAATGTGATTTTTGACATTGAATTTGGAGTTTTAATATCATATTTTGTACTTATTATATTCTATGTGGCCCTTATTGACTCATTATGGTATTATGAATCATATTATATGGTTGATTTTATTTTAGTCCATTCTCTAACTGTCTGTAATTTATAAAATAAATTTCTATCAACTTATTTTTAAATAGATATTTTTTTATGGATTTAAAATATTTGAGAATTTTCTAGTGTTTCAGCCAAACCATGAATTTTGGAATGGAATGACATTTGGAAAAAATGAATGTGTCATATTTTAATTGATATTTTTTGTGGATTCCATAGTATCATAAATTAGTTTAATTTAATCATACGGAACTTAAACATATTAAATATGATTATTGATCATGATGTGCCAATTATGGATGGTACGACATATTTATCTAGGAATGAAATAATGTTGAATGACATCTATGATTTAGAAATGATGTGCTATGAATGATCATTTTCGTGGATTATGAATCATAGTTGTAGTATTGTATGTTAATTTGAGTAAATGTTTTTATTTCATAATTATTTTATTAATGTCTCACATAGGTTATATTTATTATTTATTAGATATATTTTTTGTTATAACTAAGAACAATTATTTTATGGGAAAAATAATTAGTCACACTATATTCATATTATTATTTTTATAGAATTTTTAAATTAAAATTTTGATTGAAATGTTTTATCATTTTTCATGTTTTTTTTCAAATGAAAAGGAATTTTCCACCTTATTATATTATGATAGTGATTTCTCAAAATTCAAGTAAATATGTATACTAATTTGTACTATAAAATCACGGAAAATGATTATATAGAATGTGAAATAATATAGGCATGGGAAAAGATATAATTTTCTTGGGGGATAGGTCATTTGAGGCTTCTTAATTATACACAATGAGAAGTTGAACTATATTTTCTATGAGTCATACTATTCAAATTATATATGAGTAATTTTCTAGTTCATCATGTATTTTCAGAACCAAAGAATGTTAATCGTAAACATGGCTCTATTTATCTATTTCACATTAAATAATTATTTTCAATTTCATTTGTAAATTGTGGAAATCTATACAATTATTTTTTATGGTTATTAAATGGAATATAGCTCCATAGTTATTCTGTGTATCCTTTATTAATAGTTTTCATTATCTTGAGATTAGATAATGATCCTAATGCCTTGGGTTCATCTGAAATTTTCATCATGATTTGGGATCCTATGTCATGATCATCAAAAAATAATATTAAAACATGTTTCTAATTGTATATTCATGGGATGTTAGTCGTAATTTGACTAGAGTGTTTAAAATTAAATATGTATTAATTAAATGGTTTATCAGACCTCATTATTCTGATACTTGAGTAGCTGGGGATAGTTGTTATGACATTTCATTAGAATGGTCCATTATAGGATGTTTCTCTATTTTTTTATTTTTATGGTTTCAATAATTAATGATTGGGAGGGGTTTTGTGTAAAATATTATTAAATTCATGTATAGAGATGATAATAATATTCTTCTTTTTCTTAATATTTTTCCCTTATAAAGAAGTTTTTTGAACATTGATTTCAGTATTTTTTAAACAATATATATTTGGGAAGAATTTCGTTAAATTTCAATATTGATGTATTTATAAAAATGAGTTTTTATGTAATTTGTATTTTTTTACTAAACCTTCATAGTAATATAATTTATCTAATTTTTTTAGGTTGTAGTAGTTTGATAGTATGAATTATTATATAGATCCATATGTGATTTTCATTCTCTACCTTTGGTGTTGTAGAGAAATATCAGGGTAGAGGGATTATTTTTTATGTAGCGGTTTTGAATAGAGGAGTTGGGAATCCATGTGAACATTGAAATAATAATTTTGGGAGTTTTCCAAAAACATTTAATGATACTAATGAATTAATCCATGAGCATGGATGTTGGAAGGCTTAAAAGTTTCCTAGGGATGTGGATTCAGTTTTAGAGTTCTAGAAGTAGAATCCTACTATCATTAGGCATAATTTTGTAGTATTTGATTTGAGTATTCTTTTTGGAGAGTTTGAACCAAGTATCCCAATTTCATTATAGTCCTAATATATTTAATGTGATGTTCACTACGTACATTATTGTGGACTTTACTCATAAGTTACCATATATGGATACAAAAGTTAATCAAGATGAGGATCTCATATGGATCTGATTTCAGATTCATTCCATCCATTATTTTTATTTAAACATTCTAATATTTGTGGAAATATGTTGAGTTTTTTGAGGTGGATTATGGGTATATGATATTTCGTGAGTATTATACCAACATTATGAAGTTGGTCTATTTTAAAACATGGTTGTTTAGTAATTTTATTCTCATGTAATAATGGTTTCATATTAATCTTTCACCTATGTGTTTTTTAATATTTATTCTTTTTTACATATCCATGTATATAGTTATTGTAAATATTGTGGTTTTGGATGAACAAGATATAATACAGGTGAAATTTGTGTATTTTTATAATACATCGCCTCTGGGAGGAAAGTATTTTTTACAAAAAATACACTATGAAGTGGGGTACTTTTCAAGAATGAATTAAAGATGGAAACATACAAGATCCTGTTGTTCTCAATAGAGAATGCATCTTCACTTTCACTAGTGTTGTAGCATGGGAAGTTTTAATAGGGACTTCTTTAATGATCCTACGACCTATGAATAATGTGAGAATTTTCATAATTCAGAAATGCTATTCCATTTTCTCCCATATAGTAGTATCATTATATGTTTCAATAAGATAAATGTACGTAATACATTTATGAATAATTTTATGTGGGATAGAATTAAAATGTGGGTGTGGAAAAGGGGTTTTCTATCATAAGTGTAAAATCAAGAAGGGTATGCTTATGATATTTACTTTAGATCAAGATTTAATAGAGTTTGAAGCATGACTTGGGATATTGAGAATTATCCATGTTAATATCTCTATAATCAATATGAAAGTATTTTATATGGGTCAATATAATAAATTTTTATCTTTATCAGAATCATTCCAGATAAACATTTATGCATTGTGAATACCTTATTTATTAATGATTATGCTGCATCTTGGGGAAAGGGAAGAGTTTCTAATTAGTATAATATAGAACAAATTTGTCATCATATCAATAGTAATCATAAAAAAACATAATATTTTTTAGGTATAAACATGTTTAATTTCGTAGTCAATATTTTTCAGATGGTGTTGTTCTTTGAATACATCAACTGATATTATTGAATGGTTTCCATTACATAAAATTTATTGTATTGTTCTTATATTTGAATGAAATATGAAAATGCATTATATCAATGTGGGTATGATCATTAAATATCATATTAATTTAATTTTTTAGTTGAGGATTTCGTACATAGATATGTAGACAGTCCATTTCTACCAGTGGTAATATATTTCATTTATGTGATTCGTGGATAATTCGCATGGATTATTCAATAGTGGGATGTGAAATTATCTATCATATTTTTATGATGGATATGTATAATCTATTTTTCTTCATAAAATATATTATTATTGGGGTTCAATTTATAATGATTTGGTTGGAATATTATAAGGGAACATATTTTATTTGATTAATTAATTTTCAATGGGTATCCATAGTTTAATTTTTAAAGAATAATAAGGGAATCATGAACTTATTCATCAAATATGGGAATCTGAATTAGTTAGGAATGAATATAATTACACCTAAATTGAATATATGAATTATTCAATCAGATGAAGGGGTGTGTTTGGTTTTCAATAATAAATATTTAAGAGGATATAACAAGATGAAGGTGAGAGAGGTATAAATTTTAATGAAATTGTTTAGGGGAAGTTATATTTGTTATGTGTTCCCGAAAATTCTTTTTTGTTCTACCATTTATCAATTTTTTTATAAATATTATTAATGTTATCCTTATATACATATTCTCATTAATATATACGTTTAGGGATGACATGGTCTTTATTTATGATCTTAAAAGATCATTGAGATCATTTGAGGAACATTCGAGGGATTGTATTACTGTTTTTATAACATGAAAACCATTTAAAAGGATTATTTTTATATGGGAAGTCATAGTTTTATGAATCTTTATCACTCTTAATGGGGTTTAGTTATATCTAAATAATGTAAAATAAGATATATCATGGTAGTTTCCCAAAAAACATTTTTGATTGGGTGTTTCCTTGGACTTTAAATATAATAATAAATATACATTCAAGAATCATTGAAATTGGTATCTCTTATGAATGGTCTTAATAATAATAACATGATGTTGGAATAGGAATAAAAGACAAGATGATATTTTGATTAGTTGAATAGAAGGACTACACAGTTACAAATGTTGTGTTTTCATCAATATAGTGAAGTACCAATAATTTATATTGATATATATGGATTAATAGTATAGTTATTTCTTATACAAGTGGATAATGTGGTTGGGTATGGATTGAGGAAATTATGGACACATGGGATGAAATATCCCTTAAGTGATTTGGATTTATGAATGGTTGTTACTAACATGGTGATTTGGCGACAATATTTATTCTGTGATACCTTCATCGAATATAAGAATTATCATATTGTAATATATATATTATTTCCATATTCGAATTTTAAAATAATTTAATAGACATAGTTGGACTGTATTAAAAGAAATTTATTTGACGTCATCTAATACAATAGGCTATGTTAATGTAATAAAATAAACCATGAATATAAAATATCAGGTTGTGACTATTTAGATGAATGGGGGTTATTGATTGTATTAGTGGAGATTTTATAACTACATGCCCAAAAACCAAGAATCTTCTTGATATCATATAACATTGAAGACACTATAATCTAAAGGAAGATACAATGGAGCGATTGAATAGTGATTATTGATATAATAAGGTCATTAAATTCATTTATAGTTGGGATTACATACATGGGTGGGGCCTCGATGGAATAATTATGCACAAATTACAAAAGAGATTTTGTATATAAATATATGGAGGAAAGAAAATTATTAGTTCATTCAATAACTCAAACTAAGAAGTTAATCATGCATGGTGAATATGTATCATGACATCATATGGTAGTTTTAGTGTCCAATCTCTTGATTTATACAATTTAAGTGGACAAAGGTGGAATAAATTATAACTATGGTGTTTTGGAAGAGACTCCCACAACTAAAAGGTATATCCAGTGATATTGTGATGGATTTCTTGTCTATTATTTATAAATCCCTCTAGAATACTGATTTTAAATGGGTTATTATAGAATGACTCAAAATGCATTTCCAGTCATTCCTTAATAGGGATACTTTCTATGATTATGACAAAGGTAATCCATTTTTGGATGAATATTTTTGGATTCATGGGGATTCTTCTTATCTATTTTACTATATATACATCATTTATTTACATTGAGATTTATTTGGTGGTTATAGAAGGCAATGGGTACTCATTCCAATTTGAGTATGTCGTATCAACCATAGAAGGAATCCTTAATGAATTTTAGTATATTTTCTTTCAATAAAATAATACGACCTTTTTATAATATTTTTTAAGTCCATAGGAGTATCACATGTGAATTTTTGAGTTTAACATAAATAATATCTTTCAATCATTGCATAGAATTTCAACATTTGAATGATTGTAAAAAATAACTTGTTGATTAGTGATTTATTTGGAAAATTTATACTATCTAGTTTTAGGTCCAAAAATAGCGCATAAGTTGATATATATGGCTTTCTAATCATAGATGGTATTAGTGAAAAACTATACCTGGTTGAAGTCTTTTATATATCTATGAGGATGACCATTTTATTTTATGGTTAGAGTTCATTTATTATTTTTCATGTCCCCATACTATGGGCATATATTTGTTAGGATGTAATGGAAGTTTTAACCCATGTTTGTAGAACCATTTAATTGTAATAATGAAATAATAGATATTTATCATCTCATGGAGTTTCCATAAATGTATCGGTTGGCATACAATGTGTTCAAAATTTCCAAGAAATTTTTTCCAATTATATATTTTTAATTTTCATAATTGAATTATTTTTTATTTATCATTATATATGACAATAATAGAATCTCGATGAAGATTAATTAATATACATAGAAGATCCTGAGATGATAGAATACTTTATTAATGTAAATTTAATGGAATTTGGGTCTATATAAATAATATGTGTTAGGATGGAATATTTTTTTGAACATAATTGCCGATTTTTTTATGAGACTGAATATTGTAACTTGTCAATGTACAAAAACTCTATGTTTGGGAGAAATTTATTGTCGTTATATTTCTAGATTATTTATTATTTTATTTTTTTCCTTTTAATTTATTTATATTATTTTTTGTCTTATTTTATGTTTCTTAGTCAGGATCCATGTATCAATGAGAGGGGGAGGGGTGAATCAGTGATATCTTTTTCTTTTATGTTCCTGTCTATTCGAAACAACTTTTGCCTCTTGTTAATGATCTTCTTCTCTACTAATCACAATCCAAACATGCATCCATAGGAACACAAGAATTTACATGGTTCACTACTCAAAAATAGTAGTCATTCCCTTGTAATGGTATGTGAATAATTATATAACACAAATTCCACTAGAAAATAATCCTTTTGTGTGGAATAAAATGAGTAGGATATTCCCTTACTCTTGTATAACACTATTAAAACAATCCAACAGTGTGTCTGCTCCCTCATATAATAAATTGGGTAATGTAATGTTTCATTACTTCTTTACGAAAATTAAAAAATTTGTCTATCATTGTAATTATTCATTTTCCTACAAAAAAAGTTAGTAAGAACCTCACAGACTTTATAATGATTCATAGTCAAATACCTCAATCTCTTTTGGATGCTCTGAAAATGCTCTGATAAAATTAAAATGGTACTCAAAATTTCTTTTCAAAAATCTCCTTCACAAAGATCCCATCTCTATGCTAACATCCTTCACGAAGCTATAAACCTTCGTGGATCTCTCTACCTTCATAGAGGTCACTTCCTTTTCCAAGCTCACTGCCATTAGAAAACTGCTTCATGAACCATCCTCATGATTAGTGAGCCTTAAGATCTTACTTAAGTCTCACTAATCTTATGAAGGGGTAGACAAATATCTATAGGTGTTTCCACCAATTCCAGAACATTCTGGGACACATTAGTTTCATTTCACATAACTCCCACTTTTCTATCGAGAAGCTCCATTTTTCACGAAGCTCCATAGTTATTATCTTTTCACAATCCTTGGGCTAATCATGGAGCCTTCCCCCAAAATTTTATGCCACCGCAATACTCCAATATCAATTCTCTTCAACTTCTCCAATCATAATGCTCATCATTGTCACGAAGTTGCCGTAAAAACTTTGTGCTCTTGCAAAGCTCCATTTTTCGTAATCATGAATATAAACATCAAAACATTCAATCCATTAGAAAACACACTTCAAAAATCCCATATTCACAAAATTAATTCATTTTCTATATTTTCTTAATCCCTTCAAGGAAATAAAATCTTCTCTATGCTATCCAACCTCAAAAATTGTGACCCCAAAAAATTTGGAAACATTATGAAATTGTGCCACCTTAAAATACGATTTAGCAATACCATCCATGAATATTCACCATTGTCCAACAACAACATTTCTCACCCCTTATTATCATAAGAAATTCATTAAATGTTCTCCAAATAGCTTATGATATTATTTAAATACCAATTAGAAAAGGATTTTTAGATTTACCAAGGAATGTATTTCAATATTACTAACTTCTAGTAACATATTTCCTACCAAATTAAATGGTATTTTGTAAAAATTTTGAATAGGAATTCGTAAGTATGAGTATAATTCCAATAATCCAGTTATACAAAGTGATGTGATTTCGTTTCTTCTCAAACTTCATTGACAACGAATGAAAACACTCTAAAAACAACCACTTTTTTACTTCCAAGAAACATCTCTAGAAAACATAGTCCCAACACTATTAAACCTGAACATTTAAGGTTTAGAGTCCTGGGTTTTGCAAATCATGAATGATTTGGTCACATAGTGAGATGATGATATGATCAAATTCATTGTGTTGTATAAGGTGACCATGATAGATAACCATGTCAATCCCTTTTTTTGATGAGGCTATTACACCATCAATGAAATTATCCACCCAATTAATATCCACATCCCCCTTGTCCAATAGATTAAATTACTTATATATAAAATCATATCTAGATTTTACAACAATAAAGAAATTGTTTTTAGGTAATTCAATTATAATTTGTTCCAAAACATGTGTCATTTGGGCGTTTAATGTGTTAGGGTTGTTAGTATTGTTTATGAGTTGAGTTTGAGGAATTCAACATAAGCCCATGGTTGAAATTCTATATAAAACTGAAGACCAGGGAACAACCAATGGAAATGTAGTGTGGACTACTTTTATGATCGATTATAAATTTTTATGAGATGATTATTATTTGTAGTCTTGTAGTGTATCTTACAAAGTCTTATGGTCATTCACTAGGAATGCACAATAAAAGATTAACTTTTTCCTATCAAGTTATATCATAATGTAGTTATAGGGATTAAATTATGAATCACATAATGTTTATGGAGTTGTGATGTGGTTTTTGGGGTTACATCATTGAGAGACTTGAGTACAAGGATTTTAGGCTTCTATGATTTCATTGTTTGACATATGCTATAAAAACCCTTAAGGGAAATTCCACAAGGTATTTTGGTATGTTCATCAAGATTCCAATAACATTGAGTCACCATGGGTAAAAATATATATTCATGTGTATAATATTATATATTTATCATTAGCTCACTCTACTTTATTGGTAGTTCTGTTAATTAGTGGGTTTTATATGATTTATGATTTCTTGTAATTAGATAAAAAAAATTATTAATTATTATTATGTGGAGTTTTGTTAACTCTTGGTATGTGGTGCATATATTCTTCCCATTTATAAATTTTTTATGTGTTTTATGATTTATGGTACTAGGTTGGGTCATGCGATTAATTATAAATAAAAAATAAATACATTTCAATTGTTTTTATGATCTGTCTAGGGGTAGAAACTTTTGATTGATGACATAGTTGGACCATTATAGTTTTCTTATTCTTTGTTCGTGGATTTAAATTTCCATTACATGTTTTTTCAGGGGAAAGTGATGCTCAATTTAATATATTGACAAATGTGCTTCCTTGTAACATGTTTGGTGTGATTCATATGGCAATGGGTTGATATGGTTTGTGGGTATATGTGATGATGGTGTCTTGTTAAAAAATGCTGGGGGAAAATATAGAGGATAAATCCACATGATTTTGGGGGTTGACACACACCATGGGTATCTGGTCCTTAGGATTATGTGCACACAGTAAATAAACAATGAGGTTGTAATGGACACTAGATTTTAATAATTATACAAGAAAATGAGTAGATTAAGGTGATGCTATTTTAGTTCCTCGTGTTTCTATTATGTAACCCTTTGTTTATGTTTTTCATTTTTATTTCTTAGAAAGGTAATGGTTGGGAGTGTTTGGGGATCTTTCCAAGAGTTTTGTCGATAAAGGGGAAGCGCACGGGCAGCACATGGTTTGTCTATACAATGTGGAATCCTAGGCTAAATCTTTCAGAGTTGAAGATGTTGGATAGTAGCTTTGGCATGGTGGGTTCACGATTAAGAAGGCCATGTGAGGGTTTTCCTAGGCCGTAGATAACACACATCTAGCACATAGTTTCTCCAACAGTGTGACTAAACCGTGCGCAGTGTTATAGTGAGGTCATAAAAAGTGGATCTTGCAAGATTTTGACTCTATATGATTTTTTCACCAAAAATAGCCATAACATAGGATTCATATCTCTTGATGGTATTATATCCTATCCCAAGACAATTTTAATGAATTTAGAGAATTCCATTGTTGATTAGAAGCCTATTTCTTACAGTAAGGGCTTGTTCTTCATAGTTCGAGTTAGGTTTTCTTAGATCTACATAGATCTTCTACTCCCCTCCCCTAAATTACTCATACCTACACCTATTATAGTTAGATATATGAGTATAGATGACAAATATGATGATTTTTTGTCTCTTTTTTATATGATAATAGATCTAAGGTAGTTTCATGGATTTCATTCTTGATTTTGTGAATGTTGTTTGTCTATTTTTTGTTTTCATCAAAATGATTGAGTTTTGTGGCTTCACACTTGAATAAAATTATTTGAACTTATTTTAATTCTTTCAAATTTATTATCTTTTGATCTAATGATGATCATTTGACTATTTCGGATTGATAGAATCATTATTTATTTTTTTTGTGGAAATATGGAAAATTAGTGTTCTTGAATAAAGTGCTTGATTCATGATTTTAAAATGATATTTCTAAAATGATATTTTTTTCTGGAATACTTGTAAATAGATATGATTAATTATTTTTCAATAAAAGCAACGATTATATTGAAAATATATTTTTTTAGAATTTTTTTTTAATAGTTTTCTAAAAAATGCTATTATTGAATTGGGTTGAATTGATCACACACACATGGTTTTGGAAATGAATTGGCATGGTTTGTGGTGTGTGTTAATATATTCATTAGGATGGATAAGGGCCTGATGGAAAAGAAAAAAAGGTTGGTGTGGATAAGTGGGTGAAGTACCCCCATCAAAGTTGACCATTATGTTATGACTAGGTGGAAGGACGACTCACCACTCTCGAGTATAGGGAGGTCTAGGTTGCATGTGTTGGTATAATGTGAATAATGGAATCGTTATGATAAAATGATATTGATAAATGGGTGTAAATTTTATATTTTTATGGAAATATGACATTCTAGACCATTTGATAAAATAGAACTTTTTACTCTTAGTTATAAATGGGTTTTCAAAATTGTTTAAATTTAGTTATCACCTTTTTTATATAAATGTTTTATATAAAGGGTTTTATAAAAATGTTTCTATATTTTCTATCCTAGTGGCGTGAGTAGTGAAGTAATTGGGGAAAACCTAATCAGTTTTATACTCACCCCTACTTCGGCAAATTGGTGCTTTTTCAGATGTTATTTTCTAAGATAATGGAAAATGTAGAGTATCCCAGGTATTTATCACCACCTTGTTATACTTGGTCTTTTATTGATTGGTGCATGGATCTTGTGTAAAATGGAGTCCTGTGGTCTTATTAGAGTTGATTAGAGGTCTTATTTCTATTTACACTAGTAATTTACTATCTTCTGATCTATTACAATTTAGTGTTGTTTTGATATAAATAAATTTGTTGAGTTTTACTTAATTTATTAATTTGTCATGTATTAAGTTGATTGGTTATGGTTTTATGTTAATGGTTTTAGTTTGTTAAGGGAAAATTGTCCCCTAGTTTTATTTGAAACCCATTAGAAATTATTTTCAGGCTTTAGCACCTTTGTGATGTCGCTTAAGGCATAGTAATGATTCATTTTATTCTTAATCCAATGAGATAAAGGTGGTCATTACAAATGGTAATAATTTTTTCTTTAGAAAAGTGTGTTTGAGATATATTTTTTCATCTTGTTCCTTTCCTTGTATAACAAGTGGTCATCGGTTTTATTGAACATGGATTTTAACTTCATTCATGTATATTCTTTGGGTTTTGATCTTAGAACGGAGTAAAATTTTGTTTACATGAAATGTAGAGTATAAAAATAAGTATCTAACCTTTTTATGATGACCTTAATGTTACGAGGTAGTTGGGTACATAAGTGTTTTGGATACAGTTATAGGATATTGGAATCTCATTTATATGGGTTTAGCCAATGATAAGGGAAAGACATGCATTGGAGAAATGGCTTCCCATTAATATTGAGTATTTAATTTTTGAAAAAAAAAATATATATGATATAATGCATTGTGTTGATTTTTGAAAAATTCTGAAATAAGTTTCAATTGATCGATTTTGAAAAGGTAATTGTTGGTAAATTTGGAATATTAGTTGATTTTCTAATGAAAATGAAATGAAATTTGTTTTTCAAAAGAGGTCAAACCTAGAAAATGGTTATTTTGTAAAGCAGGGTAGTGATATTTGATGTTATATAATATGAAATATTAAGCATTAAATTTATTGAGATGGAGAATTTTAGATTTTTTTTTGGTTTAGAAAATGGCACCCGGTAGACATCATAGAAGCCATATAGAAGAATCTATGAAGAATGTGGTTGCACCAAATCCAAAGGTGCGAAAGGATCTTTCTAAAAGTATATTCTATGGATTCCAAGTTGTGGACATGGGGAAACTGAGGGATAATCCAATGCATGTCGATCATTTTATCTAGTTTATAAAGTAGAATCCACCTATATTTGGGTGATAACAAATCAAAAAAGGCATAGGTTTGCCTGAATAGGTGGAATCTTGTCCTAGATTTCATTAGCATACTAGAATAGTTTAAGGTCAATATGGACATGTATATACTTGGGGATCATGCATTCTAGTGATGTTAAAAGATGGTGGAGGCTAAACTGAATCAAAGCCTTAGTTGGGAGGATTTTTAAGAATTTTTCAATAAAAAATTATATAATCACACGTTCTGGATCCAGAAAAGAATGAACATTTCCAAACAGAATATAGACAAACTCAATAACATTGAATAAGTGGATATATTCATGAATTTAGTGTGCCTTTCCCTATAAATCATGATGAGTGCGACCTTGAAGGAATGCATATTCTTATAAATGAAATGGGGGATATTTGATCGAATATTGAATTGATCATTATTAAGAATTATATTGAGATGGTAAATTGATTAATAGTGGTAGAATGGGATATATTTAGATCTATGGGAGAGGAAGTATGAGGATTCCTATGGGGAATGGTGGGAACCTAAATTCCGGAAGTATGTGGGGAGGTACACCTGTTTATAATGTCAGACCATTACCCAAAATTATACTCCTAGATAAGTGAACCTTCCTCTATCGCCAAAGGGAATAGTGGGTTGTTTCCTATGTTGTTTTCTTGACCACATAATGTGAGATTCTATGGAATAAACTAGAGTTTTTCATAACTGCAAACTGATGGGCCATCTTCAGCACTGTTGTCATAGTGTTTTGAGGAGAGATGATCGAGACACTTCTCAGGTGTCGCAAGAATCTTATGCTTCGATAGGGTGAGGGAAACAGAAACAGTATCATCCGCAGAGCAAGGAGATCCATGGTGCTTCTAGGATTTCCATGACTCCTTATTAAAATAAATCCCAGGAAGGAAACAAGGAGCCAAGTACAGTGACAATCTAGTTGTACGGAGATATGAAGATTATTGTGGATGATCAGGCTAGACTATCTATGGTGATCAGTATGATTCATCTAAATTCTACCCTTATGCAATTTCTATATGATACTGGTGAATCTCAATACTTCACTGATTCACATGTTGTTGATTTTCTATGCATAAAACTGGAGATAATGCCTTCTGTTATAAAATATCAAACTTCTCTTGGTGAAAGAGAATCTCAAGCCTTTATTTGAAGAGAATGTTCTATAACTATCGATTGTTCAAGGAAGAAATGGGACTTCTCTTTGTTCTAAATGAATTTCTATGATGTTATCCTCTGTATGGATTGGTTGAAAACATTCAAGTATCAAAACGAATATTATAGAATAACAATCAGTTTCATAATTGTGGATAGTGTCGAGAATCTCTTCAACCGAAAAAGGGTTGCAAAGACAGGTGCAATGCTCTTGCTGAAACTAGAAATTAGAAAAATATCTTACCGGCTGGTGGCCTATAAATTTTCTTTGATAGAATAGATCTTTAATATCAGTTTTCCACTAGTTGTGGTTCAATTTCAATTTTCATTCCAAAGATCTTATTAGGGTCACCCCCTATTTGATAAGTAGGTTTTATGATTAATCTCCACTTTGTACTAGTCCTATTTCCCTTCCATCTTATAGGATGGATCCATCATAATAAAGCATATTGAAACTGCAATTTGAAGAGATGGATAGACAAGGTTTTATTTAGCTGATCACGTCCTTGTGGGTAGCACCAGTCATGTTTGTGATGAATTTATATGGAACTCTAAAGCTGCGTGTTGATTATTTTAAGCTTAACAATGTTATGATAAAAATTTAGTATCCATTATTATGCATTGAATCCCTATTCAATCAATTTAGTGGAGCTTAGTGGATCTCTATAATTTAATTTTTATCAAGATATCACCAATTGTTAGTTTAGAAGGATTATATTTCTAATACATCATTCAGAAGCATATATGGCCATTATAAATATGTAGTAATGCCTTTCGTTCTTATAAAGTCACCAACGGTGTTTAGGGATTTGATTAAACATATATTTCAAGGACATCTGGATTCTTTTGTGGTGGTGTTTCTGGATTACATATCAGTGTATTTTAGGACAAGGGACGAGCATGAGAATCACTTAGTGGCAGTGTTGGGAATTTTGAGAGATCACTAGTTGTATGCAAAAATATCAAAGTGTTTTTTTTATACAAGAATTTTTCTTTCTTGGCCATGTAATTTTTGAAAAGGTTTTTTGGTAGATCCGGAAATGATAGAAGCTATTATCTCTTGGAAAGTGTTAAAAATGTATTTGATATATGAATCATTATTTGTCTCAATGGTTATTATTTATGTTTTTTTTGTGACTTTTCATTCCAATTATAGTCTATCAAATCATTAACATAGGTGAATTTTCCATTATGATAGATTGAGGTATTAAATAATTCTTTTCAAAAGCTAATGGTTCACTTAACAACAACACCTATCTTGATTTTTCAAGAATCAGAACAGGGGTATGTGGTGTATTGGGATTCTTTGGGATATTGTTTGTGATTTCTTCTAAGGCATGGAGATCACATGGTTTCTTTTGGTTCAAGTAATTTGAGATTTCATGAGGAGAATAAACAAACCCATGATTTGGAGTTACCTGCATTCAACCATGCCTTGAAGATTTGGTATCATTATATCTTGGTGATAAATTTATTGTGTTCATAGATCATAAGATCTTGAAAAATATTTTCTCATAGAAAAATTTGAATCTAAGGTAATTGATATATATGTAGTATCTCCATATGTTTGAAATTTACTTATTGTATACACCAGGAAAAGATAATTCTATAGTAGATTCATTACGTAGAAAGTCTTATGTTGAGTTTTAAAAAAGAATCTTCATATGAATTGAAGTTGATGCTAGTACTACCTGTTATGAACTTGGAATGTAAAGGCTGAGGTGTTGTTTCTACTTTATTTTTAGCTTCTATGATTTTTTATTTGGTAAAGTTAGTACATGAATCAAAAACATATGACGTAGAATGTATGGTTATCTGTTCAAAACACAATGGTGGGGAGACCATTGAGGGCTAGAAACATGATGGGAGTTTGATTTTCTGGTTCATATATTGGATGGTTGTGCCTAAGGATTGTCAAGAAAACATCTTCATGCTTACCATCATTCTTGAAGTGTTGTACATCCGTGAATAATATATATATATATATATATAAGGCATTGAAGTTGCATTTTTGGTGGATTGGTATGAAATAGAGAGCAGCTGAATTCATTTCAAGGTTCTTAAGTTGTTAGCATGTTAAGGTAGAACATCAATGACCAGTAGGTATGTCACAGTATTTACCAATTAATGTATGGATATGGGTGTAAATAACCATGGATTTATTTATAGTTCCCCTAATAAATGTTTAGAAATCTGATTCCATATAGGTGATAGTGGATCACCTCAAAAAGTCGGCACATTTCAGTCCTATTTGTGAAAGTCAAAGGGTAGAGGATCTATCCAAAAAAATATATCTAATAATTGGTTAAGAGGCATGGAATACCATTTTCAATCATGTTAGATAGATATATGAGGTTCACATCTCATTTCAGGAAATCCATATAGAATGACCTTGGAACTCAGTGGACTATGATTATGGTGTATCATCCTCATACGGATAGGAAATCCAAAATTATGATACAGACATTGGATGTCCTATTTTTGGATTTTTTTAATGTATTTTTATATCTAATAGGAAGATTATGTACCATTATTGGAGTTACCATATAATAACAGCTATCATGACTCGATACATATGGATTTTTTTGAAGCACTGTATGGAAGTCTGTGTCGTTCTCCACATTATTGGTTGGAAATGGGTGAAAATACACTGGTTGGACTAAGACATGTACAGGAAATAGTGAAAAAGACTCATTTGATTAGAGAACAGATGGAGATGGCTCATAGTCCTTATAAATTGTGTATGGATCATCATCAAATACCATTATCTTTTGTGCTAAGTGATCAGGTGTTCTTTTGGATTTCTCCAAGGATTGGACATTATCATTTTTAAAAGAATGGAATGTAAAATCCACCAAATTCTTTTTTTATTTTATTAAAAATCCACTTTTAGGAATGTAAAATCATGATTAAAATTCCCTTTTTACGATTATAGAATGAGTTAGAGTGGTGGTATATCGGTTGGTGTTCCCACCACAGTTCGGTTCGGTGCATATTGTGTTCCATGTATCTTAGTTGAAAAAGTATCAACCTAATCTAGACCATGTGGTTAGATGGGACCACATTTACGTAGATTTTAATGCTTCATTTGTACATATCCTAGAGAAGATTGTGGATAGGTATGATAATGTCTTGTGGATAGAATCCATCATTTTAGTATGTCTTTTATGAAAACATGGTCAGATTTAAGAAGAGACTAGGGAAAACGAGAAGGAAATGAAAGAGGAATGGTCAGAACTATTTCAAGGAAAGAATGGATTTCTACTATCTGAGGATGGAAAGACCAATGGTGAGAAGAATACAGTACCCTAGTATGCTGGTATGTAACAATTTATTTATTCTTTACATGATTGTTAATTATAAAGTTAATGGTAGGGAGAGTTTGTGGATCTTTCAGGGATTTTTTGGGATAAAGGGGAAGCACACAGGTGGTGCACGGTTTATCTAAACCGTAAAAAATCATAGGAGAGACCGTGTAGAGTTTTAGATGTTTGATGGTAGCTTTTTCATGTTTGTCGCACAATTAAGGAGGATAGTGGAGGATTCCATGCAAGGGTTTTCCCAGGTGGTAGTTAGTGCGTGGTTTTTCTAACCGTATTACTAAACCTTACTAAGGATTAATGTGAGCACCTAAAATGTGGATATCACATGTTTTTGACTATAAAGGCTTATTTTTTCACCCAAAACATCCCTAACACTAAATTCATCTCTCTTGATGGTTGGAGAACCTCTCACAAGTGAATTAAAATCAATCGGGATCCTTCCCTTGGTGATTAGAATCTAATTTCTTTTGGAAAGTGCTTGCTCTTCACCATTCTTGCTGCGTTTTCTTAGATCTACTTATATCTACTAATCCTATCATCTAGTTTGTCTCAGATCTATGATTATTATGTTAAAATATAAGATTTTGGATGCCCAATATTATTAGTTTTTTTATTGTTGTTAATTAGAGAAGAGATCTATGGTGGTATCATTGATTTCATGTAACACCCCAAGGTTTTAAAAATAATTTGAAATGCATGAAACATTATTTTATGTAGATATTTATAACTAGCCATTAAAATTAATTTTTCCACTGATATGTTATAAATTTTGAAAAACAGTCATTTAAAACTTTTTTTAGTAAGTTATTTGGAGTTTGATTGAACCAACTTGTGTTTTTGGTGAATAGTAACATACCCTTATGAATTGTAATAAGGACCTAATGAATAGTACATTTGATTATTATTTTATTTTCTTAAGTTTTTTAGATAATGAACTCTTGGCTAATTTTTCAATGTGATATAAAAGCAGTTATAGAATTAAAATTTTTTAATTTTTGAATTAAGTATAATCTTAATTAAAAATAAAAAAAATATTATCTTCAAAATTATTTCCAAAAAATGGAATTCATTTTTTAATTCTAAACTTCAAAAAATGGTTGGAGTGAATTTTTGGTATTTTTCTAAAATTCTTCAATTTTTGATGAATGGTGAAATACAGTAACACCGTATATTCAAATTATCAGAAAAATGCACTATTTATTACATAATAAGTGATGTAAGGACACTTGGTACGAACTCACATGCCATTATTAGTTTTTTTGTCACATTAATTAAGAATATTCATGGTCTTATGAAAAATAATAGAATTATGATTAATATAATGAAAAATACCCCCTCTCCTCCACTATAAATTCCACCCTCATTCCCATCTTCCTCCCATAACTCTCAAGACACGATCCTTACCTATATTCTATATAAAACTCTTACCATGGCTCTTCCCCACGATTTAGAGATTCTGGTCTCACAAAAAGGCTAAAACCGAAGGCATTAAGTTGGATCTCAAGGAGAAGAGATCAAGATGTAAACATCATGTTTTATTTTCTTTCTTTTCATTTATTTTATATTATTCCTTTTCATTACCAATTTATTATATTGGGATATACCTTTACATATTCCCCTTACTTCCCATACTTTGTAATAATGATGTGATACCCCTTTTCTCTTGTCAAAATGTTTTATGAAATTTTATGTGACATCGTTAGGCTGTCGAAATTTCATAAGGGATTTTTCAAATCTTCTTTTATTTTGAGTTCCATTATTTTCTTCTTAATTATTCACCTCCTATTATCCAAGAATCATGAAAGCTCTAGAATCTTGTATATTCTACATGTTATCATGTTCATGCAATTTTTTTCATCAATCTTCTTCTCCTACCCCACTTCTTCATTGAATTAAAAACATTGTCCGTGATGTGTCAAATTACCAACATCATGGACGATGTCATTTTCATTTTCATTAATTCCTTCAAGGATGGTCATGAAACCATTTTTATGGTTAAACCATTTTATAATATTTGTATTATGTCACATATGTGGTTTTAGAATTATTTTTTACACATGGTTTTAATTTATACAACAAAATGAGTTCTTTTTTATCAAAGAACAACTAAAATGGTCTAAACAAACATCCTTAATGTTTTAACATATGAATCATCTTCATTTCATAAATAAAATTGATAAATGGTATAATTTAGGGATTCGTGAACTTTTTAAATACCATTCAATTACAATTCTAGAGTTTGAATTCCAAATAACAAGAACAAACATCATGAAACAATCATGGAAATCATGTAAAGAACTCACCCAAAAACAGTGCAAGGAACAAAATACTAACAATTATGGGATGAAATAATGTAATTAAATGATCATATAAGGTATTATACAGATGGATATGTTTCTATAAGATATTAATAACACTATCTTAACCATTATACAAGATTTTTAATTAAGAATGAAGTGTGACAATCTTGAGATAAGGGAATTCTTAACCTGATTTCTATTCATTTGGTTAACCATCTACATCATTTTTTATGTGCTATTAAAATTGTTTGTGTGATGAAAATTGTTTCAAATATGATTATTTATGTTTATTTAAAGTTTATATTAATATTTTATCCACTCAATTATGTCTCAATTCAATTATATCGTTTATGTTTGGTTCTTTTCTTTTAAAATCATCTTTTCAAATTCGGTTTTACGAAATTTCAATGCCAATGTTTTTATGCAATTATTCATGTAATGTGATTATTTAATATTTTTTGGGATTTTATTATGATTAAGGATGGGACCTATATCTCTTTATAATGTATTGGGTATGTGTATATTGTAGGTCATCTGTTTGGTAACTCCGTGTGTTACTGCAATGGTTACACAAATTGTAAGGTGGTTGTGAGGGTTATAAATTAAAAGGTAGTCGAGAGGGTTACAAGATTATGTATGCAATTCCCCACGATACCATTATGGTTACATTTATTTAATTATGTCTTGTGAGGATCTTTTGGGAATCTCATTTTACACAAATTATGTATATATGGGTGACAAGTATTCCTTTTGAAAATGTTTTCATATGTTACATGTATTCATGAGATTTCATTTTTTGATATCCCTTAATGATATTTTTGTGATCATCCCATGTTTTAAATGATTTTCACAGGTTATAAGGATGATTAAGAAAATGAATGAATCCATGTTAAATGTTTCATTAGTTATCAATGAAAACATGTTTCATTTGAAATGTTTTATATTTTGGAATAAATGAATACTGATTTTATGGTATCCACTCAGTAATAATGTGTAATGTTATTAATGTTTTTTGTCCCAAATATAAAAATCTCTAAACTTTAAAATATCCTCATTGTGAAATAAATTTATTTCTTCACTAAATTTAAGATTGTGTATAGTAATAAGGTTGGGTCCTTATAGTTGGTATCAGATGATGGTTTAGATAACATTAAGGGTTAGGATGATGTCAAAAGAATACCATTAATAATGTTTACACTATTATTAATTTGAAATGTTTTAGAATATATTTATTACCATGTTGCTTCATCTATGATATGTTTTTTTAGAATGGTTTTCCATTGAATAGTCATGGAAGCTGAAGAGGAGAGGCATCAACAAAATGAAATCCTTCTAAATATGCAGGTCGGAATGGTAAGGATTTGAACTGATCAGTTTGTGACAATAATGGCACAGCTAACGCAGGAAATAAATGGTGATGTCATCCATGTAAGAGAACAAGAAAATGTACCCCAACAAAACTGGACAATAGTGGATGATTTTATGAGAAAACACCCTCCTGGTTTCAATGGATCTTCTAATAAGTAGCGGATGAAGGATGGATTAAATCCCTTGAAAATATATTCAATGTTATGAGATGTTTATATAATCAAAACATATGTCTATCCATTTTACGTTTTGAAAGTGAAGCTGATCAGTGCTGGTCAATGGTAAGGAATATAAGGGATAGAGATGAGATTGATGCCTTGGAGTGGGATGAGTTTAAGCCTTTTCCTTAAAAAATATTTTCCTAAGGTAATGCGACTTAGGATTGAGAATAAATTCATTGAATTGAAGTGAAGGGAGGTGGATTCGGTGGATGTGTATGAAGAAAAGTTCACCTCACTTGTGAGGTACGCACCAAATCTTATTCTATATCATGATAGAAAAATCAACCTCTTTTACTCAAGACTTAAGCCAAGGTATCAAAGTGCATTGGCCTCCTGTGAATTCAAATGTTATGAGAAACTTGTTTGATGTGATGAGTGGGTAGTTATGGAGTTTGTTGATGATCGCCTGCATTTTGGAAATAAGGATAAGAATAGGCCTAGATGGAAATCGATGGGTAAGATTCAATAAAAGAAAACTGATGGAATGAAAATCTAGTTTCTAGTTTGTGAAAAGTATGTTAAGAAGCACCATGGGGAATGTCTAACCAAAACTGGGAAGTGTTTTAAATGTGGTATGTTTGGACATATGGCCCATGATTTTAATGAAAATGGTCCTATGACTAATACTAAAAAGAAAACTATAATGTGTTTTAAATGGGGTTAGATGGGTGTCTATGAAAATGAATGCCTAGAGAGTGAACCAATTGATGTAGAGAAGCCAGACTATAAGCAGAAAGGTGTTGTAAGATCTTTTGTGACTACGTCTGCAGATGTCATGTCCTCCCATGAAGTATTATGAGGTAATTTTTTTAAACAGATTTTGCAAATATTTTGTTTGATAGGGGTTATACACATTCCTTCATCTCTGAGAAATGATTTGGTAAATTGGAAATATCACCTCAACAAATGAGACAGGAACTAGTTGTTAAAACACTAGTGGGAAATATTATAACAAAGAGGAATTATAAGAATATTTCTATTGTGGTTTGGGGAAATACAATACCTAAAAAATTTATTGTTTTACCCTTAGTCGTGTTTGATGTTATTATGGGAATGAATTGGATTTTTGTTTATCATCATAAGATTGACTGTAGAGATAAAGAAGTTGTTTTTCAGAAAGAGTTTCAATTTTTATACAAGAATGAACCCACACAATTGGAAACATATCAGGAAGTTGAGAAACTATTGAAATATGTAAATGAATCTTATCTTTCTCATATTGTTGAAAACAATAGAACTATTCATATTAATGACATGCTAGTGGTAAATGAATACCTTGATGTTTTTCCAGATGAGTTACCCAGAGTCATGCCTGATCAAGAAGTCAAATCACAATTGACTTAGTTCTTGATTCCAAGAAAATTTGAAAACCCCCATACCTTTTGGATCAAATTGAACTTCATGAATTGAAAAATAAGTTTCAGGATTTTCTTATTAAAGGATTAATTATTCATAGCACTTCACATTGGGGTTCTCCTTTTTTGTTTGTTAAAAATTAATATGGTTCCATGATACTTTGCAATGATTACAGATCTTTTAATAACATCAATGTTAAAAAAAATTATAATTTTCCACATATCGATGACTTATTTGATCAGCTCCAGGGAGCTCAGTAGTTTTCCAAGATTGACTTGAGATCCAGATACCATCAGCTGAAGGTGAAGGAGGATAACATCAAGAAATAATCATTTCTTACTATATATGCGCATTATGATTTTTTTGTTATTTGTTTGGGTTAACTAATGCACATGTTGTATTCATGAATCTTAGGAATAGGATATTTTATGAGTTCATGGATAAGTTTTTGGTTGTATTTATTGATGAAATTCAAGTATTTTCTAAAAATAAATAGGTGCATGAAAAAAAACTAACGGTTGTTTTAAAAACCTTAAATAAAAATAAATTGTATGAAAAATTCAATAAGTTTGATTTTTGGTTGCAACTGATTTATGTTCAGGGATACATAATTATTAAGTATGGAATAATAGTTAATCCTTACAAAACAAAATTCGTTGATGAATTGCCAAGACCTACAAATGATACATAGATTTGTAGTTTTCTTGGATTATGAGGTTATTACCGATGTTTTTTGAAAAACATTTCATGCTTATTTAGCCCAAGAACTAAGTTAACATGAAAAAGGGGTTAAATATATTTTTATAGAAGAATTTGATTCTTTTTTCAGGGACTGATGAAGATATTGATGGATGCTCATATTTTGGCCTTACCTTCCCGAATTGGGGAGTTTTCCATCTATAGAGATGCTTCTTTGATGGTAGTTGGTTGTTTCTTGATGCAGAATGATCACGTAATTACTTATGATTCAACACAACTTAAACCACAAGAATAAAATTATCCAACATATGATTTGGAATTGGAAACTTTTGTTTTTTCTTGGAAAATTTGGAGGCATTATTTATACTGAGTCAAATTTCAAATATATACTGACCATAAATGACTAAAATATATATTCAATCAGAAGGAATTAAAAATGAGTCAAAGAAGATGGCTTGAACTATTAAAGGATTGTGATTTCATGATAAATTTCTATAATGGAAAATAAAACAATGTGTAGGATTCCTTCAGTCGAAATCATCATGCATCATTAACTATGATACGTTTGAAACATGATCCCTTGATTAATGATTTGATGAATTTTGGCTTAGAAGTTGTTGGTGCCGGAAATACAACTGTTTTGACTCAGGTTTCACTATATCATCATTTTCATATACAATTAAGGAAGCACAGAAGGAAGACCGTGAGCAACAAAAAAAGGTAGAATTTGTCAAAACGGGTAAGATTCCAGAATTTTACCTTGATAATGATTGTGATTTATGATTTGGAAAAAGGTTGTGTGTGCCTTGTGATTCCCAGTTGAAGAATGAAATGTTGTGTGGACTTCATATTTCTCCATTTTTATTTCATTGTGATAGTAATAATATGTAGAGAGACCTTCAGAAGTACTATTGGTGGGATGGAAGGAGAATAGATATTGCTGATTTTACCATGTAATTTATGACATGTCATCATGTTAAAGCAGAGCAGCAGTTATCGAAGGAGATGCTTCAGCCGTTTCTAGTTCCAGAGTAGAAATTGGAGAATGTATCAATGGACATTGTGGTGAGACTACCAAATACTTCTCTAGGTAACAATGTTATTTGGGTTATTGTTGATAGGCTCACAAAATCTACACATTTTCATTCTATTCGAGATACAATGCCTTTGGATCAGATTTTTCGAATGTACATAAAAGGGACTATCAGGCTACATAGAGTTACTCTATCCATTTTATCTTACTGGGATCCCAGTTTCACTTCTAACTTTTGGAAGGGACTTCAAAAGTCGTTCGGCACATAGTTAAATTTTAGTACAACTTTACTTCCTCAATCAGATGGCGAGTCAGAATGAATGATTCAGAAATTGGAGGATTTGATTAGAGCTTGTTCAAAGGACTACCAGGGAAGTTGGGTTCATCATATATCTCTATTATAGTTTTCTTTTAATAATATATTTCATTCTTTTATATAGATGGAACCTTTTAAATATTTTTATGGGAAGCAGTGTCAGACTACAGTGTTTTGGTATGAAGTCGGTGAAAGAAAGTTGATGGGGCCAGCATTAGTAGAGGAAGTGGCTGAGAAAGTAAAGATCATCTAGAAACACACGAGGACAACTCAGATCAGGCAGAAATGTTATACAGATAATAGAGGGAAGGAATTATCTTTTTAGGTAGATGACCATGTTTTCCTTAAAATATCTCCATGGAAAAGTGTGATGTGTTTTGGTATGAAAGGGAAACTAAGTCCACAGTTCATCAATCCCTTTGAAATCTTGGAGAAAGTTGGACCAGTTTAATACAATGTATCTTTTCCTACAAGTTTTTCATAGATACACAATTTTTTTCATGTTTTGATATTGCGGATGTATGTTCTAGATTAGACTCAGGTTTTGAGCCGAAAAGCAGTTTACCAGGAAGAGAACCTTTCCTATAAAGAAAAACCAGTTCAGATTCATGATCGAATGGAAAAGGTATTATGGAATATGGTAATCTACAAGTTAAAGGTTTTGTAGGGAAAACACATCGTAGAAGAAACAACATGGGAGTCTGAAAATGTTATGAGTGAAAGGCACCCTCACTTGTTTAAAAAGTAAAGAAAATTTCAAGGATGCAATTTCCAGATGGTGAGGATAATGTAACACCCCAAGGTTTTAAAAATAATTTTATATGAATTTAACATTGTAATAAGTAGATATTAATAACTAGACTTTTAAAATAATTTTTCCATTTATATACTTTGAATTTCGAAAAATGTGCATCTACAATTGTGTTTAGTGAGTTATTTGGAGTGTGATGGATCCTACTTCTATTTTTTGTGAATTGTAACATACCATTATGAATATTAATTGGAATAGTAATATGTCCCTAATTAATAGTAATTTTTTTATTATTTTATTTTATTGAGGCTTTATGATAATGACATCTTGGTTAATTTTTCAATCTGATATAAAAGCAGTAATAGAATTAAAATTGTTAATTTTTTAATTAAGTAATATTTAATTTTAAAATTAAATTAATAATATGTTAAAAATTATTTTCAGAAATTAGAGATCATTTTTCAATTTTACACATCAAAAAATGTTTAGGATAATTTTTTTGAATTTTTCTAAAATTCTTGAATTTTCGATGAATGATGAAATAAGATAAAATATCGTATATTCAAATTATTATAAAAATACACTATTTATGACATCCTAACTTATCCAAGGCCACTTAGTTATAACTCGCATTTTATTATCACTATTTTGGGTCCCATGAATTTATATTATCTATAGTCTTGAGCAAAATATTATAATAATGATTAAAATAATGAAAAATACCGCCTCTCTTCCACTATAAATATCGCCCTCATTCCCATCTTCCACCTACACCTCTCAGACCTTTATCCTTACCTAAGTTCTTACCAATACTCCTCACAAGGCTCTTACATGCGTCATAGAGCTTATGGTCTTACCAAAAGGTCAAACCCAAAGGGATTAAAAAGGATCTCCAGGAGAATAGATCCAGAGATAAACATCCTCTCAATTTTTTTTTATTTTCTTTCATTTTATGTTATTCCATTTCGTTCTATTTTTAGTATGTTGTGATATGAATTTTTATATTCCTCTTACATCCCATATTATGTAATAATGATAATAAAACACTTTTCTCTCATGAAAATATTTTATGAAATTTTAAGTGACGCCGTTAGGCTGCCCAAATTTCACAAGGGATTTCTCAACTATTATTTTATTTTGAGTTACTTTATTTTCTTCTTCTTTCATTACCTCCTCTTATCCAATGGGCATGAAAGCTCCTTAGTATTTTATATTCTATATTTTATCATTTTCAGGTAAAATTAATCATCAATCTTCTTTTCCTCCCCCACATATTCATGAAATTAAAAACATTGTCCGTGATGTGTCGATTTACCAACATCGCAGAGGATGTGATTTCAATTTGATTTAATTCTTTAACTATTGGTCATGAAACCATTTTTATGGTTGAAACTAGTTATAATATATGTAATATATCTCATACATGGTTCTATAATTCTTTTTTATACATGGTTTTAATTTATAAAACAAAATGAGGTCGTTATTATCCAAGAACCACTAAAATGATCTAAACGAACATCCTTAATGTTTTAACTTATGAATCATCGTAAATTCTGAATTCAAATTGATATGTGGTATAATTTGTGGATTTTGGAAATATTTAAATACAACTCTATTCCAATTATGGTGTTTCACTTTCCATTGAAAAGAACAACCATCATGAACCAATCATGAAAATCATGTAAACAAAACACCCAAAAACAGAGCAAGGAACAAAATAATAGCAATTAATGGATGAAATGATGCAATTAAATGATCATAATAGGTATTATAAAGATTTATATGTTTTTTAAGATACTAATAACACTTTTTAACCATTATACAGGAGTTTTATAGAAGTTTTTTGTAATTAAATCTGGAGGTAAGGGAATTCCTAACCATATTTCCATTTTTTGGGTTAACCTTCTACTTCATTATTTAAGTGGTATTAAAATTTATTGTGTGATGAAAGTTTCTTCTATTATGAATATTTTTATGTATCTATAGTGTATATTCATATTCCATCCACTCTTTTAAGACTCACATCAATTATATGATTTATGTAAGGGTCCTTTGTTTTAAAATCCTCTTTTAAAATTTTGTTTCACGGGATTTCAAAGGAAATTTTTTATGATATTATTAATGTTTTATGATTGTGTTCTTGTTCTTGTTAATTATTTATGATGAATTTTGGGAAATATATCTCCCTCCAATTCAATGGTTATGTGAGTTTTGGAGGTCGGTCATATGGTTACTCCAAGTGTAACTGCGATCATTACAAAAAGTATAAGGTTTCCATGAGGGTTACAAATTATATGGTAGACAAGAGGGTTACATGATTATGTAATTAATGCCCCAAGATACCCTTATAGTTACATTTATGGTATTATGTTTTGTTGGGATCTTTTTTAAATATAATTTTACACAAAGTAAGTATTTATGGGTGACAATTATTGTTTATGAAAAAAATTTCGTATGTTACAAGTATTCATGGATATTCCATTTTTTATATCTCTTAATGAGCTTTTTTGGGATCATCCCATGATTTAAATGATTTTCAAAGGTTATAAGGATTATTAAGAAAAATAATGAATCTGTGTTAAATGATTAAATAATTTTAAAATGAATTATGTTTCTTTTGAAAAGTTTTATAATTTGGATGAAATGAATAATGTTTTTATGGAATCCACTCCATAATAATGTGAAATGTTATAAATGTTTTATGTCCCAAATCTCTAATAATATAAATATGAAATGATCCTCAATATGATAGGATGATATTTCATGACTAAATTCAGGATTATTTAATTTAATAAGTTTGGGTCCTTATAATTTATACCTGGTTTGGTGAAGGTTCTTTGTTTGTTTTCATTTTTCCTCAAAACAGTTGTGGTAGGTGGCTTCGCTCTTGACTCCTCATAGTAGAAATGATTGGAATTCTTTCAAATTGATTATATTCTGAGGTAATGAAAATGAATTTGATTTTTTTCTGTTACAACCCTTCATGACTATTGGTTTGCAGAAATCTACAAAATTGGTGTTCTTGAATAATGTCCTTGATTAATGATTTGAAAATGATGGTTTTAAATTGCTATTTTTTTTGGAATTACATAAAATAAATTTTATTAAAGGTTTTCAGAAAAATTAATGATTTTATTCAAAAGGAATGGTTTTTTTGGAAATTTTTGTTAAAAGGTTTTCAATAAAATAACAAATTTATAGAAATGGGTTCAATTGGTTGAACATATGTTGTTTTGGTATGGGTCTGGAATAGGTTGTGGTGTGTGTTCATATGCATTGGGATGGATAAGGGCATGAAATACCCACATAAATAGGTTGGTATAGATATGTTTTTGAATTAACCCCATCAAAGTAGTCTACTTTGTGATGGATTAGTAGATGGATAGCTCACCGCTCGTGTGTTTAGGGAGGTCCGGGTTTCATGGGTTAGTGTGTTGGGAATAATGTAATGGTTACAAAATGATATTGAGAAACGGGTTAAAAACTTGTTTGGTTTTTTTCTAGAAATATGACATGTAATAAAATTGGATTAAATATAACATTTTTACTCTTGGGTAAAAATGGTTTTTAGAAATTGTTTATATTTATATATCAATTGTTTTGTACAATTATTTTATATAAATGGTTTTGAAAAAAAATGTTTCT
This sequence comes from Viscum album, assembly GCA_963277665.1. NCBI lineage: Eukaryota > Viridiplantae > Streptophyta > Magnoliopsida > Santalales > Viscaceae > Viscum > Viscum album. Next base: position 2,096,223,644 of record OY728123.1, on the reverse strand, counting down.
AACTTTTATATCCTAGTGGAATGAGTGGGAAATTCATTTGGGAAACCCTACAGTGTTTTATAATCACCCTTTCTTTGGAACATTGGGGATTTTGTAGATTAAATCCTCTGGTACATGGGAAAAACTATACTATCACATGTATCTAGTAGTACCTCATCATACATGGGTTGTTTGGTGATTTGAGAATGGAGCATGTGGAGTATAAATTCTTGTTTTCTTATTTGATTTGATTATTTTATTTTCACCGTTTACTTTTATAGTTTCTTGTCTTCAATTGTAGTACACATTGTTTTGGTCTTGATATAAATTATTTGGTTTAGTTGTCTTTAATTTATTCATGTATCATATAGTGAGTTGTTTGGTTAAGGTTTCAGAAATCATGGTTTTTTTTCTTTATGGTTAAATAATTCCCCACTTGTATTTCATACCCTTTGGCATTTATTTCCTACCTTTGGATCCTTGGAGAGGTCATTGAAGGTCTAGTAATGATTCATTTTATTCTCAAGACAATGAGATTTTGTGGTTCATTACAGGTGTGGTCCCTTAAATTGGAGGAGGGATTCAGCATAGGGTCAACCATTGGATATGGGTAAAGATCTAGATAAAACAATGGGGGTAGGTTCTTATTGTTTCAGAATTTCATTAAGCAATTAGGATAGTGGGTGGATGTAGTTTTGGATGACGAATTGAACCAATAACACCATATATAAATAATAAATAAAATTTCATGAATATTCAGTGCATTTCACAATAATAAAAATGCGAAGAAAATAAAGGTCGTATTATTTGGGAGAATACATACATAACCATATAATTATGTAGAATATTAATAATTTAATACATATTTATTTACATAATGTTCCGTTAGATACTCATCACACTATGAAACTTCCATAAAAAAGTACAGATATAAAAAATTGTAAAAGGTGAGCTCAAATGACATTGAGGGTAAACATCAGATATATCAATCACTAAATAAAATGGTCACAACCGAATGCTATGATATTTAACATCATAGTCTCAATATAAATTTTTCATAATAAGAATGGATTATATCATAAGGTCTATGAAAAATAAATTACTATAATTATGACCAATATCTCTGTCAAAAAAGTAATCAGTATTCATGAGTCATAACATAGGAATGGTGTATCAAGCCTATAAATTCATAATATTCTGAATATTTTTAAATGAAATATTTTTCTCACATAATCCTCTGAGTATAGATAGAAATTCAACATACACATCAATCAAAATGTGAACAATGTTATCTGTAATCATGTCCATGTATATTCATATTATCATAGCTAGAACTAGTCAAACTCACAAATCATTATATAGAGAAAGATATTCCCAATAATGAAAATGATTTTCCTCATCATCTTATGAAATATCAATATCAATTTACATAATTCCTAGAGGTATATAATGGACCGAACAGTCACAAAGTCAAAATCCATTCATATAAATGTAACATTATCAAATAAAAAATCTTCATATCAACATTGAATAACCCGTATAAAATTATTTTTTTATATTTTTATCTTCATAATAATATACCATATAGAGAGATATTAATGATTGTATAACATGATTATATCCCCAATAAATCATAATTTAACTGAGTGGATGTAATGATATATTATATATTTATATTAAATAAATCTTGAATAATTCATTATAAAAACAACATTCAACTTCAAATAATAGGTGTAAAAACAATTATCAAAATAATCACAAAACCAATTAATTTTATAGGCAATATAAAAACATGTCATGTAAACTAAAAACCCAAAAGTGTTCTTGAGTGTGGGAAATTCTATTGATGTCATTATCCAAAAATTAATTTTTATATTAACACCATTTATAAAATATACCTTTTTCAAAAAAATGAAAAAGTATATTATTTGAAACACAATTTAGAAAAATTATAATTTAGTAAAAAAAATTAAATAGTAAATGATGATTAATTAAAAACATCAATTTTTTAAAAAATCATTATAAAATAAAATAAATTTCTGATCAAAGGTTAAGAAATAAGGATGGATTTTCATAATTATATTTTGTGATGAATTTTGTTTACCAATGTGAGGAAAATGGAACTAAAGCATAAAATCTATATAAATAAAAAGTATTATTATAATGATTGACATGGTTTTTTAGATATATATATTATAGTCCCGTCAATGGAAATTCAAGCCTAAGCAATCCTATTTAAAATGGGATTGACATGTAAATTGCTTACCTCTTATCTCATATCGCTTCATTCTCATTAAAATATAATATATAATAAGTATATATCTACTATAACATTATTACATAACTATATTCATTCATATAAAACCATATATGATTTAATTATAATATCATATCAACTATTTATTCATAATTCACTTCTAAAATAAATTTTCTAAGTGATTATTACATCATTTTAAGGAATAATTTGTTAGGTAGATTGGTCATTCTACATTGATCATTGTCCATAATATAATTAGTTTTATTTATTATATAAATATATTATATATTACTTGTAATGATATTTAAAATCATTAATAAAATAAAGAGATATTAAAAAATTACGTTTTTCATGGAAACAGTTGGCATTGAGTATGCATTAACATTGTTCGAATTTTCAATAAAAACTATTATATGGAAGATAAACATTAATTTTTAATTAGAGGACCATAATTATATAATAAATAAAATAAAATTACATCAAATAAATCCTTTTTAACAACTATTTTTTTGAAAATAATAAAATCATATCGCTTTGTGATTGTTGTAGTTCGCTTATACGCACGAGCAGCATCATCATTTTACAATATTTTTTATGGTAAGAATGTATATATGATATTATAATTATATAATAATTATTATTTTGTATATATTATATTGAAATATATAACCCATATTAAAAACATCCATTAATAATGGTTATGTAAAATGCTTTACATCGCTATATGGAGAAGATAGTCTAGACATACACACAAGCCATACCTTCACCTCCCATTTGTCGGAAAATATAGTGAATAATGGTGGATATATAATAATAATAAAATTGTAGTATAATCTGATTGATAATCATATTACATTATCATTAATAACATTTTAGTGGTGGAAGAATAAAAAATTAATAAAAAGAGGTTGGATAAGATTATTACCTCTTCTTTAGTGAGCCTCCATTAGATCCCTCATGAAGAAGCCTTGAATTTTTTTAAGAAGTGAAAACCCATTAATTAATCTATATTTATGTTCATAATATAATTATATATGTCTTGGTTGATGTATATAGATTAATTTGATATAAATAAGGGAAAATATGGGTATCTTTTTTTATGTTTTCGGGACGTACGTGGAATTTCATAAAATACTGAATAATATAAATATATATATATATATATATATATATCATAATCTTGAAATGTGAAAAAAAACCCAATATTCTAAGATAATATTTGGAAAGGTAAAAAAATACAAATTATCACAATTGAAATTTTTTGGATTCATTTTAATCTTTATCTCCTAGTTAAACCACATTAAACTCATTTTAATCTTAACCATAATAACTCATCTTTTTTCTACGATAAAATAATTTTATAGATATAAAAAAAGATCCTTATAAAAAAATTCCATGATCATTCCTAATGTCCAATGAATTTTAAAATATTTAATTTTTATTTTTGGTGGATATTACTTTTAATATAAAAACCCAAAACGCATGAAAACTACGTTTAAGAAAATACATGATTTAATAGTAAATATATTTATACCATAATATTAATTAATTAGTTAGTTTACAAATTGTTTGTCTAAAACATACTAATAATGTGATTTATAATTTTCTAGAAATAAAAACCTTGATGTAGTCTTACAACCACTCCATTAAATGTAAATACATAATATTATATTTTTAGTTGATTAAAATATAAATTGTCTTTATAAAAGACATGAAAGCATTACCAAATACAAAATAATTCTGTATAGTATATTAGTTAAATAATAAGTAATTTTATATCATAAATTTCCTATACAATAAGATACAGTCACTTTTATAGAGATTTTACTCATTAACCCCTTGATTTTAACCCAATTCTTCATATTTTACCAAGGTAAGAAATAATTACTATGGTTATTATTCATAAAGATAAAAGACAATGTTGACCCCATTACATTACATAAATTATTTTAATTCCAATTTTTTATCCTTTTATGTTATATAAATTTCTATAAGTGGCATAATTTACTTTAATTAAACCAACAAAATGTGAACAAAAGTGGCTTTCCATAAAAAGAGGCATCTTACCTATAAAATGGTTTAACAAAAATATTAATTGTAAAATTGATTATAATATAATTAAAAAACATTTTTCTTACTATAAATGAATGGATTTTATTTTGAAACTATTTTAAATCATAATGGATATTTTTTAATGCTTGAATGGAAAAGATAGATTTCAAAAAATATATATATTTTTTAATAATCATTAAAATCAATTTTTTTTTAAAAAATAAAAAATATCTCTCTAAAATAACTTTAATATGTCTAATGAAATGGTTATATAATTTTTATAAAATAATACTTCTTGTACTAGTAGAAGAAATTTATATTATTTTCTCAATAAAATTAATAAAAACACTTAAAAGGGGTATTTTGAAATCGTAATAAGATTTACTAAAAATTGATTACTTATTATCATTGAATTTACATTATTTAAAAAAATTATATTTTTTCAATATTTGCTTTTCCTATTTTTACAAAAACAATTAAATGATTGAGATGCAATGTTGATGTGTAAACAATAATATCTATTTCATGGTTCATTTAAACACAATGTTTTGTGTAATGTATGTTATCGATGAAATAACATTTATTAGAAGATAAATACATCATAGAATATTTGGGGGTCACATTATATCCCTTATAATAATTTATCTATAAATTTTATGTTACTATCATTAGAAAAAATAGGGATACATCTGACTCAACACATCCTCAGTTTTCCACAAATCTTACTCTAATTTATGGTATCACCATAAAACATTGAATATGCGAGTTGTCATGATTTATATTACTTTCTCTATGTTTTTTATAATGTCTATCGGTTATTATTAATTAGAAATTTCTTTATATATCAATACAAATTCTTAGTTAATTACTTATAAAGGATCAGGTGTGTACTTCCTCATGAGAGATATATTGGATTCAATGTTAAATTAGAGTTGTCTAGAGTAAGTTCCAACCAATAATCTACTATTAAGATATGATCATGAATTTTGTAGATATCAATATCTGTCCAGAATGCCATGAACATCGTGTAATATTTTGTGTCCTAGAACAAACTAGTTGTACTTTGATTACATGGATAATTAATGTATTTAGATATTTAACATCTTATTACATATTTTTCATTGTTTTACATGACTATGATGTAATAATGTCCTAATTTATTTATTGCATTGATAGGGTCATGGAAGTTCCTCTCTATGATGAGAACATGGAAATGCTATAATAATATTCTAAAATATAGTTCTACAGTTGGATGGAATATTGTGATGGGACTCATATCATGTAGATCATCAAGTGCAAGAACTCGTAAGTAGATGATACTTCCTCTCATGAAGTTCACACTTGGTAATCTCAAAGAAAAGAGATTATGAGAAGAGACCCACCTGTAGGAAGTTCTCATGTTTTGCTGTCAATAGATATTTATATCTATGAGTGTGTGTAATGATCATTAGACATTAATACTAACATTAATATGTGTCACTACAGGTGCACTGTGATTTACTGATGAAAAATGCCATGCAGGCTGTTGGCGGGAAGTGAGGAATTTTGGGTGAGTCTTGAGTGGCATGTTATTAATGGATAAGTTAAGGAAATACTTGTCCCTGCCATTTTTGGATGTTGGTATCTTATCCCTTCGACTGAAATTGAACATTTACATGAAATTTCATGGCCATGGTGTGATGATCAGGTCATTTCAGGTAGTAAAAGAACGATGTATCAAGCATAAACTTTGATGACACTATCACGAAACCTACTTGATGAGATATTGCGAAAAAGGGATTATATTATACATTCATTGTTTTTATGTGGATTTCTTTGTTGTAACATTATGTTCTTACTCATGGGTGCCTTAACCCATTACTAGACAATACTCTTGGACTTTAGGCAAGCCCATATAATGCTAACGAGAAAGAATCCTAGAGGGTCGCACACTATGTATTTTTGGTGGTCTCGGTTGAATTCTATTTGAATTTAATTAATAAATATTATTCTCAGGGATTTTGAATAATTTCATTCATGTTAAAATGATTACATAAGTTAAATAAATATTTATTATCTATATTAGGGGTAAGATAAATTTATTTATTTTATTGAACATTTAATAAATATTCATTTACTATTTTCTAGATAAAATATTATTTTTTGGGAATGAATTATATATTTATTTATTAGGGTGATAAATAAATGGAACGGGAGTTTGAGTAGACCAAGGCTGTTCTGATAGTAAAACAATTATATTCAAGATGATAAATAATTATTTAACTAATTTTCAAAAATTACAAAAGTGATGCTATTATTTTGTGACATGAAATTATATTTATAATTCTATTTTTACCATGTGGGTGACCCATAAATAAGGAAGCGGTATTATTATTATTATTATTATTAGCATGGGTTTCCACTAATGTTATGAATGTATTTAATTGACATTATGCAATTAAATATTCTAACAGAATCCCCATGTCAATAAATAGACACATATGTCTATTGTGCCATGTATTGAACCGCACACTCGGTGAATTAAGAATTTTGGATATAAAAAAAATTTCTCTCGATTCCTTTTCTCGCCCCTCTCAAGAACATGATACGTTATTCAAGGCCAAAGAACAAGAGATGTAGAATGACCGACAGAAGACACTCACATCATCATGCTAGCACCCGGATAATGAGTGGTGTCAATAAGAGGCTATTAGATCGCATATAAATCACTTGTAGAGAGATTCTAGTTTGTATCCTTGCAAGCGCAGTAAGATAATATGGAAGGGTCATTACGGACGATCAACATCATCAATGATGAAAATACCAAAGATCCAGGTAATATTATATTTATAAAATTCCTTAAAGTATTTTTAAATATAATGTGAAAGATCCTCTCTAAAGGTTTATGGCATCTTACTTATTTATCTAAATCTTGGATTTTGTTCCGTGGAGACTAGCTTTCATACTCCTATTGATCCCAAAATAATCATTGATCATGGTAAAAATTAATGTTGGGTTCTGTCCCAACGGCACTACCACTACTCCTGGAACCGACAAGTGGTATTAGATCAGTTACATCATTGTTTATAATTATTTAAATATTTCGTTGATATTTTACGCATTAAATAATTTAGTTGTTTCAATTCCAGTTCATCATTTTGTAATTCTGAATATTGAAATCTGCTCCTCCTCATTCATTTCTTTTTCACCTTATAGAAATGATTTTTCTTTTAATTTTTATTAAAATAAAATATAGGATCTTATTCAGAGGTGCCAAAGGTTCCTGGCCATAAAACACCAGAACACACAACATGTATTCCGAAGTGCACGCCATGTAGTCAAGGTTCAATGCACTGGTTCTGGTCCTCCAAACAAAGCCATGTCATTGGAGTTTTTCTAAGCCTTAATGAATTTGTTTGTTTATGAGGAACATGTGGCATGTGGTTTCTGGATTACACGTTGTGTGGCCCACTGCACACAGCATGTAGTCCCTTTGTGTTAGGGTTGGACCATGTACCCCAAACACAGCTTTCCCAACAAGACACTATGTAACCAAGAACTACACGGTGTGTGTCCCATTGGACATGATGTGTACTCCGATGATTTCCGAAGTACACCCACGTGTCATTTCCCGGGGCATGTACTTCAGATGGATGGTGAACAATAGTACATTCCATGTAGTTGGAACAACTTTCTATGTACTCATCATAATTAGGCATATTTATTATATGTTATTGTTATATTATACCAACCATTGAGATGTGTACCATGGAGAAGACATAAAGTTGAGGCACAATACATGATAGGTGTGTTATATATATGTTTTTAATTTATCATCTGCATAATGTTCATTTCTACTCCTTGGGTAGTTATGAATAGGAATTCACTGGGTTTCCTCCAAGGTACAAGTTGTGCACAATTATAATTTTTAATTAATTTTTTTGTTTAAAATTATGATGGATGAAAATCTCAAGAAATTTAGAAAAGGGTTTAAGATAAAAGTATTCATTAATTTAAGATGATATCAAATTGAATCAAGCATGGTTTATCTTAAACAAGAATGATTAAATAATTGAACGCTAGTTTTATTTATGTGTAAATATCATTTTATGAACAGATGATCATGAGATATACCAAGACCTTTTTATGTGTATGTTTTGATTTTATTTATTTGAATTAAATTTGTTGGTATTTGTGCCTTCTCCTCATAAATATTTAAGTTCTGCATTCCTAAGGATTCATTTATGTAAAACCCCTTTTACCTCTCACCTACTTCTAAGTTAAAAAATGGCATATGTAATGGATGGAACTCCAATGATTGTGGAGGTGGTTCATGCTGGATTCGAGAAGAAACCAATCCCAATAGAAATAGAGGTGGACAACTGGAAAGCTATAAACATGAACCCAAAATGTTAAATGTGTTTCTCCCCTAGTTCAGGGTTAGTTTATCAACCTATATATAAAATTACTATTAGAAAATCTCATTATCATGCCCTTTTTATTATTTTATTTCACTCATTTTCATGGTTTATCATTATGGATGTGTTGTTGAAATCATATAATTAATATATTAAACAAGAATTCAAGATGGAACTAAAACAAACCAGTCTTATGCATAAATATTATAAATACATGGTTAATCTCTTAAGTAAGTTCTACATAATATAAAAATACATGTTATAATGATAATAATCAATTTAAAACATAAGAGATAATGACCCCTCAAATAAAATATTAAGCCATACCAACCCTTCTGTTACTTGATTAAGGGAAAAACTCAATAAAACTATGTGTTTGACCAACCCTTTCTAGGAAACATACATTAATACCGGAAGCCCATATGAAAGGTTTCGGGTTGACATTACTATATTCCATTAAGAGGAGTATACCTTTCCAGACATGGTGTAATATTAGAGGCAAGATTTGAGGAAATCCAATGTTAGGATTTTAGGATTGGGGAGTGCATTGAACCGATCACGGATCTGCAAGCCCACATTTGGAAAGTACCTTCCTACCTAAATACCTTCAAATAGAATTACCAACACTTTTGGGATTAGGCAAAGGGGAATACAGATACATTCCACTAGAATATCATGGTAATTAGAAATTTTGAGTTCAATAGTGAGGGCCATTGGGACTTGATAAAAGTGTGGGAGACTTAATAAAATTTATTTATTACTTCACATAAAATGTAATCAAGAACGTACTAATGATCTTATCCATTAATTGAATAATAAAAATGAAACGCTAGTCAACCACACTATCCCTACGATCAATTATGTATAAAGAGAACATACTCACCAGTAGTAACTTTAATGAATGGTTTAGAAGACTTTGTGTTATCCTATTCCATTAATGGAAGTCTTACGTGTTAGACTTAGAATTACCTGATCCTCATACCAATGAGGCGAGTGATGACAATTTCTAGGTCTATGAGAAATATATGAATAACACGGTCAACGTTCATTGTTTGATGCTATCATCAATGGCTTGTGATCTCATGAAGTCTCATGAAAACATGGAGGCTTATAGAATTATTATGAATCTATATGGTCTTTTCTTGGAGAGAGAATGACAGGAATGGTTTGAGATCTCTAATGAACTCTTTTAGAGTAAGCTTGGAGTGTCTTACCTATATGGCATTCATGTTTCCATGCTCATTGGGTACATTGAATGCCTATAGGTTCTAGGGTTTAAAATCCCTAAATAACTTGGCCCTGAACTCATTCTCTTATCACTCCCTCAAATATTCTCCATATTTGTTGTTAATTTTAACTTGAACAACATTGATAAGTATCTATATGATCTTCTTATCCTCATTATCCAAGTGAAAAAAGATATGAAGGGAAACAAGACATCTGTCCTTATGGTGAAAAATTGGAAAGGTGATGAAATTATCATTAAGACCAAAGAATATTCATGCCCTTCCAATAAAAAGATGATCATAGGGGAGGCAAGGGAACATGAGGTTGTTTGTTTTGATTGTGGCAAGAAGGGCCACTGGAAGAAAAAATACACCCATCCTAAGAATCATGGTGAAGCTTTAAGAACCCTTTCTATCAAATTAAATCTACCTGTTTCTACAAATTGGGTATTAGATACATCTTTTGGTGCTCACATATGTATCCAAATATAGGGACCAAGTAGATTCGGGAAGATTGATCGAGTGGAGGTAGATCTACAAGAAGCCAACGAAGCCATACATACTGTTGTAGTTGTTAGAGACTACCACCTCACATTGCCAACTAGGATGATATTTGTGTTAAAGGGTTTTTATTATGTTCCTTCTCTACTGAAAAAATTATTTTTGTATCCAGATTAGATATATATGGATTTGTTTTGAATTTTTGAAATGAATTTTTTTTTCTTTTACAAAGATAGAATTTTTTTGGTGGGTCACATTTATGCAACGGTCATTATGTGTCAGTTTACACAAACCAAGTAATAGAAATTGATAATAAAGATACTTCACATGAATCATACCACACCCAACATTGGAATCATCAACTAGGTCATGGAAAAGAGAAATTATTGACAATGTTACATCATGATGGATATTTAGATTCCTTCGAACTAAAACCACTTGGTGTATTTCGTTCATGTTTACAAGGAAAAATGACCAAATTCTTCATTGGTTACATACCGAAGTTTGGGGTCCTATCCCAGCTAACTCCTCCTTACATGGTCCAGTGGAATTATGGGAGAAAATGGAGGAACCAAACCATATTGAACATGGTGAGATCAATGATGATTCATGCGAGTCTTCCATTATCCTTTTAGGGATATGCATTTCAAAATGTGGTGCACATACTAAACACAGTACCAAATAAATCGATTAATGGTATTCCATATGGGTTCTGTATTAGAATGAATTCCATGTTATAGTATTTACATGTTTGAGGAAGAAATGAGTTTGTTAATAACTCTTCAGGTAACAAACATTCACTCCGGGGCACAAAGTGTACCATTATAGGATACCCCAAGGAATGTAGGGAAATTTAACTATAAAATCCCTTATATAAAATGGTTATAGTGGAAAGACATGTCATATTCATTAATTGGGTGCAGATATCATAAAGAGAGACGGATCAAAATAGACTTTGATGAAGTTGAGGATCAATGTACACAAGTGTTGGTACATGAGAAGATTCCAAAAATCCCCATAGATGAAAGATATCCTCCATAGACACAAGAATTATGTAAGAGTACCAGAGCAGTTATAGAACTAGAATTGAATGTTTCTCTAGCTACCGAGGATAGAGACTCATTATTAGTTCATAATAATGATCCTATAACCTATAAAAAAACTGTAAGTGGCATAGATGTTGCCTAGTGGAAAGAATCCATGAATTTTGAAATGGATTTCACATACCAAAACCAAGTCTGGATTTTTTTAATATCCTCTATTGGATGTAAAACCTATTGGATTAAAATGGGTATTCAAGTTGAAACTCTATATAGAAGGATAATTCAATACAAATAAGGCATGACTGGTTGCAACAAGGTTCAAATAGCATCAAGGCATTGACTACAACGAAACCTTTTCACCAGTTTCAATTATAAAATACATCAGATTTCAATTGGACATTTATCCCTACCATGACATTGAGATTTGGAAAATGGATGTAAAAATGTATTTCCTTAATAGGAACCTTTAAGAAGTTGTCTACATGAAACAACCTAAAATGTTTTGTGTCCCTAAACAATGTTAATATGGAATGAAAGTTTGAAAATACATTTAGGGATTAAAGAAATCATTCAGGTCATGGATTAATTTTGATGAAGCCATAATGAAATTTCGTTTTATAAAGAATGAATGTGATACTTATATATAAAAATGGTTTAGTGGGAGTGCAATCATTTTTCTATTAGTATATGTCGATGACATATTACTTAATGGAAATGAGATACCTGTCTTACAGTCTGTTAAGGAATGGTTGAATCAATGATTCTCCATGAAGTACATGGGTGAGGCAGCATATATACATGGGTTCAAGAACCATATTGATAGATCCAAGATATTTTTGGGACATAGTCAAACTACATACATTGATAAGATACTAAAAAGATTCGGTATGGAAAAATCTGAGTGGGTATTTTTTCCTGCATGACATAACATTCACATTTCAATGAAAATGTGTCCTCAGACACATGAGAAAATAATGATGATGAAAAGGACTCCATAAAAATTGGTGATTTTATAATTCATGTTTGTCATTCTATATACTAGGATGGATGTCTCCTACACATTGAGTTTGGTAGGAAGATATCATGTTGACCCAGGAGACCACTATTAGATGGTAGTCCAAACAATCCAAGAGAATCTGAGGTGTACTTAGGATATGTTTCTAGTTTAGGGATGAGATGAAGAACTAGTCATCAGATGATATGAATATTCTAGTTTAAAGACTGATCAATATGACATGATGTGTCAAATGTGATACATATTCACGTTGAATGGAGGTGCAGTGAGTTGGAAGAGCTCAAAGAGGAGAGTGGTTACATATTCTATAGCGGATTCCAATTATATCACATCATCTGAGGCAACTAAAGAAGTAGTTTGGATGAGTAGAATCATCCATGAGATAGATGTGATACCTAGGAGTAAAGATCCCATCACACATTACGGTGATAATACTTCAGCAGTGGCTCTAGAAAAAGATCCAAGGTCACATCAGTGGATGAAGCACATACTTCAGAAGTATCATCACATGAGGTATTCTTATCAGAGATGTGAATTTCACTAAGAAGTTCTTCCATAGAAGGCAATGTGGTATACCCCTTGACAAAAACCTTGACTCGGTAGAAACATGATCACCATGTGAGGTCTAGCGGACTGAAAGTTATAGGTTGTTAACTCTAGTCCAAGTGGAAGTTTGTAAGAGTTGGTGTCCTAGATCCAAAATGTTGTAATTTGATTACATGGATATTTAATGTATTTAAATATTAAACATCTTATTACATATTTTTCATTGTTCTGTATGACTAGGATGTAATATTTTCCTAGTGTATTTGTTGCATTGATAAGGTCATGGCAGTTCCCCACTATGATTATAACCTTGAAATGCTATAACAATATTCTTAAATATAGTTCTAAGGTTGGATGACAAACTAGGATGGTACGCATACCATGTATACTGTTAGGTATGAGTACTCATAAGCAGATGAGACTTCCACTCATCTAGTTCTCACTTCGTAATATCTAAGATAGGATATTATTAGAATAGACCTCCCTGTAGTAATTCTTCATTTTTTGTTATCATCGGATATTTATATCTACGAGCATGTGTAATGATACATAGACTTTATGATTATCATTAATATGTTTCCTGACTAGCGCACTTAGATTTACTAATGAAAACTATCACACAGATAGTTGGAGGGATGTAGGGTATGTTGGGTGTGTCATGAGTGGCATGTTATTAATAGATAAGTCAAGGAAGTATTTGTCCTATCCATTTATGGAAGCTGATATCTAGACACTTTGATTGAAATAGAACCATCGCTCAAAATTCTATGGACATGGTGAAATGATGATTTTATATTAGGTAGTCGAAGAATAATGTATCAAACATAAAAGTTGATGACACTATCATGAAACCAGCTTGATGAGATGCTGCTACCAAGGGATTATATTACACAGTGAGAATTTGTATGTGGATTTCGTTGTTGTGACATTATGTTATTTTTCTTCAGTGCCTTGTCTCAGTTTTGGATAATACACTTTGACTTCAAGAAAGCCTACCTAATACCATCGAGAAATAATCCTAGAGGGTCGCAGACTAATTGTTTCTGGTGGTGTTAGTTAAATTCCTTTTTAATTTAAAAAATATATATTATTCACATGACAGTGGAATTATTTTATTCATGATAAAATTATGGCATAATTTAAATAAATATTTATTTTCTGGATTATGGGTAAAATATATTTATTTTTATTATTTAACATTTAATTAATATATATTTACTAGTTTTCAAATACAATATTTACTTAATAGAATAAATTATTTATTACATTATTCGAGTGTTTAAAAAATAGAAGTGGAGTTTGAGTAGAATAAGGCTAGTCCAGTAGTAAAATAATTATTTTTAAGATGATAAATAATTATTTAACTAGTTTTCACAAATTTAAATAATGCTACAATTAATTTGTGACACGAAATTTTATTTATAATTTTGTTATTCGCAAGTTGGTGCACCATAAATATTGACGCAGTATTATTATTATTATTATTAGGATGTGATTTCGCTATGGTTATGGATGTGTTTAATTTATTTTAAGCAATTAAATAATGTAACTGAAGCCCCATGTCAACAAATAGACACATATGTCTATTGTTTCATGTACTGAACCACACACCCAATTAATTGAGAATTGTTGATCTAAGAAATTACTCTCTTGAATCCTCTTCATGCCACTCTCAGTAACCAGAGATATTCTTCAAGGACAAAGAACAAGCGATCAAGAATGACCGACACAAGGCACTCTCTTCACTGTGCTAGCACTCAAAGAATTAGTGGTGTCGTTTAGAGGCCATTGAAGAACGTTTGGATCATTGCTTGAGGGATTCTAGTTTGGATCCTTGCAAGTGAAATAAGATAATTTAGAAGGGTCATTCTGGATGATCAACATAATCAAAAAAGAAAATACTGAAGATCCCAGTATTATATTCTTTATGAAATTGGTTAAATTAATTATAAACATGACATTCAATATCCTCTCTAAAGGTTTCTGACCTATTATTTCTTTATCTAAATCATTGATTCTATTCTATGGAGACTATATATTATCGTCTTTTTGATCCTGTAATAATCATTGATTATGGGAAAACTTAAAGTTGGGTGTTGGCCTAGTCGTGCTTCCACTTTACCCAGAATAAACACATATTTCAATATATAATAAAATTATTCCAGTGATATAATCATAAGAATACCTTGTACCTAACATCAAACTCTAATATCCAAGAAGATTTTACTCATAAGTTATATATTGAATCAATATTCTCCTTAAATGTAGTGTAATGTGTCTAAAATTTAATTAATTATAATTATATAGCTCATGAAATAATAGTTTTTTTCTTCTATGTTCATCTAAACCTGATGGAGCTTTGTGCTTATTACAATAGAGGTCTTCATAAGTATCCATTAGAGTGATTTATTGAATGATGTTGTAATAACGGAATTCCACCATAAGAATGTTCTAATCTCAACCATCATTGAAATAAATAGAGAAATATCTCAACATATTCTCTAGGTATTGAATTTGTTCACTCATACTGACTATCAATCATAAGATGATAAGTAGTACTGAACAAGAAATCTGAATCTATCGCTTTCGGAAGTCATCCCAAGAACACTGTGGAAATATTTGAATGTATATATGATACAATAGAATTTCGTACTCTATTAAATCCCACAAATTACTGTATATATATCCTAGAATGATTTTCTAGAGTGATATAATAACTTATCATAATAATAAGTGTTGTGTATGAATGGTGATCAACTATAACCCCAATATTTTTCTACCCTTTATATGTTTTTTAGAGTATTATGATGAAATATAAGGTAATATTATTCAATTTCCATTATTTTATGGTTTATGGTTGTAACGTACCCTATAATTTTGGTCTCATAGATGTAACTTTGTTATATATGAATCATTTTTATACATTCTCATAAATATACCTTTAATTTTTCTCTATCTAAATAATCCTTCAAATCTCTATAAAAATTTGTACATCTTTGATGAATAAGTAATGATGAACTATAATTTTTACCCAATTAATTATTAATTTAACATTATTTAGTGGGAAATAAAATCTATTAAAGAATAATTTCATTATCCCAGAATCATTTTTAAACACAAAAATATTTCATACAATCTCTTTGCATATCTACATCCACATGTTATTCCCCTTTAATCATTTCATGAATAAATTCATGATCATTGAACTAATTAACATTTGATTGGTCTCCATTCCTCTAGATTTTGAGATTTATATTTTTCAAATCCATAACTATTGGATCACATTAAATATTCATCATAGACAAACTAACATTCTATATCAAACTAAGAGAATAATGAAACCTAGTCAGATTTCTATGGAGGTAATGTATTGATCAATCAAAATATTTAATAAAATAAAAGTGACTCATTTAGTTAATATTAAACTCCTTATAAGTGAATAAATATTTAATGAAATTATGATAAATATATATATCAAATCGGTCATTATAAATATAATGCCACCAAATATTAACAGAAAAAATATAGATGCCAACTCCAAATCATGAGTCAAGTATTTTCTCCTTATTTTTCAATTTCATAATATCACAAAATAATACTCCATAATTTTTCTTGAGGGAAAATCCCATTACATTTTTTGATACATCACTGAAAATATAAAACCCTTATCCACAGTGGGGATACATAAATACAATGTTGTTGACCAACCTTTTTTTACCTCATTGGAATTTTAGAAAAAATTTATCCTTCCAAATTAACTTGTCTCCCTTCTATGTCAACATGGTTATTAAAAAATATAGCCTTGAGAAATCTTTCCAAATGAATTGAATGTATTTATATAACCCAATAAAACTATAGATATCAGTTATATTGGTTTGTATAGGATATTTTTTAATAAATTATGTCATTTATAGATCCATTGATACACAGTAAACACATATTATATGACCCAGTAATATGTTTTTCTATCTTAATATTTCACACATGGTAAATGTTTCTCACAAATTATCATTCATTGTAGTCTTCAAGATAGTCTTCCAATATTATTCATGCTATTTCTAAATATTTAATATTTTTGAATGTAATATATAAAGATTGACACCAACATTTCAAGATAATATGTATGGAATCTATTAGTTAAATCAGAAAATATAATAGGATAATTGGTATGTTGAAATGGAATTACTATAAATTGACATTCTCCATATATCATATTGACCACGATGTTCTTTTTTTAGTCGTTCTGAAATCTTAATTGATGACATCCATGATGGTGGTCAATCTTGATGAAATATTTATATCCAAGTAATTGATCAAACAAAAAACAATACGGTGTATAAGATACATTTTTATGATAGTGAACTTGTTGTGTTACAAAAAATAATTGAAAAAATGGGTTGAATCATCATCATTCTTAAAAAATGAGCATGTGTTTCCCATGGTGACTGAAAGATCCATATGAATCCATTATCATTATTATCCTATACTTTATTCACAAATTCCTAAAACTGAATTAGGTTCATTCTATATGGGGTTATAAGAATATGTGTAACAGTAGGTATGAGTACAATTGAAAAATAAAATTCACCATTAAGTGGAAGGAAAACAAAATATTCAGGAAATATTGCAGCATTATCTAGAGAAATAGGCATATCATCAATTTTTAGTTAATCCCAAACAATTTTGGACAAACATACCTCATTAATATATAGTGATACCCACAAAATATATGTAACATCCGTTGAATATTCATATTCATCATCCCGTAAAATAAAAATAATGGGTTGGTTCAAAATATCAATGAGGTCTTCCCATCCTCATAAATTGATCTGGTGTCTATATAGAGATATATAATTCATGCCCAAAATTACAGAAAATTAAATAATGTGGAGATTAAATATAATTTTAAGTAAATACCCATGAACATTTACTATAGGGGAGTTGTAATGTACATATTTATTCATCATATCATTATGATATTTACTAAAATTTTAATATATAATAATTGTGTGGTAATTTGATACCATTTGAGAAATTTTTTGTTACAAAAGATTTTTTATATCCGTAATCATATAAAAATGTTTAATTCCATTGTCGATAGTAATTTTACCATAAACCACATCATTCTATTATCCTAATTTATTTATGATATGAAAGGATTTCCATTACACATTTTCATATTTGCCTATTAAAGAGCACCATCCTTATTAATAATTGGATTAGGGATGTAATTCTCAAAATTCCCAATCTCCTTATATTTGAGGAGATAATATTAAATTATTGAATCATTGTTATCTTATATTTCATTGCCTATAATTTTTATCCTCCATTGAAAATAAAAAACATGATATATTTCCATTCCATAATTGAATCAGTTCTCTTTTATATTGAGACAATTTGTTTCTTGTTTTCCCTAATATTTTTATCAAATCGATTATGAGAATGTAGTTCCTTCATGAAATTTACCATTTGAGGTTCCATGTGGTAATATTTTTCTATTCATATTACTTAAACAAGTAAATAAATGGTGTCCCCACTATCCAATTTGACATTCTATAAAATTTAAATAATTTCATCAACTTTACCAAAGGCTCTTAATGATAAGGATTTAATAATAAATGGTTGAAGGTCAATATATAATCTATCACTTTTTCTCATAGTGTTGATTATAAAGATATATGAGTACTATAAAAGAAAAATAATATTTTCCCTTATTGTTAAAAATGTATTCATCATCCGTATCTTTATGATCAAGGAATTACATTTCTTATTATATATTGTTGGAAGAATGTATATATTGAAAAATAGTCTCCTAAATAGTTCCCATTAAATGGATTATATATTAACCTCTTTCT